>OX104063.1:226699508-226813689 GCA_944474145.2 Dicrocoelium dendriticum
ATCCATCCGTCTTCTGTGTGCAGGCAGAGGGTGGAACAGTGTTGTACAATCTCCATCCACTACACGAAAGGACCATTTATTCGGATTCATGATTACCTCGAGGTTGTTCGCAAAACGTGTGAGTACTAAAATATCTATTGACTGCTGATTCATTTACTTCATCGCTGGTGTTGATTTACTCTGATGAAAGATCATATTTCTGCCTTAAGCTTGTCACTTGCTCTAGCATTTATCAGTGCCTGCTTAGCAAGTCACTGGTTAATTTAGCAGGTTTTCTAAACGAACAGGCATGTTCTGTTACATCGAGGCGTATCTATTCCCAAGGTGAAGCCGCTGCAACATTTTTATGCGTGATAATATCCGAATGTAGCAACTCACATGATTTGTGCACCTGAAAATTGTTTCTGGAAGGAACATGGCCTAGTTGATTGCGCGATTATTTGAAGTGATATTTAGGTGTATGTATTGCAGCGAGTAACCTCAGACTGGGTATGCGAACTGGTTTTGTGTAAACGAGGCGCTTTCGTTGACAGCGCGATTGTTGAAAGCTTTTTCGCGCGTACAAATGTGAGTGTTGGGCCCAAGTCTCTTCAGCGAGTGAAAACATTATGGCTAGCTACAACACTTCGGTTGATGAAATTCGGCCCTGAGACGCAGTACACAGCCTTCCTGGTCGGGATAAAAAAAACAGACTAGGTGGAACAATAGACCAATGGTATATTACGGGCAAAAAGCGTATGCTTAGCAAGTGCCGTAGGATAGCCACAAAGAGAACCATAAGGTGAATAAACAACAAAGGGATAAAGGAATTCGTTTTTGTGTACTCACCCCAGTATTAACACAGAGGCACGGAGAAGGGCCAACCTCAGTTGTGTAGGTTACTTCAGGTTGTGCGTTTTCGTCGCATTATTTCGTCCGTCGAAACACACGGGTTATGTCTTGTAGTTTAGACAGGTTAGAGCAACGTCAAGGCGTTTATTTAAACACAGGTAAAGTGGGGGCGGAAACACCGTAATTTGGAAGGGTGTTCTATGGTTGACACACACGAAGAAAGTATAAGTTCCGTCGACATTCTAGTCTACTGTATTGTGTGGCTAATTTGAACTGGTGGTCCCTCAAATTCGTAGTGCGGCTTAGTTGTAGTAGGTGGCGGCATACGTGGTTGGGGTTCCTTAGAATCTGGTAGGCCATAATAAAGTCGCCTCGTAGGCGCCGGTACCGGCCACTGTATAATTTTAAGGCCCTCAGTCGAAGTTGTTAAGGAAGACTGAACAACCCTTGACGTACTTCGTGGCTTGCCGCTGTGGGGTCTCGAACGCTGCGAGGTCTCCCTTGTGTCAGGGCTGCCAGACCTGGATTGCGTATTCCACATGGTGCCGCAAGTAGGTGTTAAGCAACTGCGAACGGACAGAGGGATCAAACCGCCCAAATGCTCTCTGCAGTATGTCAATGTGTCTGGTCCCAGTCTTTGACGCCTTCTCAGATTGTTCTGAGTGTTGTGTGCTCGGTTCACCCAGCCGCGTCGACAGAAAGAACTCGCACCGACTCTGCACACAAACGTTCTATTCACAAATCTGAGGCAAAGTACAACTAGCTGTGTATTTAAAACTCACTCGCCCACTCGACCGATCGCCTTTTGGACAGCACTGAGGCAGGTGAGTCCCTCCGCTTCAGCTTTCAGCCACCATCACATCATCTTTTTTCTTTTTTCCATAGTTCGTGTGTTGCAGTTGCCGTAGCCTCTTCCACTGCGGGCGAGCTTCCGGATTGCTTTGTGCTTGAATAGAAGCTGTACCGGATTGTTGCCGAATTCTCTAAGGGTATTTTTTCCAAATAGCATAAGGATCTGCATGCGCTTTTCTTACTTTCATAAGTCAATTCATTGCCTTCTTGCAAACCTTCGCCACAGCCTTTCCTTTCGGAGGTATTATTAAGTTGTTCCACCCTTTGTGACAACACCGTGTTGCGCTGAACTGCATTCCGGTGCAGTGTGTCTCGAACGATGTACTCACGGTGGTTGCTAAATCGAATTTTAGCGGTACTGATCGTTCTTGATTTGACGGCGTCGCAATAATCCTTTCATGCTCTTCGAGATCCCAACTGTAATTTATTGCAATCTATTGCTTTTTTTGCCGACTTTCCATATTAAGTGCACTGAAGCTGGCCAATTGGCAACAGCCAGTGACAAGATTATCGACCGTACTGAGGCAGGCGAGTCCCTCCGCCTCAGCTTTCAGCCGCCATCACACTGAGCAGCCCATATCAGCCTGAATTAATACTCCAAGGTCGCGCTCCTGGGTAACTGCTTGCAGCGCATAATCGCCAAGCTTGTATGTGCTGTTCGGCTGGTAGCGAATGTGGATCGTCTTAACTTCCCCGAATTGAACTGGAGCTGGTTGTGGATTGGCCACTCATACGCTATGGCCAGATCTCCCTGAAGCGCATCATGATCTGCTGGGTCGGAGACCGTCCGCCGCTGGTTTCACTACTTACAGAGCCGGCTATGATGCCGAACTACGATTTATACTGAATCCCGTACGAATTAGAACCGAGATGGGCTAACCTTGAAAACAGTCCAGGTTACCAGTGTTCCACCGCATGCCCAACTCCATCGTTTCCATAGTTTTAAACATGGAGATCAAACCACTAACGATTCTTATGCATCAGTCACATCGGTTCACTTTACGCATCTCGGACAATTAGGTGCATTGGTTCCAATCTGACCCTGCTGTGGTTCATCCACTGAACTTCAGGAGGGGTGTACACATAAGAATAAATTGTCAAGCGGTCCACCGCCTCAGCTCATGACCCCGCATAAGCCGATGCGCGTACATGTGTTAGCACATCCGACGTGCAATCATATGCACCCAACCACAGCTCTTTCATTCAATTACAGACTGACCGCCACCAGCTTAATTTATTGTCTTGGGATTGAAATAATTCTATTTAGTCTCTGTAAATGCCCAACTTTTACACAGGTCTGGCACCTCTACTAACTACATGACGGCACAACCAAGTTGAGGGCTTGCTCCATTTCCCTTGCCAATCTATGCTGAATGTCCTAGGAGCTTTCATTTGAGTCTCGAGCTGATCGCTACATGGACTAGTGAGCCGATGTCGAAATACGGAATGACACAGAACAGTACGGGTGCAGTGATGTTTTACTTCTCTCACGCTTTACGTCAATGATCACTGCATCCCGTGTTTTAATGTATACTTGTATTCGATGTTTATTTTAGACCGATGTTATTTAGCAAGGCATTTAACTCGGTAGATGACTCACGTACCTTTGGACCCTATATTATTCATCCCAGCCGCCCTACGGGGCTTGTAAAGCACCTGCTTTTAAATCAGTGTTCATTGACTGCTTGAACAGTGGGGACAAGTGGTGCAGGACACGTGGGCATTGATCGGTTGGCCCTGGTGGGACGCGTGCGTGCCGATTTGAGAAATCGATCCGCAAAAATCGATCCTGGATCCGCGACACCTTTAAAATAGAATATTCGCTGGATTCTTGACCGCCCCATGTACGAAAACCCACACGGTCATTCAGGATAACCAACCTACAAAGTGTCGCCAAACTGCTTCAGTTTGTTTAGGCTTCCGCGATTAGGCAGCTGAAACCCACTCTATGTAAACAGACCGAGTTCGTCACCAGGCTGGCGTTGCCTTGGTGAGGTTGGTGACCTCATTGTTCTAAGCGGATTGCCGACAGCGTCAAATGAACTTTGACCGCCATCATTTCCCCAATGACGTTACACAATGACTGTCTGCGCAACCTAATCATTCCACTGAATAGTGAAAGGTACATTGCGGAGGAAAAAACGCCGAAGCTTGACATGTCCCGCCGGATGATCGGTTAGGGGTGGGCAAAATAAAGTCAAACAACAATAGGAAATGTTGGTCAACCGCAAATTGCGAAGTTGCTGGTTATAGTGTAAGCGACTGACGAGAATAAGCGAATTAACTAAATTCAGATTATTCTCCCGAAAAGGTGTTCTTTTTTGTCATTGTGGAATTTGTGACGCGGAAGTCTCGTAGGACTAAGTAGGTGACATTGCTTAAGGCTCTTCAGCTGTATCCTGCCCATACGTCACACAAGGCGTGTGAACTATCAAGTAATGCAAACCAAGGCTACAGTTTTGCGCTGCGAAATCTCGGTGCCGATTCGGTTCAGTCAGCTTGGGATAAATGTGTTATTTCACGGAAGTGTCTGCCCCTTGTATCGTGTTTGTGAGAAGAGACACGAGCACAACGCCCGTAGATAAATACCACTGGCAGGTACTTGATCAAGAAGTGTTCTAAGTGCTGGAGGATTTGCCGAGCTACTCCATCAACTAGCACGTAGGGTATGTACGCCAGGCTAAGAATAGATGTAAACATCTGAAGAAGGCTCGGCCATTGTACGAAAACGAATTGTCTGATACAGTTTCGTCAAATCCGAAGAAGTGCTTCGTTTATGTTAAGAAGAGGCGCTGTGGTTTGAATTCGGTAATTCCAGCGTTGATGCGGGCAGATGGAACCCATGCGTATGCGGTTTCTGACAAGGCTTGCCTACTTGGTGAGCAGTATGCAGAGGCCGCTGTAAGTGAGACCGCGTTGACTAGTGCTGAGCTTATTACCAGAGGGCACTTGTTTAACTGTACTTATTTGACGGAAACTGAAGTCCTTAGGATGCTACAAGAACTGAGCCTGATTTAAATCACCCAAAGATTCTGCATGAGTTGGCGGCGAAATTAAGCGTACCGCTGGCGACCATGTTTTAGAAATCCCTTGACAGATGCACATTACGGTCTGAATGGAAGAAAGCTGTCATCTGTTATCTCAAAAAATGGCGACAGTAGCCTTTCTGTCAATTACAGGCCAGTCAGTATGACTTTCGTCGGAGTAAACTCGACTGACTGTCCGTCGCAAGTGCGCTTGATACATGGAACCTCTCGTGTGAAATACAATGCCTGGCTGCGTTGATGTGAATGTTGACAAGTTGCCTACTTGTCTAGTACCCTCCAACTCGATTACATTGCCTCCAGGAGACTTAATAGTTGGAGGCACGGCGCGCACCGTCCTCGTGACGGTGTTAGTTTCAACGTGTGGTTCCATCCTGTGTGGAACGGCCCAGCCACCACCGTGTCCACGACTGGTACGCATGATTCCCAAACAGACTTGAATGCTGTTGCTGTGCATGTTGAAGGAGTGTAGGCCGGCTCCGTTGATGTAACGTGACTCCCATCCATTTGTCTCTCGGTCTTATTCCTTGAAGATTTACACCGGATATGGGGTGTGTGGATGGAACTGTGGGTAGTGCAGCGCAAGCCACTCATGGTCCCTCTGTAGGCGCAGGCGTCCAATGGCTGACCCAGTGGAGGTCACAGTGACGGGCAAACCCGAACACGGATGTTGCCAATTCAGTATGACCAGCGCCGTGGACAAGCTGCTTGAAGAGCTGCTGAGATTCGTTGGAAGGTCACCTGAGTCTACTTAACTATTCAGTAGTGCACAACACGAATTCGGAAAGGGATTTCCCAATTTAAAGCAGTTAATTCCCTTCAACCATTTGAAAAGCACTGGAAGAAGAAGGCTGGTAGATGCATGCATTTCGATTGTCTCCTCAGTACCCTTAACAATAACCGATATGCATAGATATAGGTAACTGTAGGTGCAACCAGATAAGCTTGAGGTGCAGAACGAATGACGGAAGTTCACATCTCTACGTCCAATGCAGCTTTAGGCTGACAAATAATTGTTTATGAACACACAAGGCTGGCTTCATCCGGCTTATAGCGACAGCCTCAGCTAACCGAAGAAAGCGGGGATTAGTGTGACGTTATACAACTTTGAAAGCTGAGCCCAGCTCTATCCGTGACCCGAGTCTATTAGTTTCGCCTATCGAGGACGCCGGCGGTCTGCGCAAACATGGAATCTGACGAGGGTACGTAATCTGAGCAACTTCACGCTGAACCCATCTTGGTACATGCTCCTTTATTCGGGAAGTCAGCGTTCTATTTATTTTGCCTGTGTCTGTTTCCGCAGTCACATACAAATTGGTGTACACAGTAAATTGGCTCCAATAGGCTTCCTCGATAGGCAAACACTCGGGTCACCGGATAGAGCAGGGCTTTGTATTTAAAGTTATGTTACGTCACACTAATCCCCGATTCCTTCGGTTTGCTGAGGCTGTCGCTATAAGCCGGATGAAGCCAGCCTTGTGCGTTCAGAAACAACTATGTCAGCTGTCTTGAGCGTAGAGGTGTGAACTTCCGTCATCTGTTCTGCACCCACTGTTAGCTATATCTATGCATATCGGTTAATGGTAGTGAGGAGAGAATATGAAACGCATGCATCTACCAGCCTTCGTCTTATTCGCCAATTTAATGAATTTATTGTTTGCTCGAGACAGTTAGCGGACGCAGTTTTTTGAAAGCAAGGAGTCCCAGTTGCGGCTATGACAAAAGCTGAGCTCCTACGGTGTATCTGGTCGCGCTTTTCACTGGGAGTCTGCATCCTTGGAGGGGAGAGCAATGTGTATGCGTGGATCGAAGCCTATCGTTTATGCAAGCGGTGTGCCACGTGGACAGGTCCTCAGACCGATCCTGTCCTTTGTCCGCGAAACAAATACGCCATGCAAAGAGTTAGCTTCAAGAGTCTCTGGATGAAATTCCTGTAACTGAGTCCCAAGTTCTCCGGTTGCTAAGAGAGGTAAATCCAACTAAGCCTTCCGGGTCAGATTCCGTTCATCCAAAATTGTTGCATGAATTGGCAGTGGAACTCAGTGGACGTCTGACTTGTGTGTTTCAGAAGTCACTCAACAGCTGTATCTTGCCTACCGAATAGGAGGCTGTTGTCTGTCCGATTTTCAAGTGCGGTGACAAAGACCTACCGGCTAATTACAGGCCTGTCAGCTTGACTAGCGTGGTCGTTAAGTTACTTGAAAAATTAGTACGAGATACAGTGGAGAACCATTTAAATAGGTTTAACCTGTTTTGCGTCGAGCAACATGGTTTTCGCAAAGGATTTTCGTGTTAGACTAACTTGCTGGTAGATCGTGAGAGTTGGGCTGAAGCCGTAGACAGTGGACATGCGGTGGATGTGGTGTTCATTGACTTCGCCAAGGCCTTTGACACTGTCCCTCATTCGCGACTCTCACTGAAGTTGAGGTCGTATGGAATAGCTGGTCGCGCTCTCCAGTGGGTGTCAGCTTTTCTGGATGGACGGGAACAGTGTATTCGTGTGGGAAGCAGTCTTTCGTTTCGACAAGCTGTACTTAGCGGCGTTCCGCAAGGCTCTGTCCTAGGTCCGCTGCTATTTTCTGTCTACGCGAATGACTTGCCGGAGGAGCTTGCGGTAACATCGCTCATATTTGCTGATGACCCAAAGCTCTGAAATATTGTTGATATCCCTGGAGGTCCTGTGGCTCTTCAACGGGCTCTGGGAATGGTCTGTCTTGTGGTTGCTGCCCATAAACCGGGCAAAGTGTTCAGTGCTGCGTATAGGAGCGTCTACTTCCTCTACAAGTTATGTGCTCGATGGGAGGGAACTTCCTCACGTGACTCATCAGGTTGATCTAAGTGTCGTCCACTGTTCCACACTACACTCTGGCGACAACTGGAAGAAGGCGGCTAGTAAAGGGTTCCGGATGTTATGGTTTATCCGTCGTTCTTTCGGGACCCCAACCGCTAATGTGTTTGTGAAACTTTTCTCAGCGTTTGTGCGACCCCACCTAGAATATTGCGTCCAGGCCTGTCCACCATGACTTGTCCGGGACAAAATGGCACTAGAAACGGTGTTGCGTGTCGGTGCTAGGTTGGTCAATGGCAAACGTACCCCGAACGCCTAATTAGTTTGGGGATGCAGTCAATGCACTATCGAAGGATCAGGCGGGACCTAATCCTAACCTACCGTATTTCGACTGGGAAGGTTGGCCCTGATTTGTCCTGGCTAGTTAGTCCTGCTAGATTACCTGGTCTTCGCGGGCATTGTATGAAGCTGGACAAACCGCGGTCCGATCGAGTTAGAGCGGAGATACAATTATCGCGTCGAGCGCTGGAACCTGCTTCCAGAAAATGTTGTCAAGGAAGCTACGGTTAAGGGGTTTGAGCGTCAACTGGCCGCTCTTGGGTGGCAACACGAAACCTTTCCATTTTCCTGACTAATTTCCATCTTCATATTTCGACACTATTTTCTTTACTTTTCCTCGCCATTGGTATTATTCTCTTCTTTTAACTGGTTTCCCTTACCTCCGCTTTTTCTTCACGTAACTGACATAGCTGGGACAGTTAATGTAAGGAACGTGGGCATTAAATTGGTGGACCAGGGCGTTTTCCTTTTAGACCCACCAAGAAGTCGGAGCACCTCTATCAACTCCTGGATTGACGACCCGCTGAAGAAGGTACACTTACGCGATTCATCCTATCGTTCCAGTCCCACTTGAACTTGTCCTCCATCAATGCAAACCATATCCCTGGGGAGCTTGGGGTATCTTCGATAGTATTTGCTGATGGTCCCTGACGTCATATGGTGACTGATCAAGTTTGTGACTGTTACCAACTAACCAGGGTGTTCCGTTCGAGGTAACTAGTGAGTGGGGTAGAAATCCCACTTGTCCCGTTCGGGACAGAATTGAACTCGTGGGTAGCAGCGGTTTTGGGGGCAAACGCTCCGTGTTTGATAGTACTCCACGCACTCGTCATCTGGGGTTGGACGGCACGTCGTTGCTGCTTAGCCAGACTGTGGCCTTCTCATGAAGCTACCGAAACTGCTTTCTTACCGGAAACGCGATTATCGAGCGCTGGAACTCGCTTCAGACGACCCGTGGCTAGCCTGCTGTCGGATAGCATTAAGACCTTTCCCTCTCTGACAACGTTCCTCTGCCTAGTTATACTGTGCTTTCCTACATTCATTGGTATTATCCACCACTAAAACGACTGTGTCGCACCTCAGTCGAGTTCAAACGGGACTGGAACGATAGCAGACTGAAGTGCAGATGGATCTAAAACGAAGACATTGCCACACCATGTAACCAAATGCCCACGTATCGTGTCCTAGCATTGCCTGCTGGGCGGTTACGTTAAGGTTGATCCCGCCTCCGTTTGAGTGCACCACGTGTCGGACTAGAGGCGAATCGCGGGATGATCATCTTAATGTTCAACTGCAGACGATCCGACAGAACACGGGAAACAACTACTGTTCACATTCTCTACACTGGCACCTCTGTTGAGCAAGTGATTCGAGAATATCAATCAAACGACAGTGAACGGACCCGAGTAACGGTAACCGGGCCTTTGCCGAACCCGCTGTCGCGTAGAGGAAAACCTGGCATGGAATGATTTCACGGTAGCGCGCATACTTAAGAATCATGACAATAAAAACCGCTCCAAGTGTCACCCCCGTAAGTCGTGACATTTCACTACAGTAATGACGCCAGAAAGTGACAGATTAGGTAGCATTCGAGAGCTGCAATGGAATCCATACAAAGCCCAGCTGTGGGAAGAAAACGGGTTGGAAATCAGTACGTGTGGCCCTAAAGAGGGCCGTGGTCGCGTTCTCCGCTGTAGCAGCGTCAACTGCCTGGAGCCTGAAGAAATCTACTTTTTCTTGGGAGTCTTCTTGGGTGCCGGCTTCTTGGATGGTTTTGACTTCTTTGGCGCAGCCTTTGGCTTCTTGGCAGCTTTAGGCTTTGACGGCGTCTTGCTCTTTGGTTTTGAAGGTTTCTTCACGGCCTTAGGCTTTTTAGGCGCGGCAGCTTTCTTGGGTTTTGCAACCTTAGGTTTCGCGGCTGCTTTCGGCTTCGGCTCAGGCACCTTTTTGTCCGCAAGCTTGAAGCTCCCGGAAGCCCCCTTGCCTTTGTTACCAACGCGAACTAGGACACCCTTGTCGACGGCGTGAACTATGCCGCGCCGAAGGTGGGGGCCTAGCTTTTCGACATCAACTTTGTAGTTCGCGCTGACGTACTTCTTGATGGTTGGGAGGGAAGTGCCCTTTCGGTCCTTAGCGGCAGTGATGGCAGCCTTGATCATGTCAATGACAGGCGGATGAGTCGCAGGAACCTTAGGCTTCGATGACTTGGGCTTTTTCGCGCCAGAGGGAGCAGCAGCCGGAGCACTCATACCGGGAGGAGACGTTTGCCGCAAACGGAGACGGGAACAACCCTCCGGCACTCCACCATTCCACTATATTGTATTCTTCACTAAGTCGAATCACTTTTTGGGATTGTTCCAATCAAACATTAGCGCGCGGTGGGAATTCAACCAATCATAACGGCGAGAAATCGGCCTGGAGCTACAACAATTGGTGTAGCCATCGGACTCTGGTTACTGCCCCACAACCAACAAGCACTCTGCTCCGATTGGCCAAAGACAATTTCACAAGGTCATCTGTCCGTTGGTCCATTCGACGCTGGCCCCGAGTTAACGAGATGGATGGCATTAACTCTTTAACCCACACATGACGGTTTTGCTCTGTGTACCTTAGCGGAAATGCCCGTCCACGCGTCACCGGGTCAGTCTAATTGGGGCCGTCCTGATTGCCCCCATGGATTCCCCGGGGTGTTGTGTCACTTCACCCATCTGCCGGTGTTTCGTAGTGGAACGGGTAAGAAGCTAGTGCCTAACAAATCTCGTATTATGGTGCAGTTCAAGTTCAGTTGGAACCGGAACGCTATGGTAATCCCGTGAACCGGGAATTGATAGGTCGGCTTGAGATGTTGGAACGCCTAAGATAATGAAGCAGGCAATGTAGATAGCTCGTTTATTTGCGTTTTGTAGCCTGGTAACATTGTGTACAGATGTGTAAGTAATCTGGTCTGTCACCAGACTGCTTACAAGTTCAAATGGATCCGCAATGACAATATTATCCCATGTTCATCGGGTCATGTCTTCGGACAGATTTTAGTGGTCGCGATCATTCTGAACTAATTCCCCTAGGTCATGCCTTCGCGAGACTTCCTGCAAGTTTACACACGCTATGGGATCAGTGTTGCATTATAACTAACCTACCACTTTCCGCGTCAAACCCGAAAATGCTCCTGGCTGACCACTGATGAGCAGTGCCTAAGTCACATTAGAGGAAACTGGAGCGATCTTGGCTATTAAACACTTGCCATATCTTGACAAGATCGGTGAAAAGGAGAAAGTTCGGGTCAATAAGATTTGTTGGTTCCTTGCTGAACATCGGGGCCAAGTTTTGCCACAGCTCCGAACCCGGTGGACCACTAAATCATACGAAGGATCCGGGGCGCAACGAAAGTTGGGTTTGGGATCGTCAACCTCCTAAAGGAAGTGACGGTTACTAATTGAAACGAGGAGACGATTATCACTGCCGAAGCTCTGGAGTTTTAAAAGAAAGATACCATGAACAATGGGTTAGACTTTAACGGGTTGAATATCTTTGAGAAGTCGCGCCAAACTACATCAACTTTCACACCAGTGTTCACTGCCTGAGTCTAGATGGACCGTGTTAACAATAGTTTGGTAGTGTGGGATCGATTTTGTCGCAAGTCATGATATCCCTTTTGCAACGTAGCTGTATCCTCCCAAGTATGTCGTTATCGTATCGACAACATTGGCTTCTGCGAAGCTTGATAGCGCCGGTAGAAGCGTAACAGGACGGTGATTGATTGGACCTTAACGACTACCTCCCTTGTGAATTGGAGTACTCATCCGTGTTTTTACATGTCCAGCACATACATTTCGTCAAAACACCGTCAGAAGAATCGACACAAAAGCTCATCTAGGCTCTCTCCTACCACCTCAAGTGAATTCAGGTGATAGCCATGGCTACGCATACACAACAACATTTTCAATGCAGCTCTTGTCGTAAAGAGTGAGTTTTAGTGGTGTGATAACGCTTGCGATAGTGTTAGTTGGCTGCTGAACGCGCCGAAAGGTTGTGGCGTATGGCAGTCGCAGAGTAGTATTCGCTGCATTCTTCGTGGTCAGTGCCCGTTCATGTGCTGTGTGAAAAGGAGGAACTATACGCTTCACCTTGCGCACCTTGTTTACACGGTGATACAGAAGTTTGTCATTTAAAAGCACATACACTGCCTGACTACGCTGGTCTGCGATTTTGTCCTCGCAAACCGGTTGAGTACAATGGTTACGTTGGGTCTCATAAGCCATCCAGGTTTCGGTACTTGGATGGATCTTATAGATATGTCACGTCGGGTTTCGCACTGCTATACATTTGCGTGTCCTGCCTCGTACAAATGAGTCCACGTTTCTCGAGTAGGCAGCCTTAGTTTTCGACGCTTCATCAACCAGGGCGTTAAATTGGCTGACGAAGTGTTGCCATGCGCTGGTCCATGCTTTGTCTTTAGGTAGTGCTTAGTAATGTCCATAGTCTAAGACCCATGAGTGTGTTTATTGATGGCGTCATCACATTTTGCTTGCATTCACTGAAACGTGATAGTCTCAGAGTCTCAAAAACGGCGTAGTTCATCTCCATGGTTACACACTGTTTAAATCTGATCGCTCCGCTGGTCTTCGCGAGAGCTGTTAGCCTATTGTTTTGAGGGCCCGCTTGTTTCACTCCGTGGCTAAAGCCGTTGAGGCTCTGTCGTCTGTGATTAGTGATTCCTCGACTCAAATTACATTTGTGGTTGAGTTGAGTAGGTATGCTTCGAAGCAAACTGTAGCCTGAATCGAGATTTCAATCCAGACACACGGCGCGTACTCCAAGACCCAGTAATGTACATTGGTTGTTGTTCATAAAATACCCAAGGAGATGCTTGATTTTAATCGCTCTCAGATTGCAAACAGTTGTCTAGGAACTTCAACCATTCGAAAGTTTGTTAGACTGCTCCTTCTTGAAACCCAGGTGCACTTTCGGCACTGATATTGAGGGTGCGCAATAAGTACAGTTGCATCAGTTCTTGGACTTCCCCACTAAGTACGTAGACGCCCAACAATCTTATAGTTTGGATGCTGTTTTTACAACGTCATTTGATTTCGTAGATGAAATTGCTTGCGGCTCTTCTCTAGGCGCTAGTGACCATGTTCGTATATTTTTCAGTAATGTTCTGTTTAGGCGTCACTAGTGCCTATGGGTTATATTCAAACATGGCGTGTGAACTATCAAGGAATGCGAACCAAGGCGAGATCGCAATGGCCGATACAGTTCAGGTGGCCTTTGATAAATTTGATTCCTATCTCATCGAGGTCCCCCATCTTTACCCCTCAGCCGCGAGAATTAAACACATGAGCCTAGCCCCTATTGGCAAGTACCTGCTCACGAAGCGGTCCAGATTCAGGAGGATCTACCAAACCATCAAACAATACTTAGGATAGGGATAGCGAGGATAGAAGCGGATGCGGCACTCGATGATAGCTCGGCTATGTACGAAAATGATTTGGCTTATGGAGCCTACGAAGCTCTGCTTGTCAAAATGCGCTGCGGTTTGAACCCGCTAATTCCAGCGTTGCTGCGGGCCGATGGAACTCATGAGTATGCCTATTACTACAAGGCTGTGTGCATACAATTAGATTAACTTTTGTTAAAATCCGGATAGCAGTCATTCCACTTTATTTGGCTTGTCCAAATCTGCTATTGTGAGTCAATTTTGCGTGTTTGCTTTCCGGTGTGGCTGCGCTTGATGTAAATGTTGACAAGGTGCCTACCTGTCTAACACACTCGACCTCGATTACTGACTCCAGGAGACTGAATCGTTGCTGCGGGCCGGTCCTCGTGGCGGTGCAAGGCTCAGTGGTTTCATCCTCGTGACAGTTCGCTAATGCAGTGGACAATGGCCACATAGTGGACGTGTTCAAGGATTTTGCGAAAGCATGTGACACGGTATCCCAATTGAGGGCATCGCAAAAGATGGGTTACCGAGTCGCGCCCTTCACTGGGTGTCCAGTCTTGGAGGGGAGGGCAAAGTATACGCGTGCGTCGCAGCCTATCACGGTTCGGTCCTTGAACCGCTCCACCAATGTGAACGATATTGGGGAGCTTGACTTATCATCGCTATTACTTGTTAATTACCTGAGGTTAAAATGTACTATCGATGTTTTTGAGACCATTCAGCATTCCAGTGTGGTTACTGCCCATAAATCAGTCAGTGTACCGTTCTTCTCAGTGAAGCAGTTCGCCCAACTTCGAACTAAACGCCAGCCGGATTGATCTGGGCGTCGTCCACTCCTCTAATTCACTCTCGAACGATAAGGTCCAGGCCCACTCGCCCTTCATGATCCGAGAAAAAACGCCTGACGAATACCGAGTACACTTAATTTTGGGATACATTCACTAGGTTACCAAATGCACCACCGGCACTGATTTGTTTTGACTAGCCAAATCGCAGTCATCCAATGAAGCTGAAGTCGCACTCCGACTGCACTAGTACGGAATCAATGTAGTCACGCGCTGAAACCCTTTAGCAGAAAATGTGACAAAGCCACGGTGGCAACAAGAAACCGAACTTATGACCATAACAAACTTCAGAACCAGATGTCAATTGGTCTCTGTAGTGACCAGACGGTAGGCCCCGTTGTTCTGGTAAGCGTGCGTCGTGACGAGTTCATATCTGAAAGCAATCAAATCTTACAATGTGCCATTATTCGAACAAACTGAAAACCCCTTTTTGCACAGCGTACCGGTAGACAAGTGTCCGCTAAACTATGCAAGCTTGCCGTTGCCGAGGGCAAGCGCTATTGGTAGGGCTACTTTAGATATTGGGATTTCCTTCCGACCTGGGGAGGAAGTGAGCCATTGGCAATCCGACGGACTAGAACATTGGGTCTAGACGCCAAGTTGATCGATAAGCTAGCGGCACTTACGAGTGACGTCTAGGGAAAGTGGTGCTTGCCAGTTCGGTGCTTCACAAGTGCGAGCCGCGGACTTCTCACCAGACAAGGTAAGGACAGTGTGACCTACGCATCACACCACTAGGTCGACCACCCATTCCGCAGATTCTTTCCACGACAAGATTTGCCCTGACCAGGATAACCAACAGCAAGTAAGCCAAACCCTCGAGACGGACAGGCATCATTCAACCGTTCTTAACACCTAGAACCCACCGACCAAATGCAAAGACAAGACATGGAAGCCAGGACGTGGTGGCCCTAAAAAGGGCCGTTGAGGCGTTCACATCGCAACAGGGAAAACTGGCTTAAGCACGTTCGCCGCGAATCCGGCGTGCCAACTGGATGTCCTTCGGCATGATTGTGACACGTTTAGCGTGGATAGCGCACAAGTTGGTGTCTTCGAACAGGCCGACGAGGTAGGCCTCGCTAGCCTCTTGCAAAGCGGAGACCGCAGAACTCTGGAACCTGAGGTCGGTTTTGAAATCCTGGGCGATCTCGCGAACAAGGCGCTGGAATGGGAGCTTCCGGATGAGTAGCTCCGTCGACTTCTGGTAGCGTCGGATTTCCCGTAGCGCGACGGTGCCAGGCCTGTACCTATGGGGTTTCTTCACGCCACCGGTGGCTGGTGCGCTCTTTCTCGCAGCCTTTGTAGCAAGTTGCTTCCGGGGAGCCTTACCGCCAGTACTCTTGCGTGCCGTCTGCTTGGTACGCGCCATTGCTGTGAACAACGTCAGTAATGAGCCCTGACTGCCTATATAACGAGTTGACCCTCCATTCTGATTGGACGGGTATGCGAAGGGTACACAAAATTCCCATTGGTTGACTTCGGTTCACACTGGTAGCGGAAAGCTCTGTTTCGGTGAAAAGCTGCTTAAAAACTAAGAAAAAATTTAATTATAACAGTTTTATAGGTAAGGATATATCAATATTTTCTTTTAGGAGACCAACATGAGCACCTTGTTTTAACACACTGTCATTTAAAACAAAACGGTGATAAGAAACTAAGGAAAAATATTTTAACAAGAACTGATTAAAGTACAAGCAAAATAAGCACCTTTCAGTATACTCGCTGATTAAATGCTGACCGATTTTTGTGGAACCTCAGTTGTTTGAATCCACATCGCCATTTTATCTCCTATCAAGGGGTTTGCATCGGATCAGCGCCGATAGAAGTCTAATAAATACAAGTGCTTAATCTTTATTTCTGCTGCTGACCTCTTTCGCAGTAATTGTCGAGAACTAGGTTGGTACAGTGACGCATTCCAGTTCAAGTGGGACCGGAACGCTAAGCATCATTCCATAATGTTACTTTTTGAGGGATGTCAGGCCAAGCAAAGCTACGTTGCGAAACGTCGTTCAATGTAAAACGAAACACAAGAACCACACCCTGGTTAGCCAGGTATTGCCCACGTTTCCTTCACTAGCGTTCCCCGCCCTGCCGGTCAGGTGAAGTAAGAAAAATAAATGAAGTGAAGGGCGGAAAAGTCATTGAAGTGGATGATAATACCGACAAGTAATGCAAACCATAAAAAGCAACTCAAGTAGAAATACGCGCAAGGTCAAGGGAACGGGAAGTTTACACGTTGCGATCGGAGAGTCTCTAACTTGCGCACATAACCCCTAACAGTAGGTTGGAAGCGGATTCCAACACCCGATAACGCTACGCGACAGCCGAGTCTCCACACGGATCCTGTCAAAACGCGGCTTGTTTAGCTTCATGTGCTGACTGAGAAGTCAAGGAAATTTAACAGAACTTCATTGTCAAGACACGTCAGGTCCAAACTTTTCCGTTAAGATATGTAGATAGGATCAGAGCTCGTTGAGCCAACGCTAGTGCACTGAGTACATACCCACAGTAAGTAAACGCTCAGGGTACATTTGCCCTCGTACCCCATTGTCCCGCCTGGCACGAACTCGCAAAACCCTACATTTTGTTCTGAACTAATTAAAACAGGCAAGCTTGGACCCAGTATGCTAAACAGAGCCTAACGAGTGTGGCACAGCTTCGGAAGCAAACAAGCTGCCAAGTGGTTTGAATATGGTGTACATTTTTTATTACTTATTATGGAGTGGAAAAGATCTGTAGGGTTAAAAAAGAGGCCATCAGAAGTTGATTTAAGCAGATAGTCATCAACGTCCAGTGGTACGCTAGGTGATCATCTAGACGCCCCTGCGTCTTGTCTTTCCTTGTCTCGCCGGTCGGCTGGATCCTGCGAGTTAGTAATTTGGTAAAACCTTACTTCCACCCGCAGGCGTTAACATCGACTGCTGTACGTTCTTAGGGAGTTCAGTCAAAGCTGGTAGGGCAGCTGGAGGAAGCTGGTGTCGTGCCTGAATGCTGTACGTTAAGAAGTCTCGAAAGCTGCAAGGTCTTGTTGCTGCCATGCATGTAGCGCCTGGATGGTGCGTTTCACGTGCGGTCGCAGGCGGGCGTTGACCATTCATGAGAAGATTGGGGATCAAACCGCCCGAACGCACTGAGAAGTAGTTTGCCATGTAGACCCTCGGTTCTCGATGCAATCTCGAATTTTTCAGGTAACCTGTATCTTTGTGTAGCATTGTCTCAAGGTCACACTCATGTGCGCCATCTGCAAGGTTTGTACACGGAGCTTGTGAACCCTCACTGGCTGATGACGGAGGTGAAGCACCTTGCACCTTGCAGCATTGGACTGCGGTATGATCCTCGTTGCTCACCCGTGAATGCCATGCATGTAATGGTGAAGCAAGTCGTGTTCAGGTCGGTAGTAACGTAAAGTTTAGTTGTACCTCTGAATTACAGCGCTAAGCTAACTCCGAAGGTTGACACCAACAATTGCTAGACAAATGTAGGTATAGGGAATATCTTCACTCTTAATAAGTCAGATTATACCAAGATAGGTTGTGCAATAAGTTATCCGTATAGAATAATCTTAGTCCCCCGAGTAGGAGTCGGCGCTTTGCATTTGGTGCAGGTTAAGGTGTGTGAAAATGCGACCGGGCATTTACTGACGGCTGACTGTGCTGTATGGTAGGTCGGACCCGGCCAGATGGTATCCTGTCCCACCTACACGAGGATTTACTAGCGTGTACATGGAAATACAATAAGTTGGTGGTGTGTTCTTCTGTATAGTAGTTCCAGCTACCTTAGTCCCCAGTTTTGGGCGCCAGCCTATCTCAAACAATGCAGCAACAGGTTGTAAAGGCTACCTGTGTCTTCGCATTTTGCTTTTGTCGTCACATTTTAATGAATCCAGAGTTTGTCTTGGTACCGTTGCAGGTCAATAAAGGTTGATGACTTGCGCGTAAAGGCGTGAGCCCACGAGTTTGGGTGGAGTAGTACTTGGCCAGGCTACATTGATTTGATAGCAATCCAAAATGAATCACGATACCATAACATGAAATGGAACTTCAAGCGTTTGTCGAAATTAACCAGGTGGTAAGGATACCTGTAATTAAGGCGAGCCCCCGGGTATACAATCCTGCCACTAGTGTAAAAATACGATTAAGCTGTCAAGCGGAAGGCTAGCTTAAACAGTCTTCACTACTGATTAGCTTCAGCCGTACCTCAACGTCGTCGGCGAAATTTCCGAAATTAGTTTCGCCAAAACTCCAAGCTGTAGCTAAAGTTCGGAAACAATTGCGGTCATAGCACATAGCCCCGCGCACCCTGTTTCAGTTGGGTTGGAAAGTGATCCCCTACCACGCGCTTGATACCTCCTTTGTCGAAACAAGCAGTTGGACCATGAAATATCAGGCTCCCAGAGTCCATGGCCATGTAGCTTGTAAGGCCGTAAGAGGTGAGCAACGCAGCCGGAAATTTTTGAAGCGTTCAGGTAGGCGCTGTCGATGTTGGTCTAACAGTCGGCCGCTTTGGTCCAGCTATCTCCTGCTATCAGCAGATGTTGCTCCCATGCTTGAGGTCGACAGAAGCGATGCTGCTCCTGGGCCAAAACTGACGTGTTTTCAGCTAGCCAACTTGAGCCTCAGCGTTGACCACTTCATCCCTTTGAGAGCATAGTGAGGAAAGTCATCCGGTGGTAATTTCCGGGATATGAACAGCTACTTCCGTTAAAAGTTGCATTGTTGCTGCTAGGCTTCCCTATAAAAGGGACCTGCCCTTCATCGAAGCATATATGGAAGAGCCGCAACAGATCTCCGGCTAACTTAGTGCCCGTAGCTTTCTATGTCTTTCGAAGCATGTTACCGACTCCCAAAGAGTCATGCTCACGTATTGAGAGAAACATCCTTAGCACGGTTTCTGGCTTGTGAATTACATGTATAAATAATAGAGTGGGTTAAGTGGATGGGTCCGTGTGACAGGTACTGGCTGCGAGTCCAGAAACCGGGGCGCGTTGTAATCTCGCAGCACTGGGCCCTACCGACATTTGTGGAGAGCGAGGAAGGTCGTGCTGCATTCTGCGAAGTCCGTTAACACGCAAATACTGTAAGCTTTACAGTAATCTGTCGTTTGCCGGAAGACTTTTGGCTGAGCACCGTTGCTAGGTAACTTTGTTCTCACAGACAACTGTAGTACAATGACGGTGAGGGGTCGGGAAGCCCTCCCAAGTCGCTGGGTTGGGCTTAGCCTTGCAGGCATACCAGGTCCTTCTGAGTCCTGTCTAGGAAATGAACCGTTCAACTGCAAATGCCGTTACCTCAGGATCATGCATATTGAAACCAGTAAGAAAACTTTTGTAGCAAGTCTGTTAACTTCGGTGAGGCGAAGGTTAAACAACCATCCATTTTCAGAGTGGCTGCTGGTTGGCGATAAACCACGGCCACGAGACATGCGCATGGTATCTTAATCGGAGACAGCATCCGATCGAGCCCGTGACATGAAGTACCAGAGCATCGTTTACTGCACATTACTGGTGGTTGTAGAAGTAGCGAAGCGCCGCATCTTCCTAGCTAGGATGGTGCCTCAAGCCCGGCATCAGTAGAAGCTTGGCGCGCCTGGGTTTTGCCAATGAAAAGTGGCCGCCATGCATTTGCGAACTGATGTAGTTGATTTTCGGTAAGTTTACTGGAGAACCATTGTGCGCCAATGTATTTAACTAAACACTCGGATTTCAATAATACGCCGGAGATGATGCAATTCAGCAGCAGAGTTTCGACGACAAGTAAGTAGGTGCCTACTAATATTTCTTCCGTGGACTACTGGTGGCTATAATGACCTCATAGTTTATCGCCTTCGTAGAAATTAATATCTAAGTCCAATAGGCACTCACTTTACGTCCAGATTGCCTGGGCTCATTAGGCAACTTGTTGATACGTTGGTCGAGTATACGTCACATGCGCACATGGCTTCGCTCCGTTTGCTTCAGCTGTTCGCGGATTGCTTACCACTCACACTAGCCAGCCGAGCAGTCGACACACGCCAATGGTCACGCAACGCCGTTTTACGTGATTTTTATACCTTCCTCAATTGATCGATAGACCTCCTGCTGTTCAGACGTCTAACGCTTGCTGGGATTACGTGCCACGGCAGCGTGCATTACATGCTTAGCGGTACTACATTTTACTGGCATCGAAAATGACGAACCATAGTTCGATTGCACCTCCCGTCGTTTTCTCAACTGCTGAGGAAAAAGCGATAGTATCGAACTAGATCGGGTGGAAGAAACCAGTTAGTAACTAGTGGAAGTACTTCCTGTACCGAATCCGATCGTTTGCCTGTCTAAGGTTGACGAACTCACATCTTTCAGGCAAGTGCTTGGCGATGCAAGTCAGCGGCACTACGATGCCTTGAAGCTGGAAACGTATGCCGCCCTCAGCTGTGCTTTGGATACTTATACCACTTTATGGGGCTTGAAACAAACTTGTCCAGCAGCCGAAAGAAAGTGTCAAGGATTTTATTGCACATATCCAACGATCTATTCCTGCGTGTATGGGTAATTATATTCCACCTGGGAAATTGAAAACCAAATAAAAGTCCACTATTTCCTTGCGAGAATATCGGACAAAAGTTTTAGTGAGACGTTATCCTTGGATGAGTCGGCCGCCACGTGGAAAAACGTTTCTCACTGCTTGCTAGTGGGAGCATATGACACTACTTAAATAAATAAATAAATTCTTATTCTCGCATTGTTCGAGGTACGCCAAACCGAGCATGATCAACATCGGACAAGCTAGGGCGTTTCGCTATGTTCAGGATAGATACCACGCAGGAACATGAAAATGTAAAGTCATCTGGTGAGAAGCAGCATGGTTAGCGCTGTGTTGATAAGGATAGACGGAATATGATTAATATAAGTAAGTAAACCTGTGTGAGCGTATGCATGGGAATTAGTGGTGTGTGAAGTAGGGGACTTGCCAGTGTGATGCAAAAGGCAGTGATTTTATTCGGTGGTGAGTCGCATCCGCCACCACGTAAAGTTGTTAAGCAGATACCTGTGGCTTTTAATAGGGTTCGCTTGTTAGGCGAAAACCCTCCACGTCCTGGACCACTGCTATTAATCGTATTTTGAGAAAGATGTCATTGGCAGGGCTACATTCGGACCGATTCATCCCGCAGTTATATGCAGTCACATTGCATCCAATATCTCGTTGGCTGATAGAGTGGCCTAGGCAGGATTCACCGTAGATAGTTGAGCAAAGCGATACCGTTGAAGATGTTATACTTTCAGGGGGATGGAGCGGGAGCCACGTGAAGGCTGGAAAGGATTTGGTGGTATTGGTGTTTTGTAGCTTCGCAAGTCCACGGACAAGCGGTTACTTTACGTGTCCGGTGCTTGCGGACAGGTCCTTTAGAGTATCCTTACTGTTAATCCTTCATTCTATAGTTGCTTGAGAACAGCAAAAGGAAGGCCGAACAATTCTGCCGGAAATCTGACAACCATGATGAAAATGCATTATTAAAGATGCTACAAGGTGTAAATGGTGACCATAAGGATGGTATTGATAAAGGAAATTGTTGTTAACCGGAAAGATTGTTTTGATTTTATCTCTAATACGACTTATTGGCTAAAACTACAGAAAGCCAAAGGAGGCCTAGAAATAAATAAATATTTTATTCCCGACAAAGCGAAGCACATCTTTTGGGTATGAGGAGCACAATGCAATGTAGTGCATGATAGCATGATTAGCAGGACAACGAACGGGAGTAGTACAGAGGTAGTGTGGGCCCACATGGCCCAGATTGAAAGAAGACTATCCCCACAGAATGTGAGGTGTAGTGATAAGGATTAAAGCATTAATGTGGAATATGTCGGCGAGGAACTAGCCCGATGCGGTTGTGTATACAGGGCGCGTCAGGTGAGTGGGGCATGAGGAACAAGCTGCAAAAATGGTATAAGACTAGGGGCATGTTACTAATCCAATAAGCAAGCGTAGTAATAGGTAAACAGAGATATGCACAGAATTTGTGAAATGTGGCATCGGTCAACTAATCAACGCTGGCTGGCTGGCTAGCCGAACAACCTCCTCGTGGTGCCAGCTGCGTGGTTCGGGTTTAACCCGTTTCAGCAAATAGTTCGGCGGCAGTGTTCCAGGACGTGGTGGGTTTTCGCCTGGCAAGCATTCTCCCTATAAAAAGCCACAAATGTCTGCTTAACAACACTGTGACGTGGCGGATGTGACTCGCCACAAACTAAAGTCACTGGCCCGTGGATATTCGGAAAATGCTATCCAACCCAGGAAAATCAATCGCCTATTCTCACATTCCTGACGATAACAAACAGTCAAAAATTCTGCGGCGCATTCAAAAACACGAGCTACATTCCTACACAATTACATACGTATATACACACATAAACGTACATACACTGTTATGCCAAACATGCCCTTTTGTACAATTTGATCACACTATGTTAGCTAAATATGATCATGCCTGTAAAGGTGTGCCTCGCATGGTCGAGAATAAAAATTTAATTATTTATTTATTTAAGTAAGCTTTACTCGTTGCAGTCGGAAACCGAAGGATACAGCGACGGTATGGCGAGACTGAGATATACTCCATGAGATGAGGCTTAACGAATGGCACAGAATGAATAACAAGTACGTGGGTACATGAAAATAGGAAGCTGAGCCCAATAGAAGCCGGCTAGTAGGAATTGGGTGTGCACTAGAGGGTAAGTGTCGAAGGTGGGACGAACGAGAGATGGCGCTAGAAGACGGAGCTGCAGTGGCCAGAAAAGCCATTTGGGTTTAGTCCACTAGTTACTAGTAAATACCTAGTGTAACATAAAAAGTCAAAAAACTAGCAAATGCATGTGATGCAAACGGCCCAAGGGAAAAATAATTGGATAAGTAGGAGTTGCTCCAAGTAAGCTCCGGCTATGCGCAGAGATGCATGGAGTCTACGACGACTCGCTACAGCTAAACTAAGGTGCCAAAGATAAGGCAAATGACGGATAATGGCGCCAGGATAGAGAGTATCAGTGGCCAACAATGGCATCCGGATTAAGCCTTCTAGTTACTAGTGAATATCTACAGTGTCACAGCTTAAGCCAACAAACCAGAAAAGATATGTGGTGAAATGGTTCAAGAGAGTAAAGGTTGGTGAGATAAGGAGAGGCTCCTAGCAAGCATCGGATATAAGCAGAGATGCAAGGCGCCTAAGGCGACTCGCTGCAGCCAAACAGAGGTGCCGCAGGTTAGGCGATCGAATTATAATAGCGCTAGGAGAGAGTGTAACAGTGGCTAGCAATGGCATTCGGACCAAGCCTGCTAGTCGCTAGTAGATATCTTTTGTGTCACGGAATAAGGCAAGAAACTAGAAAAGGTATGTGATGCAAACAGTTCAAGCGAATAAAGGCTAGAGAGGTAAGGAGTTGCTTCTAGCAACCTCCGGATACGCGTAGAGATTCATGGAGCATAAGCTAACTCGCTGCATGTAAACAGATGTGTTAAAGGTGAAACCAGCTACAGCTAATAACGCCAGTGGACAGGTTCAGTGGCCGGTAATGGCATTTGGTTTAAGCCTTCTAATTACTAGGGGATGCCTACAATATCACAGATTTAACCATAAACACAGGAAAGATATGTGATACAAACAGTCAAAGAGAAAAATGCTCGGACAGGGAAGGAGTGGCTCCTAACAATCTCTGGATATGCGCAGATGTATGGAGCCTACTACCACTCGTTGCAGATAAACAGAGGTGCCAAAGATAACGCGAACGACAGCTAGTGGCGTTAGGCTAACTAGGATCAGTGGCCAGCAGTGACCTTTGGATTAAGCTTTCTAGTTACTAGTGCATACCTAGAGTGTCACAGATCAAGCAAACAAAGCAGCAAAAGTTATGCGTTGAGAGCGGTCCAGGAGAATAAAAGTTGGAGGGGTGTGGAGTGGCCCTAGCAAACTCCGGATGTGCGCAGCGATGCATGGAGCCTACGATGACTAGCCGCAGCTAAACAGAGGTGCAGGATGGAACAATGGTGTCAGGACAAAAAGCAATGCTTAACTAATCCATGGGATGGAAAGTATTGTGAAAAGTAGATTGCATGATAAAGTGGAAAGCGTTCTGGTGAACTCACTATAGACTTATGTAGAATAGCGGGGGTGTTCGCGTAATAAACGTATAAATCCACACCTCCATTGGTTAAGAGTTTGGTGAGACACCGTTTGATTGCGTTTTGCAGCCCCTGGCTAACAATTCATAAAATGTTATGCAACTGCGACAACGCATTGCCAACTCAATTTTTAAATACCGCCAGATTGGGAGCAGAGAGGAGATAATTAGGGAAGGCGTTCCAAGGCAGAGGGAAAATAAATTTCTACGGTATTCAAGCAGGCTATCCTGTATTTTCAGTTTCAGTGGACGGCCAGTTAGGTTAGTGTTGTGGTTCAATTCCAGCCATGGAGAGCAAATGTGGCTGGAATGTGGTTGGGGCTCTACAGAATCTGGTAAACCTGTGAGTACTAGGCGGTAACTCGAGATTTTGGCGTGTCATGCTGATCAAGCGTTTAGCTGAAATATCGTGCAAAAACAGCATTTGAACAAAGAAGACCAAAATTTGACTAGTGTCAAATTTCCTCTGCTGCAAGGTATCGTGGATCGGTTACAGTGGTACTAGCCAAAGCGGCCTTGGCGCGTACTGGTACATTTTCCGGTTGTTCCTAGTTTTAACCATGTGTTGGTTTTGCCTCTTATATCGCGGTCGTTTGCCTATTGTACACGTGTTATAATTCTGCTCTGGTTGCCGCATGAACTTGACTGACTCGCTAAACGCTGATGCGGATGGGCTCCTGGGGTCTTCGTTTGATGAACCTAGCGCGGATTGCGGACAGTCTAACTGTTCAGAGCCAGTCACAAATTTATCTGCGGTATGCGGTGTGAGGTCTGCTACGACTGGTATCACGAAAGTTGCATTGGCCTACAAGCAGACCAGTACAAAGTGCCATCATCCAGCGTTTACTTCCTTTACAGCTGTGCTGAATGCTGCTGTCAGAGCTTGAAGCGCCCGGCTACTACCGGCGCTAAACATTCAATGCTGGGCTCAAGATTGGCAGGTGTTGAGATGGAGATAGCCAAGCTCGCCTTGAGTGACGCACTCGATGCGAAAATGGATTTGATTTTGAAATCTCTGAAGGTTGCGATTGAGGACACTGCCGTATCCAGCCACGTTGCTGACGATCCATCCGCTGGAATGTCACTCGGTCAAGAATTCGCACACCCCATCGGACACAAAGATAGCATTGCTGACTCTCCTTATGAGCCGAACGGTGAAGAAAAATAGGGTTTGGAAATACCATAAGCCCTCTGTTAAAGCCAGAGAAGTAGCTGCTGCGGCAGCAGGAAAAATGCAGCCTTCGGCAGTCGTAAAGTCATCTGACTGTTGTGCACAGGAGAACCTTCCAAAGATGTTGACCGTCTCGGCTGCCGCTGAACCAGCCAGTTCTGACGAAGTATTGGTAACTGCTCAATGAGACAAAAGAGCAAAGGCCCCTGCTCCCGTGTGCTAATAAAGAAGTGGACAAGCTCTGTTCGTAATACTTTGAAGGGGCATGAAGTCCCAGGCACTAGTAAGGCGCCAGCAATGGAGCGGAAAACTTACGCTATCGTTGCTTTGACGTCGTTTTCTAAGTCAGGGACGGTTTCGCCGCCAGTGATGGAAGCTCCTGGTATAAGTGTAGAATCCAAGGCACATGGTGAAAATACTCCCCGTCGAGGCGACGCTTTCACGTATAGTAGCGTTATATTCCGCAACGTTACTGAACCTGGGGCTGCTCTCCCAAGGGAACACATTTTGGATGACATCAAGTGGCTTATACTGTGCGTCACCAAACTGATTCCACCTGGGTTTCCTGGAGTCGCTGTCAGAAAGCTGACCAGATTGAGGAAGGTTCCTATCGGTGCGACAAACCCACAACCTCGACTAGTTTGCATGGTTCTTTCTCCCCCGGAGGAACGCAAATGATTACTGTGGTCTGCATTCAAACTTAAGGGTAGTGGTGTTGGCGTTCAGCCAGACCTTCCACTGACAGATGGATTGAAGTTGAAGGAGGCTACCAAAGAACACAAAACTAGGAGGGCGGCTGGCAAGCAAACCCTCCGTCTGGTGGGTTTTCAGGTGGTCAGCTGGAAGTTATTTTTCACCCTATCAGAGCCTATCCCAATGAAGCAGACCCAGGGATGGTCGTGCTGACTTCCTTGCGGTATTACTTATAAACGTGCGTAGCCTACGGAACAAGATGCACGGGTTATGTCTAATTGCTTATAAATGCCGTCCAGACATACTTGCTTTCACTGCAACGTGGTTATCTCCTGATAAAACAGACGGTGAGGTATAAATAAATAAATAAATAAATCTTTTATTCTCAACAGATGAGGCACGCCTTTACAGGCGTGATCATTTTGACGTAACGTTGCATGATCAAGAATGTGCAAAAATCCGATACGTTTGCCGTAGCAGTTTGTGTTTGTGTAGGGGGTATGTATGTATGTCATTTTGCGTGTATGTGTATGTAGCCGTGTATTTTGTGCCTGTAATTGTGCTGCTCCAATCTTCAAGGTTTTATATGGTCATCAATATGCGAGTAGGAGCTTGGTGTCTGTGGGTTGGATAGAATTGTCAGGATATCCACTGGGCAGTGACTTTATTTTGTGGCGAGTCACGACCGCTACGTCACGGTGTTGTTCAGCAGACATTTGTGGCATTTTATAGGGAGAAGGCTTGCCAGGCAAAACCCACCACTTCCTGGAACACTGCCGCCGAATTATTTGCTGGAATGGGTTAAACCCAAACCACCCAGCTGGCACCACGAGGAGGTTGTTCTGCTAGCCAGCCTGGCTACGCACTGCTTTGAACTGATCGCTCCGTCGGTCGTAAAGGCGCAGCATTGTACTTTATATGAGCTGTAAAATATAGGTATTGAGTACCCGCACATTCCAGTCGTCGGATCAGACTTTTAAAGCCCTATCGACTGTTTTGTGCACCTCCTCTGCCCAGTTTACAGTAGTAGTGATATGCAGGAGCACTGGAAGTTCTTCCAGGGGATAATTGACATTATGCGCCTTCAGTCAGTGAATAAGTGTTTAGTTCTAGGGGAGTTCAACCTCCCGAAAGTCTGTTGGGACGATCTTGCTTGAAATTCGGCGTCAGAAACATTCGCTGCAAATTTATTTGAGCTAAGTTTGCACGTGCCTTTGCATCAGTTCGCGGACTTCCTCGCTAGGTATATGGAAAACCAAATACTATCTACTTTAGATCTAGTTTTCGCTAAGTCCCTCAACTTCGTAACTGACGTTTCGTACCGTACACCTCTAGGGTTCGGCGATCACGTATGCATATACTTTCGGTGTGCGCTTTCAAGGCACCAACAGACCACCGTTGAATTACTTCCGAATATGTGGCGAGCGGATTTTGTGCAATGCGAGCTAAGGTTTTAGTTCTGAAGTGTGAGGTTTCGATGGCCGACTCTGTCCAGTTAGGCTGGGATAACTTTAAGGCATACTTTTCGGCGGTTTGCACTCCCGATCTTCCACTCAGGAGAAAATGAGGGTTACAGGTACAGACTTCACGGCTAGATACTATAGACAAATACCTACGCAAGAAACGGTCTAGATGCTGGCGAACCTACCAAGCAGCCAGTACCTATGATAGTTATCGAGAGATTAGAAATGAAGATAAGCAACATCTCAGAACTGTTTGTCTTCAGTAGGAACAGGGTTTAGCGGACTCGGCAGCAGCTAATACCAAAAATATTTTGCTTATGTTACGATACACAGCGGGGCAAACCTGTCTATACCAGCGTTATTGCAAGCAAGCGGGACCCGTGCGCAAACTGACTATGACAAGCTTTGTATACTTAGTGATTAACATACTGCGGTATTTTGCTCGAGAGACCTCTTTACCACAGTTTGAATTGGCTTCAAGTTCCAGAGGATTCTTGCGTAGATGAGTTTAACATAACGGGGACAGGTCTTCGAGATGCTGCAAGGCAGTAAGCCCGCTGAAGTTTCCGGTCTTGATTCAATTCATCCGATGCTGCTGCATGATTTGGCCACTGAGATGAGTGGTCCTCCCACATGCGTGTTTTCAATATCGCTTGACAGCTGCGTCTTACCTTCGGAATGGAAGGAGGCAAGCATCTGTCTGAGTTTAATGGCGATGACATCACACTGCTCACGAACTATCTGCCTGACCGTTTGGCAAGCGTTGTAGTCAAATTGTTTGAAACGCTGCCAAGGGATTCGGAGGAGAACCAGCTGCATAGACTTAACATTCGTGTTGCGCAACATGGATTCCGTAAGGGATTTTCGTGTCAGACTAATCTACTTGTAGCTCGTGAGAGCTGGGCCGAAGCGGTAGACAGTGGCCACGCTGTAGACGTGCCAACCATCGACTTTTCGAGAGCCTTCGACACTGTTACTCACCTCTGCTTCGCACTGAAGTTGAGATCTTACAGGACATCTGGTCGCGCCCTTAGATGGGTGTCTGCCTTCCTGGAGAGGAGTGTACAGTGCGTAGCGGTAAGGCGTAGCTTTTCGCTCGGGCAAGCGGTCCTTAGTGGCGTCCCGCAGGACTCGGTATTGGAGCCATTGTTGTTCGCGCTCTATGAAAATTACTTGCCAGGGTATTAGGAGTGTCATCACAAACGTTTGCCGATGACTTTGTGCTCTGGAATATGGTGGACATCTAGAGGTTCTGAGGCAATTCAGTATTGGTTGGATAGGCTATGGGAGTGGTTTACCTTATGGTAGATGCACATAAATCAGACCAAGTGCTCTGTTCTCCGAATTCTAGTTGCTATCCTTTTTACCCTTTGCGTTGTCAGTGGTAGTAAAATCCATGTTGGCACTCATTAGGTTGAGTTAGATATCGTACACTCATCAGCAGTTCATTCTGGCGACAATCGGACATAGGTTGCTGATGGAGGATTTTGGATGATGTGGTTTTTCCGCCTCTCCTTTAGAGTCCTGACGGCCATTCTGTTTGTGAAACTATTCTCGTCCTTCGTTCGA
This sequence comes from Dicrocoelium dendriticum, assembly GCA_944474145.2. Classification (NCBI taxonomy): domain Eukaryota; kingdom Metazoa; phylum Platyhelminthes; class Trematoda; order Plagiorchiida; family Dicrocoeliidae; genus Dicrocoelium; species Dicrocoelium dendriticum. The sequence goes on from OX104063.1 coordinate 226,728,685, forward strand.
CCCCACCTGGAACATTGGATCCAAGCTTGTCCACCATGTCTTATCCGAGACAAAATGGACTTGGAAATGGCGTTCCTAGTGGGCACCTGGTTAGTGCAGGTTCTACGGGGACAGACCTAGCCTGAACGCTTGCTTAGTTTGGGGATATGCGGCACAATAGCGGAGGTGTTTTCCCACCTCTAGCTGATGTGTATGTTGATGATGATGATTGGGGATGTACTCAATGCAATGCCAAAGGATAAGACGGGATTTGATTTTCCCTTATCGTATATTGACGGGTAAGATCTGCCGGGACTTGTCGGAGGTATTAGTCTTGGTAGGTTACACAAGCACCGCGGCCACCCACTGAAGCTGCATAAAGCATGGTCTGATTGGATTAAGCTGGAAACTCGTCTGTCGTGCCGAGTTATAGGTCGTTGGAATACGCTTCTAAATCACGTGGTTATGGAACCTACCTTTAAGGGTTTCGCGCGCCAGCTCGATGTTATTGGGTGGCAACGCCAATCCTTTCCCTTTAGCTGACTGACTCACCTTCATATTTAGTTCTGTTTTTAATGGTTCAAAGCTATTGGTATACCAACTGCTTAGCTCTTTCCATTTTCTCTTTTTGCCTTCTGAGTTTACTTTTTTCTCTTTCTTATTTCCCCTAACAGGCTCAGCGGAGACCGTCAGTGCGGGTTACGTGGGCATTAATTAGTTGGACAGGATGTGACGTGGTCTCTGGTTTAGGTCCAGCTGTATTTCAACGCCTAACAACCCCTGGTTTAACGACCCGCTGAAGAAGGAACACTCAAGGGATAAGCTTATCGTTCTCGTCTTGCTTGAATGGCTGAAGTTGAGATCCCCGCAGGAGCCGATATCGACTACTGTACATTCTTGGAGATTTCAGTCTGAGCTGATAGGGCAGCTGAACGAGGTCTCTGACGTTTTTTGTTGCCCATTGTTGAGGAGTTTCGAGAGCAACGAGGTCATGTTGCTGCCACGGCTGGCGCGCATGCATAGCATATTCCGCGCGCGGTCGCACGTAGACGTTAACCATTTTAGGGAAAGCTTGAGGGTTCAAACCGACCGAAGGCTCTGCAAAGCAGGCCGAAGTATGGAGTGCCGGTTCTCGTCACATCAGCTTGTTTTGAACCCCCGACCTCTTCCTGTACAATGCCCTCAGGTCACGCCCCTGACAGGCATTCGCCAAGGTTTGGTCACCAAGCTTGTAAGCGCTAACCGGCTGATGACGCAGTTGGATCACCTTGTACTTAGATATGTTCAACTGAAGCAGGTTCATCTTTGCCCATGCCTAGATGCAAGCTACGTCCTGTTGGAGTATATCGTGAACTTCTCTGTTACTGATCGCCCGCCGTATCTGGATGTCATCGGCGAAAAGTAGGAAATTTGCAAAGATAACACTTGCCAGGTCGTGGATAAACACCAGCAATAAGCGCGGGCCCGGCACTGAGACTTGTGGAAGTCCGCCTTCTAGCTCAACCGGGTTAGACAGTGATTTGGTAACGCGTACTTAAAGCTTCCGTTGGCGAAGGACGTTGCCGATACAACCAAGTACAGGAGCACCGTTTCCATAGCTCTGTAGCCGGTGAAGTAGAATGCGGTGGTCCAGGCGGTCGAAAGCTTTGGATAAGTCCAGATAGATGACGTCATTTCCGACCTATCATCAGCCACTTTCGGCCGACTACCTCATGCAACCAGTAGGTTGGTGGAGCGTGACCGGTGCTGACGAAAGACATACTGCTCCGGTGCCAAGCCATACTGCTCCGGACAACCGAAGGATAACGGCGCTAGGAAAGAGAGTAACAGTGTGTTGTTTGTCAGGTGGTTGATGTAGTGGACGCGGCCCGCAAACCGGACACCAGTGTAACACGAACTCAGTTCGTTGTATCGTTGCGGATTGTTGCACTGTCAAGCTGCCGATGGTGGGTACGAAGAAGCTATCTGTCAGAAATGCGGCAAGCTAAGCCAGCTAGTCCGAGTGTGTGAAGCGAAACGTCACCGCCTAAAGAAAATCGCCTCAACAACTTGTCAAAGCAAGCTAGAGCTACGTAAAAGTCCCAGATAATATGAACGGTGCACTTAACGCAGCGTAGTTGAACAACGTGACACTCAAACGCTGTCCTCCATACACAATACATTGGAAGATAGGGCGTGAACCGCTAAACCTAAAGCTGAATACTGAGGCGGTGTTCACGCTTGTACACCGCGGTTCCATGAAAATGCTACCAACTTTGCAACCTTGCGACACGAGATTACAGCCGTACACCGGTAACCGTATTCAGGTGTTGGACCGACGTTTCGTTAAAGCCAGGCATGCGGAGCGAGAATTCACCTCACCTGGGAACAAACTAAACCTCATTGACCGAGACTGGATTTGTATTGTGCGCGGTTTGGCGTGCTTTAAAACACACAAGGAATAAATTTTTAGTTCATTATTTACTTCTTTCCGGAGACCAGCTAACTCAAATAACTCGTTGTTAAAGCCGACACTTTGAATAGCTCATTAAAAGTTTTCAATGTTGTTTGAAAACAACTCATGAAAAATGCGTCATTTCTATTTATCTAGCAAACTCCGATAGGGTGCCGTGCCAAACTTTTACAAAGCCTGATAATTACCTTGTACAATGCGTTCAAAAGTTGAAACAGATATCCCCTGTCTGTAAGTAGAAGCAGTCTTAGTTCCGGTGTAACCTTCAGCTTGGGCACTCCGCTCGCACTTGCGCTCAAACCTGACGGCTCCGTCTGTGTTTGCGGAGAATACAAAGTAACAGTCAAACAAGTATTGAAAGTAGAAGCATATCCCTACCACGGATTAAAGCCTTGTACGCTACTTTAGCCAGCGGCCAAGCGTAATCCAACCCAGATCCCAGCCGCGCACATTCTCAAGTAGCATTTGATGATGTGGCACAGGAACTGACCACGATAACTACCCACATGGGTCTACTCCAGTACACGCGCCACCCGTTTGGGATAAATTCAGCACCCAGCAATTTGCAAAGAAGCGTTGATAATATAGTTAAATATATACCGTTCCCCTGTGCATAATTTAACTATATCCTTGTTACTGGCCTTAGGGCCGCTGGTCAACAAAATATATTGCAAACGGTTCTCAAGCGTCTGAAAGCATGTGGGTTGAAATAAACAAACAAGTGTGAGTGCTTATCCAAAGCGGTTTGTTGCCACGTATACAAACTGGACAAAACCGGTTTGCATGCACGGCAAGATAAAAATAACGCCTCAAAAGAAATCGAGCAGTTTTCACTGAAAAGATAACGCTAAGCATTAATAATAAGTGTATATAAATTTCGAATTTCCAAGACAATGTGTGTTTCTGCCTGGCAAGCGTTCTCCTAGAAAAAGCCACAAATGTCTGGTTAACAACACTGTGACGTGGCGGATGTGAGTCACCGATAAATGAAGTCACTGCCCTTGCTTACTCGGAAAACCTCAGCAAATGCAAAGACGACAACCATTCTTTCAGAACTAGCGACGCGATTGAACTCATACAAATGAACAGCGGCATATTTACAACCACAAGTAACACACCTACCTACGTGCATTTATGTGCAACCTGTGTGTAAAGGCTATTTGCTACTGCACATTTATTGATCAATTTTGGAACTAGTACTGTGAGCTTGCCTTTAATGACCTGCCATGCGTAGCCGAGAATAAAAATTTATTTATTTATTTACAGCGGATGCAGTAAGCAGGTTACCACATGCGACCCGGACGAAATACTGGATGTACAAGTAGAGCTGGTACATCTAATGCAGCGCCTCGACACCACTCCATCGACAAGTGACACCGTACGTCAGTAGCCCGATGTTGACCCAACGCTATCTCCTGTAGTACGACTTACGAAAACCGTCTGGCCTACTACAGTTCCCGCCGATCTTACGCCTTACGTACAACGAAAAAACAAATTGAACCTTCAAGATGAATGCTTGTTTAGGGGCACCCGACTGATTTCATCGCTAAAGGCATGACCGTTCATCCTAATCGAACTCCACAACACACGTTCAGGCGTGGCCCGAAAGGAAACCATGGCACACCGTTATTGATGCTGGTCTAGCCTAGATTCAGACAGAACTGTCTAAAAGCATGTGGTCTGTGTCAGTATTATCCGTCAACTAAACCTCTCCGTCCGGTAGACCGTTGGCGTTGGTCTGAAAAGCCATGGCAACGCACCCATGTGGACTACTTTGGACCTACTAATGGTGTACTTTTCCTGCTGCTAACGGACGCTCATTCGAAATGAAATAGTGTTTTTCATGTTTTCCACCCTACTACGAAGACAGCTGGTGCAAAAAGGCAGTCATCATTGGCCATATTTGGGATGCCAGCGCCACTCTGTACAGCCAAGGGGCCATGTTTCACTAGCACAGTGTTTGAAAGCTTCATGAATAGTAATGGTGTCCAGCACATCCGTATGGATCTATATCCTCCTGCTTCTAATGAGCCGACGGAAAGGGCGGTTCAGAAAATTATAAGATCTCTTGAAACAAGCACCAGGAAATATACAGACGAGATTAGAGCGGTTGCTGGTGGCTTACAGGATAAAGCCAACGGAAGCCACCAGTAAATTACCTGCGGAAATGCTGTTTAGTCGAACCCTCCGTACTAGACTGAATAGTCTGTTACCAAATTCAAGAATACCAAAGAGGAGAAAATAACTAAATAACAAATTTATTCTCGACTACTTTGAATCACACAACATCTGGCATAATCAAGACTTTACAAGCGATGGTTTCGCAACTGGCATGTTGCCTTGCATAAAAAGCGCTGTTTGCTCAATATATAGAAGTTACCGGAACGACGGATGCACTTGTCAGGAAAGAAATCTTTAATTTTATGGCGAACTTCTGGAATCAAACATGTGTAAAAGCGTAACAACTGGAAAGGAGATGGAAAGTAGAAGCGGGGAAGTGTCTTTTTAGTGTAATATCCAAAATATATTGAAATGATGTGAAACATCCCTTTGGTAAACTTGCCAGTGTGAATTTGTGGGCAGTGATCTTATTCATTGGCGTCACATCCGCCACGTTGCAGTGTTGATAAAAGGACATTTATGGCTTTTTATAGGTAGAGCGCATGCCAGGCGAAAATCCACCATATCCTGGAACATTGACCTCAATCCGTTTGAATGGTGCTAAAGAACTGGCAATGTATTTTACGGACCGATTGTACACACGGCTATCCGCAGTCAAATGTGTTGCGAATCTGCTTTGGCTAACCGAATTTCATAGTCCATGTCCGCCATTTTTCGTTGCAACCGGCCAAGAAATGAAATGTCCAGAAAAACCGTGTGAAGGATTGTGCAGTTGGTTAAGGATTTTAAATTAATAGACTGGCTTTTCCTTTGTAGTATGATGGTCCTGGTGTGAAGACTTCGTGTCCAGGTATTCACAATGAACGTCCCTGGTGGTGAGTGCAGTTGATCCTCGTGGCTATCTTCGTCCCATCTAAGGTGCAAACGCGATTGCTCATTCATATGCGAGACACACAGGAGATTTGCATCAATTCTTTTCAGCTGATAGGTAGAATTATGGGAGTAATAGGGCAGAACCCCTGAGTTCAGACATGTAAAACCACAGGTTGTCCACAGAATGGGAACAGGGTTCCTCCACAGGTAAGTTATTGTCGAGAGTAATTGTCTTCGTGCCCAATAGTGACTCAATGGTATGCCATCAGGAGAGCTCCAAGTAAGAGAACTAGCAAAAGGTTCTTGCAGAGCTGTAAGACACCAAACCCAAATTTTCGAACGCCAGTGCGAGGCCGCAAATTTATTCAAGTTAAAGTACTTGTGAAAGTGGAAGCTATTGTCCATAATGAAACAAGTGATCCATGTACAGACAATTACAGTAAGTTGCGGCAATATGGTTGCAGGGCGAGCTAAACTCATTTGTTTAGACCCCGTGCAAGCGGCAGCTCCACAAATTGCCAAAAGGATGAGCGATTCGGAAGCTGCTTAGAATCATCGGAATGATGAGTTGCTGTTGTGGTCCAGGAGAAGTGGTCAATTTTTCAAATCAACTGGCTGTCGAATATGGGTCAGTCAGTGCCACTTGACGAACCGTCGTATGCCAACCGTCGTATCTGTGGAAATATCGAGAAAAACACGCAACGAACAAGGGGCAACCAAGCGAAAACACAGACTAGCATGCATCCATAAACACTATTAACTGAGTGCTTTCATGAAGTGGTACCTAGTTCTTTGGTGCCATGTACTTTTGTTCAGTATATATGATTTACAGGTGCCTTCTTACACCACGTTGCAGATGTGGCTCATACTACAACTACAGCGCATGAAGAAGGTTCAGTAGAGTCCGTGATCCAAAGTGCGTTGAACGTGTTCACAACGATTAATGAAAAGCACGGGTATTGGAAAGCTGCATAGTTAGGATGGTGTAATGGTAAACGACGGTGAACGATGGCCTCAAGTATCCTTGATGAAAGCCGTCAAGAAACGAGTATTAGATTAGGTGAAGCTGTGGCCAACTGGAGTACGATTCATAGCAAGGGGCATACTGTTCATACAGCAGCGTTCCAAGAGGGGTTGGAAAGTGCAAATAATCGGTGGAGAGCGGATGCATGCAAACAGAGGTGCAATGAGTTGGTAATGGTAGTGCTGACGCTGAAGCGCCGTTGCATAAATAATCGGAAATCCGCCAGGACCACGAGAGACAAGGCATAGAAGACTAAAGCTGTGATATGCTTGGTGGTCATTATCCGGGATATAGTCAGATTGATAAGGAAAGAACCAAACCCATGCAGTGAAGTCCATAATGTTACGCAAGTAAAACACGAGGTGAATAGCAGAAACATGGGAAAGAAGGTAAGTTGCATATAGTAATAGAGATAAGAGCCCTGAGATGCATAAGCTAAAGTCATTCCGACATCACCAGAAAGCAACAGAGAGGGGCCAGGTGAGGCAAAAGCGGCGCAGGGACTTGAGGGCTATATGCTTAGGTGTGAGATTAAGCTAAAAAGGAACGGACGCACAGAGTGACGTGCAGCATCGTAAGTTAAAGCAAGACTGATAAGCGTGAGGCAGCTAAGCGTGAAGGAAACATGCACTGCGTTATAGCTTTGAGCTGGTTAGGAGGGTGGTCAAAGATAACGAAGAAGCAAAAGCTAGGGGAAGACAAAATATTAGGTGGTGAGCAGTGGAAATGCAAAATACATGTGTAGCTATTCACGGGCAGTATGATGGTAAGTGCATAATGAACAGGGATCTATAAAATTTTACACGCATGACAGTATATTGTACCAAGCATTTAGCGTGGCACATTTTCTAAATCCCGTGCAGTACTTTCAAGTTAGCGAGGCTAAGAACGCTATTCTGACGTCGTTGCCATGCTCATTGGTCATGGGACGTAAACCAATGGGACACCGGTTGGAAGCCAACAGCTTAAGCGACAGACAGTCCCATGAATGTGGTCGAGCACCACCTTCTGTTCTATTTTGCTGCCTATCTGAAGCAAACCTCGATGATTGGTCTCCAAACTGAAACCGCCCAATGCGCAACTTGTGAGGCCTGTCTAAGGAGGAGATCCTGGCTACTACATGATCCGAAGCTTAAGGCGTAACCATTGCGGACAAACATACTAACCAGCACATGAAGCGGTCTATATTTAGTGATCGCTAGCGGCTACCTTGTGGTGGCTTATTCAGCAGCCTAACCATGGTGGCGTAGACAGGCAATCTTCTAACGGGTATTCGCAAATCAGCAATGGTTGCTAGGCGGTCGGACAATTGTGTGCGATTGTCCTTGCAACGATCATGGGGGCATAGTTCTAATAGCAGTTGGTAGACTAACGTAAAGCTGAACAAAGAAGTTCAATGTTGGCTTACTTCAATCATGGTTGATGACTCAACAAAAAATACTAGGATTCAAAGTGGGGCGTTAAAACGACGTTAGTGAGTGTTCGTTTGTCTCCACACCCATAGGCGACTTTGCTAAACAGTTATCGCTTCAGTGTCTCCATGTATGGCGTTATATAAAGATCATAGGGATCTGTGAATTCAAAGGATAATTAGGTTTCACGCATATAGTCGCCCATGATGGCGTAGCAATGCAGTCATCTAACTGGTTTTCCGCAGTTCAAGAATGGCTGCTGGGTAATTATATAATTAATATGCGATTGTTATTGCGACGACCATGAAGGACATGGTTCCCAGTGCAGTTAGTAGAGCAACGTGAAACCGAACGACAAAAGTTCCAGGTTTGCTTATTTCGATCACAGTTGATGACTCAACAAAGAATACTAGGATTCAAAGTGGGGCGTTGAAACGACGTTAGTGAGTGTTCGTTGGTCTCCACACCCATGGGCGACTTTGTTAAACAATTATCGCTTCAGTGTCTCCATGTATGGCGTTATGTAAGGGTCGTAGGAACCTACGTATTCATAGGACAATTAAGCTGCACTTCCATATGATCGCCCATACGTCTTGAGACGCTTTGACAAGTGGCTCTTCAACTAGAACCATTAGAAGCACAGTCAATGCAGCTGGAAGCTCCCTATTACGTCCACGGACTGGCATGCTATCCTCATGAAATCGGCATTACTCAAAAACGAAACACCTAAAAGGGGCTACAATGACTACGGTGTTTATACATACCACTTCGTCCTGCTAGAAAGAACGAAAGAATTATAATAGGTGGCGACGCAGGCATTTTACTCTGGTACTTCAGGTGAGTACTTGGAACATCTAAACACTGTTGTCTCACCCACGGGCGTTCCTACAATGTGTTTGCAATCATTTACAAAGGCTACGGCGCCCACTAATCCTGCTATGGACCACTGTTTCCACTAGTCTTAGAAGCAGTCAGGTGTGCACGCCGTGACACATGTTGTTATCGACTTGGCAACTACTCGGAAACATTTTGTCATCGGAAAGTAGGTAATTCCGGAGGCATTGTTGAAGAAGGAAAATTGTTCCAAACTTTATGCTTACTATGCGTATGCAATGATCGTTGGCAGCTCATTTCAGGGCCGTAGGGTCACCTGGTAGTTCAAGCTTATCAAGCACTTAGAAGTGAAGGGTAACTATCATGGAAACGCAGGATTGACATGCATCTTACGACCTTAACGTAACGGCAGGTCCATGGGTCCTGTGGCGGTAACTGATTACTTAATTCGCCTACGGGTGTGGCGCCAACGAATAATCACTAATGTCGTGTTCCCGCCACACTAGGAACCCCCCTCTTTGGAACAATAGCTACAGATCCACTGATGGTCTTACCTACACAGCCAACTTGATCTTAGTATACAATGCACAGACTACATCAGCAATACGTAGCTACGCTATTCACACGAGTGTGCGGCTAACCGCAAAAACACAGCACGAGAACTTTGCAGCTGTAAAGCTTCTAACAATTCTGTTTGCGAAGAGGTCCTAGCTTTACCTCCTTCATACGAATTACTGCATTGTTTCTGATTACCGCACACTGCCTTGACAAGCACACGCATATCCGAGGCGAAATCGTACATCTATCGGTCCTCCTGATTGCTCGCAGTAGAACGAGTACACTATGCATGCCGTATCAAGTGTGGCCAAATAGGCAAGCGAGCAAGGAAGGCAAGCGTGAAGTCCGATCCGTAAGTCCACAAAGCTTCGCTTGCAACGGCCTGCAAGGGTTACAAACGCAACACTATCAACCAATCCGCTTCTTATCACTACTCAATTGGACGTCATGCCACTCGCATAAGCCTTCCATCCTTCTCTTCCAACAGCTTGCAAGTGCTGCAGTCTCAACAAGATCTACCAATCCACTTCTTATTACCGCTCACTTGGATGTTGTCTCGCTCGAGTGGTAGTGAAACTTTAGGCCAGATTGCCAGTATGAGCAATCACATATTATGTCTTCCATTGGCTGCTCACCATCAACAGGACAAGGAAACCGCTGGTGAACCAGTCCTATCGGTCATTTCAGTTAGTAGTTTACCCGTTCTTTGGCACGCGTAGTCTAGACAACGCTTGTGCTCTGGATCACCTTAGTCCTCTGCGTATGACGCGATGCACTTTGAGGTCGAGCCTGAAGCCACACCAAAAGGAAAACTAACAACTTTGACGCTGTGCGCGCGCGCAGTCGGATGGACGCTTTCGGTCATGTCGATTAGACGGTCTGACTTCAGAGAGAATGCCTCGGCTTTTTTTCAGGCGCGCATTGGTGCTGCCAAGAATGTGCTGGTACCTTTAAACAAGAGCATATTTTGGAACGATTGCTTTGTTTAAAACCACCTGCAGGCTGGTATTAGGCTTGCGAATTCGCTTTACCGCTCGCTTCGTTTGTCGGTCGTCTATTTGTTGATCGTTATCGGTGTACCAGCACGCTTCAGTTGTGTCGAGGGTGATCAGCCAATGGAAGACATAATATGTGATTGCTCATACTGGCAATCTGGCCTAAAGTTTCACTACCACTCGAGCGAGACAACATCCAAGTGAGCGGTAATAAGAAGTGGATTGGTAGATCTTGTTGAGACTGCAGCACTTGCAAGCTGTTGGAAGAGAAGGATTGAAGGCTTATGCGAGCGGCATGACGTCCAATTGAGTAGTGATAAGAAGCGGATTGGTTGATAGTGTTGCGTTTGTAACCCTTGCAGGCCGTTGCAAGCGAAGCTTTGTGGACTTACGGATCGGACTGCACGCTTGCCTTCCTTGCTCGCTTGCCTATTTGGCCACACTTGATACGGCATGCATAGTGTACTCGTTCTACTGCGAGCAATCAGGAGGACCGATAGATGTACGATTTCGCCTCGGATATGCGTGTGATTGTCAAGGCAGTGTGCGGTAATCAGAAACAATGCAGTAATTCGTATGAAGGAGGTAAAGCTAGGACCTCTTCGCAAACAGAATTGTTAGAAGCTTTACAGCTGCAAAGTTCTCGTGCTGTGTTTTTGCGGTTAGCCGCACACTCGTGTGAATAGCGTAGCTACGTATTGCTGATGTAGTCTGTGCATTGTATACTAAGATCAAGTTGGCTGTGTAGGTAAGACCATCAGTGGATCTGTAGCTATTGTTCCAAAGAGGGGGGTTCCTAGTGTGGCGGGGACACGACATTAGTGATTATTCGTTGGCGCCACACCCGTAGGCGAATTAAGTAATCAGTTACCGCTACAGGACCCATGGACCTGCCGTTACGTTAAGGTCGTAAGATGCATGTCAATCCTGCGTTTCCATGATAGTTACCCTTCACTTCTAAGTGCTTGATAAGCTTGAAATACCAGGTGACCCTACGGCCCTGAAATGAGCTGCCAACGATCATTGCATACGCATAGTAAGCATAAAGTTTGGAACAATTTTCCTTCTTCAACAATGCCTCCGGAATTACCTACTTTCCGATGACAAAATGTTTCCGAGTAGTTGCCAAGTCGATAACAACATGTGTCACGGCGTGCACACCTGACTGCTTCTAAGACTAGTGGAAACAGTGGTCCATAGCAGGATTAGTGGGCGCCGTAGCCTTTGTAAATGATTGCAAACACATTGTAGGAACGCCCGTGGGTGAGACAACAGTGTTTAGATGTTCCAAGTACTCACCTGAAGTATCAGAGTGAAATGCCTACGTCGCCACTAATTATAAGTCGTGCGTTCTTTCTAGCAGGACGAAGTGGTATGTATAAACACCGTAGTCAGTCAGGTTTCTACTCTGTATTGTATTAAAAAAAACTTGAAGACGACCTGTGGGTAAATGTTCCTGACCACATATAAGCTTTTTTCCCATCCTATCTCACTCAGCTCCAATTTAGTCTAATTGTAGTCCACTTCTCTCTTCTGCTTTTTCCGGCTCAGTCTACCGTAGTATGCATTCTTTCCGTTTTCTGTTCACTCGTTACTCAATCTTTTTTAGCTCGCTTCAGATGATGTGACTAACTCAGACAACACACTGTATGCTCGCATTCTTCATGTCTGCTGTACCTTCTTCATTAAAACTTTTTAATTCTTTTCTGGTGACCTTCCTTATGTCATCAGGCCAGCGCACAGCCGCTGCTTGATAGACGCCCAGCTGTCACTTGCCTGTCTGTAACACATAAGTATTTATATTTCAGCTTTCTTACCGGCTTTTACACAGCTCCAGCTACCTAGCACGCCGTTATGTGTCGTTCCTCTTACTCATGTAAAATCTTCTTGACAACAGCTAGTCAATGTTGGCTCCATGTCGCATGAAAGGAGCCACTCACGGAATCCCCAGCCTTCATTTTCTTCTGCAGTCTGTCTCTCTAAACTTCGCCCGCATGTTGATTTCTTCATCGAAACCGTTGATATTCAGTAGTGGTCAAACTTCTTAATCATATGGCTTCACAAGCCACTGATAAATCCTTTCCTAGAGCCACTAATTCTGCCTAGCAGAAGCTATTCGCCATAGCCTTAATTCAACATTACGGATACCCGGAGCTCGCTCCCTTCTTACAATGTTCATTCTCTTTGGGTGTTTGCGTCCCAGCTCAGCTGCTTGTTCACCTATCCTGTGCCACTGTAGGATCCACTAGTAACTGATGCCTTCATCCGAAGTCCATGGCTGCCATTCATCGCTCCCCTAGCGCGCCATTATCAGTTGTTTGTCTTACTCGCGTGCAATTTTCTTATTGGCAGTAGCTAGTCGTTGTTGGCCCCATGTAGCCTGCAAGGAGCCACTACTTGACACTCCAGCCTTCATTTTCCTCTGACGTTTGTCTCCTTATTCGGCGCTCGTCTGTTGACCTATTCATTGAAACTGTAGTTATCATATGGCTTCACCAGCCACTGATACTTCTTTTTCTAGAGCCACTATCTCTGCTTAGCAGCAGCTAGTCGCCATAGCCTTAATTCAACATTACGGATACCCGGAGCTCGCTCCCTTCTTACAATGTTCATTCTCTTTGAGTGTTTGCGTCACAGCTCAGCTGCTTGTTCACCTATCCTGTGCCACTGTAGGATCCACTAGTAACTGATGCCTTCATCCGAAGTCCATGGCTGCCATTCATCGCTCCCCTAGCGCGCCGTTATCAATTGTTCGTCTTACTCGCGTGCAATTTTCTTATTGGCAGTAGCTAGTCGTTGTTGGCCTCATGTAGCCTGGAAGGAGCAACTTCTTGACCCTCCAGCCTTCATTTTCCTCTGACGACTGTCTTTTTAATCGGCGCTGGTCTGTTGATTTATTCACTGAAACTGTAGGCATCCAGTAGTGGTCAAACTTCTTAATCATATGGCTACACCAGCCTTTGATACATACTTTTCTAGAGCCACTATCTCTGCTTAGCAGCAGTCAGTCGCCATAGGTTCTATTTAACTTTGCGGATACCCGGAGCTCGCTCCGTTCTTACCATGTTCATCTCTTTGATTGTTTGCGTCACAGCTCAGCTGTTTGTTGACCTATTCTGTGCCACCGTAGGATCCGCTAGTAGCTGAAGCCTTATTTCGAACTCTATTGCTGGCCATTCATCTCTCCTAGCGCGCCGTTATCCGTCGTCTGTCTTACTCGCGTTTACTTGATATGTGGTCAAAAGTCTTAATGATATGGTTGAATCAGCCACTGATACACTCTTTCCTTTAGCCACTATCTCTGCTCTGCGGCAGCTGTTCGCTGTAGGCTCTATTCAACTTTGGGAATACTCCTTAGCTTGCTAGGCGCCAGTCCTTCTGTAGAATGTTTATTCTCCTGGTATAGTTTTTTCACAGCTCAGCTGGCTTGCTGTCTTTTCCTTTGTTACGGTTGTTATTCATCGGCACCTCGAATGATTAACCCAACAGGCACCCTTGGCCACTGAAACCCGGTCCATTATCGATATCTTCTGATCGTCGTACCTTCAACACTTAGTCTTCCTTTGATATCCATTTAATCTTAGCCAGCTTCTAATATGCTCAGCTTCCTATCCTCATATACCTATGTACATTGTAGTTATGGTGTCTTAGGTAATCCTTATCCCGTGAGCATATATAAATACGGCCACATCCTCACTGCCTTTGGGTTTCCGATAACAACCAATCGTGACTAAACACTCACTTTCTAGTCTCAGGTAGAATTCGAACATTGTCAGCTTACACCTCATGAATATCTTACCGGAATCCTGCTCTTCATCCCTATGCACATGAAACTATTCTACCCACCAGGCCATGCCTTCCGCATAAGTAAAAACATCTTTAGCGTAATATCTGTTACACCTTGTACACTAGTTGGCTCAAATAAATGTCTTAATGTAGGATTTTGATCAAACGCTAGGTACATTTACTGTTCCTTTTCGGTCTTCTCTCGGCTTGTTCCTCTCTCCCTTTTCTCTGAGGTCGTGAACATCGGAGAGCTTCGGGATTGAACTGAGGAACTGCCTCCGTCTGGGATGGGACGAAATAACCAACAAGTACTTACCTGGACCATGGCCTCACTTCCACTCTAACTATTTGCACCCAACCACCGATGTCCAGTGAGGGTAGCTGGACACGAATTCTTCGCTCCCCGGCAAATATGCATAATCAGAGATGACTTCATGTGGTTCTGCGAAGGATCAACACATCATATTCAATAAGAATTTTTAGTACCCGACCTACCAATGGACAGGACCCAGGAACGCAATAGGCAACCAGTTATTGCATCAACCAGCGGAAAAAATGGGACGCAACCTGACTGCGAATAACCGAGCAAACAGACTTTTAACAAGAAACATAGCCAGTTACAATTTGCCATTCAATGGATTGGTGGCAGTGTTCCAGGACGTGGTGGGTTTTCGCCTGGCAAGCGTTCTCCCTACAAAAAGCCACAAATGTCCGTTTAACAACACTGCAACGTGGCGTATGTGACTCGCCACCGAATAAAGTCACAGCCCTTAACTTTACACTGGCAGGTCAACTAGCGTCACAATTCTACATAGGATCGTTACACTGGGACTTTTACATCTGTATATATTGTTGTCGTTTTACATCCTACGATACGTTGCCCTTTTCCTTCCTTGTGTCCGGGCTCTTCCATTACCTTTCAATAGATCATTCAGGATTCTCAATCTCTTATTAGCTGAGGTCCCGTATCTCATGACAGCCAACTTATTGCTTCGCATTTTCAACACTGTACAGTTCCAATCATGGATATATGAACAATTTTCTGCGTTACTGTTACAATTGCTTGTTTGTACCGTTGTACATATCTGATCATGCCTCCATGAGCGTGCCTCGCATAGTCGAGAATAAAATATTTAATTATTTATTTATTTATTTAGTCATTGTAGCCCCTTTTAGGTGTTTCGTTTTTGAGTAATGCCGATTTCATGAGGATAGCATGCCAGTCCGTGGACGTAATAGGGAGCTTCCAGCTGCATTGACTGTGCTTCTAATGGTTCCATTTGAAGAGCCACTTGTCAAAGCGTCTCAAGACGTATGGGCGATCATATGGAAGTGCAGCTTAATTGTCCTATGAATACGTAGGTTCCTACGACCTTTACATAACGCCATACATGGAGACACTGAAGCGATAATTGTTTAACAAAGTCGCCTATGGGTGTGGAGACCAACGAACACTCACTAACGTCGTTTCAACGCCCCACTTTGAATCCTAGTATTCTTTGTTGAGTCATCAACTGTGATCGAAATAAGCAAACCTGGAACTTTTGTCGTTCGGTTTCACATTGCTCTACTAACTGCACTGGGAACCATGTCCTTCATGGTCGTCGCAATAACAATCGCATATTAATTATATAATTACCCAGCAGCCATTCTTGAACTGCGGAAAACCAGTTAGATGACTGCATTGCTACGCCATCATGGGCGACTATATGCGTGAAACCTAATTATCCTTTGAATTCACAGATCCCTATGATCTTTATATAACGCCATACATGGAGACACTGAAGCGATAACTGTTTAGCAAAGTCGCCTATGGGTGTGGAGACAAACGAACACTCACTAACGTCGTTTTAACGCCCCACTTTGAATCCTAGTATTTTTTGTTGAGTCATCAACCATGATTGAAGTAAGCCAACATTGAACTTCTTTGTTCAGCTTTACGTTGGTCTACCAACTGCTATTAGAACTATGCCCCCATGATCGTTGCAAGGACAATCGCACACAATTGTCCGACCGCCTAGCAACCATTGCTGATTTGCGAATACCCGTTAGAAGATTGCCTGTCTACGCCACCATGGTTAGGCTGCTGAATAAGCCACCACAAGGTAGCCGCTAGCGATCGCTAAATATAGACCGCTTCATGTGCTGGTTAGTATGTTTGTCCGCACTGGTTACGCCTTAAGCTTCGGATCATGTGGTAGCCAGGATCTCCTCCTTAGACAGGCATCACAAGTTGCGCATTGGGCGGTTTCAGTTTGGAGACCAATCATCGAGGTTTGCTTCAGATAGGCAGCAAAATAGAACAGAAGGTGGTGCTCGACCACATTCATGGGACTGTCTGTCGCTTAAGCTGTTGGCTTCCAACCGGTGTCCCATTGGTTTACGTCCCATGACCAATGAGCATGGCAACGACGTCAGAATAGCGTTCTTAGCCTCGCTAACTTGAAAGTACTGCACGGGATTTAGAAAATGTGCCACGGTAAATTCTTTTTCAGTGCACCAACATGCGTGCAATTAGCATAGGGAACAACTAAGTACTTTTCACATTCAGCAATTTTTTATGTGGAACAGCTGATTTGTTTACTTATTTAAAACAATCTTACATTAGGTGGCGGTACTTTGAGGGATAAGCAGGGATTCTTCAGAAATGCCTTGCCCGCCGTGCTTATGAATGGCAAAGGTCACAGTACGCGTTACACTCGGTCGAGTATGGTCTGTCATCTAGGTAAATCTGCTAGATAGATTGTCAGAAGCTGAAGTAGAAAGTGGTAAGTGAATATTCCAAGAAGAGAAATTAATAAGTTTGGGTGATGTACAGTGTGCGAGGCGGACATCAAGTCATAGTGTGGAGCCAGACGTTATAGAGATATTGCGGGCTTATTCAGCTAGTTTTCCAATGGGACGTGGAGGCGGTGCTGTGAAGCGATAGTGAAGGTGCTGGCAGAGCTTTCAAGTCTGTGAAAGCCAAAGGATACTAGAGACAGTTAAGACAGACGGAAAAGGTTAGACAACTTGGATAGATGCATACGTCCAGCCATAACTGTGGGCCAAAAAGACGGATAGTCAGAATTGGATATAACGCATACGTGAGGAGGAGCTGGAAGTTGAGGAAAGAACATTAGGGCGGAGTAAGTTCCACATGGGTCAAAAACTGGTTTGTTGAAGAAGAGTACTTAGGCTGCAGCAGACAAGGCTGCCGTATAGCAAGGTACCCACGACTCTAGTTGGCAGCCGGTGCTCTCGTATGCGCGAGTTCCCCATGAGCGCCGCTGACCACTCAAAAGTAGAATTAAAGATGACTGTACCCAAGCAGCCATGCCCGCCCCTCGCCAAATCCAGTCGGTAGCGCTAACACGAAGAACAACACCAGCGCTCAACTACACCGCCCACAGACAAACCAGTTTCTCAACCAGAGACTGTACAATGCAATACGGTCTACTGGTGAATCCACACCCTACTTCCTAATACCACCATTTCCGTGGTGCTACAACGCCGACTGTAACCGTAATGAATGGCAGGGACTCCGCTAGAAACCTGTTGTCTATAGAACACTCCGCGAAGTATAGCAACACACCACATCATACTCGCTTGAAAAAATTAATCGCCTTCGATTTAAATGCCTTCCAATAAATACTGAACTGCCTAACACGTCACTACGCATTCCCGTTCCTCTTTTCGGACTATGACGTGATACGGTTAGCCACAGCTCACAAGACTGCAGGAGAGGGTTGCTTCCTATAAGATTTACAGGCTCGTAAACGGCGCACAGAGCCCCCTGAGCGGTTTCTACCAACCCTCTCAACACCTGCAGGAGCCGGCTCATTAAAAACCAATTCCAGAAATAGCATGCATCATCAGACCTTAGCACTCCACGTGAATCTGCTCAAAAGTTTCTCTCCTACGCAACTCAACGGCCACGATTAACGGAAACGTAGACTTTTGCTTCCAATGAAACACTTCTTGCCGCATCTATGAACTGGTCTTCTACGCCTCCAGCCGAAGACCTAACCCGGAGACTCTCGGTTGCATATAAACATGCTCACCCCTCTCCGAGTCTACCAATGCGGGACAGATATCACAGTAACCAACCCACATCTGGCAGCCTTATGCCCCTCAGGACTGCACCCTCACCATACTAACTCGTTATCTTCTAACAGTTACGTCCAACCTATCCATGCCAATACCTCAGTCATCGCCAACAAACTTTCACACAACCACGAACCTGTCTCCTTTGCGTCGTTCCAGCATGGTGACCAAGCGGCCTCACCCCTACAGCCCGAGGTGATCTATGGTAGCAAAGACAGTACTATTTTGGCTAACCTCTGCAATATAACTGTTAACACTCACTCTGAACCGACAGCAACTGTATCTACGCAAACCCTACCGCTTACCTTTTCTCTGATAATGCGTCAGATGTCCACCCTTGCAACGAGAGACTTACTCTACTTTTCATTAACGCAAGGTACATCAAACCTAAGGTGTACTTTATCTGCCCCGTTATTGTCCCATCCGGCCCCTAGGTAGTGCGCATCATAGAAACGTGGCAGAATGCTAAAACTCCCGAAGCACGGCTGAGAATCCCGAGCTACACCTCCTTCAACAATATACCTAGCAAACACCGTATTGGTGGACGCCTCATCTATGTGCGTGAGGATTTCGGGGTGCCATCCTTTCAAGAACTTTTAAGTGGCCCTCTTGAAGACGGTCTGGATTCAGGCTAGTAAGGAAGAGCACGATCCCTTAATTTGCCGTCTGTATAACCAACCACACACAAGCAAATCGGTATACGCAGTCTAGTTGAATTCTCGAAAGAAGTATCACCATTGTCTACCCACTATAAGATAATCAATGGGGACTTTAACGTGCCACAAGTTGCCTGGCGGACGCAATCTGCGCCGCCAACTATCGTGCCTTTGTAGACACCATATATGCATTTAGGTGGACTCAACACCTACCTGCAAGCACTAGGCACTTTAACACCCTAAATTCAGTTTTTACAAACGGAGTGGCATATGCAGCTGCTAGGGTGCTTGACAAGCTCCCTGGATTCGCTCATAAAATAGTAAGGCTCTCTTTCCAGCTACGCATTACTCGTCTCCAGACAACAAGCCCAGGTGTTTTGTTTGGCTGTTCAAAAGCATCAACTGGACAAACTTTGCTCTAATTCTGAGATCCACCAGCTAGGAGGTCTTACTTCTGACCAAGGATACAGATACTACCTTTTCTGTACTGTATAGTAATCTCACTCACTGCCTGGATATGCTTTCCCCTATAAAGAGGAAAAACGCAATGCAGCCACCGTCGGTTGCAGCGTACCAACGCAAACTACTCGGCAAAGCAAAAAGCTACGCTCAAAGTACAACAGGATCCAAGAAATTTTCTTCACTTCTTCATCAGTGATTTCCTGCTGAAGTGGTGAAATACACTGGCTCCCGCATATCTCTCCCAGGAACATACTGCCCTAAACTCTCTTAAGTGTACCTAAGCCTTCAATCTTTTGATGAGACGCAGAAGCAACGCCGCCTCGAATTGGCTGAAGTCAATTATTCTTCCAGACAATTCATTTACCAGTAGCCTAGCTGAAATACTTGAGGTCATGAACCGCTACTTCTGCGGCTCTTTCACCTCTGCTAACTTGACTCCGCCTCTTAATATTTCAAGTTGCACAAATGATACTTTGCGCAGCGTACAATTTGACCCGCGTACCATTACTCGGGAACTTTAAGACCCAAACTATCCTTCCACGCCGGACCTGATTGTCTTCGTTCGGCACTGCTAATGCTAGGTGGCCGGAATATCACCACCCTCCTTCCTAACCACTTCACACTTTCCATGAAACAAGGAACCTTTTTGCTGCTTGGAAACATTCAGTAGTCATGCCAAGACACAATAGAGAAGCCGTCAAAGTATTAAAAACCAACGACATATTAGTCGCATACTATTCGCTACACGAGTGCTGAAGGGGTTCATAAAGTAAGAGCACCTACAGTTCTTGACCCATCGTAATCTCAGCAACGCATCTTAGCATGGATTCCTCCCGTCCAAATGCTGTCAAACATGCCAGATGGAATTCCTGCACAATGTAACCGCCATGGTTGATTGCAGGAAAGCTCTGTTTATCATCTTCTTAGATATAAAACTAGTCTTCGACCAAGCCCCTCATATTGGACCGACAACTAAAATGGCTCCTTACGCCATATCGAGCCATCTGATCCTTGGTTCACTTCCTATCCCTCCTGACAAACACGGTCGATGAGACTAAGAGACTCCGTGTCCTCACTGAAAGCAGTTACAAGTGTTGTGTTCCATGGAAGTGTATTGGGCCTTATGCTGTTCCTAGTTTACATCAACGACGTAGTTAAAGTCTTTGAGTGCGGAATGGCATATCTGTTCCCCGACCATATCACAGTGGTATTCTCCTTTGTACCGGGTGACCTAAGGAGCGGTCTCCTCGATATTCAATTGAGCTTAAAGCATTAGACTCTTGACGCAACAATGGAAGCTTGCGTTTCCTACTGCTAAGTGCCGCGCCCTTTTGTATAGATGCATTGTACTGCCTAATGCACTAACTGAATTACCTCTCACTTGCCAACTGTCAAGCTGTAAGGTATCTCGGCATACACTATTCAAGCTCGCTAAATTTCGCGGAGCGAGTTGGCTATAGTATGGCGAAAGCCAGCTCCACGGCTAGCCATATGTGCAAGACGAGGCTTCTAACCGAATTCAAACTCACGATATACAAGGTATGTGCTAGACCTCGTTTGAATACTCCTCAATACTAGTTAGCAACTCCAGAAGGAGTGATAAAATAGCAACTGAGAAAGTAAAACGCTTATTTACAAAGCGACTGCTTTGCCATTCCACTCTCAACTAGCGTGAGCGCTGTAAACTTCTTTGCCTTGTACCTTCATAGCTACGAAGAATGAGACGCAATCTCACCTCCCTATTCCAAACGGCAAACAACCCAAATACGAAACCCACAGGACGCATTCAACAAAATAGTGCCTCTCAGTACCCACTTGCCCTAGATCCTTAGCCATTACCTCACCTACTGTTCTCACCAACGTACTTAACAACTTCTTACTGTACAGGTGCGTCCGCATATGGAACTAGCTACCATTACAAGTTAAGGCATCCGAGAATACTGCACAGTACCGATCATTCTTACAAAACCCCTTGCTATCCCGCCAACATGCTAGCTATTTGACACCAATCTACCGAAGGATGAACTTTGGGAACATGGCCCCGATCATCTCTAATTCCGAAAAAAAAGCTCGGACACAGGCGTCACCACTTAATTCTCGTCCACTTTAGCTACGTATGTCTGTTATTCTAACTAGGCACTAACAGGACTTAGCCCACCAGCGTAAATATCTGTGCGTCTACCTCCACTAGCCTTATTCTATTCCGCCACATCTAGTATAAAACCTAGCTAACTGCAACCGAAGTTTCACTACGCATATCCAACTTTATTCTCCTGAACAGCTTGCATCAGATGCCTTTGCTGGCTTGTTAGTATATTCTATGAAGCTGTAGATGTCCATTATTAACTAGAAGGCTTTATGCAAATGCCATTGCTGGCCACTGATACTCTCTTCTAGCGCCATTGTTGGTCGTTTGTCTAAACATCCTTAACATTATTTTTAGTTGCAGCGAATAAATGAAATAAATAAATAAATGGTTTGTTTTTGTATTTATCGAGGCACTCCGAATCAGGCATGATCAAAAGTTACAGGCAGTTATATTTCGCAACAGACACATTGCTAGGTATGTAATCGGCATTGGCCAAAGTCTGTACCAGCTGCGGAGATTGAAGCAGTAATCATGAGAAATAGTGTCGTCAACGAATGACGACACTTTGGGTTCAAATGCGCTTAGTGCAAACAGTTAAGGCACTATAAGTGTAGGGAAAACGGTATATGTAGACAAAGAGTATCTTATTCTTTTACTAATCAGGAAGAGTTTGAAATATGATTGTAGTCCACTTGCCGGTATTTAGTTGTGGGCAGTGACGTTATTCAGCGGCGGGTCACATCCGCCACATGGCAGTGTTAAACGAACATTTGTGGCTTTATATAGGAAGAGGGCTTGCCGGGCGAAAACCCACCACGTCCTAGCACACTGCCGCAAATCCTGTTAAACACGAATGTTCAACTGGCAAAGCAGCTTTCCGAAGGATTTCACGATCGGTTATTCGCAGACATCTGACTGCCAGTTTCCTCTGTTGGTTGATCCGATAACTTGGTCAGGGATACCGTAAGCGCTGCGGCAGATCGAGGATGCAAGTTACTAAGCTTCGGCTCGTTTAATGCTCGGGTGAGCTAAAGTTTCAAAATTTCCTTCTTTGCTTTGTTTAGGTAATGTATACTTTCCGGAAGTGTGGACACCGTGCCCAGCTATCCAATCTGTACAACGGTCGTGAGGATAACTGCGGTTGAGCCCCTTTGATTTACAGCCATGCTCCATGTAGGTCCTTGTCGGCTGTTCCGTCCGTCTCGGGCAAAAAAGCTGTACCTCCGTCTAATCCTAAATCCGCAAGCAGTTCAGGACCTCGAAGAAAAGAGAGAGGGCGAAACAACCGTGAAAAGACCGCAAAGAGCAGGCGTGGATTTAACGACTGTTGAAGTCGTATGTTATAACATTTGGAGTTGAGACTAAATGAGGTTCAATGTGCAACAATGACTATGCTGAACGTCTTTTGAACGTGCTACAGAACCAATGGCCGTATGGGCAGATTGTTACCGTCTGCATGGAGAACAGAGTGTTATCCTAGCAAGCAATTCACGAAGTATCAGTGTACTACGAAGCGAGAATTGAGTGAGGTGAGAAGAGAGCTTTGGAAGACTGGTGGCGATTGAACGCTGAATAAAGAGCAGGTAACCAGCCTAATTTGATAGAGAGCGAAGAATAAGTATGTGATAATATAAATAGCTCACTACAAGCGAGATTCAACGGTTAGTTGGTGGTAAAGCATCGGAAAAATAGAAGTTAAGCGTCGAGTAAAAATTCTCAAAGGATCTAGACATAATGGCAACACAAGGATACTAAGAGTATAGTGCTACTGGCGACTGAAAGAGCTGGAAGCCTACTTAAGCAGCTATCAAAAAGGTTGCCGCGACGCAAAATCAGAAGACCTAGCTAGGAATGTTTAAGGAGCGGCTGTGTGACGACTATATAAGAAAGGACTGAGCAATAGAGGAGAGCTAAAATGGATCAATTGAATGAAAGTAACCGTGCGGAACGTAAGTATACCTTAAGGTTGCCGAGCACGTCACAACATATGAAACGTAAGCACAGCGTCGCGCAAAGATACTAGTCAAGCTAGGGTGCGGACGGAATGGAACTAGGGTATGCTAACCCAAAAACAGCCACTGAGAGGGCTGGATGCATACAGGAGCGCGTGCCGCAGACGAAGCAGCGAGTAAAGGATAAATGGACGTCTATAGCATTTTATAGGCATGTTAGCGCATTATACCAAGAGTTTAGCGTGGCACATCTTCGAAAGCGCGCTGTGCATTCAAGTTAGCGAGGCTAAGAACGCCGTTTTGGCGTCCTTGACACTCTCATTGGTCATGGGACGTTAGCCAACGGGACACCGGTTGGAAGCCCTGAGCACAAGGTCTAGCACGACCTTCTGTGCTGCTCTGTTGCACGTCTGAAGGAAACCTCAATGATTTCTCTCCAACCTGAAACCGTCCACTGGGCATGTTGTGATGTCTGTCCAAGGAGGAGAGCCTAGCCATCACGTGCTCCGAAGCTAACGCCATAATCAGTACGGACAGACATACAAACCACCACATGAAGCGGTTTATACTAATTGATCGCTATCCGCTACCTGGGGTTGGCTTATTTCAGCGGCCTAGCTATGGTTACGATGGTGGCGTAGACAGGTATTCCGCAGTTCCCTAGGTCTGAGGGAGTCAGGCAGGCCTGCCTTCGCGGTTGGGCAGACATGCGCCATGGCTGGGACACAGCGTACCCTAAGCTCAATCAGCAATGGCGCTCCTGCGATCCGCCTAGAGGTGGTTTTAGACAGCATGACCTTCTAAATAAAGGGAAACATTTATTCTCGGCTAAGCGACGCACGCCAGCACAGACATGATCACGGTAAGAGTGCAATAGGTGATCAAGGAAGGTACAATGGGATTGTCGCAGGAGTGTCATATATGTCGATACAGGAATGTACTTATATGTGCGTGTAGGCGTGTGTAGCTGTATCGCCTGGCCTTTTAAAGGTTTTGCTGCTTTTGCTGATGTCTGAACGTGTCGCCAATGCTAAAGGAATGTTTGACGTCCGTGGACTTACAATGATTGTACAGACGAGCATTAAGTTGCTGGTGTACAATGCCTCGGCGTTATGAAGCAAGGGCAGTGACTTTATTAAGTGGCGAGTCACAAGTATCACGTCACAGTGTTGTTAAACGGACATTTGTGGATTTTTATAGGGTGAACGTTGCCAAGCGAAAACCCACCTCCTCCTGAAACGCTGGCGCCGAACCATTTGCTGGAATGGGGTAAACCTGAACCCCCAAGCTGGCACCACGAGGAGGTTGTTCGGCTACCTAGTAAACCAATGGCATCCCAGCCGCCATCTTTAGGCAAATAGGAAGCTTAAGACTCTGGAGCAGATTCATGCGATAACGGAAGCCGCTATGCAAATTGCAAACCGCAATATTTATAGGTAACCGTGATGGCACCTTGGTTTCCTAGATTTGTGGTAGGCTACTGGGCAGCTAAGATAGCTCCGTTTGTACGTGGATCCGGCGTAGACCCCGTTAAACGAAGAGGGCCGTACGCGCGACGCTCGCCTGAGGTGAGGAAGAGAATGTTGAGTGCCGCTTAGTAAGGGGAGGATTAGATGCATGTTGCTTCATTGCTGAATGTGAAAGTGAGCACTACCGTAGTTGGATACGGAGGTTAGGATCCGTGGAGCGGAGGGGGCAACACGGCGTTGCTCGCCGCAGGTCACTGACAGAACGTCGCATTGATGATCTGATCGAGTGAGTATTGGCAGCACTGACCGTTACATTATCAACTCTCCATTTACGGTTGAAGGCTAAATTCGACGTTGAAAGTAGCTGCATTACAATTTCCAGCTACCTTGACGGTCGTCTCATCACACTAAAATAGTTGCACACGATCCCGGAAATCCATGAACACTGGCAAACGAAATGCGAGAGAGGCTATTTATGTTTCGGCTGCTACAGTTGCAGGCAGAAGGAAGACAGCCTGTTTGGGTTGCAGAGACTAACTTCAGTCTAGTTTACGTTCGCACCAGGGCTCGTACACGGAAGGGGACTCGAGCACAGTGCACGGTGGCGAACAACAGCGGGCAGAATGTGCATGTTGTGGGTGTATTGAAGAGCGAGGGGCTGATAGCCTTTTGCGTTTTACTGGGCAGCTTCAACGAGCTGTGGTGCGCGCAGTGGGTTCGGGAACTTCTGGATTCCCAGGGAGCCGCTTTTATTGATCAGTGTGTTCAGATTCGTGACAACGCACCGTGCCACACAGATGTGCAGGAGGTTTCCGAGAAGCAAGGGTATCGAGTAAGAATGCTACTACGACTAGCGCCGTATTCTCCTGCGCTAAACCCTATCGAAGGCGTGGGCAGTGTTGCTAAGAATTATGTGAAAGACACCATGAGGAGATATTCAGAAATTCTTAGAGGGCTTTCAGAAGGGGTTCTTGCACTGGTGAGTGGCGCACACGATTCCTCAAGTGATTGTTGCATAAAGCGAGAGGTTGCGTTACGCTGCAACACTGCGAGCAGATAGTGAGAAGTGTTGCAAAGGTTTACGGACGGATGATTCAGTTGGCTGGTTTATAGACGACAGCCGTTTTAACAAAACACTTGTGTATCTAACTGAAGTGTTCGTCCCTCGCCTGAATGGACGCTTGATTCCAAATCCAAACCCAAAGTCGCTGACTCCCCACGGGACAGAGAGAAGACTGGATCGGACGAGCAGAGCAGAGCAACACGGGTATATTAGCAAATCACACCGTTCATTATAAAGGTGAAATGGAACTTTCGTAAATGGTATTTAAAACGCACGTGGATAGCTCTGGAAAAGTCAACTTACAGCAACTCAAGGAACGCCGCCTTCGCCTTAACTGGCCGCTTCTGCCGCTTGGCTCTTTGTTCGCCCCAATCAGGGCGGGTGAGTTTGGATTGCCTGTCGTGGCGATGTGGTCCTGGCTTGTTTGCATCGAGTATTCCTTCCTAACACTTCCCCGTTTGTGTAGTGTTGTAAAATGGCAGCTTGGGGTCGACGTGCATGGGTGACATGAATTTGCGACGCCCATTTTGCCTCTGTGCTACTAAATAAATAAATAAATAAACTTTTATTCTCGACCATGCGAGACACACCTTTACAGGTATGATCATGTTTAGCTAACAGTGTGATCAATAACGTACAAAAGTACATGTTTGGCATAACAATATATGTAAGTGTATGGGTGTATATGCGTATGTAATTGTGTATGAATGTAGCTTGTGTCTTTGAAAGTGCCGCAGCATTTTTGAATGTTTGTTGTCGTCAGGAATGTGAGCATAAGCAATTGATGTCCTTGGGTTGGATAGCACTTTCCGGATATCCACGGGCCAGTGACTTTATTTTGTGGCGAGTCACATCCGCCACGTTGCAGTGTTGATAAGCAGACATTTGTGGCTTTTTATAGGAAGAACGCTTGCCAGGCGAAAACCCACCACGTCCTGGAACACTGCCGCCGAACTATTTGCTGGAACGGGTTAAACCCGAACCACCCAGCTGGCACCACGAGGAGGTTGTTCGGCTAGCCAGCTTCGGGGCGAATGTTGTAGTTATTGTGTTGGTGCAAGTTGGGAAGTGTTCTCTTCACCTGCGTTGGGCACTATGTCTAGAAGTAAATGCGCTGCTGGTACTCGTTGTTGCAGTTGTTCGGCCGTCCCTGCCTCTAGCAGCTGCTTGGCACGCCTTACCCCAGTTTCCATCCCGACCTGGATACCGTAGATCACGTTACCACGTTTGTACAGCACACGGCCCATAGCCCATTTAGGATAGTGGATGCGATAATCTCTCGCCAGAACTTGTTGGTCAACCTTAAAGGCACGCTTTCGAGCACCGTGTCGGATGTTGAATTGACGTTCCATCTGATAGTTGCGGGACAGTAACTGATTTTTCCTGGGTCTGATGGCCTCATGCAGCACACGGATTTTTCTTTGAAAGAAGCGTTCAGCCGCAGATAGTGCGTTCGGTGTCTGAGGATTCGGAGTTGTGTGATAGGTCAGAAGAAATGTGTCAAGAATCTCCTCCAAGGTACCTTCCCCCGTTAGTTTTAACAAAACACTTTTGAGTTTATCCACAAAGAGTTTCGCTTGCCCGTTCGATTGTGGATGGAAATGGGGAGACCTTACATGGACGATCACGTTTATGCGACGGAAGACAACAAATTCAGTGGAGGTGAATTGTGCACCATTGTCCGAAACCAACTTGTGGGGAACACCGAAACGAGAAACTACTTGTTAGTGAGCAGATACAGTGGCTGCTGCGATGGTTCTCACCATTGGAATCACGTCTGGCCATTTACTGTGGGCACTGACAACGATGAGAAAATGATGACCGTCAATTGGACCTGCAAACTCAACGTGTACCCTTGACCATAGTTCCGTTGGTAGTGGCCAGGATTGCAATTCCGTCGTCCTTGGTTGTTAAGATACACTGGCACATCGGGGACAATTCTTCGTTAAATTCTTGAGCTGTGAAACCACATAGGACCAATACACCCATCTTCGTACCACCGACTTTTTTCATGCGCCTCATTCCTAAGTGGCCAGTATGAAATTGTCGGAGGACGCTCTCTTGAAGGATGAGAGGAATGACGACGCGATCTGAGAACAGCACGCAGTTTCTGACGACTGATAGTGCTTCCTTTCTTTGGTGGAATTGTTGAAGCTCCGGTGTTGTAACTCTCCAAGGCCAGCCATTGAAATGGAAATCGATCACTTGTTGTAGGGTAGAATCATGATGGGTCGTTTCCTGCACGATTTTGAACTTTACTGGTAAGGCACCGAGAATGTCAGACACAACTTGATGTACTTGGGGTTCTACGGAGATTTGAGCAACTACCAAATCCTCTGGTTCCTGTTGCTGTGTACCAATTAAACGAGCTAACGCATC
This sequence comes from Dicrocoelium dendriticum, assembly GCA_944474145.2. Lineage (NCBI taxonomy): Eukaryota > Metazoa > Platyhelminthes > Trematoda > Plagiorchiida > Dicrocoeliidae > Dicrocoelium > Dicrocoelium dendriticum. The sequence goes on from OX104063.1 coordinate 226,756,875, forward strand.
CGCTTGACCAATGTTGTGTGTAGATTGATATTTGATGACAAAATCGTATCCGAGTAGAACTGTTGCCCAGCGTTGGAGACGACCGGCCGTGCAGACTGGAACGCGTTTATTTGATCCAAAGATCGAGACTAAGGGTTTGTAATCCGTGAACAGCGTGAACCTTGCCCATAGCGCATTTTTTGACATCGCTTGACTGCAAACTTTATAGCCAAAGCTTCTTTCTCGATCTGTCCATAGCTACGTTCCGCTGGGATGAGAGAGCTGGCTGCATGTAACACAGCTTTCCCCGAACAGAAGTTGAAAATGTGGGACATGACTGCTCCACTTCCGTGGTATGCCGCGTCAGCAGCAACTATGATCTCCAGCTCCGGATTGAAACGCGTCAGCAGTAGGTCAGAACACAATATAGACATGACAGTACCGAATGCGGCTTGACTTTCAAGTGACCACACAAATTTGCCATCCTTTACCAGAAGTTCATTGAGCGGTCCTCGTAGCCGATGCATTTCGGGCACAAAAGAGCTGTAATGGCTGATCAACCTCAAGCATGATCTGAGCTTCTCAACATTGTCAGGAGGAGGCATCTGTTTTATGACACGTAGTTTGGAAGCATCCGGACGACGGCCATGCGTATCGATGATGAAACCAAGCTACTTTACACACTTCATGCCTGTATTACACTGTTCCGCTTTCAAGTGAAAACAGTCATTAACGCGGTGGAAAACTGCTTCCAGTCTTTTCGTCAGCTCTCGATAGGTAGGCGCTTTGATTATGATGTGGCCCAAGTAAGCTGCGACTCCTGCTAACCCAGCTAACGTCGTATCCATAATTCGTTGAAAAATCGTGGGAGCTGATTTGACACCCAGCGGCAAACGGTTGAACTGGTAAAGACCTCCGTACGGATTGATTGCCAGCAACTCCTTTAAAGCATCGTCGACTTCAATTGATGATAACCATCTGATAAATCTAGCTTTGCAGAGTAAGCGCCACCACTGAGCTTAGCAAATAAATCTTCTGGGACTGGCAAAAGATAATGGTGCATTTTAAAAGCAGCATTCAGTCCCTTAGAGCAGTCAGCACAGATACGAACAGTTCCATTGGTCTTCTTAATGACAACAGTAGGTGCTGCCCACGCTGAATAGTTCACAGGTTAAATGACGCTGGCCCTCTCCAAACGATCAAGTTCCGCATCAACAATCGGAAGCGCAGCGTATGGTACCAAGCTTTTGGGTCGGATTACCGGTTTGACACCTTCTTTGAGAGTAAGACTTTCTTTGGCCTTATACACCTTCCCAAGTCGTTAAGAAAGGCAGACGGGAAGTTCATTCTTAGCTGCTTGATCAGGTTGTTGTTTGGTTCGTCACCTTTCGAAGATGGTTTCGTATACCCGAGCTGGGGGTATTGCAGACTTGACTCAGGGGAATGTCGCACAGGTGGAGCTGCTGGATCCCGTCGGGACCAAGCAGCTTCAAATGTGACAGCCCCGTTGTGTACACGACACCGTCCGCCCGTGCAGCACCAAAAACGATTTCACACTGAAGCTCATCAACGAGATTCAGCTAACCTCCTGAAGCGTTTACTGCAACATGTTGTTCGGCTGATTGGCAGTGCACCCATAAACTTCCGGGTTTTGCTGGGGATAATTCTGATGTCCGAGGCTGTACCTAGGTAAAGCAGCACTTGTTGCCCGTTCAGGTGAACTGTGATGTTCTTTCTGCACTCCACCTATTCACCAGGGTAGGCCGCTTGAACCGTACTACAGCTGCTGAATCTTCTGGGAACACTTGAACCCGGTCGCCTATGTCTAGCAGGCTGGAGCTGCAGTCTGGATCGGCAGTGCGTTTCCTTATAGCCCAATTTATGACAGTAGGAAAGGACCCACTCGAACGAAATGCCACTTAACACCTCGCCTACAAGCAGTCGGGGCTTTGGCTTCGCTTTGGGCTTTTCATGGCCTGTTTCACTTTGAAACGGCTTTTTGAGATGGTTTTTAGTACACTAAGAGTTGGGGTTGATTGCTGCGATTCCAGCATTAGCGTGTCATGCTCGAGGTTCAGCAATCGTTGGCGCTTATTAGTTATGGTCTGTAAAGTCATTGGCGGACCTTGTTTAAGTGTACTTAGCAGCCTGGTGCAAATCTCTGCATCCTGTGAGGAATGTAGGCCACAGATAAAAATCAGGCATTTGAACTGATCAGCCTTGATGGATTTGATGTCGAATTTTTGCATTTGCGATTGACAATGCCAGCTTAAGTGAGGTCGTCATTTGCGTCCTTCTTGGTGATCTTCAGGCATTGCTAGCGCGTGGTGAAGATGGATGAGTGCTCTCCAAATATCTGTCACAAGCATTTGACAGTTTTCTCAAAAGTGCAGTCTCGAGCGTTCTTAGGCAACATAAAGTTGACATACCTGGGGCGCTCTGCTGTTCCAACTGTCCTTAACAGCAATCGCACTTTCCAATCGTCACCGTGGTCTCCAAGTTCAAAGCGAAACACATCTTCATAGTGCTTGAGCCACGATTCAAAGGTGAGGTCAGCATCAGGGTCGTAAGAAAATTCGGTCATGCTGTTAGTGATGGGGTCTACCGATGCGGACGGCTTGACGGTTGTAGACAATGAACCCGTCTGGATTGCGAGTTGGGACGTAAGGGTTTCCATCAGTCTGAGTTGGAATGCCTCAAATTGTGCGTGTTGCTGCAGCCGAATGGCCCTGAGTTCGTCAGCCAATATGAACATTTTGATTAGGATCACATCACCGTCGTCAGCTGAAGTATTCGTCCCTTGCCTGAATGGACGCTTGATTCCAAATCCAAACCCAAAGTCGCTGACTCCCCACGGGACAGAGAGAAGACTGGATCGGACGAGCAGAGCAGAGCAACACGGGTATATTAGCAAATCACACCGTTCATTATAAAGGTGAAATGGAACTTTCGTAAATGGTATTTAAAACGCACGTGGATAGCTCTGGAAAAGTCAACTTACAGCAACTCAAGGAACGCCGCCTTCGCCTTAACTGGACGCTTCTACCGGTTGGCTCTTTGTTCGCCCCAATCAGGGCGGGTGAGTTTGGATTGCCTGTCGTGGCGATGTGGTCCTGGCTTGTTTGCATCGAGTATTCCTTCTAAACACTAACGTTCCTCTTTTTCTCGATAAACGGGAGCGGCTAAAGTGGGTTAACTGCTCTGCAGGATATATGCAGCGTACTTCAGTAGTTGCAGACATTTTGTCACCGTTGCGGCTGCTCCTAGTAGTTTGAAGTCTTAAATGCTGGGGTAGTGGGTGGTTAAGTGCGGGTGACTGAATGGTAATGCAGACGGAGCATGTCTGTTTGTGCGAAGTCGCAAAGGCAGCAGTACTTTGCTATCGGTTGCCTGACAGGTGGTTATGCGGAGGCCCATAGGTAATGCTGCACGATTGCTGGATGTCGTCCCCAAACTGCAGTGCGGGACAAGCGATGCATAGTCTACATCCTCATTCAAGCTATGGCAGTTAAGTGCGGCGGGGAATAGGACAACTGTTGCGAACGAGCTAAAATAAGCTTAGAACATGCGTAAAGATGGAAATTTTGCACCCGTTTCCTTTGTATAGTCTGCCTGTTGTGATTCTTCAGTGCTTTGTACGCCTACGTAAAGCGTGCAGCTAACTGGTGCTTTGCGTTGCGTTGCGCACTTATGCAAGCTCCCTGATTGGATACCAACCTCCTTGGCTCTGTAGAAGTTGTTCAATTTAAAAGTAAAAAGGATGTGGCGGTGATACGACATTAGTGCGTGTTCCTTTGTGTCCACGCTCATGGACACCTTTGTTAATCAATTAGCGCTTCCGTATCGACTAGCATGGCGTAGTTATAGATCATAGGATGGATGCGGAACCTACGTATTCGTTGGATAAGCACGCTTTACTTCCATTTGGTCGCCCCTAGGTATTGAGACGCTTTGACACGTGGCACTCCAAACGACCCCATTACGAGCATAGTGAATACAATTAAACCCCCTATTACGACCATGCACTAGAATGCTATCCTTAGGAAGTAGGCATTACTCGACAAAGTAAAACCTAAAGGGGCTACAAGGACTACCGTATTTATACATGCCACATCGTCCTGCTATAAAAACGCAAAGGCCGATAATTAGTGGTGACGCACGCATTTACCTCTGGTAATTCTGTTGAGTACTTGGAACAGATAAACTCTGTTGTCTCACCCATCGGCGTTCTTACAGCAGTTTGCAATCGGTTACAAAGACAACCGCGCTCAAAAATCCTGCTACGGACCACTATTTCAGCCAGTCTTTTAATACTAATAATAATAAGTATGTTTCCCGATTGTACCAGAAGCTCTCCATGGATTGTGGATACCTCATAGGTACAGTAATTATCACGCTTAAATAAATAAATAAATATTTTATTCTCGACTATGCGAGGCACGCCCATGGAGGCATGATCAGATGTGTACAACTGTACAAACATTTTATGGCAACAGTAACAGTGACAGTAGATAATTGTTCATATGTCGATGATTGGATGTGTACAATGGTGAAAATGCGAAACAGTAATTTGGCTGTCGTGAGATACGGGACCTCAGCTAATAATAGATTGAGGATCTGAATGATCCATTGGAAGGTAATGGAAGAGCACGCTTAAGAGATATTTGCCGATAGAGTGAGTTGGTGCACAAGTAACGCAAAGGTCAACCTATCGTAGGAAGTAAAAAGACGACAGTATATGCAGATGTAGAAGTTCCAGTGTAACGATCCTATCTAGAATTGTGACGCTAGTTGATCTGCCAGTGTGAAGTTATGGGCTGTGAATTATTCGGTGGCGAGTCACATACGCCACGTTGCAGTGTTGTTAAACGGACATTTGTGGCTTTTTATAGGGAGAACGCCTGCCAGGCGAAAACCCACCACGTCCTGGCACACTGCTGCCAATCCATTGAATGGCAAATTGTAACTGGCTACGTTTCTTGTTGAACGTTTGTTTGCTCGGTTATTCGCAGTCAGGTTGCGTCCCATTTTTCTGCTGGCTGCCATAGCTGGTTGCCTATTGCGTTCATTGGTCCTGTCCATTGGTAGGTCGGGTACTAAACATTCTTTTTGTATACGATGTGTTGATCCTTTGCAGAACCACGTGAAAGCTTCTCTCATTATGTATATTTGTCGGGGAGCGAAGAATTCGTGTCCAGCTACCCTCACTGGACATCGGTGGTTGGGTGCAGATAGTTAGGATGGAAGTGATGCCATCTTCTAGGTAAGTTCTTGTTGGTTATTTCGTCCCATCCCAGACGGAGGCAGTTCCTCAGTTCAATCCCGAAGCTCTCCGATGTTCACGACCTCAGAGAAGAAGGAGAGAGGAACAGGCCGAGCGAAGACCGAAAAGGACAGTCAGTGTACCTAGCGTTTGATCAAAATCCTACTTTAAGACATTTATTTGAGACAACTAGTGTACAAGATGTAACAGATATTACGCTAAAGATGTTTTTAATTACGCAGAAGACATGGCCTAATGGGTAAAGTACTTTCATGTGCATAAGGGTGAAGAGCAGGATTCCGGTAAGAAATTCATGAGGTATAAGCTAACGATGTTCGAATTCGACCTGAGACTAGTCACGATTGGTTGTTATCGGAAACCAAAAGACAGTGACGATGTGACTGTATTTATATATGCTCCACGGGATAGGATTTCCTAAGACACAATAACTATAATGTACATAGGTATATGAAGATAGGAAGCTGAGCATACTAGAAGCAGGCTAAGATTAAATGGATATGAAAGGAAGATTAAGTGTTGAAGGTAAGAAGATCAAAAGATAGCAAAAATGGACCGGGTTTCAGTGGCCAAAAGTGCCTGTTGGGTAAATCATTCTAGTTACTATTGAATAACAACCGTGTCAAAGGATAGGACAGCAAACCAGCTAAGCTGTGAAAAAAACTATACCAAGAGAATAAACATTCTACAGAAGGACTGACTCATAGCGAGCTACGGGTATTCGCAAAGTTGAATAGAACCTACAGCGACCAGCTGCTGCTGATCAGAGATAGGGGCTATGGGAAAGGATGTATCAGTGGCTGGTTTAGCCATATCATTAAGAAGTTTGACCACATGCTGGATCCATACAGTTTCGGTAGGCGAATGAACGAGCGAGCGGTTAGAGGTAAATAACTTCCAGAAAAAGTAGGACAGCAAAGAAGTGACTCCATACTTACATGGGGCCAACAAAGACTAGCTGCTGTCAAGAAGAGCAGACGCGAGTAAGACGAACGATCGATAACGGCGCGCTAGGAGAGAAATAAGTGGCCAGCAATAGAGCTCGGATTAAGCCTTCAGTTATTAGTGGATCCTACGGTGGCACATAATAGGTCAAAAACCAGCTGAGCTGTGACGCAAACAATCCAAGAGAATGAACATTGTAAGAAGGGAGCGAGCTCCGGATATCCGCAATGTTAATGGGAGCTATGGCAACTAGCTGCTGCTAGGCAGATATAGTGGATATGTAATATGGGGTGTATAGTATCAAAGTTGGAATCACGTAACGCTTGTTATTGCTGAGTTCTTTGTACCATCTTTAACCCTTGGTTGCACATTCCGTGGTCCATGCTGAAAGAACTCGTGTGGCGGTTTACTCGATGGAAACATAGTCATTATAGAGTTCTGGTCAAGAAATTTGCTAAACTGGATGTGGAGTGCTCTTGTATTTGTGCGAAACCTGATTATGATTGGTAGGCTATCCTACACGACAACGTATCTGACGAGGAAGAAGTTGGATCGCATAGCTGTTTTGGTTCTCGGCACACATAATGTACTGGTCTTGTTGTGTATGTTCCGAGTGAACTTATGTTGAATTATAAGTGTACACAGATTAGAGTGTCTTTTGGTTTATGAAATTGTGTATTAGCATCAGGTTATGTTTCGGTCGTTGCAACCAAAGGGGCTCGAGCTTAAGCTGCTGGCAGCGCTCCTGACAACTCAAGGTGGTTGAGTTACTGAACAATTGCTTAATGAATGATTTTTGCAGGTTTTCTACAGCTTTCCTGCCACCCATTTGCATGTTCCCCTAGATGATGCTGCAGTACTCAAGGACAGGAAGTGTAAGTAGGTTGAAAAGCTGGAGTCTGGCAGGGGTTGTATACATTTTATGGCATATGTTAGCCACAGATCGTTTGGAACGCGCTATATACTGCTCAGATTGCTCTGAGAAATTAAAGTTCGAAGAGCATCGTATGCTTAGATCACAGGTGGATAGTTTTACACAGCTACGTCCAGTGTTCATTTTAACAGATGCTTCAGGGATTAAACTGCCGTGCGACATAATGCATGATTTACTAGCTGGGAAATTTAGCATCCATGTGTAGCACCATTGCTCAAGTGCATCGTGGTCTTCTTGAACGAATAGCATTGCGCTAATGAGTTCGCCTCGTCGAAATGTATAAACAATCTTGATGTCATCGGCGAAAAAGGGCCTGTCATGTTTTATTCACACCGTGATATCGTTACTATAAATTAGGTAAAGCGAAGGACCAGGTACACTTCCTTGGATGACATCACTAGTGATTAAACGTGGGGAAGAGGTATGGTTAACCAGAGTGCCTTTCTGGTAACGCCTATTCTGGTAGGAGGTCAACACACCAAGTAGTGAGTCTTTGATTCTAAACGACTCGGTACTTTACAGTAGCCGCTTGTGGGGCTCTCTGTCGAATGTTTTCTGCAATCCAGGAACAGTATTATAACTGTATATTTCGAATCAATGGCATCTGTGATATAAACCAGGTAGTGCAGCTGACATGTTGTACAGGGAGGTTGGTCGAGGAACCCAAGCTGGGATTTGGTACGTAGCCCATGACGATGGATAAAGTCCATGCTTCCAATTTTAACTAATTTTTCGAGTAAGCTAACAATGACGAGAGTATGATGGATAGGTCGATAATTAATGACGTGCAGTTTGGACTCCTTTATGACTAGAACCAATGAACCATGTTTTCTACTGATCCGGAAAGTAGCTAGATCCTAAGGACAAATGAACATGTTTAGCAAAAGCAGTGGTATGTCAGGTATACCAAGTTTAATACCTGATGGGCAGACACCGTCAGAGTCTGGTTTGAGCGATGGTTCGATGGACTTCATAGCCCGTTGGATGGTTGAAAGAGAAATCTCAAACTTATCTATGCCGCTTGTTGTAAGTTCCTGACAGCAAGGCATAGGGTCGGATTCTACGTTAATAGAAGCAGCGACTAAACCGGTAGAGGTCGTTGCAATGAGGCCGCGGGCACGGGTACTGGCGTACGGTAAGTTTTGTTGTCACATAGCAGGCGTTTAGATAGAAGGTGGGGCAGAGTTATTTGAGATTAATGCCCCTAGATACGCGTTGTCGAGATCCACGTTGGTAACTGCGGTTGACACACTTGGTGCACCATTTTCATGTGGATTGATGTGCGGTTTATCAGCGTAGCTGCTACGGTTTTCCGGCGGTTTCGGTGTAATTCTGAGGAGGGATCGTTGCAGAGGAGTACGATCCGGCTTACTCAAAGCATCTTTGTACTGGGTACACACAGTAATGATATGTTGGCTGTGCAATAAGCAATCTGTCGATGCCTTGCATGAAAATTTAATAATGGATGGACAACAATGCCTCGGCGTTTTCTTTTTCAGTATCAGCCATTTACAGACGACAACGGACAGGCTACAAGCGCTAAGTACCTTCATCTTTACTTTGTTCAAACTGAATCTGCTTGGGATGTTATAAGCGACCACATTTTTTATCCTACTGTTTTTCGTGTACCTCCGAGGCGATGGAGTCGATTAATTGACTTGCCGTTTTGAGGTGAACCTGAACAAAGTTATCAGATGGGTTGCTAATGTGATCCAACAAAACTAAGTGATTTTTGCGGGGTTCATAGAAGGCCAAAAGTTTCTGTCTGTTGGGATACACCGTGCGGCCGCACTTCAACTCGGCTCTCGCTCTGCACACATTGGCCACTCTAATTCTCCCCAAGCCATATTGTGTGCGCTCGTTCAAATCAGTTGGACGAGGTCTAAGCAGTGCATTGCAAATTTTGGATCTAACCTGTGTGGAGTATAATTTTGCTCCAAATCCCATTTTTCGGCATGTTCTTTGCCGAGTTCCACTTGTGCAACTACAACAAAGCCGATTGTTTGGAAAGTGTTTGGTCTCATTCAGAAGAAGAAGCTGCGAGCTCCCAATCTACGTAGCAAGCATCCTTGCCGATTGCAGTGTAACAAATTTACAGCCATTTTAATCCGCTCATCAACTGAGCAGCTCTAAAGACGCACGCCAACGCTCCACCTGCATCGTCGCTTAAGGCAGGCTGCTTAACACACGTTGCCGTTTTGTGTGGGTGTGTGAGTTCAACTGCGAGTCGATTAAGCGCTGAACACGACGGTCTGCGCCTTACGACTTCTAACGGCCTCTACCGACTGACCTTGGTGCCGTAGAACAACTTTCAATTCGTGTGCGTGTTATGGCCCGTTTGTGAGTCACGTCTTGAGCAAAAAACAATCATCAAGTTGAGCGCTTAGCTAGGCCTTGCTTTAAACAATAAGAAAACAACTAGCCTTCCAGTGGTTCAACGTCGCCTATGTCGCGCAGACCATTGCAGTAAAGTCCTTAAGATCAGTATTACCTGTTCTAGCTGCATTAGATTGTACTGCCCGCAATGTGTAAACAAATCCGTCCAAGAAGTGGGACAGACAAACCAAGTTGCTGACACAATTTGGGTTTGTCCAACATGTAAAGTCATTCCAATTGTCAACTGTTTACCTTCGCCCATGAAAAGTGCGTTAGGATGAGTGAGATAATCGCACCTTTTGTAAATACCAAGATAGATCCCACGTGGGCAAATATGGCCAGGATAATACCTCACCCAGTCAAAGTAAGCTCCGAAGCTAAACAAAAGCAGAGAGCTAGAGGCTCCAACCGCACTGCAGCATCTGTGACTTTAAATCTACTGAGTCACCTCACTCCCATAAGTGGACAAGCCTCAAACATGCCTGCTTCCACTTCTTTAACCACAGACGTTTCACTGGGAAATTCAGCCATGACACGGACAGCACAGAGCCGGAGGCAAGCGGGGAATATACTATGCAGATAACCTACGCATTGATTACCTAGACAAACACACCGGCAGAGACAAACATAAGTCCATGTTCGGTACCGAGCAAGTATGGTGCAAAGCTGCTTTCACCATCAACATCAGTAGTGCCTTCTATACAACCAAAATTGCCGGCAGAAACTATAAAACCAACACTCGCTGAACAAAACCCCGCTGCGTTAACTCTCGTGGGCACCAATGTTCCTGAGGCCAAACGCGTCAAAATAAAAGGCAAGTTGCAAGACGATCGCAACTAGGGGAGTTCCATTTGCGAGGCGATTGGTATTCGGGTTGAGCCTGCAATGCTGCAACGCGTAGCGCGACACCTGACCTCAGTGCACTATGGTGAACCCTGTATTCTTCGAGTAACACTAGACTCAGCAGATGTGACAGAGGCTGTCCTGCTCTCAGCAGTTCGGCTTCGCAACTCACGGAGCGGAGTGCGTATATTACCTGATCTACCTTGGAAAGATCGCCCAATAGAAGCAGTTGACCAACCCGGCATTACTAATAAGGATAGCAAGGAAACAATATTGGTACGTGGTGTTCCCGAGTTTTTGCATTCTTCTGATCACGATGCACAAACACAGGACAGAGAGCAGTCGTGCTACATCCGCGAAGCACTCGCTGTTAACACTTGTTGCCAAATCCCTGACAAGAGTTCCGTCATCACCTAACTACAACGGCTACGGTCCAAGACCAATGAAGTAATATCACACTCTGAGGGAATGACGCAAGTTCTGCTGAATAGCTGGTTAAAGTTGCGAGCTAGGTTGCTAGCAGAGATCCGGATAAAGGCAGCAAGCGAACGGCCAAGAGCCGGAAACAATTCGATGGAACTTGCAAACGCTGCAAGCCCTTTATCTGCACAGTCCTGCGGAGAGACCGACACAACAGCGTCCACGGCACACAACAGGACAGAGCATAGCACGAGTGAACCGTCTGTTCAGGAACGCACAATAATGCCATGCAACTTAACTGAAATACATAAACCAAAATACGATTAATGGCCAGCCACCTAACGGCCGGCTTAAAAAATAACACAGAGTTGATATCCATCAACGCTCACCTAACAACAAATGCTCTATCTTGCGTGTATGCAAACGCCCAGGACCTTCTAAGCAAGTTAGCCAAACTTAGAAACCTCCACACCTCACAACCGCGGGACCTCCTCATGATTACAGTGACACGGTTAAACCATGGGATAACCGATGCTGAGATCAATTTACCCCGTATGTCTCTGCTTCGAACCGATAGAACCGGAACGGCTGGTAATGTGACTCTTTACTATAATATAAACCTCCGATGTGAAGTTATCGATCACCAGGAAATCCGAGCTCCAGATTCGCTACGGTGCCGCCTGTGGTTGCGAAACTAGGTCACATGTCTACTAGCCGCGATTTACCACCCACCAAACTCAACATTGGCAATGGTATTCAAACTGGGCCACGTTTTTCAGCTTACATTGAACAAGTCCTACACCCACATTCTTATCGCTGACTTTAACATGCACGACATAGAAACGCCGACAATCGACGGTACGCAGTTTAAAGCCCGTTTGCGATAGCTAATTGCCAGCCACCCTCTGTACAACCACGTAGCCTCTGCCAAAAGATTTCGAACTGCTAACAAGCCGTGGATACTGGATCTTATGCTAACTAGCGAAGCACTCATGGTTGACGGGAAACTTACAAGCACACCACTTGTTCGCAGTGATTATGTTACTCTACTCTGACTATATATGCCATGCGGAGTATCTTGAAAATGTGGATGCTAAAGTACATCCTACCACGTACAATACTGGCTTATCTACGCTGGTTAAGGATATATCTTGGACTTGCTTAACCGAATTCTCTATTAGGTGATGCCTAGGAAACCTTTACAAGGACGTCTAGCACAATGGTTGCGCACGCCTCGGAACAGGAGTTCTTCCAATCCAAAAAAGCATAAGTCACTGCTGAGGAGCAGAACACGTAAATGTATGTCCCGGAGGGATTTGGCATGGCGAGCTCACAAGGACTGCTCGAATGCCAAAACCTGGACTGCAGACGTGACCCATGGTAACTTCTGTGCGAAACTGATCCGCGAAGCAAGGTCACACATAAGCAGGAGTTAATGAAACGATTCTGCCCGAACTGCAAACTTCTGTACAGGCAGGTTAATGGCCTTCGAAAGGTGAAGCGAAGGATTCCAGCACTAGTCGCGGCTGCTGGGTGCACACGATCAGTAATGGAAGCAGCTGAGCTTCTACGGTTTTATTCCTCCCAAACTTTTCAGCAGGTAACAAACCCAAACATTTTTCGCATTTCTATTACCCCACCATCGGGTTTAGACAACATTTCCTTCACTGCGGAAGCTGTGCTGAAGATGTTGTTATCCGTGCGTATCCACAGTTCTCCTAGAGTCGACAACCTCCGACCAAAGGCTCTGCAAGCGGTAGCTAGTGATCTAGCAGCAGGACTGGCTGTTTACTATCAGCGATGTCTAGAACAGAACAGTATTCCACCAGTGTGGAAGCGAGGGGCCATCACTCCTATCCATAAAGGAGGTAGCCGCACTGATCCTGCCAACTACAGCCCAATAACACTACTTCCTGTACTATCCAAAGTGATGGAATTAATCATCGTAGATGCGCTGATACAGCATCTGGAAGGTCTAACTTAATAGCCCTAGAGCAACATGGCTTTCGTTAAAAGCATTCGTGTAATACTAACTTATTAATTGCACGTAATGACTAGACTGAAGCTGTTGATGATGGGGTAGGCGTCGATGTCATCTAGCTGAACTTTTCAAAAGCGTTTGATCGCTTAGACCATCGAACCCTCCTTCAGAAACTTCGAAACTACGGCATTTGCGACCCAATCCTGGGTTGGATTAGCACTTTTCCACACGAATGACAGCTAATGGTGTGAGCCCGAGTACCATTGTCTGATACAATCGATGTAGGGGGTGGAATACCACAAGGCTCGGTTCTTGAACGTCGCCTGCTCATGGCGTTCATTAACAATTTGGTAAGGTTAACTGCTTCCGATTTCATATATTTTGCTGATGATATCAGGATATGGCGAAGGATCAGAGGGCCGGACGACCACGAACGGCTCCAGTGCAATCGTAACAGTGTCAAACTGGTCAGTTCAAAACGCCCTATCATTCTACGTATACAACTGTCGCGTTGCACAATTACGCCATAGACATAACTACACCTATTTGCTTGGAACAAACGGGTGGCAGAGCAGCTCCCAGGAACGTGATTTTAGTGTGCTCGTACCGAGCGACTTCAAATGTTCAAAACAAATTGAAGTAGCCACAAAAAAGGCAACCAGCACGTCGGCATGCTGCGAGGGGCATTCGGGAGATTTGGCTCATCATTCTTCCCAATAATGCACAATTCCTGTGCACCAGTATGTTGCATATGCTATCCAAGCTTGGCAAACTTGCTTGAAGCGCGACCTAGAAGCGATAGAGTCACCACAACGATGAGCAACAAATAATGTAAAGGGCCTGCGCTATCACTCTTACCGCCGAAGGCTGAAGTTGCTGGGAATTTTCAGCGCAGGCTATCGAAGGCTGCGCGGTGATCTCATATTAGCGTATCAGACATTGCTTGACCACAAACATTTATGCGGTATATGCTGAAACAGCCACAAAACACAGATCAGGGATAACCGCTTAAAAGTAAAGGAACAATATAGCCGTCTAGTGTCGACGGAATTACTTTTCCCTTCGAATTTGCCAATCCTGGAAAGCACTCCCAGGCTCAGTTGTATCCTCTCCTAGCTTGGACGAGTTCAAAAACGATTAGATATTGCCCTTAACTCCCAGTGTTTTGTTATGTAGACTCCTCTATTGCGGATTACGCCAAGCATGCTTTTCAACAGAATTTATGTATCAAATGGACCTAAGTAAGCGACCACAGTTTACTTTTCTTACACCCTACATCCAAGCTTACTACACCCCAGTGTTTTCTGAAAGTTTAGGCTCGAATTCTTTTAATTTTACACTGATGTAAGTTATCCAAGTATTATGCTGGACAGACGTTTGTTAGATGACCCAGGTATATTTTGATTTCGTCAAATTCACCCCAACCATCCTATGGGACGTGTCAAGCACTTAATTTTGTCCCTTGACGAATAATTGTTCATTGTCCATTTCGTCCAGTTCTGATTGGAAAGAGCAGACTTTAGCGCTAACTTCAGAAGTGAGCTGGGATGCCGGAGAAGAACTGTCTAATGGTAGTTTTACGGCCTCACATTTTAATATTTTAAGCCGTGGCACAGAGGGTACGTTGTCCTTAGATATGTGAGTGTGTTTGAACTTCGGTGAGTTCATAGCAAACCAGCTGTCAACCGTTCGGTTAATGGGCTAGTGGAAATGTGACAAAACCAACCTTTCCGACTTCATTCAATGCACCTTAATTTCAGATCGCACGGTCGACGAAAAGCCACACGGTCGGCCCGCGGTCGGTGTGAGTTGTGCACTTCCAGGGAACTGATCCTGACCGGGCGGCGCAGTTGCGACAAAGGCGGGGTATATCGATCATCACCGACCAAGAGAATTAGTCAGCCGATGCGGCCAGCCAGCTGACGCGAGAGTTGACGAGGAAGACAGACGCTCAAATAGCAGTCACAAACGGAACTGCGACTACCGAACGGAATGTCACTAAAATAGCAAGAGGACTTGGGTAAGGAAGCGGCGGAATAATTCCTATGCTTTGCTATCCACTGGGTAGTGCTAATGCTTAAAATTCATATGAGTGGAGTATAGTTGGCGGGTAATAAGGCGGACAGGACTTTCCAATACAAAACGGTAAAGAGTGCTTGAAAGATGTTTGGCACACTACTTTGAGCAGCCGTTGGAAGTACCTCCTAGCAAATCCGATGAGAGAAATAGAACAGAAGGAGAAAATGTGTGGTATCTAACACTGCGCGAACCGCTGAAATATGAAGTAAAATGTATAAAACATGACAAAGCGTGAAGAGCCATATAATGGTTTGTTAGAAATCATATAAGTACGCTGTGACACCTATTGTTATCGACTTAATAACTACTTTGAGACGTTTTGACATTGGAAAGTAAGTAACTCCAGAGGCGTTGTATAAGGAGGAAATTACCTCCATACTTTAGGCTTACACTGCGTATGCAGTGTTTGTTGGCGGGTCACAGCGGAGCCGTGGGGTCACCTGATATTTCAGGCTTATCAATCACATCGAATTAAAGCGTAAATATCATGTTGTAAAGCAGGATTGACATGCATCTTGCGACTTTTAAATAACGGCAGGCTCCTGGGTACTGAAGCGGTAACTGATTATTGAAGTAACCCACAGGTGTGGAGAGGAACGTACACAAAATAGTGTCGTGCCACCGCTACACGAGGAACCCACCTCGTTGGAACAATGGTTACAGATCCAATGATGCTCTTACCTAAGCGAACTTGTGCTTAGTACATTATGCGCGGACTGCGTCAGAAGTTCGTAGCTACACTATTTACCTGAGTGTACGACCAACTGAAACAACACAACACGGGAACGTTTAGCTGTGCATGCTTTAATATTTCTACTTGCGAACAAGTCCCATTTTCACCTCCTTCATACAAAGCACTCTATTGTTTCTAAATTACGACACACTGCGTTATCAATTACATTCACTACCTAAACCATATCGCGCACGTATCAAGTCTCCAGGTTGCTCACATTGGCACACTTACACTATGCATACCGTAGCAGGCGTGTCCAGATAGGCAAGCCTTCAACGCTTCGCTTCCAACAGCCTGTAAGCATGGCAGGCTCAACACAATCAACCAACCCGCTTCTTATTACTACTCACAGATATTATCTTGCTCGCGTAGTGTAAGCAGCTTGCGCCAGCTTAGTAGAACGGCCAATCAGGTATTATATCTCCGATTGGCTGATCACCCTCGATCACCCTCTGCGTTTGGCTGGCCCACTGATAGAGGGTTCCAGGGGCACTTGGAGACTAAGTTTTTGGGGGCCACGAGGAACTGTGTTTTGAATAGCGATTGCCATGACACAAGCAACAAATTTCATTTGAAATTTTTCTGCGTTTCTGAGCCTTAATCCCTTGTCATTACCGGTCAAGGAAATGCATTACGCGCGCGCAATTTACTGTTTACGAAAAGGTGAATCCAGACCGAGTAAACTTCTCGTTGCGGAAGTGGTTGAGCCCCGCGAAACTTGCGCAGATGTTGCTGCGCACACCTCAAACATACAATCAAGATACAGGATCTTAGACTGCGCAGTTAACAAACGATCCATCCTCAGGAATTTGTTGCTTAACCACAATGAACCAACTGAGCTTCATTCACGATATTGTCGTGCGGCAGTTACTGCGCAAATCAACCCTGATACCAACAGGGTGTTCCTAAGTGTACTAGCACTATGTGATAACTCGTGCCGCAAAAGAATTCTCGTTGGATCACATTACTGCAGGATTAGGTTACAACTTTTTCGTCTGCAGTCTCAACCCATGCACACGTCTCTCTGTAAGGCCAGCTTGGTTCGTTGCGTTCCGAATTCGAGTGGCTACTGTGCTCGCTTTGCTTACTGATTCTGAACGGCGTTAGTTTCGTCCGTTCTTTATTAAATCGATTTGCTGTGCGTTGCATTGTTTGTTTATTTTATAGTACTGTTCTGAGATAGCGAACGTTATAGGTGGGGCTTCACATGCCAAAAGGTACGTAGCAATGCTTGAGGTGCAATGGGGCTATCATCTGTCGTCGAGTAGGTGCTAACAGTCTTCATCATATTCGACAATTTCCTAATTCCTTTCATAGCCAATGCTTCGTGAAAATTCAAGTATTGCGCGGAACACTGGCTAGTACTTGTGCAACTTCTGAGTGTGATTCAATGAAATGGTAGTAATTGACAATCATGCCGAATATAATAATGGACCACTTCGCGCAGCATTCCAACCTGTAACAGCACAACCTGTTGCCAGCACAAAACAAACCGTTACGCATAGGAGCCTAAACGGGCTTTTCTCCATGAACAATTTGTTACACCGCTCCTTTTCGGCCCATGCTTCCACACGTACTAGCTCATCCTGGTACACATGACGCCGCACGAGTTGGCTGAACTTCTCTTCAGTTTGTGAGGTATTCCTGAGTGTAATAAGCCAATAGGAGAGATTAGTGCGCGGAAATAAACAGAAAAATTTTATGAGTGTGTTGTTACTTGCGTTATGATTACCCATAACCTATGCTGGGGCTGAGGTTGCCTTCATGATGCTTCTTTACCGCAGTTGGGCTACACCACCTTACACTTAAACTAGGTCTTTTAGGCTGGGTAAATTTCCTTCCACTATTTGGTTTGTTCTGCCTAGCTGTCTAATCTTCTATTAACTGACCACGTTGCTTACTCTAATTGTGGTTATCTTTGTTAATTATATTGCGTTTGTAGGCTTTTTTGAGTAAGTTCTGGACATTTTGTAATTATCTCGGATTGATTACTAACCAACCTGCTCCATATGATAATTTAGGGAAGAGTTATGTCTACGTAGCGGTATTCTTTAACTGATATATTTTATTTGCTAATATCAGTTCAAATGAGAAACTGTTTTCTGACATCCCCGGTGTGGCTGCGCTTGATGTGCATGTTGACAAGGTGCCTACCTGTATAACACCCACTACCTCGTCCATACTGGCTCTAGGAGACATTAGTCGTTGCTGGAAGGGACGGGGTGCACGGTCCTTGTGACCGTGCTAGTCTCAAAGAGTGGTTCTATGTACTCAGTGTGGAGCGGACTACGGTCCAACCACCGCCTTGTGTGCGATTGATGCCCAACTACAGCGTGCTTGTGTTTGCCTGTGAAGGGGTGTGGGTCGGCTCCGTTGGTGAAACGTGGCTCCCACCCGCATGCCTTCCGGTCTTATTCCTTTGGGTGTACACTGGATGTGGGGCGTGTGGTTGGAGCTTTGGGTGGTGCAGCGCAAGCCACCTATGATCCATCTGTAGGCGCAGGCGTTCTATGGCTGGCCACAGTGACACGCTACTCCGAAACCGGATGCCGCCAACCATATATCCCCACCTTTCACAACATGGGACACTGTGGCCCCTCTAAAAACCATATTTCACCAAGGGCCCCTGGGATTCTCTACGGGTGGGTTAGCCAACCGAGGAGTGGGCTTGGATAAATCAGGGTAGCGCGCGCCCTTTTTTGCCTAGCCTGAGTGCGCACCGTCTATCCTAAGGCTTGCGCGATAGGCCAACCTCGCATGCACATGTTGCTAATTCCGCCAAGGCTCATGCGCTATATACTACGAGCTGCCACAATGCATCAGCACCAGACCCTCGTACGCATCGCCAGACTGTTGTACGACAGCACGACAAGGGAACGGCTGGTTAACCAGTACTATTCCTTGCTTCAGTCGGTACTTTACCTGTTCCTCCGCACTCGCAACCGAGTGAAGGTCTCGTTTGCATTACACCACAGCTTCCGCTGCGTAGCACGTCGTCCACTTCGGCGTCAACTCTACGGCCAATTCAAAGGGAAGAGTGTCAAGTGTGACACGGTACGCGCTTGCAGTCATATAGACCCATGCGGTCTTGTTGATTGGACGGTTTGACTTCAGAGAGAACGCCCCGGCTATCGTTCAGGCAAGTAATGGTGCCGCAAGGAATGTGCCGATAGTCTTAAAAAGAGCACACGTTGGAACGGTTGTCCTTTTGTTTAAAACGGCCTGCAGGCTGATAGCAGGCCTGCGGGTTCGCTGTACGATTAGCTCGGTTGGTCGGTGGCCTGTTTGTTGATCGCAATCGTTGTACTCTTACACTTATGTGGTGTCGATGGTGATCAGCCAATCGGAGATATAATACCTGATTGGCCGTTCTACCAAGCTGGCGCAAGCTGCTTACACTACGCGAGCAAGCTAATATCTGTGAGTAGTAATAAGAAGCGGGTTGGTTGATTGTGTTGAGCCTGCCATGCTTACAGGCTGTTGGAAGCGAAGCGTTGAAGGCTTGCCTATCTGGACACGCCTGCTACGATATGCATAGTGTAAGTGTGCCAATGTGAGCAACCTGGAGACTTGATACGTGCGCGATATGGTTTAGGTAGTGAATGTAATTGATAACGCAGTGTGTCGTAATTTAGAAACAATAGAGTGCTTTGTATGAAGGAGGTGAAAATGGGACTTGTTCGCAAGTAGAAATATTAAAGCATGCACAGCTAAACGTTCCCGTGTTGTGTTGTTTCCGTCGGTCGTACACTCAGGTAAATAGTGTAGCCACGAACTTCTGACGCAGTCCGCGCATAATGTACTAAGCACAAGTTCGCTTAGGTAAGAGCATCATTGGATCTGTAACCATTGTTCCAACGAGGTGGGTTCCTCGTGTAGCGGTGGCACGACACTAGTTTGTGTACGTTCCTCTCCACACCTGTGGGTTACTTCAATAATCAGTTACCGATTCAGTACCCAGGCGCCTGCCGTTATTTAAAAGTCGTAAGATGCATGTCAATCCTGCTTTACAACATGATATTTACGCTTTAATTCGATGTGATTGATAAGCCTGAAATATCAGGTGACCCCACGGCTCCGCTGTGACCCGCCAACAAACACTGCATACGCAGTGTAAGCCTAAAGTATGGAGGTAATTTCCTCCTTATACAACGCCTCTGGAGTTACATACTTTCCAATGTCAAAACGTCTCAAAATAGTTATTAAGTCGATAACAATATGTGTCACTTCGTGCACACCTGGCTGCTTTAAGGCTATCTTTAACCGTGGTCCCAGACAGTATGCGTAGGCGCTGTTGTCCTTATATTTGCTTGCAAGCACGCTGTAAGAATTCCCGTGGTTGGGATAACGTTAATTATCTTTTCCAGGTATTTACCAGGATTATCATATTAAATTAAGGTGCGTTGTCACTGCTTATCTGCATTTGCATTTTTGCCAGCGGTAGGATGTTGCATGGATCATTACGTAGTCCTTGTGGCCACTTTAACTTTTTATTTGTTGAGTAATGCTGATTTCATGAGATTGGTATTCCAGTCCCTGGACGTAATAGGGATGTTTTATTTGTATTGACCATGCATGTAATGGTGTCGTTTGGATAACTAGTTGTCAAATCGCCTCAACACTTAGGGGCTACCAAATGAAAGTCAAGCTTATTATCCTATGAATATGTAAGTTCCACTTCCTTCCTATGAACTTGGAATACGCTATACCATTTGCCTATAAGCTACAATTGATTAACATCGTCACCCATGGGCGTGGACGTAAACGAACACACACTAACGTCGTATCAGCGCCACACCTGGAAACAGTTAATTTTGTGTTTAGTCTGCAAATGTGATAGAATTTAGCAACCAGTACATACGTGTTTCAGCTTCTGTTTTATCTAATTATATTAGTGAGAACGACGTCTACCATGGTCATCGCAATTACAATTTTACAAAACTGTCCAATCGCCTACAAAGTGTCTTATTTAGCTGGTCCGAAGTTAGGATCGGATACACTCAGATGTTGACGTGCATACTGTACGCTGAATTTTGAACTGCTCATGGCGCAAATTGTGTTGCCGGCAAAGGAGGGTTTGGACACAGAGACGCGACATGTGTGCCTACGAAGGCAAAGCACACCGAGCCGTTCGGCTGTGAGAACCAAACGTTTGCGGACACCACAGGCGCAATGAATACATCACGCCTCGACCGCAAGGCAAGACCAACACACCGTAGGCCGTTCGACTGTGAGAACTGGATGAAAGGCAGGTAGAACATAGTTACACTGAATGTGACAGCCTTCACGCAGGTGAAAAGGCCAGCTACCGGGTTCCATGCAATGTGGTTAGTGGGCGCTCTGATAGCAATTGAGGAAAACAGTCGGCCGTATGTGGTGACCGGTCGATGGGCACCGTATTGTTATCGCTACAAAAACTGTTATCGCCTCATGACTGGCTTCTAACGGACGCGTAAGTGTACAGAAGGCTGCTTTCGCGGCTAAAGGCAATCATACTGTCTGGAGCAGGTTATAAATTTAGGGTGGTTCGCTTTAGCATTTCGGATCCTTGTGTGTTACAGCTGAAAATCCATCCTTCCTGCGTACATAAAAACGATTTCTTGACTTGGCGTGACAAGGCTCTTAGGTTTCAGTCTGCTCCGACGCACAGCACACCAGTTTAGCCAAGCATACAACTTTTGCTCTCACAGTCAGACAACTGCTAGTGGTCCAGGTTGACCAGGCCATTGATGGTGTTGCTCTTGTACAGTGGAGAATAAACATTTATTTATTTATTTACTTAAATTCATATGGAATGTGGTAACTGTCGGTAGATATCAACGAATTGGATGTTCAACTGGCCACCGCCGTGTTGCCCATAGATAAGCCTTCCCCGGATGGTGTTGGCGAATATTTTCTGCAATGTCTCCAACAAAACCTGCCTATACTCTTTCACAATATTCAGTTTCTGTACAACCAGGTATTTAGTTTCGTTCTATTAACTGTGTGCTTCAAGTATCAACATAGGAAATGTCCATAGGATTCAGATCCGGTGATCGCGCAAGCCATTAGATCCGTCCACCGCGGCCGATCCAACGTCCATTGGAGGTCTCGTTCTGGTAGGCACGAACCGGTTGTGCCGAATGTGCAGATGCGCCATACAGCTGCTATCAAATGTTATTCATTAACTCTTCCGTCTTCGCTCTGCAACCTTTCCAGTGCAAGGATGCTAAAATTTGTCAGTCATTTGTACTGTTAATCAGCAACCTACTGGACACACTGCTAGAAAATAAAAAGGTTCCAATGACCTTTCGACCAGTCAATCCAGCTCAGGCCATGAGCATGGCGCTACGTTGCACACGTGAAGTGCTACATTGCCGTGGGTTGGTCGTTGCCCAATCAGGTTTCGTGTCTTCGCCATGCAGAAGGAACACCGCCTCAGCGGTGAACAAAATGGAATGCACGTCCGGACTGTTTACAGGCAAACAGGCGAATTCCATGCGCTGCTGTGAATAACATGCGTTCAACCCTTGCATATCCAGTGCATTGTACCGCCGGAATTATTTTCCATACAATATCCGATGCACAGGATACGGTGCGGTTTCGCAAGGTTTTGCTTGTTGCCGACTGCTGAGATGTCTGTTACTGCGTACCGTTTGCGCAACCGCGCAAGTTGCTACTACATCCGCGACGGAGCGAGATCGTCCGGTTGGTTTGATGTTGCAGACATCTAGCTCGTGGCTATTTACCGAGCTTTCACAAATTTCAGGTAAATATAAGTAGAAATAAATAAACCTATATCCTCCATTGCACACGAAAAATAGCATCGATGGCCTGAGAAATTTGTGCTACTACCAGTTGTCTGACTGTGAGGGCAATACTTGCATTCATGACTTGCTTTGTGTGCTGTCTAGTGATGCCACCAGTGCGTCAGCGTAGACTGAAACCTAAGAGCCTTGTCGCGCCAAGTCAAGAAATCGTTTTTATGTACGCAGGAAGGTTGGATTTTCAGCTGTAACACACAAGGATCCGAAATGCTAAAGCGGACCACCCTAAATTTATAATCTGCTCCAGACAGTATGATTGCCTTTAGCCTCGAAAGCAGCCTTCTGTACACTTACGCGTCCGTTAGAAGCCAGTCATGAGGCGATAACAGTTTTTGTAGCGATAACAATACGGTGCCCATTGACCGGTCACCACATACGGCCGACTGTTTTCCTCAATTGCTATCAGAGCGCCCACTAACCACATTGCATGGAACCCGGTAGCTGGCCTTTTCACCTGCGTGAATGCTGACTACCGATCGGTCGAAGCATCACACGTTCAGTGCGGCTATGTGGTGTCTGGCTTTCGCTTAATCCTCACAGCCGAACGGCTCGGTGTGCTTTGCGATTGTGCACACACATGTCGCGTCTCTGTGTCCCATCTCACCTTAGCCGGCAAAGAAATATGCGCCATTGGACAGTTAGCAATTTAGCGTACCGGTGGTACGTCAGCAGCTGAAGGCAGCCGCCTTTAGCTCCGGACCAGGTTATTAAAACTGTCGGTAGCAGCCACTGCTGATTTAGCTTAGGTTAAATATTATCCTAGCAACGGCGCCTGCTTGTTTTTCTCAGGTTTCAGGGACTGCGGAGTACCAGTTGGAAGTTTGCCGGTCTACGTCACCATGGGTAGGCCGCTGAATAAGCCACCACCAGGTAGCCGCTAACAACCACTAAGTATCGACCGCTTCATGGGCTGGTTAGTATGCCTGTCCGCATTGGTTACAGCGTAAGCTCCCGATCGTGTGGTAGCTAGGGTCTCCTCCTTAGACAGGCATAACAATTTGTGCGTTGGACGGTTTCAGTTTGGGGACCGATCATCAAGTTAGAACAGAAGTTTGTCTTCAAGCACTTTCATTGGATGGTCTATGGCTTATGCACGGGGCTTCCAACCGTTGTCCCATTGGCCATCGTCCCATGACCAAAACGAGTGTCAACGACGCCAAAGCAGGTTTCTTAACTTCGATAAGTTGAAAGCACCGCAGCGATTCCAAACTCTGTCACGCTGAAAGCTTGGTGTACTGCGCTAACATGCCTGTAAAATCGTATAGAGAGGAGAGGAGAATAAGTTGCAGCTGTGCTGTGGCCAGACGGGATAATATTACTGGCTAGAACAGGGCCAAGAATGGTTACTTGAAGCAAGCGCAGCGAACAGACGAAATGAAAGCATACATTCGGGTTATTGAGGAGGTCCCGGCATATGAGGCAAAAGCGCAGCGGCTCGCAGATTGTCAGGTAACGCAGCAGTGTTAAAATATTAGTACCAAGTTGGATAGAGCCAGCAGAAGCTAGTCCGGGAGTTGGAGGCTGGTAGGTGTAAAAGTCGGAGACATTAAAATGAATAAGATCTAAATGAATATCTATAAACTAGAGGCTAAATAGCGGCTGTGCACTCACCACGAGTTATATTTGCCCGACAGAAGAGAGCTAAGAGAGGTTTGATTATAAAAGGACAGCAACCTGCTTAAGCGCAAGACTTATTTAAGGTTGTTAATTACGTCAGTGCAGAAGCGGCTAAAGCACAACCGCCCGCCGGTGCTCACCTCATGCAAGTGTGCTAAGGTGGCTAGCTTAATGCACCTCCGAAAAAGTCGGGAGTTTGATAGGAGAGACACATTGTTTCTGCGTCCTTTATTCGCTTGCAATGTTTGCATTAATTACCGCTGCTGGTTCGTTGATGTATTCAGTGATATTGTAGGTAACCCTGGCGACCAAAGGGCTTAATGAAATGAATTCATCTGGCCACTGATACCCTATCCTAAGGCCATTATCTGTCAACAGTCCTAACTGCGGCACTTCTGTTAAGCAGCAGCTAGTAGACGTAGGATCCGTGAATCTCTGCAAATATCCCAGGCTTGAGCGGTGCCAAGCTTTTACCTCTCCAACACATATTCGCCCTGACTGTCTGCGTCACGCACATTCGCTGGTCATGAATTCCTTTAAGAAATTGTAACTATCCAATCGTAATAAAAGGTTTCATTCAAAAGCAATTGTTATTCATTGATATTCACACAATCTTAACGCCATTTTCTCTTACGGACATAACTTCGCCGCCTCAAATAAGCTGCGGTGAGACATAGTAGGTTCAGAGATTAACTGCGCTGAAAGAGAATACATTTCTGTAAAATGTCTATACAAGTGGATTGGGAAAAAAGTCGATTACATGTTTACTTATAATATGTCAATGTAAGCGTACACTATTAATTATATAACATCACCGACATCTTGGCGAACGTTACCAAGCATCAGACGTGAGACGTTTTAGACATCGCGTGCTCCGCGTTCAAGTTAGCTAGGTTAAGAACGCTGTTTTGGCTTCATTAACACTCTCATTCGTCATGGGACGATAGCCAATGGGACACCAGTTGGAAGCCCCGAGCATAAGCAACGGTCGGTACAATAATAGTGGTCCAGCACCACCTGTGCCGCCCTGCTGCGCGTCTGAAGGAAAACCCGATGCTTTCTGTCTCAACTGAAACCGTCCACTGGGCAGTTTGGGATGCCTGCCTAAGGAGGAGATCCTAGGTACCACAGGATCAAAAGTTTACACCGTAACCAGTACGGACAGACACACAAACCACTACATGAAGCGGTCTATACGTATTGATCGCAAGCCCCTACCAGGCAGTGGCTTATTTCAGCGGCCCAACCATGGTTACGATGGTGGCGTAGGCAGACATTGCTCTAACTGGGACTCCGCAGTTCATTAGATCTGAGGGAGGTAGGCAGGCATACAGTTGCGGTTGGTCAGGCCCGCGTCTTGTCGAAAACACTGCACACCCTAAGCTGACTCAGCAATGGCCGCTAGGCGGATGGACAAGTTTGTGCGATTGTTATTGCGACGAGTATGGGAATCATTGTTCCCAGTGAAGTAGCTAGACCCGCCTGAAGATGGGCGACGAATGTTCTATGGATGCTTACCGCTATCACAGTTGATGACTATCAACAAACTAAGAAGGTTCCAAGGGTGGCCGTGAAAAGACATTAGTGAGTGTTTAGTTGTTCCACAGCCATAGGCGACTTCGTTACTCAGGTAGCGCTTCAAGATCAACTGGTATGGCGTTATTTGAAGGTCTTATAAAGAATGCGAAGCCTACGTGTTTATAGGATAAGTAGGCTTTACTTCCATATGGTCACCCATAGGTGTTGAGACGCCTTGAGGGGTTGCTCCCCAAATAGCACAATTAAAAGCATAGTCAATTCAGCTGAAACTTCCCTATTACGTTTATGGACGGGAATACGATTCTCTTGGGATCAGTATTACTCAACAAAGTAACAAGGACTACAAGGACTACAGTATTTATAAATGCCATATTTTCCTGCAAAGGCCGATTATTAGTGGTGGCACATGCTTTTTACGCTGATAATTCAGGTGAGTACTTGGAACGGACAAATATTGTTGTTTCACCCACGGGCGTTACTACAGCAGGTTTGCTATCCTTTGCAAAGGCAACCGCGCTCACTCGTCCTGCTATGCACTACTGTTACAGCCAACCTTAGAAGCAGTCATGTGTGCACACCGTGACACACGTTGTTATCCACTTGGCAACTACTCGGAAACATTTTGTCATTGGAAAGTAGGTAATTCCGGAGACATTGCTGAAGGAGAAAAATTGCTCCATGCCTTATGCTTACACTGTGTGTGCGGTGCTTGTCTGTAGGTTATATCAAGGCCGTCGGGTCACCTGGTATTTCAAGCCAAGCAATCACATGGAGGTAAGGCCTAAATAGCACGTTGAAACGCAGGATTGACATGCACCTTACAACCTTTAAATAACGGCAGCTCCCTGGGTACTGAAGCGGTAACTGATTATTGAAGTAACCCGCAGGTGTGGAGACGAACGTGCGGTCGCTATTGTCGTGTCACTGCCATACAAGGAACCCACGGCGTTGGAAAAATGACTACAGATCCATTGATGATTTTACCTACTCCGCGAACTTGACCTTAGTACACAATGCGCCGACTAGGTCAGCAGCACTTAGCTACACTATTCACATGTGTGTACGACCAACTGAAACAAAACAGCACGGGGAACATTTAGCTATAAAGGGTTTAAATTTTTCGTTTGCGAACAAGTCCTAGTTTAACCTCCTTGATACGAATTGCTGCATTGTTGCTGATTACCTACACTGACTTAACGAGCAAACGCATTTATTAAACGTAATCCTACACTTATCGATGCACCAGGTTGCTCGCAGTGGCATGATTGCACACTGCATACCGTATTACCCGTGGTCACATAGGCAAACGAGCAAAGAGGGCACTGGTACCGTCCACCCGTAAGCCTTCAAAACTTCTCATCCAAAAGCCTGCAAGCCTCCGCGCACACAACCAAGCAGCTACTCATTGTCACTCAATTAGACTTCACCTCGCTCGCTTGGAAGTAAAACCTGCTTACGCCAAATAGGCAGCATGATTAATCACGTATAATCTCTCCGATTGGCTAAAATATAGGCAACCAATCAACCAAAATAATGGTACAGCAAACCTGCAAGCCTGCTACTAGCCTGCAGGTAATTTTAAACAAAACAATCGTTTCCAACCGTGCTTTTGTTCAAAACTACCAGCACATTATTTGCGCACCAATGCTTGCATGCAAAAAAGTCGTCGCATTCTCTCTGAAGTTAGACGGTCCAATGAACATGACCGCTAGCGTCCATAGGACGGAACCAGCGCATAGCGTCACAGCTGTTAGTCCTTCCTTTTGCGTGATCGCAGACTCGACTCCAAAGTGCATCGCACGATGCACAGTGTACCAATGTAGTCCAGCGCACACGAAAGTGTACTCGGCGACGGGTGCGGACGAACTGGTATACCTTCAAATGAGGCGATCGATAGTACTTGTATACCAGTGGGTTCGTTGTCGTGCTGTCGTTTAACAGCCTGGCAATGGATACCATGGTCTCGTAATGAGCTACATTTGCAGCTCATATTTCGCAGCGCATGAGCTGTGGCGGATTTAGCAACGCGCGTATGTGCAGTTGGTCTATGTAGAGGGCCGTGGGATGGACGGCGCGCACTCAGCCTAGGCAAGAAAGCGCACGCGCTAGACTGCTTTATCAATGCTTGCTCTGAGGTTGGCTAATCCACCCGCAGTGAATTCCATGGGGTCCTTTGAGGAAAATGGTTTTTGCGTGGCCAGGTTTGCGTGTTGTGAAACGTGGGTTGCTATAACAATAGTTACAAAGTTTAACAAAAACATGTTCTTCCTTTCTGTCCGCACACTAATCTATCCGGTGAATCCAGTAAGCTCAGCAAAACCGCACAAGCTGTAGAGAACTTCATTCAACTGGTGCAGCGTCAGGCATACTAGGATGAGCTAATAGTTATGGCAGAAAGCGTAGAGATAGAGTGATGTCACAAAAGGGTCACAAAGGTCGGCCCGTTGAGACAATTATGCACTGGATTGCCTAACATTTTGTTTTGTGCTGGCAGCAGGTTGTCTTGGTATACGTTAGAATGTTGCTCAAAGTTGCCCATTTTTATAGCCGAGATGCTTGTCAAATAATAACATTTGAATGAAGGTCATTCAGGAGCTGCACGAGCACTAGCCAGTATGCCGCGCAATTACTTACTTGTTCACGGAGCCTCAGCTGTGTAAGGAATGATAGCAGAAGCGGGAGGTGGTTTCCAATACTTCAGCACCGATGCTGATTCACGGCAATATTGAAGGTTGCACCTCCGTTGAAGGCTGAAAAAGACAGGCAGTTTTGCTTGTGTGGATGGTGAGCCCGAATTTGGCCGCTGTCGAACTCTACATACCCACTTATAGACATACGCTTACTAACCTAAGGCACAAATCTACTGTTCCATGGTACCTTAATGGCGCACTTTCTGCACACTTACAATGCTCAAGCCTGTGGCTGCCCGACTCGTTTGGCGTTTGCTAGCATAGTGAATAAAGCTTAGGGGACGTTTGTTGCAGTGTTCGGTTTAGATCTATGCATTGACTGATTCTCGCATAGACAGTTATATTTTGCACATGTTAGAGTCGGCAAACCTGCCAAATCCTATATACGCAGGCAATGTAGCAAAAGTATGGTCTAGCCGCTAGTGTTGGGAAACTAAATCTAATACAATGTGCGCTTTTTCTTTTTATCCTTTTGATTTAGTCAGACAACCGAATAACGTGCGATATTGTCTATCAACAAGTGTTTTGGAACTACATCTATTACAGTTAAACTTATTTCATTCGTTATCAGTTACTCACCCTGGGCCACAGCAACGCGTGGCCGGGCACCGCCCGTACATAAATCATACTTAGTTTGTTATCGTATTCATTAAGGCACACCAAAGCAGGCAAGTCAGAAATTACAAGCAATTATGGTTCACAACAGTCACGTTGCGATACATGTAATCGGCTGTAGCGCAACGTTGCAATTTTTCAGAAATGTAAATGTACCCATGAGCAGCAGTCGTCAGGGTGACTATACTTTGGGTTGTATGTGTGCGTAGAGTGCCCCATGCTAAGGCTGATGTTGCATTCTTGATGCTTCTTCACCGCAGTTGGGCTAAACCAACTTAAACTAGGTCTTTTTAAGCTGGATAAATTTCCTTCCGCTTTATTTGGTTTGTTCTGCCTCCCTGAATAGTGTTCTATTAACTGGCCACGTTGCTTACACTAATTGCGCTTATCTTCGGTAATTTTGTTGCGTTTGTAGCATTTTAAGTAACGTGTGGACATTTCTTACTTATCACGGATTTGTTGCTAACCAAATTACTTCATATGGTAATTTAGCGAAGAGTTATGCCACCGTATCTGTATGCATTATGGGATTTATTTAATTTCAGCTTGTCGTTTAAAGTGAATAGCTGTTGCTTGATATCCCTGGTATGGTTGCGCTTGATATGTATGTTGACAAGGTGCCAACCTGTCTATTACCCACTACATCGTTCATACTGGCTCCAGGAGACAGTTGGTCGTTGCTGGAGGGGACGGGGTGCACGGTCCTTGTGGCCGTGTTAGGCTCGAAGAGTGGTTCCAAGCACTCAGTATGGAGCGGACTACGGTCCAGCCACCGCCTTGTGTGCGCTTGATTCCTCAAATACAGCGTGCTTGTGTTTGCCTGTGAAGGAGTGTGGGCCGGCTCCGTTGATGAAACGTGGTTCCCATCCGCATGCCTCCTGGTCTTATTCTTTCAGGTTTACACTGGATATGGGGTATGTGGTTGGAGCTGTGGGTGGTGCAGCGCAAGCCATCCATGGTACCTCTGTAGGCGCAGGCATCCTGTGGCTTGCCACAGTGACAGGCAAATCCGAAACCGGATGCCGCCAAACATGTGTGCGTAGAGTACACAGCACAAACACAATATGTGTGGTAGTGACGGTATATACAGACAGAGTAGATTTTAGGTATCGAGAAAGTATTGAAATAGGACTATAGTCCATTTACCAGTGTGTAACTGTGGGCAGTGACTTTATTCAGTGGCGAGTGAAATCCGCCACGTTCCAGTGTTGTAAAACGAAGCGGGGTGGCTTTTTGTAGAAAGAAGGCTTACCAGTCTGATTCCACCAAGTTCTGGAACACGGGCGTTTATCTTCCTGTAGGGCAATATAAAACTGGCAAAGCATCTTATCAACCGATTATTCACTTAGTCAGTCGCAGTCGAATGACTCGCAATTTCTTCTGCTGACTGGACATATAGCTTAATCAGGACCCGCCATGCCAGTCATTAGTGGCACAGAAAATAGTGTGGATTAAAGATGGCTAAGTTGTGCGATTGACTATATGGACGTGTTCAGAATAGCGTGGAGATGTGTACTTTCTAGTCGGTTTAACCTGAAAATCGGTGTTTGGACGCACCAGTGTGATGGTTACTATGGGTAATCGTTGGCTCCAAAATAAAACGCATGTAAGAGTTAATTTGAGAGCGACATTGATAAATGTGAAGGACAATGAGGTACTATTTAGTGGGTAAACATCACGCACCTTCATTGTTCCTTTATTGGAAAAGGAAGAAATAAGCGCTTATTTCTCTGGCAGCTGAGAGTAGCTTATTAGTAGTCAAAATGACTGTCCATTCATAGAAGCCTACCGATATAATCCTTTTAGGATGAAGAAGATGATTCGGATCGACATTCTGGAAATTTCTGTGGTCATAATTTGCTACATAGAAGGGTAATAGAGTGACAGGTAACAGTGAAATGGCAAGTGCTGAAAGTAATACACCTGCTTTCTGGAAACACAAATCTATATCGGTTCACGTAGAACTTAAGGAGCTGCCACGGGGCCGCTCCTCTGCTCTCTACCACCGCATGAACTCAAGGGTTAATTGCACGAGCAGGTAGAACACGAAATGTCGTCGTGAGCGGAATACATGAAGCTATCTGTAGTGTAATGTACCTGCCAGTTATATGCGTGTCTGTTTTGAAATCTCGGCCGAACGAAGTATTGCGTGATTGCGGAAAATAAGTTGACGCCCTATAATTCTGAAGATAGATATCATTTTTCATTGTAAAACAGTGACCTCATTCACGCCGATGGAGGTGTAGCACCTGCCGTCCAAATCAAGTCTCTATTTCATTCATTGGACACATTGGAATGTGGGGAGCAGAACGGAGACAGCTTGGCAGCTCCGTAACCTTCATTTTGTGGACGCCAAGCTGCAGTCATAACAAATATCTCGGTGGTGGAGGAGCATTGGATCATTGGATGATAGAGCGCAGAAGAAAGGTACTTGTTCAGCTTCGTCACTTCCCGATCGTTACGAAAGAAGAACACGATTATGGATGCTGTACGAGAGATAAGTTAATAGAGATGGTTGCTAATGAAATAGGTATACACTGTGGGAGAAGTAAGTTTAATAAACTGCTCAGTAGATGATGCTAAAGGATGCAACACAGTAACACAATACTAAGCACGGGCATCGCTTCGATTGCTAGGCTCCAGGTACCCCGTACCGTCTCAACCTTAATGAGAGCCGTTGATGTGGGACGGTATCAAAGGCTTTCGCGAAGTCAATGGAAAGCGTGTAACTTGCGCTACCCACCGAATACCTGATCAGTATATCAGACAACAGGTGCTACGCTTGTCAAGTTGACAGGACGATGGTTCGCGGGCATTAAGCTGTCAACGCCATTGAAATGTGGCAGCTTATTGCCTCCTTCCAGAAGTTAAGGCGCGGCGGTGCCCGTGGCACCCGTTTTAATATAATCAGCGTGGCAGACTTCAGAGAGGTTAGAGTCACCAGGTATTAAATAGACCTTAATTGGCAGCCTCAGTAAGAATATACGCAACACCCTCCCAAGAGATACTTCCAGGACTTCTATATGACACTACAACTGTAAACTGAGTAGATAGTAAGTGCACACCGCAGTCGGTAGGCCGCACCACGTTTGCAACTCTGACATATGCACACAGGTTGAGTGTAATGAAAACAATGTAAGACCACAGATGCCTCAAGCGTGTGTTGAAGGAATGAATATGTTGGCAAGTAAGGGGTTTGTGGGAGATGCGGCGTCACAAGCCAATTGGATGGCATTTGGGATGAAGGGGAGATGAGCCAAAGGCCAGGCTGAAAAGGAAAATTCGGAAGGCTGAGAGCATTACGGATTCACAGGGTGCATTGTATCCTGTCATAATGATGCGATTAGCCAGTCGGCGTTGTATCCAGGCATCCAGATTTGGGAACTAGGAAAGCATATGAAAGCGTTTACTAATCTAGTCTCGGAGCCTCCATACATATCATCAGAGGCCTGGTGTACTGATGATACAGTGGCCTACGTAGGTCTCTTAGCACTAGAGGCGAGGGTGTAGTTCTCGGCGCCGCTATACATACCATCGCAGGCCTGGTGTACTTGTGATGCATTAGCCTACATAGGTCTCTGCAATGGCATTATTACGCCTAGTTATCAAACGTGCATCCAGAAGAGCACATGCATCTTGTGCAGGTGCATATAATTTTACCTAGGTCCCATTAGATTAGGGTCAAAACTTTGGTCACGTATGCTCTAAAAACAGCATGACATGCATCCTGTGCCCGTGCCTGCATTATCCCACATATGTCTGTTGTTTCAAGCGCGCCAATAATTTCGGTCACAGAGCATCCGTACATAGCACCACAGGCCTCGTGCAACAGTGAGGCGGTAGAGGTACCATTGTACTAGCACTAACATTGCCAGTCACTGATCATCTGTACAAAGCAACAAAGGCTTCGTGTACCCGTGCAGATAGTAGGACCCAAATCTCCTTGAAAGAGCACCAAAAGTGTCCGTCAGAAGGCAGCTATAGCGAACTGTTTAACAGCACTGGGACAATGCGGAGACGATCCCATGCATATAATAACCAAACAGTCAAGAAAAGTATGGGCACAGATAAAATTTCCGGGCACTTTCTCGTTCAGACCTATTCAAAGTGCGCAGGCAAATGTGCCGGACACCTCATATGCGTCAAGTCAACACGGCAGATCACTACGGAGTGGGGTAAAAGTAATGTAGCTGAAGGAAAGCATAATGAACAAGGTAAACAATGGAATTGAGGCCCAGTTAAACAGCAATCGGGCCGCGCCTGCGAGAATTACGGAGCCATCGTCCGATTCGTTTGCCGAATGTTCCAAGCAGTGGCGTCAACCGGGTAGTTGCATCGGGTTGGCAGTGGGACAGTACGCGGAAATGAAACAGGTGGCCATAAGAAGGGTCAAGTGTACGTTCCCACAAGCTGGCCTTTCAGCAGTTAGGCAAAGTCGTAATCATCGGTTGCAGTGCGTAAAGGACAATGGCACAGGACTTACTGTCTGGCAGGCAAATCATGAAAGCCCTCATTAAACCTGTGGTCTCTCCTGCAAACTGCTCACTTGCAGTGGAATTCAGATATACACTGAGGATGATACAGATAACAATATATTATAACATACGCAAATGCAGCTCTGCAGATAGACTTTAGCTCCGCCGAGGTGTTCGTGTCATTTCGTAAGCGCATAGGCATACCGGGTGCGTTGTTTGTACGCTGTGGCACAAATAAATAGCTTCAATAAGGTACCGCGTCACAACCATCAGAAGTATCTGACTGGAGGTAAATAGGTGTTTAAAATCTCTTGCCTTCTTACGCGGGGAAGTAGAGGGAGTGGATAGAATCCTTATATTCAGAGCTGGGGCACGGCGTGAAGCTAAAAGTAAATTACTTGCTTTTAAACCACGTATGTTACTATTGTATGACGGCTTCTTGGTAGGTGTAACTGTTGCTATGTCCATGGAGCAAACTTCGCAACCGTAGAGTTTGTTCTCCACCAAGCATTTACGGTGGTACAGTAGCCGGTTGTACATGCAATGAATGTCAGTAACTGCTACAGGTTCACCGCAAGCAAAGCAAAATGTAGTCGACTTACCGGCTTTGTGGCACCACGGTTGCTTATGCGATGGTTGGCAGCATGGCTTAGCACTTTCAACGAACGCACCTGGTGCTTCGTCTATAAACTCATCTGTTTTGTTTAAGGAGGCTATCGATGAACACGGATACCGCACTGGGGTGCACGTCTTCCAGGCACTTAAGCAGAGCAAGGTGTTTTGCTACGTTGAAATTGGGCTGCCTTGAGGTCGCTACCTTTATAGTCAGAAGCAACGTGGACTCCTCCGGCAGGTTGTAATTCGCTAATCGTCGACTACGGAGAGGTATGTCCTCCAAAAATGAACAAAATTCGCTGTTTTGCCCGCCGGATGTTGATCTTGCTTATATAACACCATTACATGGATGCGCGATAGCCACATGTGCTCGTAAAATGCGCAAGTGCACTTGCCATTTGCGCAGTCGATGTCATATCGATGGTGTTGGCCCTGAACAACAAACTTTGGAAGTAGAAACATACAAGGTGGCATATCAGTCGTGCTCTAATGTCTTAGTACACGGCACCGAACTTGGGTGTTGACAGATGACGTATAACCAGGATGCCAGCGTAAGTTGTTAGACGGTCTACCAGCATCTGCCCTTAAGCGGTACCATCTTCCAACACTTAGTGTTGGTCGCAAAAGTATGTATACTGCGCCTGGAATTCATTCAGTAAGACCTCAGGCAGCTTCCACACTTTACACGCAGCCACAGCAAGGCGGTCGGAAGCATGCGTTATTTTCTTCAGTCTAAGCTTGGCATTCTTGACAAGGTTGTTTTTAAGGTTCCCAAAATGCACTAATCCTGCTTGAGTGTAGTTCGCTCAAGACCGCCTGATGAGCATCCAGTGGGATGTTAGATACCGTACAAACTGAAGCTCCGTCTTCTGAAGTGGTCTGAGATGCTGCTAGAACCTAGAACATTGTGCATTTCGGAAAAGCAGCATAATCGGTCTCTGTATCCATTGTAGCAATTTGGCGAAATAAACAAGGTGTGCGGAAGCTATTATCCTACCGAACGGAATAAAACAATTCGCTTAACTCATTTTCTTTTAAACGGCCTCCCGGAAATAAAAGTAGCACAGCAGAATGTAACAATGAAATACTGCTTGCGCTACGCGCATGTGAGCAGCCATTTTACCCATAGTGGAAGTTCGGACGGAACAATCATTGCCCATGGCACCACGAAATAAACCACATAATTTCACTAAAGAGTTGAACGGTTCCTTAGGCACAAACCCATAAAATCTGGTCGGCCGTAACCCATGTCGTCTGTTACCAAGAACAGGTACAAATTGAAACTGTAGCGAAATTTAACGACGATGTCATACGTACCCAAGGGGGTTTGTACCATGCGTAGCATCCATGCACACAAAGTGCGAAAATCGCCAAAACATTTGAACTTGCTGATTACGAGCAACACACAAGCGCAAGTAAGCCATTTTAGAAGTGGTTTGTACGAAACCATCCGGTTCCATGCTCTAAAGAGCCCGCTGCAAATTGACTAGCAATACTAACCTGACCTTTTACCTACATGCCACGGGCCAGCGCACCCTGAGACGTGCAGTACGGATGCCGTCGCTGGTGACGTGTTGCTTGAATGCATTCTAGATATGTTGCTTTACGTCACTCGCAAAGGTGTTGTAGCGAAATAAGTCAGCAGACTGTTTTAACTCCTCCTCCGTAAGTCACCAATTGAGAGGGTTCCTTTTGAAAAGGAAGCGGTTGCTTGGATGGTTGTAGGCCAGATCGAATGGTAGCACCTTTAGCTTACGGCCATCCCGAGCAACCTTGACACGAGCATTGCAACCGGTGTCTCGAGAATTGTATTAAACCGTCAACCATATTATAAACCACATACTAGCCTCGCCATATTCCGTTGCTTCTTGTTTTGCGGCGCTTAGAGCGCACGCATTGATAAACAATGCCATCATACTTCACGGTATGAGTCCGTTTGCTATTATAGCAAACAAAATGGACGTTGTTACGATGCAGAGATGACGACAACAGCAAATAGAATGCAGCAAAGCTATGAAACGTATGTCCAAGAAAGATGCTCTTGAAGTCAGCCTCCATGATTGCAATGCGAAATAACAACTAAAGGTGACCTATTTCATTAGACCTCAAGTAAATTGGCAACAAGCTCATTTTCAGCAATTTCAGCCGTGTTTTGGAAAATAATTGACAGAGTCATATTTTACGTGGAAAAATTCATGTAACAATTTTTTATTGCTCACATTTCTTGCAGTTCATAAGATGCCACTACATGGCCGCGCCCGCCATAGTCGTTGAGGCCGATCGAGGATGAATCATGAAGAGCCAGGTGAATATTTTTGCAAATAAATAAATTTTTAAAATTATTTGAGCCTGGTTTTCCGTTTTTGATTATGTTTTGGAGCGTAAAGACTTTGTGGCTATCTAACCACACTAGACACCAGGCATGTTGATGAGAGCAGTTGAATCGTTTTGGTGGAAAGCTATGGCCCAGTTAAGTCCTCTTTGGTTAAGTTTGTTCCAGTGCTGGCAAAAGGGCAGTTCATCAACCCATTCAACGATCCCCAAGAAGTTCGCGACCTTTGAGAGAAGGGCTAGAGCAGAACAAGTCGAGAGAAGACCGAAAAGAACAATCAAAAGCAAATGAGTATTCTCGACTACGCGAGGCACGTCTATGAAGGCATGATGAGATAGATGCAATTGTACAGACGATTTGTGATACTACAGTAGAAAATTGTTCAAGCATACATGATTGCAGTTGTACAAAGTACATAAAGGTAAAAGAAATAATTGGTTTGTCTTGAACTCATGGCGCGCTTTTAAGAACGTAATCCTTTTGCTCTATATTGCAGTAGTATCTTGGCTATGAATAGACCTAAAATCCCGGATGATCGATTAGAAGATATTTTGAAGAGCAAGGTCGTTAGCTGCGTGACTATATACCTGGTTCGTGTGTACGTACTGCAAGGCACAACGGTGCACCGGACTTTTCAAGAATGGTGAACCGTGACACTTTTTGATGTGCCAGTGTGAAGTTATGGGCCGTTATGTTATTCGGTGGCAAGTCACGTGCGCTACGCAGCAGTGCTGTTAAGCGGACACTTGCGACTCTTCTTGGGGAGTCCGCTTGCCAGACGCAAACCGCCACGTCCTGAAGCCCTGCTGTCGAACCACTACATGACGAGTTTTAACTAGCTATGCTTTTTGCTGAGCGATTATTTACTCCGTTAGCGTCGGTCAAGTATAAATAATAAATAAATAAATAAACGTTTATTCTCGACAATGCGAGGCACACCTGTACAGGCGTGGTCATGTTAAGCTAACATAGTGTGATCAAAATGTACAAGGAGTACATGTTTAGCATAACAGTGAATGTAAGTGTATGGGTGTATATATGCATGCAATAGTCCATGAATGTAGCTTGTATTTTTGAATGTGCCGCAGAATCTTTGACTGTTTGTTATCGGTAGGAATGTGCGAATAAGCGATTGACGTCCGTGGGTTGGATACCATTTTCCGAATGTACACGGGCCAGTGACTTTATTTTGTGGCGAGTCACGTCCGCCACGTCACAGTGTTGAAAAGCAGACATTTGTGGCTCTTTATAGGGAGAACGCTTGCCGGGCGAAAACCCGCCACGTCCTGGAACACTGCCGCCGAACTATTTGCTGGAACGGGTTAAACCCGAACCACCCAGCTGGCACCACGAGGAGGTTGATCGGCTAGCCATTGGCTAGCCGTTGGCTGACGTACGTTAGGTGAGTGTCACTGTTGTCCCTGGGTCCTCTCCTGGACTACCCACATGGTTGGAACCGTTTGGTAGGCAGGTCAGGAAATGCTTATTTTTGTACTTGATGGGTTGATCGACTGTAGAACCACGTAGCGTTTTCTAGTGATTTCTAATGAACTCACATATAGAGCTTTTGTTGCGGCACTGTAGAAGACCTAATGCAATTGTTCAAGCTCTGAAGGATAAAAATTTGCCCCGAACAGCAAATCGAAGATCCACCTGGGTTAATTGTGAAACATCCTTGTAAATATACGCCTCCTGGGCCAAATAAACGGTCAAAGCTCCAGATGGGTGCTAAACAGAACGGAATTATCCAGTGGTGACACTTGGCTGAACTCACTGGTTCAGGCTTTAGTAAAGGTTACAGATGCATCCGAATTATTCCAATCAAAAGTGACATTGCATCGACAGGAGCGTCTGTTGCTTGAAGTCAAACGAAAGGTCCTTGTTTAGACGTTATCATTAACGGTTAACGGGAGACCTCCAGGTAAGAAGTAGGTAAAAGATATTATTAGGCAAACTGTACACAATTGTTTGGCCTCCGGCAAATGGTATTCTTTCAAACTAAAGCATAATTTGATCGGTTTGTACGTTTCACCAACGGGGGATATTCTTCTATCCATATCCAGGTAGATGAACCTTTGGTCTAGTAGTGTACTGCTGCGGCCGCTGCGATGGCTGATTCCTCGTGTGTTTGACTCTGTAGCTTTGACAATCGCGGAAAAAATGGCAACGAAGGCAGCCACACAAACGGCGGAAAGAAAGGCATCCGGAAGGCAGTCGAGCACCTGATCAGTTTCAGCGGTGGTTAAACGCCTGTACCCCTACAACAGGTAACGTTGTTAATTAAATATTGCAGCTACGCGGGTTCCACAAACTGACACACTACATAGGGAAGCTAGTAGACCACGAATCGGTCGAAACTGGGTAATGTTCCAAAGTAGGGATGAAAATATTAGGTGTAACGAGAGTGGGTGGGTTACTAAATTGCAAAGGTGCGAACAACTTATAATTCAGGCCCTATGGCAAAGACGCATTATCCTTAACCTGCGCTTCTTATATAAGCTAACTCGTGGAAAGCTTCACGGTAGCATTACTTGTCTTAAACTAAGGAGCGCATCTGAATCTAAACTCAGAAACAAGGGTCATTCCATTACTCCGCTAAACGCAAAGAAGTGACTGCGATCTCCTTGTTTTAGTTGTGTACGTAAACATATGGAACAGGTGGCCTTTCAGAATAAGAGAACTCCAAAACTTGCAGGTATTCTGGAAGGAGATACAAAGATTCCTAGGTTTTAGCAATATAGGATGCATCTACCATATGTGCGATTCGCAAGACCACTTCTTCGAAACTGGCCCTAAGGTAGCTTGAGAACGCCCGCGATTTAGTGCATGACATCTAGCACCTTAAGAACACAACTCATCCACATTTATTGTCTTTACCGGCTTAGCACCTAAGAGACTTTAGCGTTATCCGTCGCACACATTTCTAGGGTTTAGGAATAGCAAACCGAGTACAAGATGATTTTGTTTTTCAACGATCTCTCACTGACCTATTTGAGTTCTCCTACAGATAATTCCGCCTTACGACTGCACTATGGAAAGAGTAGACGCCGGCACAAAAGTATCCGGTAAGGGATAATAAGGGATAACTCCATGAATTGTCTCCATCAGTGACACTAGTTTTTTTAACTTATCCATTACCGCAATCACAAGACCCAGAAGGTCTCAGTCGGATCAGTCGCACGCATCGTACAGGTGCTAACATCCGAATTCTGAACGCAAGAGGTACTTAGCCATTACTGCTTAGTCCCTGACGATTTTCGACCTTCTCACTGACACGTTGATCCAAAGGCTGAATGGACCAATTGGTATCCACAACCCTCCGGCTTCTCACTTTCTATGGTCACTTCGTCCATGGTTAAAAGTTTCAACAAACAGTACAGCCCAGCCTTCTGATTGGCAGGTTCGCAAACCCGTAGTTATTCCTAATATAGGATATTGCTGGGCAATGACAAAGCTATCGTAACGGCGAATTTCAATCCTTACATCTTATCTACATCTTCATTCCTTGTCTTCAGCTTTAAATTTATCATTTTCCAATTTTTCACCACTGGGTCCGAGGAAAAAGTATTAGGCTTATGACTTTTGATGTTCTCCTAGTAAAGGCTTCCTGCCAGACCTAAGCCTTGCATAAGACGTTGAAAGCGTTTGTTGCTGCGGATACACCTAAGCTTAGCATTAGCATTGTCCAAAACCCTCTAACTGCCGGCTTTAGTTGAACCTTTATGTGTCTTCGTAGATGTCGGTTGCTAGCTGGCCCTTATGCTTTTTCATTAAGCCTGAGCACTAGCTACTGTACTCCACCGTTTCCAACCACTATCAGTAGGTAAACAGAAAATTAATAGTTGTATATTTCATATTGTTGACAAAGAGAGCACTTTAAAGTTCTAGGCCCAAAAAGCAGACATTTTTCTCTCCACTTATCCTCTCTTGGCCCCAAATACTTAGCTTTACCTGGGATACATATGCCTTTCACTATTGGCGACACTAGTAGACAGGCATAATGAAAACCAGATCCTCTTCCTTAACTGCTTTTGCTAGTAAAACACTGGCATTTCCAGATTCCATTTCACTGACACGATGGCTAACCAACGACAGAGAGGCCCCTGTCACACTGGCTGATTGGACCACCAGAAACTTTCCATCACCACTTTTCTTATCTTGGCCGCCAGTGTGTTATTTACCTTTTAGCTGGCTCCAGAGCCTACCATGCGTTATGTGTAATGGTGGGTGAATGACCAGCTCCCATTGCTTTTCTTACTATTCTACTCCCCATTTGCCTTATCGCTCTTTGCTTAGGATGCTAGACAGGTATTGCCAGGAAAACCACAAAAGAGCTAGCCGGTGGGACAGTATACTACTAGTTAACATTGCCACCTGGATGAACACCGCTGGCACTTGCTTCTGAACTTAAAAGTTGAACGAAATAATCCGAAATTCATCAGAGCTGCACAATAGTGTGCAACAACACATTGGGCATAACAATCCCTCAAGCTCGAGCAAGCTCAATCCTTAGAAGTAGAGTTGGTAGTGTACCACCAACGCAGACTAAATTGCATTTAACGCCCTAAAGCAATTTGCTAACTTTTACTAAATTTTTCCATACTCATTTCTTTAATATTAGTGACAGGCTCCTCTAGCTCACTGATGTTGGAGACAGCCTCACGGATATAGAAAATATGCTCTAAGGGATAAAAATTGCGACGTTTAGCTAAGAAATGTGTGCCTTTTCCAGCCCAAAATGTGTCAACTGATCCGAAAGGTCACCTGTGTTACTCAGGTAGACCTGGCTCATGCGGCCTTGACATAAGTTTCAGAAACACTTAGAGGCTTAAAAATACTAAATTCTATATTCCTAGTTGTTTACGTGGCTGGGTATCCACTGAAAATGTTCTGCTGGGGTCTTCTAACCGTGGGTTAATATTAGGCTCTCCTGAATTCCTATGCAGACATAATATTCCTTACTGGATTTCTAGCATTTTCGCGCAAAATTATACCTTATTTGAGCATATTTGCCATGTATGCCTGCAAAGTGTACTTTTCCGCTACCTACGCAGTCCCTAGTTGTTGTAGGGTATTACGGGCTAATTAGAGCATTTCTGGATAGCTATGCCTAATTAGAACATATACCGCTTCGCTACCTTTTACATTTTCTTTTCTTTTTTCCGCTACCTGCTTGCAAAGCAGAAAGCCATTTTTAGCGAAAAAGAATGATGGCCTTATTCGTAGACCATCATTCAATTGCGAATAACTCGCAAGCTACAACACGTTTGCATTGTTTTTACTTTCAACAGGACCAGCGGTTATAACGTGTCCTGAGCAGCCAATTCTTGTGCTACTTTACGCAGTATTCTAGCCTTAGAAAATGTTTTTCTTATTATTGAAGAGTTAGTCAGGTTGCTATTTCGCGCGAGAAGGCAAGCTCAGCACAAGAAAAGTGGGGCTATAATACTTTGTTAATTTGTATTTTTCTAGTGAAGCAAGCCGCCTTGGCACGTTTCTTAGCAAATCCTATTTATATTCATCTGCATTTCTGGAAATTATTTTTTAACTTTTCGTATCCCTTACAATTTCGCCACACTCATTTCTTCCATGTGTGCACCAACAATCGTGGCGACTGAGCGGGCCAACAAAATTTTAATGAATTTATGGTAAACTTGTGGTGAATTGGATCCTGTTCCATCGAAAAATGGCACAACCATACCTCTGCACAGCTTTCACAACAAAAGAACAAGGAGCTCAATATCGCCCGAAGGAACAAAGAAAATTTCATAATGGGCGCCTGCTACCCCAGCAGCTGTACACCAAACAATACCAATGCATTGGTAATTGCCAACGAGGAACATATACTCGTATGTTGCCCACTTCCATGCAAGAGCATCGGATTAATGTAAAGATTGATCTGAACCCTTAAGGGTGCAGCCCCTAGCCGGTCTAGAAATACACCTATGTATTTATTTATTAGTTATTTATAAATGCCTCATCTTTCGGGTACCAGAGGGAGGTGAACGAGATGTGGCGGGTATGTAACGAACATATCGTTCAGAAGCGGTGACAGATACAGCTGTCTCAGCTTCCTAACTAGGCGCAATTGAAAGAAGTCAGTGACAGGCGAACGCTAGTGCGTGAATGCAGAGCAGACAGGTGGTAATAAGAGAAAAGCAAGGGTAAACATGGCGTCTTTGTGGTGACCAACATCTTACAGCCTAGACGCTGCAACAAGCGGCAGCAGCCTTTTGTCAGTAGGAGTGGAAAATTAAGGGGGAGTAGACGTAGGATGGCTGAGGCTAAAAGCAAGTATAGTTGGGAATAAAGAGTAGGATGAAAGCGGGACCTATAGAGATTAAGAAGCCATATCACTGGAGTCTGCGGTCATCAGCAAACCTGGCGGCTTCTTCAGATGGGATGACGGCAGCGTGCTGTCGCGAAGACAGGTAGTCCGAAATGGGTGAGGTCAAAGAAGTTAAAGGCAGAACGACACAGATAGTTGGTCGGCAGTGTGAAAGCCATACAGTAGGACATTTAGGGTTTGCGACAAACTGATGTGCCAAATGCAACGGCTAATATGCTGCGCGTGTCTTTCGATCATGCAACAAAAAGAGACGGCCTCGTGAGTAGAGTGCTGTCATATACAATGAGATCAAGGGCGCGGTTCCTAAAAGCAAACCACGGCCTATTTTACGGTGTTGCAACAGGTGTGGGAAAAGAAAAAATAGGTTTCAGGGGCTTGGCTGCGATTAAATGGTTAATGAAAAAAAGGTTGTCATCTTTATTCTCTACGGAGCACAGAATGAGTAGGTATCAATGGCTTGCTATGGCAGAGAGCCAAAGGAGGCTGGTTGGTAAGAAGCAGTGGAACGCTAGAACTCACGCTGGGAGCGAAACCGTTCAAAGGATCTAGGTATATGAAGACGATACACAGCGGTGTGTGGGAGAGCTGCGCAGTAACTATTTAGTGGGGAAGATATTGGAAGCCTTACCTCATATACTATGTCCTGCAGCCGTGAGTGGAGGTCGACGGTGCCAAATGATGAGTGTATTAGGTAGCAAAGTGTGCGATGCACAAAAGGCAGTGGATGCTAGAAGCAAACATGCAATAGAACAGGTCCAAGTTGACTTAGAGGATACGTAGTTGTGTAGGAGATTTGCATTGTGTAATGGTCGCTAGCCGGGGATACAAAATGTGAAAGCGCCTAGAGGTCGGGTTTGCGAAAAAAGCGAGGTGAGCAACTTTACTTCATCCAGCAAGTCCTCTAATAGTTAATGGAAAAGCAAACGTTACCTTCAGTAGTTGGAAAGTATAGGAATGGACCGGGGGCTGCAAGGTAAGACGGAACAGCCGCGTTTAAGAATTCTGCATGCTATACTGCAAACCGGACGTC
The DNA here is from genome assembly GCA_944474145.2 of Dicrocoelium dendriticum. Lineage (NCBI taxonomy): Eukaryota > Metazoa > Platyhelminthes > Trematoda > Plagiorchiida > Dicrocoeliidae > Dicrocoelium > Dicrocoelium dendriticum. The sequence goes on from OX104063.1 coordinate 226,800,514, forward strand.
CACAATGTGCCAGGCACGTCAGTGGACAGCAGAGCCGAATGAGTGTAGGGGAGGGATTAATTGCAAAGCGTAAGCCTCTCGGCATCGCAAGATGAAGGCATGTTCTAATAAGCATTTTGATATTCTATTTACCAGCAGCTTTTCCGATGGCACCTCAAGGGGTATTCACTTAAACACGGAGACAACTACCCAAAAGGATATGTTACCAATGAAAGCATTCTGATACTATTTCGCGAACAAGGAATCACGCAATGATGCAAGAATTGGCATTTATCCATGTGATGGACAAATTCATCCATAAGGGGAAACTGAATCCACCACCTCCATGACGAGCCCAATGAGGATAGCTAAGCACGAAGGCTGCACAGCATGGAAAAGTATGGTGGGTGGCATCCGGTTTCGGGTTTGCCTGTCACTGTGGCAAGCCTCAGGACGCCTGCGCCTACAGAGGGACAATGAGTGGCTTGCGCTGCACTACCCACAGCTCCAACCACACACTCCATATCCAGTGTAAACGCGAAGAAATAAGACCAGGAGGCGTGTGGATGTTGGCAACGTTTCATCAACGGAGCCTGCCCACACTCCTTCACAGGCAAACACAAGCAAGCTGTAATTGGGAATCAAGCGCACACAGAAGGCGGTGGCCGGACCGTAGTCCGCTCCACACTGAGTGCTTGGAACCACGCTTTGATCCTAACACGGCCACAAGAACCATGCACCCCGTCCACTCCAGCAGCAACGAACTGGCTCCTGGATGCAGTGTGGAAGACGTAGTGGGTAATAGACAGGTAGGCACGTTGTCAACATGCACATCAAGCGCAGCCACACCGGGGATATGAAGCAACAGTCAATCCCTTGAAAGATAACCAAGAAAATATATCAAGTAATGCATAAGGAAACGATGCTATAAATCTTAAATCAATGAGCAAATGAAATAAGTAGTTTACCAACGAATACGCGGTAAGTTCACGAGGTCAGATAGTTTATTTTACGGAACTTCTACAAACACGAAAATGTTATCCAAATAACCACCATTGGCTTAAGCGACGTGTGCAATGGTATAGAATAGCGTATAAGCAGGCATTTGTATGGAGAATCACTTAATGGAGTCCCGGACGTTCCTATCTTTTAATGGAGAACATTCGTACCGAATTTTTATGTTGGCTGCTGTGCTTATGCTACGATGGATTACAACATGACGAAACCACGCCGAACTTTGGCTATTATAACAGCAGTTGTAACCGCCTTTTCCGCGTGCCAGCACCATCATGACCTGGATCCCACTGTTGCCTGACCAGATGTTCACACGCAAAAACTACAAAAATTTTGGTTGTGACGCTTACTGAAACAAATGGATTTACTGCTCAAAATCAGCTACGCTTGTATGTATATTTGCTTACGCCTACACCGGTGTGAATTGTTCTATCGAGACAATAACATTAATTCGAAATTAAGAGCAAGAGCGATGGGGAAGGAGAATAAATAAGGTTGTAGCCTTGGCTCTGGAATGTATCTGGGGTTGCGAAATAAGATGGGCAGCAGCGCCAATAAAGACCACGTGCTTCACTGCAAAATGGACTTCTAACCCGTAGATGGCAAGTCAGCTGGACAGTAGAGAAGAGTGAGCGTTGGAGCCGGATTACTTGCGAAGTAGAAGCCACTCGCTATCGTAGGATGAGGGCATGTGCTGTTAGACTTTGCAAATTAAAAGCAGGATAATAAGGGAATGGACTAAGTACCACAGACGTAGCGCAACAAAGATTGCAGAGCCAGCACTGGAATGGGCCTGGGGCTGCGTGCTAAGGTGGGCAACGGCTCCGAAAAATACTAAGTGCTCCGCTTCAACGGGAAGAATGAGGTTCCGCTCTACTAGCTAGGGATGTGTGGATCAATGCTTTCCTTATTAGGAAAAGAAGACGGGTACAGGTGGATGACCACCTAACGAGCCATTATCCTCACTAGCAGTGTATCCCAACGTACAGTACTTTGGCCCATTTTATTCCTGATCCACATAAACGAAGTGTCTCAGCTTCTTCGGTCGCACTGTGCACTGCTTGCAGTCGGCTTGCAGCTTTAGCGGGTATTGGTTCCCTCGACAACTGTGACTTCCGTCAGCAGAAATTCAGCCGCCAAGCCCGGTGGTCTGCAGAAGTTGACCTACCAGTCAAACCGGCCAGGTGCTCCTTTATGAGCCAGGAGGGGCGGCAGTGGGAGTACGTACACCCTGGCCGGCCAACCGCTACATCCCACCAGTTCTGTAAAGGACCTAAGCGTATTGCCACGCTGTGACCTGAAGTCAGTCGACAATACCAATAGACTGTGTGCAAACGGACTGCAGTTGCATCGTGCATTTAGACGCAACCGCAGTACTTGGTTTGAAGGATTGTCACCCGTCTGTTCTCTTCTATCCTACTACAGGTGCTTGAGTAAGGCTCACCTGCCTATTGTCCAGTCGCAATATCTGAAATACAGAGACTGGAACGGGCCCAGAATGTAGCTACCCAGCTCATCCCCATCTTACTGTGTATGTGGTACGATGACCTGTTTAGGAGATGAGAGCTTTGTACCATGTCATGTCGTCAGCTTCTAGTTGAGCTCATTATGAAGTACCAAATACCGCGGCACTGCTCTTCAAAGTGTTGAGGCGGCTGCTGCACGCGGCCACCGAAACAAACTAGTGGTACTGGAGTTAAAGAGCACTGCTCCCCCTCTATGCTTGAGCATCGAGTGGTGAAATATTGGAACTTGTTGCCAAGGACACTAATCGAGTGGAAAGGGGGTCGGACTATAAAAGGTTCTTTGAAACCCACTGTACGGACTAGGGGTATAGAGAGCGTAGTGCACCCGGATAAGATGCAGTACAGCTGCAATTTGCCGCAACCGCGCAGGAATCAGCCATCTGCGTCCGCGCAGGTGCTCAAACCACCTACTTTGAAACAATGTGTGGTGCCAGCTGGGTAATTCGGGTTTACCCTGTTCCAACGAATGGTTCAGCGGCAGTGTTGCAAGACGTTGTGGGTTTTCTCCTGGCAAGCCTTCTTCGTATAGAAAGCCATAAAGGTCGGTTTAACAGCACTGTGACTTGGCCATTGTGAATCGCCACCAATTAAAGCCACCCTTTTGCTCATCCGGAGAACCGCTTCAAGTCCACCCTCATCAAGCATATCTTTGGCACTGGCAAGACGAGCAAACGTGCAGAAAAGTAGGTACCAACCCCACAAACACCAGTACACAAGCCAACAGGCACACCTACAAACGTTTATACATCAAAATAGGGGACCATCCTAAGTATACCATGGTATTTTCGCTGGTCACCTTTTGTACTCTCTACATGTTAATGCCTGTGCATGCGTGAATAGCTTAGTCGAGTATAAACCTTTTATTTATTTGTTTATTTATATTCTCGCTTTCTATTCTCAGTAATCAGTATTCACTAATTGGGAAGAATCGTTCGCTGTAGTAGAATTGTTGTCAGCTTCAACTTCTCAAAACATGAACCCGGACGATTCTGGCTTTTAGTACAGCGCCGGTTAGAAGCGGGAGCAATGTAACGCAACGTCTCATGTTGTTTAAACCATCCTCGTAACCGGCGCGCGTCCTGCTCTTAGGACCCTGACGGCGGACTACCCAGAGTATGCATGATTGCCTCTGGGGTATTCGGACACTTTCTGGAGTCGGCTGGTTAGCGGGCACCCTATTCATTACTGGTCGATATTAGTTCTTACTAAGTGCTTGGGTTTGCCTTCCGACCGCCTACGTTCCCTTTGGTTTCCATTGTAGGTCGTGCGGTCCAACGTGGCCTACACTGTCTGTTGGTTATGGGAGAACCTGCAAGCCATGACCCGGACGAATATTACCACAAGCCTAAAAGTCAATTTAGTCTAAGGCTGCCAACTCTGGCTACCTTTATCGCTGACCGTTTATAGAGAACATTAATAGACATACACCTTGAAATGTTCTTGCCTGGAATTACTTTATAAATAACTTTAACGGATGCAAACCAACACAATATTAACAAACCTTATTATGAATTAGAGCATATCGGTACATAACAACAAACAAAGGCATTTTCATGTGCGTTGTCTTGCGTTGTTTACCACAGCGTGGTAAGTGAAAAACAATCAATTTTATTCTATTGCAGCTATACCTTTCTTTCCAGGGTTAGCGAACTGGGAAGCATATTGGATTTTTATGCTATTCGCAGCCACCTGATCTGACCTTATTGCTCAATGTAGCGCGTTGGACAGTCGCTATGCGGCGGCGTAGTCGCAGCACCGTTACCCCGTTAAACCTAGTGTGCAACAGATCATTTATAAGCAATTTATTGCTAGTTACCGGCTATTTTTCCTTTTTTGGTTTCATTCAAGTGTGTGTAACTGTGACATACCTCACACGCCTGATTTGGTGTCTCTACGAAGTTGAGAATAAAATATTTATTTATTTATTTAGTAAAATGTTTTGCTACCAAACTACATACAAATACAGTTCTTTCACTGCGTAGTTCAGAACGGAACCAGTGCCAACACACCAACAGCTGAAGGAGGGAAGGGTGGTCACCCTCTTGTTAGCGCTGCGAACTTTATACAACAACTTGAACTTGCCCTATGGTAGGCATCATCGGTCCTAGAAAAACGGACCGGCAACCGGCTCAGCAAGGGTCGGCATAGATCCTCACTGGAAACCAGCATTCACAAACACTTTTCTGGCCACCGCTGCCCTCACCTGCTTGCATACCAATGTACATGGGCTACACAGAAAGCTAACCGAACTTCGTATTCGTCAGGTCGCCACCCCATGAGACCTGGTTATGGTCACGGAAACATGGCTGAACACGGAGCTTACGGATGCTGACATTGCACTACCCGGCATGACTTCCATATGAAACGATTGACCTAGCAGTGGAGGGGAGTGCTCCTGGATTATCGATTCGACCTACATGTGGATGTTAGGAAGGACCCAGTAACGAAAGTGGACGATTCTCTTTAGTGTTGTATGCACCTAAAGCTTGCTGAAGTGTGTTTACTAGCAATAGCTTACCGCTCCCAATGTCCACTTTGGAAATGAATCAATGCCTAACCTCTGCGATGAAACGAGTCCTGGCACGACCATACATTCAGGTCCTGCTGATGGGGGAATTCAACTTGCACACAAACGAACTTCCAGCAACACACAGCTAACAATCCAATGCGGATTTGCAAGAAATGATCGTCGATGTACCTCTGTGCAACAATGTCACCGCTTTCACGCAATTCCGAAGGGGTGACACCCTCTGTTTTGGACCTGGCGCTCTACAACCAGGAACTACTCGTCGACACAGTGCCCATACACAAATAAATAAATAAATATTTTATTCTCGACTATGCGAGGCACGCCAATTGAGACATGATCAGGTATGTACAGCTGTACAGACATTTTATGGGAACTGTAGTGACAGTAGAAAATTGTTCATATGTCCATGCTTGGAACTGTGCAATGGTGGACACGCGATAGAACGATTTGGTTGTAGTGGGATCAGGATCCGTTTGTTTGGACATAATCGCTCTGCCATATATCGCAGTCATACCTCAACTAATAATAGATTGAGAAGCCTGAGTGATCCATTGGAAGATAATTGAAGAGCAAGCTATCCAGTATGATGATTCTAATTGAGCTGCCAGTGTGAAGTTATGGGCTATGACTTTATTCGGTGGCGAGTCACATTCGCCACGTTGCAGTGTTGTTAAACGGACATTTGTGGCTTTTTATAGGGAGAACGCTTGCCAGGCGCAAACCCACCACGTCCTGAAACACTGCCGCCAATCCATTGAATGGCAAGTTGTAACTGGCTATGTTTCTTGTTGAACGTATTTTTGCTCCGTTATTCGCAGTCAGGTTGCGTCCCATTTTTCTGCTGACTGATGCGTTATGCGAGTGGCCATTGCGTGCCTGAGTCCTCTCCTGTGCCTGATCGGTAGGTCCGGAACTAAACATTCTCTCTGGATATGATGTGTTGATCATCTGCAGAGTCACGTGAGGTCTCGAAGAATATACGTTGAAATATGCTGAAGTCTTGGAGGACAGGATAGGTTCCGAAGAAAGAATCGCAGATCCCCGGGGTATGCAGTGAAATTGATTAGAAATAGGGGAAGCCACGGCCATTTGAGTGGTCAAAGCGGATTAAAGAGCTTAGAATGACCGATTGTTCAAGCTTTGTATTGGCAGGAGAATGTGCCTTCCGTAGTCGAAAGTCCTCCAGTCAAGAGATATGTGGAAGAGGTATTGTTAGGTAAATTGAACTCAGTGGATCATGCCGCGGAAGAATTGTATCAGTGCAAGATATTGATTGATTTGTCCGGTTAGTAAGTTGTAAAAAAGTTGATAATTTTCCGCTCATGTCCAGGTAAAGAAACTGTGTGCCTTGTATTGTTGTCGAAACGGAGGACCATTCCTTGGGTGCGTGTCGCCGTATCTGTGCCAGACTCGGGAGATAAAGGAAACAAACAGAGACAGCCACACAGACAGAAGAAAGCAATGCATGTGGAATGCAGTCAATCCATTGCGGCGATGCCTGAACTATTGTACCCCTATGCATGTAATTGTTATTTAAATATCGCATATACACGTATATCGTAAGTGACGAAATACGACGAGAATCGAGCAGAACACGGATCAGTAAAGAATGAAAGATTGAAGATGAAGCAGGAGTGTTCGGGTGGTCCTAAAATAGACACCTTCTCAATCGGTGGGAACCAGAGGGAGGAGAACAAGGTGTGCAGATAATGGGAAGGAATATCACTCGGAAGAAGCGACAGAGGAGTATTTCCTTAATCCTAAATTGGTAGGAATGCAAAAGGTCAGGGAGGACAAACACATGTTAGTTAGCGTTGAATGAAGAAGGAATGCAACAGAAAGCACAGAAAGGTAAGCAGAGAGTCGGTAAAAGAGGTTATATTGAGGGGAAGTGAAAAAGCTGCCGACGTTCATCTGGTGACGCTTCAGCTTTGTTAGCAACAAGAAGGATGAATAATGCCCAGTGATGTAATTAGGGTAAATGTGGCGGAGCGATGCGCCGGAATAGGTAGATAGTATGGCAAGCAAAGCACAAAGGATGAGGGGCAAAGTGTGTTGGGATTACAGAACCTAAATTGTTTATGTCTCGGATGTCTGGAGGCAATCAGAAAGGAGACTGGGCAGACGAGGATATATTAGAGCCAAACCCGAAAAGTTGCCGTGCAATTGAAAAAGGAACGTAAAGAGGGCGCGAAAACGAAAGATGCACCAATTGGCCGTAACGACCACGCGATGTTACTATTTTGCTACATCTGCTACTCGAAGCACCTCAGTGAGAACAACTTGGAAACCTGTCGTTACACATTACCATAAACCATCCAATTTTGTTCAAGAAACTGACAGGTCCTTCCTGGCCGATAAGCCGCCCAAGGTCGCACGGATGTTGTTCGTCTACCTACTCACTGAGCTAATGGCAAGTGCGCCAGAAAACAAAGTCCTTCGCCCGAAGCAAGTGAATTAGTTCCTGAGGTGTCGTACTAGAAACTGCTGTGGCTTAATGGATTCAGCCTGGCGCGCTTACAAAGCTTGTCCAAGCAACCTGACCTAGGGTGCTTTCACAACACAACGAACCCACAGCGTTAAGTTGATGCTCAAAGACAAACGACAGCTCCAAGAGAACTTAGCGTCGGAATTCAGTACAAATCCCTAGTTGCTTTATAGGCACGTCAACAAGCTCCGCAGCGTGCAGTGCGGGATCCCGGTTTTACGTGCAATAGGCGGTCTTGCGCAAACCGTACACGATGCAGCTAACGTGATTCGCCAGCACTTCCTCCATGCTTCCGCAGGGAATTCTCCTTTCATTCGCTTTTTAAACAGCTTACATCGTCACCAGGGTTAAAGCACTATCGTTTACGGCAGCCAGTGTGATGATAACGCTAATGTCTTTGCGCGTGCACGGCTCAAATGGCGTGGACGACCTCAAACCGAAGGCTTTAAAGGCAGCGGCTATGAACCTTGCCGAACCATATCTCGGTTCTTTCAACGTTGTCTTGAAAAAATGAAGCTACCGACAGTGTGGAACCACGGACTAGTCACTCCTATTTACAAAGGTAGTAATCGTTTGGAGCCCTAGAACTACCGTCCAATCACTCTCCACCCAGTTTTATCCAAAATAATGGAACATATGGTTGCAGAGGCGCTCATGGGTTACCTTGAGAGCAACCACCTCCTAGTGTCACAGCAACACGGATTCCGCAGAAATCGATTCTGCACTACAAACTTACTGCTAGCCCGAGAGCTGGACAGCGTAAGCCGATGCCAGATTGGAAGTCCACGTTGTCTACCTGGACTTCTCGAAAGCGTACGATCCTTTGGACCACTGCAATCTCCTGCACAAGCTTCGAAGCTATGGAATCGGTGACTCTATACTATAAATAAATAAATAAATAAGTTTTATTCTCAAAAAGGCAGCACACCTTTACAGGCATGATCATTTTGACAAAACAATGCGTGATCAAGAATTTGCAAAAATGCGATATGTTTGCCATAACAGTGCTTATTTGTGTAGGGGAAGGTAAGTATGTAATTGTGTGTGCATTTATGTAGCTGTGTAATTTGCGCTTGTAACTGTGCTGCTCCATTCTTGAATGTTTCCTATCGTCAGCAATGTACGAGTAGAAGATTGGTGTCCGTGGGTTGGAAAGGATTATCCAGATATCCAATGGGCAGTGACTTTATTTTGTGGCTAGCCACGACCGCCACGTCACAGTGTTGTTAAGCAGCCATTTGTGGCTTTTTATAGAGAGAAGGCTTGCCAGGCGAAAACTCACCACGTCCTGGAACACTGCTGCCGAACTATTAGCTGGAACGGGCTAAACCCGAACCACTCAGCTGGCACCACGAGGAGGTCGTTCGGCAACTTCCTCGCTCAACATCAGCTGAATGTGAGAGACTGCAGTTCCATTTCCGACCTAATTGACGTCCAGTGTGGAGTGCCTCAAGGATCGTTATTGGTGTGAGGTTCATTCCTTATATTCATTAACATACTTGGCAGTGTACCGCAATTGTTCAATGGTTCAATGGTGTATGATGGGATAAAAAGCATAACTTTACAAGACCCACAGTATGGATATGCAAAAAAAGCAAAATCAAAATGTTTCAACGTGGAACGTAAAGTAGCAGTGGTTTAATGGTTGAACGTTAACAAAGTGTTGTGTATCGTTTATCACTAAGATGAAAACCTAAGAGTCTTTCGAATTTCGTCATGTCTGGTGCGTTCACCACAGTTTGGTAATGCATTCCAGTGAGAACAGATTCTAAGTGAGAAAAAATACTTTCTACAATTCAAGCGAGAGTGTTACGTCATTTGTTGCAGGTGGTTGCCTCGGTTTTGTTTGTATGGGGCTAGAGTCAACAGTTGGTTCTCTGCCGAACAGTAATTCGAATGGCGAGACCTTGGTGGTTGATTGCATGCTGGTCCGATACGCGATCAGAACCTGAGGCAAAGCATCTTCCCATGCCAACTTCGTGCAGTTTATCCACGTCTTCAATGTCCGGTTGAACCGCTCGGTCATCCCGTTGGTTTGTGGGTGGTACGGTGAAGTTCGCCGTCTCTGGATGCCCCACTTGTCCAACACTGACTTAAAACGCTCTTGACTCGAAGCAGGGCCCTTGGTCCGTGATGATACACTGTGGGATCCCATACCTTGCAGGCACATTGAATTCGAATACTTGCGACACTGTCTCGCCTGTTTGGTCCTTGATTGGTATGGCTTCCACCCATCGAGTGAAGTGGTCAATCATCACTAGAATGTATCTGTTTCCTGTTCGACTCACTGGTAAGGGCCCAAAGACGTCCAGTCCCCAACACTGAAGTGGCTCACCAACCTCCATCGATCGCATCGGCGGTCTCGGGGACTCCATCTCCCGACTCGTTTGGCAGTTTGGGCACTCCCGAAGGTATGCCGCGACGTCCTTCCTCATGGTTGGCCAAAACACTCGCCTCCGCAGCAATTCAAAGACCCGCTCGAATCCCATATGGGCGCCATCATGAGTTATGCGCATCACACGTTCTCGCTGATTTGGTGGAACAAAAGGCACTTTCCGTCCGTCTATCGCCACCACCACGTTATCGTTTTCGACCTTCAACCTGTCCCAGATCTTGAGGAGTTCCTCCACCTCCTCCGATGTAGCCTCCGGTTTGGTGCCAGCCCGTAAGTGAGAGCACAACACATTCACGAATTCATCTGTCCTTTGATCTCCCAGCAGGTTCCTCTCCCCCATCGCGAACGCACGCACCGGTATGGCATTGTCTGGCATGATGTCGTCCAAACACGGGCGTGACAACATATCTGGCAATACATTTTGCGTTCCATCCACGTGCTCAATGGTGAAGTTGAATTCCTGCAATCGGTAGGCCCATCGCGCAAGCCGTCCCCGCGGGTCTTTCGCCGTCATCAACCACGAGAGCGGTTTGTGGTCAGTGACGACCCGGAATTCATTCGCCAGTAAGTAATTTCTCCACTTCTCTAACGCCCACACGATGGCCAAGCATTCTTTCTCCGTTGTTGAATACTTCTGTTCCGCCCCCGTCAGCACTCTGCTCGCGTACTCCACCACCCCAGCCGGTTGAGACAAAACCGCACCGATGGCCACGTTGCTTGCGTCGACAGCCACAGTGAACCTCTCACCAGGATTGGGTAGCCGTAGACATGTCGGGGCTTCTGCTATGCCTGCCTTTAGATGGTCAAAGGCCTGATCCGCTTCAGCTGTCCACACGAAGGGCACGTCCTTGCGAAGCAGCTTTAACAACGGGCTGACCTTCTCTGCGAACTGGGGCACAAACTTTGAATCATATGCCACCACTCCCAAGAACGAACGGAGCTGACGCTTGGATTTTGGTTTTGCGAAGCACTTGATCGTCTCGCGTTTCTCCGGAAGTGGATGGACTTGACCATTGCCCACGATGTGACCCAAGCATACAATTGACTTTTGGGCAATCTGCGACTTTTTACGACTGAGTTTCAGACCAGCTTCATCTAGCCTCTGCAGTACTGCTCCAAGTCTGGTCACATGTTCCTGTTCCGTCTCAGAGAAGACGATGATGTCATCACCGTACACAACCACGCCTTGCAGGTTCGCGAGGACCATCAGCAACAAACGCCTGAATGTAGCCGGGGCGTTGCACAATCCAAACGGCATTCTCAAAAACTCATACTGCTGGCCATTGACACTGAAAGCCGTCTTGTGGCGATCTTCTTCTGCGATCGGCAGTTGCCAATATCCCGAGCGGAGATCAATCAGAGATATCTGCTTCGCACTGTGAAGGCTTGAGAAAATTTCTTCCATCTGAGGCATCGGGAATGCATCCTTCACCGTCACCCTGTTTAGTTCTCTGAAATCGATGCAAAATCGATAGGTTCCGTCGGCCTTCTTCGTCAATAGCACGGGTGATGAATACGGGCTGTGCGTTCGCCTGATGATTCCTTTCGATTCCATCTCGGTCACCTGCTTCTGTATCTCCACCAGGGTGTTCTGTGGAATTCGTCTGAAGATTGGCTTGCATTGTCCTCCTGGGATCAACGGTATTCGGTGTTCAACCCAATTGCAAAATCCGTAATCATCTTCCGCGTCTGTGAATAAGTGGGCATACCTGCTCAGTACGTTGCGTATTGCACGGTTCTGACAATCAGGCACGGCTTTGAGGGCACCAACCCGGTCGGTTCTCCCTTGTTTATCTCGATCGTCTCGTTAGCCACGATCACCACATCGTTTTTCAGGTCAATTGTGACACCGAGCCGTTTCAGGATGTCGGTTCCGATGATGGTTTCGGTCGTCTCCTCCACGATGAACATGTCATGGCTGATGAGCGTTTCTCCTATCCTGATTCGTAACCGCTGCGTGCCCGTCACTTTCAAAGAATGCCCGCCGACCGTCTGCATCGTGATTGAAGATGGGTTTACTGGAACCCCATTGAACCTCTTCGTAATTGACACTGCCGCTCCTGTGTCTACTATGGCTCGGACAGACACACCTTCTATAGTTACCTGGAGGACTGGTACTCGCCACCGACTCGGCATGGATAGAGAGAAACAATGGGGCACATTGACGTTGGTGCAGAATCTCGCCACATGACCATTCTGGTTGCATCGGAAACAGCGGCGACCGTTCCGGATTACCCGTACATTGCGTTGTGAAGTGGTGCTTGAAGACTCTATCGACAACAGCTGCTCCACCATTTCGGATAGGCGATTTACTTTCTGTTCCAACTCAGCATGCTGGATGCTTCTCACTGTCACTCGTTCCGACAAATTCTGGGCGACCGTCACCAGATCCAACGCTTTGCTGTCTCCCACCAGCGACGCCAATTTCACCTGATCATGGAGTGGACCGGGCAGACTTCGGATAAACTGCTGTTTCAGTAGGCGCTCTCTTGCTTTGCCCTCTAACTCGGGGAGCCCAATCGTTAGATGTCTGTCCAGCTGCTGGAAAAACACCATCAAATCCTCCTGTTCGTCCCACCTGGCTGCGTGAAATCGTTGCAGTGCTCGTTCTCTCTCCAGATCCTTCCCAAATTCTGCACACAAGGCAGCCCTCATCTCAGCGAACGAACAACCGGGTTTGGCCTTTCGAGTGAGCAGATACACCGCCTTGGCTCGTCCACTCAACCGTGTGCCCAAAGCAATTAGCAAATTTGCATCCCCCCTCACACCCGTGCAAGCCGCAATTCCGTCGAACTCATCGAGCCACGCCTCCACGTCACCGGCCGCAAATTGCTCCAACCGGGTCAACTCCATCGCGATTGGTCACGGCACCAGTGTAGCGAGAACGACAAGACAGGGGGGTAGACGTTTATTGCACACCGAAAATGGGCACATGAGGGTCTCGCGCGCGCCATCGAATATCGACTAGATTTCCGTCCCACCACGCAACACAGGTACGGATGTTAGAGGCGAGCCAGTCCTTTCGCCTCGGGAGCTCTGACTTGGAAGATCCGCCTTCCTGTTTTCGCCTCGATCTCCGCTTCTCTGCACCCGATTTGGGTCGGCCAGGAGTCGTTCGAGAGCTCTCGACTTGCTTGTTCTGGGCTGTGTCAATCGGCTCGGCCTCGGTCCTGTGGGCTGCGCTAGCGGCGTATTTGTCTGATTTATTGCGCTGTCCACATATTCCCGCTCCGTAGTTCCGGGA
>OX104063.1:226813788-226965187 GCA_944474145.2 Dicrocoelium dendriticum
TGTTGTAACAGAGTCTGCAACAGTTCTTGCGTTTGTGGAAAGAGGATTGCCATGTTTGGGTTCGACTTGTTAACTCTGCGTCGCCACTGTTGTAGTACTGTTTCCTTAACACGGAACCTGCTAGGCTACGACCGTCTGACTGTTCAGTCCCGCACCAGCCAACCAACGGGATACAGAAAAAGGGCCAAGACTCGGTAACAGGGAGTATATTCTACACGACAGACCGCTCGTATTTATTAGGTAACGAAACGTACTATTTTTAGGAAGCCTAGCTATGCGACTGGCTCTCAGCCAATGTCAGTGATTTTGGTTCTAAGGTTTTTCCATATTTGGCCGAATGCACTGCCTCCTTTGGCGCTGACTTGTATTTGCTAGCCAAAACTCTCGCCTGAACTGGCTTGTATTCGTTGGCCAAAAACCCGTGCCTGCTTTCCGAACAGTTTGACTTTGTACCGTGCTCGTGCTTTCACATGTAGCAGACAGCTCACGTACTCCACAGGAAACCCACACACGTTTGCGATCTCGTATTCGGACATTGGCTGGGCCCGCCTCTCTAGCAATTTCATTTGGTTTGGTCTGCGTACTTGATAATCTTCTTACCGGCACACGTCGCTCATGCGAATTGCGGTAAACTTGCGTAATTGTATTGCGTGGTCTTTTTAAATAACTCGGACATTTTGTACTTATCACAGATTCACTTACAATAAATTTATTCTACAGGCTCATTCAGCGAGTATTTATGTCGTCATTTGCGTTTACTTTATTCGATATCGGCATTTTGGTGATTGGATGGTGTTTGACATCCCAGGTGTGGCTGCGCTTGCTGTGCACGTTGACAAGGTTCCTACCAGTCTATTACCCACTACCTCGTCCATCTTGCTCCAGCAGACAGTTGGTGGTTGCTGGAGAGGACGGGGTGCACGGTCCTTTTGGTCGTGCTAGACTCCAAGAGTGATTCCTTGCACTCAGTGTGGAGCGGACTACGGTCCAGCCACTGCCCTGTGTGCACTTGATTCCCCAAATATAGCGTGCTTGTGTTTGCCTGTGAAGGAGTGTGGGCAGGCTCCGTTGCTGAAACGTGGCTCCCATCCCCATGCCGTCCGGTCTTATTCCTTCGAGTTTACACTGGATATGGGGTGTGTGGATGGAGCTTTGGTTGGTGCAGCGCAAGCCATCCATGGTCCCTCTGACGGCGCAGGCGTCCTGTGGCTTGCCACAGTGACAGGCAAATCCGAAACCGGATGCCGCCAACCATGTGGACACGTAACCGCTTATAGCCGTGCGTTTTGCTGCACTTTTGATTATGTCGCCAGTGCTAAAGAGATGCTTGGAGATGATGGACTTAAGCGGTTTTCTGGATAAGCAAGGGAATTACACTAGCTGGTGGTGAGTCACAACCGCCAAGTCACAGTTTTGTTAAGACATTTGTGGCTTTTTATGGGGTGAAGGATTGCTATGTGAAAATACATCAAACCAAGAACACTGCCGCCGAACTATTTGTTGGAACGTGGTAAACTCGAACACATTAGTTAATAATATCCATGGACTGATTACGCCATTTATCTGCATACTTATTTCGCTTCACCGCGAGTAACAAAACGAGGCACGATTAGGAGGGCTGGCAGTCCAGCTGTGTTAATAGCAAGATAATCCATCGGTAAAATTAGTACTGCAGCATTCTCCTATGATTTTAGAAAATCGCTGTTATCCAAACCACTTGGATGTGGCTGCGATGAGTTAGCAACTCCTACGCAAATTACAACTCCAATGCGTTTCTTACTTCCTCATATTAGTAGTGCATTCCACAGCAAGATTTCGAGGATTCCTTGTCAAGAAAATGAGAGGCTACTTAATTAGTCCCGGACGGTCATTTTAAGCACAAGCTGCGGTGGTGATAACCAACGACTGCCTGAAAGATGGATGGTCCAGAGCTTGAGCATGTGCTCGAACGCTTTCTTAGCGGCCTGTAGTTTATCAGGTGTACGTCGTCGTTATCTCGCCGGCAAGAGTAGACCAGTTGCGGCCATGTGATGGGGTACCTTATTTAATCCAGAAATGGTGTAAAGTTCTGCAACAATGCGGAGTGCTGCGAACGCTTGGGTATAAGAACTCGAAGCCCGAGGGAATTAACTACAGTAAGCTTGCCGGAAGCAGTTGTTGAATTAATATCCACACGTAGCTACCCACAACGTGGGTCTACTACATGACCGAAGTTACTAAGCAAATGGATACTGATGATAGGCTTTTTACTTCGGCGATTGTAAAATTGAAAGCAAAGCTCCGACGTAGTCCAAGGGTGAGCGCGAGAAGCTTCTGTCCATAAGTCGCGACCTCCGTTTGGTTAGAATCCGGTAGCGTCATTTCAGCCGGATGTACTGAGCTTGTTACCAAGGAACGGTGGTACAACGCTTATCGCCGCACCGGAGTCAACCAAAATGTGTAGTGCTTCCGCGTAATCAAATACGTACAGGAGGCGACCAGCCAGCGGCCTTCGTCACCACTACTGGCTGGCTTCAACGTTTCCCGGTTTGGAATTAGCGAAAGCCTTTGGGTGAATACACCCTTGTTGGCAGTTTCGTGCAACTCTACCAAAGCGGTTATGGAGTTGGCAGTAAAAGTGATGGTCGTCTGCGAAAGCTGCAGCGGGGCCTGCTTCTGGAAGCGGATGTTTGATTTCGCATTTGATCTCGGCTTAGGTAAGAAAGGCTGAACCCCAGGTTTTAGAGCCCTCTCTAATGGAGTCGAGTCTGGTATTCCCTGAAGTGCTTGCATTGGACGCTCAAGCGACACGGTTCACAACGTTTTTAAAGAAATGTTCCTTTGCCTTTTTGGCAATCTCCGCCAGCAAATTCGGTGGACGGTCCCCAGCCATAACAATTAGTATCATTGTCGTGTTTCTTGGAAGACACGTTATCCAGAGTTGACGAAATATGGAATTATCTAAGGTTGCTGAACCGACAAGTAACCTTATGTGTCGGAGAACCTGAGACGGTGTACGATCATCAAGCTCGACGCCAGCGAGCGGCTGCTGGAGGCGTGCCTTTTCGGATGAGGTAGTGCGTCGTAAGATGGCTGCTTTAAGCTTGTCATAAAGTGGGTCAGTCGGTATGGGGTCGAGGATATTGATGACTTCTGAAGCCTCGTGTGTAGGTAACCGGGCAGTAACATATGCAAACATCGTAAGCCGTGGGGTAAACTTACGGAAACGAGAGTGATGTCACTTCAGTAAACAAGACACTTGGGTTGGACACAACAAGTGGTGGCAAAACATGTAATGGAATTATCGGATAACTGTTCTTAAAAGTTTGCTTGAACATACTAAAGAACAAATAACGTATTCCCAAAAACCTACGAGGTAACTGATTAACGTAGAAGCCCGTTACCTAGCAACTTCGAGTGCGGAGGCACAAGGCAATGTTAGCCAAAAACTCACAATAGAAGCACACTCGGGCCTACTTGCGTTATAGTTCTTCCTTCAGTCATTGGTATTCCGATGCCGATTAGCGATTCGAAGGTATAAGTATGACGACTGGAAAGGTACGGCAGCAGCACAAGCAGAGACAGCAGCAAACGAAAGCCGCACGACGCGAGCGCGTAGAAAATGTTGTATTAAAATGTTTGACCTTGAACAAATGGTGCAACCTGGTTAGTAACGGAAAGGATAAACTAAAGTGTAATCCCAACCACTGTAGACCCTCATAGGACGGTAGGTGTATTGTTTTAAATAGGCTTAGAAAAGTGCTTAGTTTACATTCGTTATTGTTAGTTGTTTCTACTTTGGTTGCTAAGATGCTTTAGCGTTCCGCGTGTTTAAGGTATATATAGCTTGTAGTGGAAAGACCAAACGGAAAGGGTTTATCTACATAAAAGAACTCAGTCTGTAACTAAGAATGCTGCAGCTGACCTTAGGTACAGCACGATCCTTGGTAGGCCGTCAGGTAGTCGCAAACTCTGCTCGGAAGACAAAACTTAGTCGGCACAATAAATCGACGCGTTGGATCCGATGATCGATGGACGAGGCTAGAAGACTGACGACGACCAACGGCACAACACGCGTAGCCGAAACCAGAAGGCGAATCGCAACCCGAAAAGTCTTTTACCGCTTGTTGTCAGTTAAAACAAAACTGTACAATAATAATGGAAATGAGAATAGGAAAGTACAATTGGGAAGAGACATGCACAAGCGCTACAGAACACCACCCCAAGGGCGTGAGTCACTGAGACGAAGCTCGATACTTGTGTCATTTACCCTAGACTGGAAGGGAGAACAACTGTACATCCGAAGCGTGTTCGACGATGCGATTTCGAGTTTGTGTCTTGCGACGCTTGGGGTGCAAAAGAGGGAACAGAAGTGTCAAATAGGGGCTGAGTAGGATGCGCACTTGGTAAGATGGGCTGATCGGTGACAGTAATGTCCGTAGGTTCCGGTAGTGGTCGTGTCTCTATGTACGCCGTATTCAAGCCGTCAATAGTCAATAGGCAATAGTCCTGATAACCATTTCTATCCATCACTAAGTACTTCTCTTTCCAGGCAACAACCTTAAAGGGGCCCTGGTAAGTCGGTGTCAGAAATTTACGGACGGAATTGACGCGCACGAGAACGAAGGAGCAAGTGCTTACATCCAGGTGTACCTGTTGCCTGCGAGGACTGATTGAGGTGGTGTTGGACGAATTGAACTGAAGTGTCGACTCAGGCGTGTGATGTACGAGGTCGGATCAACTTCTCCAGTAGCGCTTGAGTCTAGCACCATTTCTCCAGGAAGTCTGAGAGTAGTACCAAAGACCAACTCAGCGGGACAACAGTCAATGTCTTCTTTAATAAATAAATAAATCTTTTATTCTCAACAAGGTGTGGCATGCCTTTACGGGCATGGTCATTTTGACATAACGATGCATGATCAAGAATGTGCAAACATCCGATATGTTTGCCATAGCAGTTTGTTTTGTGTAGGGGGTATGTATGTATGCCATTGTGTGTGTATGTGTATGTAGCTGTGCATTTTGTGCCTGTAGTTATGCTTCTCCAATCTTCACTGTTTGATGTCGTCATCAATATGCGAGTGGGAGATTGGTGGCCGTGGGTTGGATAGAATTATCCGGATGTCCACGGGGAAGTGACTTTATTTTGTGGCGAGTCACGACCGCCACGTCATAGTGTTGTTGAGCAGACATTTGTGGCTTTTTATAGGGAGAACGTTTGCCAGGCGAAACCCACCATGTCCTGGAACACTGCCGCCGAACTATTTGCTGGAACGGGTTAAACCCGAAGCACCTAGCTGACACCACGAGGAGGTAGTTCGGCCAGCCAGCCAAGCAAGCTAATCGGTAGACGTTCTGACCATTGTGAGTTCAACTGTGAGGCAGTAATAGGGGCTTTAAGTTGGCGATGGAAACGTCCAACGATGCCATTAGCAGCTGGGTGTTAGGCGGTTGTCCGTAGGTGGGAACAACCGAGGAAGCGGTTCATGTCATGAAACAAGGCCGAATTGAATTGGGACCCCTACCGATGGTACTAGTAGCTGGCGTGCCAAAGAAGAATATCCGATCCTCAATGAATGTTCGCGCCACAGTTTCCGTAGCAGCCGCACGTAAAGGCAAGCAAGTGGCCAACGCGTATAACAATCGACACATGACAATAGGTAGACAAAACCGTGGGATGGAGTCAAGGTTCCAACGATGTCAAGATGAACATGTTTGGAACGAGTGGCGGGAGGAGCTAACGTGCCAGGGACGGCAGTCGTGTGACGGTGGATCTTGCTGGTTTGGCAAGTGATACAGTGTTTGGCCCAATGATGAATCTCGGAGCGCATGTTGTGCCAAATGAAGCAATCAGTAAGTAGCCTGACGGTGCATCGGATACTTGGGTGTAAGGTTCCGTGCGGGTGGTCAAAGACGATTCGGCGGTACTGCTGAGGGACAAAAGGCCAGGGATTGTCAGTAGATATAGCACAGTAATTTATGGAGTCTGCGGCAAGGATTGGCAGCTGTGATATTTTGATCGATGGATTTGATCTTAGTTGCACGAACTCAGGATCTCCTTCCTGATGAGCTGCTATGTCTTCTAAGTTAATCATCTGCTGGAAAACTTCGTGAAGACATATACGCGACATGGCATCAGCGACTATGTTTTTGGCAGCATCAATATGGGGAATGTTGATAGAAAACTGAACTATAATCCAAATGACGCATTTCTCTGGGGAGTAACAGTCGGATGAACCACGGAAAGCAAAGGCAAGCGGTTTATGGGCAGTAAGAATGGTAAACGTGAGATCTTCAAACAGGTGCCGAAAAAGTTTGATAGCTAGGTAGGTAGCTAAAAGTTCTCGACCAAAGGCGCTGTATCGCGTCTGTGTTGGTTGAAGTTTACGAGAAAAAGGATAGCGGCTCAGGTTGGCCGTTGAGTACATGCTGGAGAACAGCCCCAAAGGCGGCCTGAGATGCAGCAGTCTTGAGGATGAGAGTGGCGTCAATGTCAGTCGGAAAAAGATTAAGCGCTGTGGCGTTGGACAACGCGTGCTTGAGCTTGTCGAACGCATCGATAGCTTCTTGAGTGAGCTCGCATTTTCGTGACCTGCCTTTAAGTAAATCGGTCAATGGCTGGAGTAACCCAGAGCAATCTGGTAGGAAACGGCTGTAATTATTCACCATGCCGAGTAAACGACGGAGACTTTTGAAAGATCGAGGCATGGGGTAGTCTACAATCGCTTGTGCTTTATCGGGGAGTGGACCCATGACACTGCAATCAATTCGGTAGCCAAAAAATCAACAGAACTTTGTCCAAAAGCACATTATTCAACATCGAGCGTACCGCCGTACTGTGCAAAGCGTTGGAAGCTCGATCGGCGATGATACAGATGCTGATCATGATTGGAACTGGCCACAAGCATATCGTCAATGTAGGTGTAGACAAAGTCCAGCCCTCTAAGGACTTAATCGATAAACCGTTGGAAATTGTGTGAGGCATTTCGTAGACCAAATGGCATGCGAACGAATTCATAAAGACCAAATGGTGTGGTTACAGCGGTCTTCGGGATATCGTCGGGAGCAACCGGAATTTGGTAGCAGGCACACACAAAGCCAATCTTAGAGAAAATTGTTCTTCCATGTAAACTAGTGGAAGAATCATGGACGTGCGGAATCGGATATCTATCGGGGACGGTGGAATTGTTTAGTGCACGGTAATCTCCACAAGGTCTTCAGGCGACACTGGACTTTTTGGGAAACATATGAAGCAGGGAGGACCAAAGGCTATTTGAAGGACGAACGATACCGAGATGAGGCATATGCTCGAACTCTGCCTTGGCAGTAGCGAGCTTGTCTGGAGGTAGTCGTCGAGGTCGGCGGTTACTGGCGGCCCATGTGTTGAGATGTGGTGTGTAACTTAGCGCTTAGACTCAGGAAGTCCTTAGACTGTTGATAAAGAGCAGGAAACGGCAGCAATAGTTTAGTGAACAGATTGTCGGCAGGCAATGCCAACAGAAGACCGAGCGAAATGAGCAAAGTTACTTTACCCGAAACGGACGCGGATGTCAAACTGTCGCATAGTTTATGGTTACGCGGGTCCACGATCAGGCCGAACTTGGTAAGAAAAGCAACACCAAGGACGTCAGCGATGAGAAAACAAAGGGACAACTTCGACGAAGACCAAGGCTGAGTCAACATTTTCTGGCCATATGTACGGAGCCTGGTACTGTTCGCCGCCTGCAATATCAGTCCGGTCGGAAGTAGGTTGCGTTGTCCTGCAGCACGAAAAAACGCTGACCTCGGCACAGGTGTCAACCAAGAAGTACAAATTGGTTGAGGAATCGCAGACATAAAGCAGGCGGTTGTGAGATTGACCAGAAGCAGCCGTCGCCATCACTGGTTGGCGTGGAGGTTTCTTTGCTGCCCTTTGTTGCCTGCCTTAGGGTGGTTACAACCGGGTCGACAGTTTCTTGCATCGTCGCCAAAACGGTGATGGTGCCAACAGAAATGACATTTCGAACTCCTGGCGGGACTAGGTATACTTAGAGGGTGAAGTCTGGAGCTAATACCACTGTAGCTATTAATGCTCGAGATAGCGAGCTCCAGCTTTGATAA
Source organism: Dicrocoelium dendriticum (assembly GCA_944474145.2). Taxonomy (NCBI): domain Eukaryota; kingdom Metazoa; phylum Platyhelminthes; class Trematoda; order Plagiorchiida; family Dicrocoeliidae; genus Dicrocoelium; species Dicrocoelium dendriticum. The sequence continues at coordinate 226,821,868 of OX104063.1, forward strand.
CTCTCGGAAATGGCTTCAATCGGGTCAGTCTTAAGATAGGCGTTAGCGGTCGATTCCACTGCGTGACATGATGCGTTTTTATGAAAGCACCCATGAACTTTGGCTGTTGCTTCGGCCAGCTTGTCCAAAGACAAAGCATCTGCGAACTCGGCGAGGAGAGCTGAGGTGTTCGCCTGAAGACATCTCGTCCAGAGCTGTCGCACAATGGTGTCATCGGTCTTAGCGGTACCAACCAACGTACGTATGTGCCTGAGGAGTTGTGACGGCGTGCGACCACCTAGTTCAACATCGGAAATTAATTGTCAAAATCTAGCTTCATCGGAGGCCGCGGTGCACTTCAAAACGTCGGTTTTCAGCTTATACTAAGGCGCTTCGGCTGGAATCTGGTCAAGCGAATCTATAAGGTCAGTTGCGATGTGGGTAGGTAACTGTGCAGTGACATGTGCGAATATTAATGACTGAGAAGCAATACGGCGTATGCGAAAAAACGCTTCCAATTGTAAAAAGCACACGTGAGGATTGGATGAATCGAAGGCAGGGAAGGAGGAACCAAACAAACTTTTGAAATGTCAATGCGGGAATCTTGGTCCATAGTAAAAACACGAAAAGGTGTTCTGAGCTTTAAAAAAGAGAACGGAGTCACCAAATATGTAGTGGAATGGCCGAACGGAAAGGGTTCATCTACATAAATGAACTCAGTCTATAAATAAGGATGCTGCAGCTGACCTTAGGTACAGCACGATCCTTGGTAGGCCGTCAGTTAGTCGCAAAATCTGGTCGGAAGATGAAACTTAGTCGGCACAATAAATCGACGCGTTGGATCCGATGATTGATGGACGAGGCTAGCAGACCGACAACGATCAACAACACAACACACGTGGCCGAAACCAGAAGGCGAATCGCAACTCGAAAAGTCTTTTATCGCTTGTTGTCAGCTAAAACAAAATTGCACAATGATAGTGAGGATGAGAATAGGAAAGTATAATTGGGAAGAGAGACATGTACAAGCGGTACAAGCTGATTGCATTACGCACTTCGTTGGTTCTCCATTCCTAAGTAGACGCATGGTAACACGAGTTTATAATTGGGACCTCTGCAACATAGCGCCCCCAGTACTATTTTGCATGCATTTCAATCTGCTTGCTTTGCAAATATAGTCAGCTTCTATTTTGCGTCCAAAAATGTCTTGACGTGGAGCCGATAGGCCGCGTTATAGACACCTCAGGGACTCTCGACGGCAGTTGTGCTGACAGGGTATTTACAAATGTTTGTTTCCAGCGTCTAAGCGGCGGAAATCCAAGGTCGCCATCGGACTTCAATGATGCGAATTAGTTACATACCTCATCATGATAACGGAATTATGGTTAAGTGTTAACTAGAAAATGCGCGTAATATGCAAGCTTAGGCATACAGGTGTAGTTATTTTATTTTTCATTACATTTATCAGTCTTGTAGCAGTTGTCGTACTCCGTGGGTACTACGCGGAAACTCCTCTTTCTGACTTGCTATGCTTTCGAGTCTTTTAGCTAAAATTCTTGCGAAGACAAGTGTTTGAATAGACACTGTTGACGAAATTTGATTATAGTCAAATTTTTCTTTTGGAAGCTATGACCTCCAAGTGCATGTACTGTGGTAAGAGTGTCACCTCAAGTTTAAAGGCCGTCCAATGCGCACTGTGCGACAGATGGATGCATATAGTTTGCTGTAACATTGATAATGAGCTTTACCAATATCTTCAGCGCACTACCCCTGAAAGCAGCAACTCTCACTGCGACTCGTGTCTAAAATTGGTCCGCGACAAGGAACTGCTGACGAACCCTTTCAACGTACATACTGCTTCCGCGCAAGCCGTCTCTAACTCGGACAGCGAGACACCTAGCTCCTCAGTGTGTCTGCTCACGTCTGGGTATTCTATACCGAAAGGGAAAAGAAGCCGAGCCTCCACCATGTTGGACTTAACACCGCGGCTCACTGAGAACGGGAATAGACTGATGTATAGACCCAAGTCGTATTCTGCAGTCACGAGCTCTAGCACCGCGGCAAAAACGAGGACAACCACGGCTGAGAACAAGGCCTCGAAGAAGATCTCACTACCCAAGATAAACTCAACACCAAAAACATGGAACTAAAGCTCGTCTTAAATAGAGTAGCGCAGCTTTAGGAACGTGTCAGAGAAAAGAAATGCCCACCAAAGCCAGCAACACCGGAACGAGACAAGCCACCTGCTCGCAACCGCTGCTAATAATCACAACCGTCCCAGAATCCAACAAAGAGACTCCAGCTGAAAGGATACTCGACGACCAAGCCTTCCTAAAAACGAATGGTCTCCATCTTATTTGATGAGCACGAGCAAGGAATGAACCTAATCTCTGCTTTTCGATTTGGCCGAAAACAAGTGGACCCAGCCAAGTTTCGTCCTCTGAAAATCGTCTGGCAGGATGAAAAGAATGCCAACGCATCCTGAGACGGACCCGGCGCCTCAAAGGAGAACCCTCTTACGTTCTGAAAGACCTCTCCCCGGAGGACCGAGTCCGAATGAGGCAAGCTGTCTGCGAGCTGTGAACCCGACACGCAAATGGAGAAACAGCTCTACACATAGTGGATTTTCGTGTAGTCAAAAGAACTCAGAGAGCTCGATGGAGGCCAGTTCTCCCTTTTCCAGGACCTCAAACATAAAGAACGGCCTACGGGTAATAGTTGCGTATGTGCGCATTCTCAGAAACAAGCTGGATGAGATTCCACTCCTTATCTCTGAACAGCAACTGGACCTAATGGCGTTCACCGAAACCTGGCTGTCATCTGATATATCTGACTCGGAGGTTCATGTCTCAGGATATCAGCTACTTCGACTCGATCGCCTTGGTGGGAGGTCTAGAGGCGGAGTAATCCTCTACACAAAGAACCACCTCAAAACCCACATTTTCGAACCGGATTGCGACAAGTATGATATGTCGGAAATGCTCTTGTGTCGAATTCATGACGGATACCAATCGCCGATGGTCGGCCTAGACTACAGAGCACCTGCAGCATACGGTTCACTCCCATTACATTCCGTGCGAACCCACAGCAGAGGGACAAACAATCTCCTTATGGGTGACTTCAACGCCCCGACATAAGCCGGGACCTTCTTCCCAGTGAGCTCTCACCTGACTCTTTTGAAGCTGGTCTCTTTGATACCGTTCACGAGTGCAACCTGACACAGCATGTCTTGACACCAACGCGGATAGTCACTGGTCAGACACCAAACATTCTCGACCTGGTTCTCACTTCGGCACCATCTGATGTTTCAGACCTAACGATGCTTCAACCTCTTGGGAAGAGTGATCACTGTACAGTCTCCTTCTCGTGGACACGACGCCTCACAATCCACGATCAGGGGACACTGCGTCGAAATTTCTGGCGCACTGACCAGCCCATATTAAGAACTACTGCAAGTAACATGGACTGGAGATATTCCACAATCCTTGGAGCTTGATGACGCATGGGAACGCCTGCGATCTATGATGATGCGGCCCAGTGAACAGTTGGTTCCAAACTGCAAGAGCAGACCACCATCCAAAGGACCCCATGGCTTGCTAAAGAAGTAAGATCCCTGATGAAAAAACGGCGAAAACGATGGGATCATTTCAAGAGCACAGGGCTGACATCAAGCTACTTAGGGTACAAAATTGTCAGAAATCTATGCATCCTGAGAAAACGAGAAAAAGGACTATAATATGAACATGTATTGGCCATGGAATCCCAAAACTGTCCCAAGAAACTTTTTGCCTACTTGAAGCGAAATGCCAAAACTGGTAGTGGAATCCTCGCTCTATCCTCTCCTAAGGAAGGTACCGTTCTCTACGGCGATGATGAAAAAGCAACCCTATTGGCTGCGCAACATTCTTCGGTCTACTCAGTGGAGTCACCACTGCTCAACAACTGTTGGCCTGCACACTACTGCTCTATTGATCAAGTTGAAATTAACTCCAAAGTAGTCGCGAAGCTACTCCTCGAACTGGACCCGAACTCCTCCCAAGACCCGGACGAATTGCACCCCAGCTTCCTCAGAACTATAGCCGAGTACGTCGTCGCCCTTCCCTGCCAAGTGGTTCGGCAATCCCTCGAAGTCCGCTGCCTACCCACAGGCTTGAAAGCAGGTACCGCCCTGCCCAAATACAAGGGGGAGACCAACAAGTCCCATCCAACTACCGGCCAATATGTCTGACCTCAGTCGTGTGCAAAACCATGGAACGAATTGTCAAGTGCGCCCTCCAGCTACACTGTACGAATCTTAACCATATCTCACCTGCTCTACATGGTTTCCGGAGAGCACGCTCATGCACTTCCAACTTACTCATCGCCAGGGAAACATGGGCAGAAGCCATAGATGCCCGAAAACAGGTGGACGTAATATTCCTTGACTTCAGCAAAGCCTTTGATAAGGTTTCGCACGTTCGCCTGCTACATAAACTCCAGGGAATTGGCATTGCAGGAAATCCGCTCTCCTGGGTTGCCGACTTCTTAAGAGGTAGGACAATGCACGTACAAGTGAATCAAACCCTCTCTACTCCAGTGCCTATGACTGGTGGTATTCCCTAAGGCTCAGTACTTGGACCGGAGCTCCTCCAACTGTACGTTAACGATCTGCCGACAGCACTTCAAACCGTTTGCTTGATCTATGCCGAGGACCTCAAGCTATGGTCAACAGTCTCCAGCACTGCGGTTGCGGACAGATTACTAGAGACTCTAGACCAACTACATGGATGCTCCATCAAGTGGGAACTGCCAGTACACCGAGATAACTGCGCTGTTCTCCAAATGGGTAGCACTGAACCGTACGGTGCACACCATATTGGTGGGTTTCTCCTAAGAAATACCACCCACCAGAGAGATCTCGGGGTTATCGGGACTCCTGAGCTTAGAGTGACGCAGGACACGTTGCAGAAGGTGGCCACTGGAAGGAGACTGGTGGGTTCCATAAGAAGATCATTCGCTCGAATGACTCCTGAGATTGTTCGACCTCTGTTCACTTCGTTCGTCCGTCCAGTCTTAGAATATAGCCTTCCAGCTAGCCATCCGCTTTCAAAGTCCGAATGCGCTCTGCTGGTAAAGGTTCAGAGACGTGCAGCGAATGCTGTCTGGGGCTTCGTGATCTCCCGTACTCCATTCGACTCCAGCAGCTACATCTGTTCTCCCTCGAGCTCCGCCGTTGCCGGGTTGATCTCATTTACACTAGGCGCATCCTCCGAGGGGAACTTGAGAGTAAGGTACAACAATTCTTCAAGCCCAACGCCGACTGTTCCACACGAGGTCACACATGGAAGCTGTTTAAACAAAGAAGACACGGAATTCGCATGGATGTCCCCCTATCCACTAGCGTGGTGAATGATTGGAACTGCCTACCGGAAGAAATTGCAGACGCTCCATCCGAAGAAAGTTTCAAGCGGCTGACAGACAAACATTCGCTGAGAATGCTGGAACCTTGCGGTTGTCACTGCTATTGCGACGATCCCTCGAGGAACGTCGTAATGCAACGACACGCATCAAACCCAGTATGATACGGAATCGGTGGGGCAGACGAGGGATTTCCATCCTTCTCTCTACAACAATGAACTTAAAGAACAATGAAAAAATCGCTTACCGTACCTCCGGGCATTCGAAGCTGTGGCAAGCAATTACTCCTGCTTGTAGCGCACTAAAACACAGTTATAAAAATAAATATGTAGATGACAGTCGAGAGGTCATTTGCATCACTCCAGTGCAACCAAGCATCTAAACGACGCTATCTCTAAAGTACCCTGCTGGTAATGCGAATACCGATCGGATTAGGGCGGAAATCCGGCTGTCACGCCGAGTTATCGACCGCAGGAACATGCTTCCGGAAAGTGTTATCAGGGAATCCACGGTTAAGGGGTTTGAGCGGCAACTTGACGCTCTTGGGTGGCAACACGAAACCTTTCCATTTTCCTGAGTAACTCACATCTTCGTACTTCGATTTTCTTTTCTCTACTTTTCTTCACGTATTGGTATTATTTTCTTATTTAAGTGCACTTCCCTATTCTGTACCTTCGATTTCTCTTCCTATCCTTTGCTTACTTCACGTGACTGCCACAGCAGGGACTGCTAGGGTAGGAAACGTGGGCATTAACTGGTTGGCCAGGGTGCGATACGGGTGTTTCCGTTTTAGATCCATCAATAACTGAGCACTTCATCAATTCCTGGCTCAACGATCCACTCAAGATGGAACACTCACGGGATTTTCCTATCGTTCCAGTCCCCATCTGAACTGAACTGAACTGAACCGGGCAGCCTCGCCAGGAGGTGTAACAAAGGCAACCCTCCATCCATCTCCGGAGCGTCCAATCCGCAACTTGGAAATAATGTTTTTTCGGCAGTGTGATTCCGGTACACACGGTTGTATGTGTTAGGAATAAATTTTAGGCTTTTGAACCTATAGTAATGTTTATAATTAATGCAGGATGCTTGTTGAAATACATACCGCGGACTTCCTAAACCATTTTCTGTATTCCATTTACTTTTTAACAACACACTTACTTTATATTTCAACATTTTACTTTTATTCAACTTTGCAAATTGGGAATGGTACATATCAATTTTGGGTATTTGGAGATACTGACCTCTTTACAAACACGTTGCGCAAGAAGTTTACACAAAAACCTCTACTTTTTGAGAACGTGGAAACCGGTTGTCCTAATGAACAACAGCATGCATTCAAAATCGCGCCAGTGGCGGATAGGACGGTCCCATCCATCGCTGACTTACTTGGTGCTTGATCATACGCCTACGAAGTATCTTACCTTTCAGCCCCATTGGTATATTACGATCCACGTACGCCCTGACCACGGAAGCCCTCGGAATTCGCAACCGAACGCATACTACAATCCCTGACCGGCACTTCTTGAGTATGACTTCGAAGCTTCCGGGCGCCAAGTATTCTGACCTCCCAAGAGTGAAGCGAGTATCGCTTCATTTAGATGCCCATTCCAAGAAACGTCGCAAAAGTATATATTAGACCGTAATGTTTACTTTTGTTTTGTGACTTATTGATATGTGCTTGGTTTACGTCATCAGTAATCATCTGCAACAGCAGTACACCAGCTATTTAGACTGCTGCTTCGCTGATATAGATCTGGAGATTCCCCCTTGCGCTATACTGCCATACAACCATGATGACCTAAGAAGTAAAGAATAGTAAGAGATAGATGGGGATGAAAGCCTTATCACAATTACCACAAAAATCCTGCTACTCGCCAGTAATATAAATTAAAAGATAGCCTCCTAGTTTCAGGATGCTATGGATATAGCGTCTAGCGAGAGAAGTCATCACCTCGCATGCTAACCACTGTCAGTGTCAGTGGAACATAGGTGGTGCTATAGCCCAGTTAGTTTGCAAATTATGTAATGCAGCCAACTTCGGGTAGTCCAATCCACCCCGGAGGAACGCAACGCGCTGTTGCGGTTTGCCTTCAAATTGAAGGGTACTAATTTTCGCGTTCAGCCAGACCTCCCATTAGCGGATAGGCTGAAGCTAAAAGAGGCCATTAAGGACCTCAAAACCAGGCGAGCGGCCGGTGAACAAGGTCTCCGGTTGGTGGGTTTTCGGGTGGTCAGCCGGCGGTATGTTTCCGCCCTACCAGTGCCAGTACTGGTAGTGCACGACCCAGGGCTGGACATTTACCTTCAGATAGTGCTAAGCAATGTGCGGAGCCTAAGGAATAAGATGTGCGAGATAGGTCTGCTTGTAGAAAGGTCTCATCCCGATATACTTGCATTCACTGAAATGTGGCTGTTTCGGGACATCACGGACGGTGAAGTACATCTGTCTGGCTACGCACTATTTAGATGTGGTCGCTTCGTTGGCCGACAAGGCGGGGGCGTTGCTATTTACGTTAGGTGTGAACTTGACGTTACGCGCACCTACATGTTTCAGTCGGCAGATAAAACTATCGAAGCGCTGTCGGTAGTGATTAACACTTCCTCAGCTCAACTTACAGTCGTACTTGTGTATAGAAGCCCTGTGAGTGCGTCCAAAGAGGTGCTTGACTTTATTCGCTCCCAATCCGCAAACAGGTGTTTGATACTGGGGGATTTCAATCTACCAGAAGTTTGCTTGGCGGATCTTTCTTGCAACTGATCAGAAGGTACTTTCGGGGCAGATCTACTTGAGCTTACGCTACAAGTACCGTTGCATCAGTTCGTGGACCTCCCCACTAGGTACATGGACGCCCAACTCCCGTCTATTTTGGATCTAGTGTTTGCCAAGTCACTAGATTTCGTAGGCGACATCACTTACAGCTCTCCATTAGGTGCTAGTGATCATGTTTGTTTATCGTTCAGGTGTAATCTGACTAGGCGTCACCAGAGCATTGCTAAGCCATTTCCAAACATATGGCATGCTAACTATCAGGCAATGCGTACCAAGGCTGCTGGGATGCGTTGCGAAATCTCGGTGGTTGATACGGTTCAGGCGGCCTGGGATAAATTTAAATCTTATCTCACGGAAGTGTCTACTCCCTACATCCCGCTTGCGAGGAGTAAGGAGACACGGGCGCGGCCGCCGTGGATAGATACCACTGGCAAGCACTTGCTCCAGAAGCGTTCTAGGTGCTGGAGGACCTACCGTGCGGCTCCATCAACTAGCACCTATGATAGATACCGCGAGGCTATAAATAGGTGTAAACAACACTTAAGGAAAGCTCGGCTGGTGTACGAAAAGGAATTGGCTGATGGAGCTTCGGAAAATCCGAAGAAGTTCTTCGCTTATGTTAAGAGACGCTTTGGTTCAACTTCGGTAATCCCAACTTTGATGCGGGCCGATGGAACTCGTGCGTATGCGGACTCAGATAAGGCTCGTGTACTTGGGGAACAGTATGCAGGGACTTTTGTACGTGAGGCCGCGTTTTCTTCAAACATAAACTTCATCCTGCATCGGCCGTCGCGCAGATTATCAAGGGTCGCCTTATCTGCTGCATACAGCAGGGCGGATAAGCGAAAGCATGCTACTGCTGGCGCCTCCCTTCTTTCTTTTCCACCTTTTTCTCTTACTCCCATCCCGGCCCCCATTACTAACCTTCCTTCTCTAATTCCCAGCTTAATTGACAGCAACCGAAGTGCTACTGGAGTAGAACCATCTGCAGCCACCATCCCACAGCACCTATCGGCAAAAGTTCCTTATAAGGCCACGCTGTCCCGTTTCCATGGCGACATTCAACGTCCGCACTCTAAGACAAACAGGTCAGCAGGCTGCACTCGCACGCACCTTGGACACACTGGGTGTTGATGTGTGTTGTGTGTCCGAAACTAGGATTAATAACCCTAACGGGGTTATTGAATTAACTGCACCCGGCTTATCCTCTCGTTATTGGTTGCACGCATCCGGAGACGCCGATGCGGCACTCACGGGTCAAGCTGGTGTAGGTATCATTCTCAGCTCCAAGGCTGAGTCATCGCTGGTTGATTGGATTCCGGTGAACAGCCGTTTATGTGCAGCCCGTTTGACGACATCAGCTAAGGTGAATTCGCGAAGTAAAACAAAACGCTGTTTGTTTGTGATTTCTGCTTATGCTCCCACGGACTGCAGTTCTAATGCAGTCAAGGACACTTTCTATCACGAACTGAACACGCTGCTACGCAGTGCTACTAGTTCAGATATTATAGTACTTGCAGGGGATATGAACGCACAAGTAGGGCGTCTGAGCTCTTCAGAAGGTCAGCTGGGTGGTAAGTATGGACTTAACGCCGAACGGACTGACAACGGCGAGCGTCTGCTGCAACTGTGTGCGGAGCACCAGTTGTTTCTTACTAGCACTGCTTTTAGACACAGTGGGCGCCGAAGTGCCACTTGGCGTCCACCTGTAGCTGGTCAGCGATGGACCCAAATTGACCACATAGCCATAAGTTACAGGTGGCGCGGTTCCATTCTGGATTGCCGCTCGTACTGGAGTACCTGTGTCGACTCTGACCATGCCTTGGTGCGCTGTCGTTTCTCCATGAACTTTACCGGAAGGCGCACAAAGCGTCTCCCCCGATTGGCAACGGAGAAATTGTCCCAGCCCTCTGTCAGGTAAGCCTATCAAGAAGCACTGCATAGCGAACTCTCGCTGTCTTGTCCTAATGATACTGAACTTCAGTGGAATAGGATCTCGGCCACTATGCACGACGCAGGAGCATCTGCTTGTGGCACTATCAGTCGTCATCCCACCAGTCACTGGATATCCGAGAGGTCCGTGGACCTTTTGGATGCTAGAAGGCACCTCCCGGCTGGTTCTGAACACAATGTGACCAGACGGGCTATTAGGCGTGAACTAAAGCGGAGCCTACGTGCTGACAAGGAAGCCTGGTGGACCAGTCGGGCTCAAGAAATGGAGGAGGCAGGAGCAGTAGGCAATTACCGGAAGCTCTTCCAGCTAATACGCACCACTGGTCCGAGAAAACCAGGCGTCAGTGAGACAATCAGGGACAGCGCGGGTGCGCTGATACACAATAAGGAGCGCCGTATGGCTCGTTGGGCTGAGCACTTTGAACATCAGTTCAGCTGGCCCCCTGCTCCCGGACCTCTTCCTATTCAGGTGATGCAGGACGAGCCATGGACGGTTAGTTTAGAGCCTCCGTCGGAGGCCGAGGTCCGAAACGCGATCACAGCCCTCAATCGTTTTCGTGCCGCTGGCCCGGATTCCCTCCCACCTGCACTATTTAAGGATGAAGGTGAGGTCCTCTGCAAAGCACTGACCTCCCTATTCGAACGTATCTGGAACGAAGAGAGTGTGCCGGCTAATTGGAGCGAATCGATTATAGTGGCAATATACAAGAAGGGCAGTCGCACAGACTGTGCGAACCACAGGGGTATTAGCCTAACGCCAGTTGTGACAAAATTACTGGTCTCGATTATCGTACGTCGCCTCACTGCAGAACGGGAATCTCAGATTAGAGAAGAGCAGGCCGGTTTTCGCCCAGGACGTGGCTGTATAGACCATATATTTACTTTGCGGCAGGTGCTAGAGCAGCGCCACGCATACCGCAGACCGACAATAGCTGTGTTCCTCGATTTTCAGAGTGCGTTCGATTCAGTCGATCGATCGATTCTGTTCGAAATACTTGCGCGGAAAGGTGTTCCCACGAAATATTTGAACATCCTTCGTGCTCTATACTCGAACACTAGAGGCCGCGTCAGGGTCTATGGTGCCCTATCGGATAGCTTTTCGACTACAAGTGGCGTTCGACAGGGTTGCCCGATTTCCCCATTTTTGTTCAATTTCGTCGTGGATTCTATCATCGAGTGTTCCCTTGCGGAATCTCACGATGTAGGTGTTGAAGTGCTGCCTGGTGAACGGTTAGTTGATCTAGATTATGCGGACGATATCGTCTTGCTTTTCGACAATGTTGAGGCGGCACAATCAACCCTGAATAGCCTATCCAGAGTGGTCCCATTATTTGGCATGCACTTCGCACCTTCAAAGTGCAAAGTGTTGCTGCAGGACCACCAGCCACTTGATGACCCCTTGACGCTTGCTAACGAGGAACTCGAGGTGGTTGATCAATTCACTTATCTTGGCAGCTGCATCAGCAATGATGGGCGCATAGAAACTGACGTGAGCTCACGCATTGCAAAGGCTAGAGCTGCCTTCTTGAACCTGCGGTCGCTTTGGCGACAGAAGGGAGTTTCCCTCCGTCTGAAAGGCCGTGTATACAAGGCCACAGTGAGGGCCGTTCTGCTCTATGGTAGTGAGACTTGGCCCCTTCGGTCTGAAGATCTGAGGCGCCTTCAAGTCTTTGATCATCGTTGTTTGCGAAGCATTGCTGGTGTCGGATGGCACCAGCGTGTCCGCAACGATGATGTGCGTAGGCGAGTACTAGGTGGTGATGATCATGCTAGCTCCCTAGAACAACAGATAGCACTGAATAAGTTACGTTGGCTCGGGCACGTGCTACGCATGCTTGGTTCACCGCTTACCTAGGAGGGCCTTGTTCAGTCTACCAGGTGTCGGATGGCGCAAGGCTCGAGGTGGACAGAAGTTGACTTGGCAGCGGGAAATGAAGTCACTGACGACCAAACTGGGTGCCGTTGGTCCGTCTCGCCTTCCGGGTTGGAGTCCACGTGACTCACCTTGTGCTTGGCTCGAGACTTTACAGGATATGGCTCGCAACCGACACCAGTGGCGCGTCTGCTGCCGTCTCCTAATCGGATTGTCTGTTTAAAGTGTGTTTGGTGCTGAGTTATCTGCGGGGTAATGGCTGATTATAACACTGGGAAGCGAAAGCCGCAAGGAAGCTGTCTCGCCGATGCCGCCTTATCTTTGCACGATAGCCAGCTGTTTGTGACGGTATGTTGTCTACACAAGGTGTAGGCGCCTTGACCCTGAATGTTTGCTTAGGGCATTAAGGTTTTCAGGTAAGTCCCCCTTCTCTCCCTCTTCTTATTCTTTATTTCATAGGTCCTCATGGTTGTATGGCAGCGAAGCATCAGTTCAAATGGCTGATGTACTGCTGTTGATGATGATGATGATGATGATGAGGCCGCGTTGGCTAGCGTTGAACTTGTCCCCAGAGTACCTGAGGGTGCTTATTTAGCTGAGTTTACTCTGGTGGAAACGCAAGTCCTTAAACTGCTGCAAGAACTGAACCCTTCCAAAGCAGCTGGACCTGATTCAATTCACCCGAAGCTTCTGCATGAGTTGGCGGTGGAACTGAGTGGACCGCTGTCGATGGTGTTTCAGAAATCACTTGACAGCTGTACATTACCTTCCGAATGGAAGGAGGCTGTCATCTGTCCTATCTTCAAAAATGGCGACAGAAGTCTGTCAGCCAATTATAGGCCAGTTAGTCTGACTAGCGTCGTGGTCAAACTGCTTGAAAAGCTGGTGAGAGATTCGTTGGAATGTCACCTGAATAGATTTAATCTACTCAGTAGTGCACAACATGGATTCCGGAAGGGGTTTTCGTGTTTGACGAATTTGTTGGTTACTCGTGAAGCTTGGGCCGAGGCAGTGGACAATGGCCACGTGGTGGCTGTGCTTTTCGTAGACTTCTCGAAAGCATTTGATAAGGTACCCCACTTGAGGCTATCACAAAAGCTGAGGTCCTACGGCGTATCTGGTCGCGCCCTTCACTGGGTATCTGCGTTCTTGCAGGGAAGAGAGCAGTGTGTACGTGTGGGTCGCAGCTTATCCTTTAAGCAAGCGGTCCTTAGCGGTGTCCCACAGGGCTCGGTCCTTCGACCGATGCTGTTCTCCATCCATGTAAACGATCTCCCTGGAGAGCTTTGGGTATCATCCCTATTGTTTGCTGATGATCTTAAGCTATGGAATGTTGTAAATGTACCTGGGGGTTCTGAGACCATACAGCATGCACTGGACAGACTCTGGGACTGGTCTACTTTGTGGCTACTGCCCATAAATCAAGCTAAGTGTTCCGTCCTTCGTATAGGAGCAACTTTCCCGCCTTCGAGCTACGTACTCGGTGGGGTCGAACTCCCCCTTGTCTCCAACCAGGTAGACCTAGATGTCGTTCATTCCTCGGCTTTGCATTCTGGTGACAACTGGAAGAAGGCCGCTAGTAGGGGTTTTAGAATGTTGTGGTTAATACGCCGTTCTTTCGGGGTCCTAACTGCCGACATATTTGTGAAGCTGTTCTCAGCTTTCGTCCGGCCCCATCTGGAATACTGCGTCCAGGCTTGCCCGCCCTGCCTTGTTCGGGACAAAATGGAGCTTGAGAGGGTTTTGAGAGTAGGTACCAAATTGGTCTAGGGGTTACGGGGGCAATCGTACCCCGAGCGTCTACTTAGTTTGGGTATGTATTCAGTGCACTAACGACGGCTTCGAGGAGACCTAATCCTTACCGCATTTTAACAGGGAAGGTTGGACCGGACTTGAGCTGGCTATTTAGCCCGGCTAGGTTGCCTTGTCTTCGCGGTCATCCCATGAAGCTACACAAGCCGCGTTCTGACCGGATCAGGGCGGAAACTCGGTTATCGCGTAGAGTTGTCGAGCGCTGGAACTCGCTTCCAGAAAGTGTAGTCAGTGAACCTACGGTTAAGGGTTTCGAGCGTCAGTTAGACGCTCTTGGGTGGCAACACGAAACTTTTCCCTTCTCCTGACCATATCCATCTTCAAACTTTTAGTTCTTATTCTGTCATTCTCTTCACTCTTTGGTGTTATCCTTCATTTTCATGACTTTCATTTCCCTCTATCTTCCATTTACTTTCTACTTCTTTCTTACTTCATGTAACCTACACAGCGCGGACTGCTAGTGCAGGGAACGTGGGCAGTAATTGGTTGACCAGGGTGTGTTTCGGGTGTTTCGTTTTAGATCTATCAAGAACTAGCACCTTATCATTTCCTGGCTCAACGATTTGCTCAAGAAGGAACACTCAAGGGATTTTCCTATCGTTTCAGTCCATCTGAATCTGAATCTGAACGTCCCCCATGGCTCAGTGGCTTAAGCTGTTGGCTAGTTGGCATCCGCCTCTAGCGGTCATGGTTTCGATCCTCCTTAGAGGACCGAGGGAATGTGCACTACTAACGAGCCCCAATAGTGCGAAACTTGTCTGGTGCTTTTCCGGACTAGACTCTGCTACGTAGCTTGTTAACTGTTGGGTTGAAAGCCTTATCAGAATTACCTAGAAACCTTATTGTCCTAAGCATACATTTAGCGTCAAGGCCCTTACACCTTGTGTTAGCAAAGTACCGCCACAATCATTAGGATATCGTGCAAACATAAGGCAGCATCGGCGAGACAGCTTCCTTGCGGCTTCCACTGCCTCACATCATAATCAGCTATTATTCGGCAGATCACTTAGCACAGACACACTTTAAGCAGGCAGTCCAACTTAGAGACGGCAGCAAACGCACCACTAGTGTCGGTTGCGAACATCGTCCTGTAAAGTCTCAAGCCAAGCACAAGGCGAGTCACGTGTACTCCAGACCGGACCAACAGCACCCAGTTTGGTCGTCAGTGACTACATTTCCCGCTGCCAAGTCACGTTCTGTCCACCTCGAGCTTTTCGCCACCCTACACCTGGCAGACTAAACAAGGCCCTCCTAGGTAAGCGGTGACCAGGCCTACGTAACATGTGCCCAAGCCAACGCAACTTAATTAGTGCTATTTGTTGATTATCTTTACCAAGTACTCGCTTACGCACATCACCGTTGCGGACACGCTGGTACCATCGGACACCAGCAATGCTTCGCACAAGGATGATCAAAGACTTGAAGGTGCATCAGATCTTCAGACCGTAGGGGCCAAGTCTCACTACCATAGAGCAGAACGGCCCTCACTGTGTCCTTGTACACACGGCCTTTCAGACGGAGGGAAACCCTTCTGTCGCCAAAGGTGCCGCAGGTTCAAGAAGGTAGCTCTGCCTTTTGCAATGCGTGAGCTGACGTCGGTTTCTATGCGCCCATCATTGCTGACGCAGCTGCCAAGGTAAGTGAATCGATCAACCACCTAGAGTTTCTCGTTATCAAGAGTCAAGGGTCACCAAGTGGCTGGTGGTCCTGCAGCAACACACTGCACTTTGAACATGCGAAGCGCATACCAAATAATGGGACCACTCTAGACAGACTATTCAGGGTTGATTGGGCTACCGCAACGTCGTCAAAAAGCAAGACGATATCATCCACATAGTCAAGATCAACTGACCTTTCACCATGCAGCAGTTCAACGCCCACATCGTGAGTTTCCGCTAGGGAACACTCCATGATAGAATCCACGAAAAAATTGAACAAAAACGGGGAAATCGGACATTCCTGACGAACGCCACTTGTGGTCGGAAATCTATCCGACAAGTCACCGTAGACCCTGACGCGATCTGCACTGGGAACACCTTTCTGTGCAAGTATTTCGAACAGAGTGCATCCATCGACTGAATCGAACGCGCTCTTGAAATCGAGAAACACAACTATTGTCGGTCTGCGGTATGCGTGGCGCTTATCCAGCACCTGCCGCAGTGTGAATATATGGTCTATACAGCCATGTCCTGGGCGGAAACCTGTCTGCTCTTCCTTAATTCGAGATTCCCGTTCCAGAGTGAGGGGAGGAACGAGAATTGAGGCCAGTAATTTTGTCACAACTGGCGTTAGGTTAATATCCATGTGGTTAGAACAGTCTGCGACCGCCCTGCTCACAACGCAAACGCCACTGAGGTCTGCCGCCTGCCATCTCAACAAGAGTATCCAACCGGATGTGTTTAATATCCTTCGGTTCCTAACCAGAGAACCGAGAGGCTCCAGCCAAGCCATCTTCGAAGTAAGAGCCTTCATTCCTCTTGACCAAGTCATCGCTTGGCCACCTCTCCTCTTCCATCCACACCCCGGCGCGCAACCAACGCATCTCACCCGAGTCGGTGGGCTGGCATACGCAACTCGTGGCCCAACCAACGGAGCCCGGTTCGTGATATAACGGGGCTAAGCGGTTCGCTTCTTCTTTCGCCATAAACAACGCGTCGAACGCGCTCATTGTTCACATGGTGTTCCCACCAGATACGAGCCAAACTTCGAAGGCGCCGGTGGTATAACGCAACTAGCTTCTGTATTTCCGCTGATTGAAGGGGCATTGTTTCACAACCGGACAGTAGGGTCGAACGTACGTTTAATTGTATGCTCTACCGTTCAGGGAGAGTTGATGTCGCGCGGACGCAATAGGTAGCGAAGGTTATCAAAAACGCCTCGATCTTTTGCTATGCGGTAGTTGAACTTTTAAACGACTTCTAGCTGATCTCCACCAAGGGTCAGCACAGGAGGCGGTCCCTGCCAGTCTTCAAGGAAAGCTTTGCACTTAGAAAACACAAGGCATGGCCCGAAACGGGACAGTCAGTGCTACTCTGGCCAGTGCCGCTTGGCTCGTTTGGGAGCTGTCACAGATGAGGGCAATATCGTCAGCATACTCCAAGTCAAGAAGTCGTTCATCTGGGAGCAGCTCCACACCTAACTCCTGTCCTGTGGACGCGATTTCTATGACTTCGTCAATGGCAAAGTTGAAGAGAAAAGGTGACAGCTGGCATCCTTGTCTTACACCACTGGAGACAACTTGTCGTAAGCCCCCACTCTGTCCGAGCTACGCGCCTAAAGCGCCTGCATAATATTTACACACTTCTCGTGCACACCTTTAGTAAGGTCCCAAAGAGCACGTCGATCCACTGAATCGAATGCACCTTTGATATCGAGGAACACAACAATGGCCCGCCAATATAAGTGACGGCGCTCCAGCAACTAACGTAATGTGAATATATGGTTAATGCATCCCCGACCACTGCGAAACCTGGTTTGCTTCTCACTGGCGCGTCAGTCTGTGAAGAATTACAGGAACAAACCATTTGGAGGCGATGGAGATCAGACTGATTCCTATGTGGTTACCGCATTCCGAACGCGAGCCTCCTTTGAAGATCAGGACAATAACGGAGCGGCTCCAGTCGGTTGAGACAGTTTTCCGCTTCCACAGTTTCACTAGAAATCCGTGTAAATTATCAACTAGAGCAGGGTCCCCGAATTCGAAGAGGACTTGATGAAGATCATCTGGTCCCGCGGCTTTATTCAATTTCAACAGTTCGATCGCACGTTCGACTTCTGAGCGTGAGGGCGGATCCTAAGGGACAGCCCAGGAAGAAGCGCGATCACTGGGCGGGGAGAGATCTAACAATTCCGGTCGACTAAATTGCTTTTCAAAATACTCAGCCCAACACTCTAAACGTTTTGACAAGTTGTGCATAGGTTGTCCAATCTCCTCATGTACAGTTTCAATAACACTAGGTCTTCTGCTGCCCGGTCCCAGCCGGAATACGTCGGCGAGCATCCATAAGTTCCAGAGACTGTGTAGAGGCCCTTGTTTATGGCGCAGGAAGAGAAAAATGAGCCGCTCAGCACCGTTATTTCACGAACTAGGCTCCGATAGCTCTGCCACTTGTTGCGCATACCAGCCCACCGGCTCTTGCGACGTGCGTTATTTTCGTGCTGTGGTGTGGATTGGAGAAGAGGAGAGGTGGCCAAGCGATTACTTGGTCAAGATTAATAAAGGCCTCTTCCAACTTGGCTTCGATTTGAGCCTCTCGACTCTCTGGTTGGTGTCCGAAAGACGATAAACACGTTTGGTTGGATAAAATTGTTGACAAGGCTAGGAGTCGATATCAGTGGAGTTTGTGTTGTGTTTCTTTGTCCCTTCCTCTCCCGCTTAGTCTTCCTTCCAACCCCGATCTCATTTCTTAGCATATTACAAATCTTGCGTAATCTTCTTTTGCGACACAATACCGGCTGGTACTTTTACTTGGCGATGTCAATCCTTTACTGGTTGCTCAGCTAGCGTGTCTCGGTTACCGGTCTTCCCTCTTCTCTTACGTCCTGCGGCACAATGGCTGAGGTGTTTTCCATCTCTACCTAACGTGTATATTGAATGAATGAATTAATTTGCACCTCGGTCATATGACCAAGGTGATGGAGACGACACTCATCATGGGGAATAGTATAGCAGACCTATCAGCTTCTGAGGTGTTTCGTGACTGCTGTCCATCTTGCTGATAGTGGTACTCGTTTTCTTCAATGATATTACTTAATTGGGCTAATCTGCAATCATGGCATTAGGCAATTGTATTGACTTTATTATCGTCTCGCTTCCCAACGAAAGGCTACACCAGCGTCAGTGCTACTGCGCAGTCTAATCGGCGATCTGAATTTGACATGCCACGTCTTTCTACCGTGTTCACTTTTTTTCTTAATCCAACCTATGTCGCTGATTGCTTGAACTTGCGCATTTATACCCCATTTCAAGCTATACTTAGAATTTTGACATCCTAACTTTACTGACTTTTATGCATTGAATCTGATCCCAGTTCCAGTTGTCTAGTTGTTTCCTTCCTGGTATAGATAAATTTGCTGATGCATTGCCAAGTCAAACAGTCCGTTCGCAACTTCATCTCCTATTGTGTATCGCAAACGGGCTGCCTCGCAGTGTACGATTATCAAATTGAACAGTGTTCACACTGTTTTGTTCGTTTTCCAGAGCGTTAGGGGATAATGAGATTAGACTATCCTCTCGATGTCCCTGGTCGCTTTACAATTTTTGTGGCATCTCCTCATAGTTATCCCATCGTATATACTGGTACATGTTAGCCTTCATTTTGTCTATGTTTATCTTTCGTTTAGTCGATCAGGCTTCCGATCCTCGATCACCTTTGGTGCAACCTGCGTGCAATCCAAAGCAACCTGTCACCTTCAACATACCATTCAGCGTCCCTGGCTTAGTTCTGGTATGTGGCGTTGGCGACACTGGTCAGCTTGGACTAGGGCCTGATATAACCCAACGGTCTAGGCCATCCCGATTCGGTAGCACGAGCTTAACTGCACTTGGAGTGGACGAAGTCGGTCTTGAGTCACTCACTGTCCAAGTATGTGCCGGTGGTATGCATACAGTTTGTTTAACCTCGGGAGGTCGTGTCCTGACCTTCGGATGCAACGACGAGGGAGCCATTGGCCGGAAGACATCCGAATCTGTTTCAGCTTCTGGATCTCCAGCCCCACCAAAAGAACCACATTTAGAGGCATCGAAATGTTCCCCGAACGAGCACGGAGATCCTGTTGCAGACGAAACCCGACCTGCATACGTTTCCTTGCCTCCGGGCATCAAAATTCGCATGGTAATTCTGTTTCTATGTTTGCAATCCACAGTGTAACAGTAGTCCCGTATTCTTTCCACGGGAAAACGGTTGTCGTTAATTTACGGAATGCTTGTCTCACTATTATCACACATATTCCCAATCACCGTATATTTACTAGACTTTCATTGTGGTTTTATTGGGAGCACCATTTTAGTGAATAGGTTGCTGCACGCAATCTGAATTTGGACCACGTTTAACGTTGAAGCCAATCCCGATACGTTCAATCTGAATCCGATAACCGTTGGGTTTTACTCGCTCTAAACGCTACTCTCCATGACTGGGTTCTTATTGGTATTCAGGCATCAGCTAGAGATAGCAGCACTTTAACACGAACCCAGAACATTGGGATTACCGGTTGACATCGTTACCCTTACGCCACCGACTGCGGACAGTGCTTAGCACAGCACTTAATGCTCGCATAACACCTAACATTTATCTGTATCTGATACAGTCCCAGTAGTCATGCTGATCAAGCTTCATTTCTAAATGCATCACGATCCGGATAGAGATTAGGTCTCGCACTGTATTCACACAACAGGTGTCCCAAATGAAATTGCATTGAAGCATTGGCCGTTGTGACAGGCGTTGTCCGCAGCTTGTGCCGTACAACTAAAGATATCAGGCATTAGTTTCCACGTATTTGATCAATCCGCATTTACGCTATCTAAACCTGGCAACTACAGCCAATCGTAAAATCGGTCATAGAGCGCTACGATCGAGCGTTACGCGTAAAAATGTATCTTCCTTTCTTGTGTAATCTAACCTGGAAGCTATTACATCTTCTATAGGTAGACCACCGCACCCCTTCCTGCACCGTTTGTAGCCCTTTAGATCACAGCCAACCCGCCTTACTGCTTGCTTCCTGGCCAAACCATCACTCTAATATGTGTACACCAACTTTAAGAATAGGTTCGTTCTAACAGCATTAGTAGAACTCACATGGAGGCTGTCACCTGTCACAATTTGGCTACTTGTTTGTGGCTGCGCGTTGTCCAACAACGTCGCCTATTGCTTCCGGCGACGAGACGACCTTAACGCCGTGCGATGGTTTGCGTGCCTCAACGATCCATTGAGCTATGCTGGGTGGTGCTTTTGCACTTTCGGAGCCACCCATACAAGATTGCTCAATGTTTAGAGGCCTCGCAATTTCAGCCTCCTGGTTCTCCAACTTGGGGGTTAAGATGTGAATGACTTTATTCCTTAAAACGAACTCCTTGTAGCCCACCCCCGAACCCGTTGTCTAGCGGTCAGGTTGTGAACCAGGGGCTTTGTTGCGAACCCTTATCGTTCTCCTGTCTAAGCTTACTGCCTTCGACAATGGTTAATTAAGGAGGATCGATCATGTTAATTATTAATTAATTAGGGAATGCGAGTATTCCCTTCAGCAAACTTGTTTTGCTGCGCCGGTTGAGATGATTCGGTCACGTCCTACGCATGGCACCTGAGCGCCTACCGCGTCGCGCTTTATTCTCTCGTCAATGACCTGGCTGGAGACGACCCTTGTGGTGGTCAGCCTTCCACTTGGCGACAGCATATGGAATCGCTGATGTCGCGTTTAGTCGCCGTTGGACCCGTACGTCTTCCAAGATGAGGACCCTAGGATGAGGAGTGCCGATGGCTTAACACGCTTGAACACGGCCCACAACCAGAACCAGTGGAAGAATTGTGTGTAGCATTGTATTAATTCACATGTTTACTACTTCACACATTGAAAATGACAAAAAAGAGAAAAATCGGGTTGTGAAAAACAAACTAAAATGTTTTGTTCTACTTTTGGCTGCACAATAGCTGAAGTGTGTTGCACCTCTTAAACTATGTGTCACCATGATTATGACGCGACGACTCTGCCCCTTAACTGCTAATCTCCATGGTTTTGTAGGCCCTATGACTATTTATTAGAATGTTGAAGTTACTACTACTACTACTACCACTGCTACTATTATCTAGGTCTGGGCAACGTGGCAGTTTTCCACCCAAGTAATACAACACAATGACCTTCAAACAATTTCTTTATGCTCTGGCTGCCCAAAAGGATAATAAACGGCGCCCTATGTTGCATTGAGCACGGTGGATACGGGTTTGGATGTTACTGCTCAAGCCTTCCCGTCTTCTTCCCTCTCTTGAACTTTTCATCCTTATCGTCCCATTCCAACTTCACTTTTATCCCCCAGTTTTCAATCCCTAATTCTTGTCCTTCACCCACCTTGGTTCAGTAACCGTTCATCTTCTAGTTTCGACTTACACGCAATTGCAGAGTGTCGCTCCGGTCTAGTCGACAAATTCATGTCCAGCCAAACGGACAACGTCAGTTCATTTCCCTCTATTTGGAGCCCTCAATCCTCCCTAGCACTGTCATGTCTCAACGTGCGCACTTTGTTGTATATTAGTCAATAGGCAGCACTTACCCGAACACTGGAGACCTTATCAATGGCTATCTGCTACTTATCAGAAAATCGCCTGCAGAATTTGTCTTCTGTGATTACCCTGCGATCCTCAACGTTCGACACTGGGTTTTTTTTCCGAAGATGAAGCGGCTTCAAATGCCAGTCAAGCCGGTGTGGGCATTGCTCTTAGCCTTCGGGCTGGATCTGCCTTGATCGATTGGATACAAATGAACAGCCGGCTGTGCGCTGTCAGGTTGGCTGGCTTGTTCAAAGCATCGAAGTTGCATGGGCACAAACGGTGCTTGTATGTCATTACGGCCTATGCGCCCACAAATCGTAGCTCTGACTCGGTAAAAGACGAATTTTATCATAAAATCGACGTGCTCCTCTGTTACAGAAAAAGTGCAAATACTATGGTGCTGACTGGTGATTTAAATGCCCAGTTTGGAAATCTGTCCACTCATGAGCTTCATCTGGGGGCCCAACCCGGTGTATGCCCCCTACTGATAACTGTGAGTATTCTCTTCTATTTCCCGCGAGCGCAAACCCCAGACACAGCACCCGCCGAAGTGTGACATGGCGCCCACCAACCTCGGACAGCCATAGACACAAATTGATCACATCGCGGTCAGTTACCGCTGGAGAGCATGTGTACAAAACTGTCGCCCGATTTGGAGCACGAGTGTGGACTCTGACCACACACTTGTTTGTGCCGATTAGGTGTGTTTCAGCGGACGTCCGTAACGGCTTTGTGAGGGCGTAAGTACTTGCCAACTGGCGAAGTCAGAATGCAAACCAAAGTACGTTGGCATCTGACCTGGGTAAGAACTCACTGTACACAGTTGCTGATCACTGTTCCCATATCTGCCAGAGGTTATTAGCAGCGGACACGTCTTCATGTGCCAAATCAAGTTGCCAAGCTGTACATTGGGTTTCTATGCAGTCTCTGAAATTTATGGACGCTCACCGGCGTGTCCTGGTTGGAAGTGAATATAATAAGGCTCGCAAAGCTCTCAGGGCGAAACTGCGTACTAACCTGAAGAAAGACCGCGAAGCGTGGTGGTCTCATCGTGCATCGGAAATGGAGACAGCCGCTGCCCTTGCTAACCATCGGGGGTTATTCTGTCTGATACGAGAAACGGGCAGCAAGAGCCCTGGTGTTAGCGAGGCTATATGCGACGAAAATGGGCAACCAATCCACAGCATGACAATGCGCTTGGAGCGTTGGACAGAACATTTTGGGAATCAATTTAATCAGTCAGAGTTGCCAGCTTCTCCATCGGCCAATGAGCGCCCTACTCCCAGGGCTGCCTCGTTGGATACACTCTCACGCGCAGAGATAGAACGTGAGAGCAGACGTTTGAAATTGAACAAGGCCGCCAGAGCAGATGGACTACATCCAGCCCCTCAAATTTGGGGGTCCTACTCTTTCGGACGATTCCCATAAATTATTAGTGAATCCATGGGAGCAGGCTACTCTCGTCGGACTGGATCCGCTTCGTTTTAGTCCCAATTTTCAACGGAGGCTCCCGTTCGGAATGCGGCAGTCATAGAGAAATCACTCTGATCTCCATTGCGTCTGTCATCCTCCATAGACTGACTGGCATTCATGAAAGCCAGATGCGCGAGGAGCAGGCCGGATGTCGTCGAAATCGAAGCTGCGTTGACCACATCTTCACATTGCGTCAATTGTTGGAGCACCGCCATGTTTACTGACGACACACCGTAGTCGTGTCCCTAGACATCAAAAGGGCCCTTGCACCGATTGATCCATATGCTTTTTGCAATTTTGAAACAGTCACCTTTGTACACTTCATTGACGCAGTAAGCAGACATATATAATGAAATGTCGACGGTTAGATTGCTGTCTTCGGTCGCAACATAATACCAACAAGAAACGCGCGGAGATATATGGGGTGGTAGCCTAGTAACAGATACGGAAAATCAAAATTGTTATGTATGGCGAAATCCAGTCCATAGCAATCTAGTTGATTGCCCCAGTTGTTTCTGGACACAGAGCACTGGACGATTCATCTTTATCAGTAATGCTTCACCGATTGCCAACAGTTTGGAATTACTATTGCGCAATAACACTTCGAGAGAGTTGATCGGGTCCGCCGGATGCTGCATCACCATAAAGCGTCTATCGATAGATGAGGAGGGGTTCTTGTTCAATGTTTGATCCGCTCCCCCTTGTTGCCTCAACGATTGCCCTAGCCACATTGGGAAGTGTTCAGCTACCCTTTGAGACAACCGAGGATCAGTCCTGCCAATGTGTGTCACCGCAACTGCACGTGAATTGCTGAGGCGTGTGAGAGGACGAACTGTCTATCGAGCTACTCATGGTTGTCGAAAGCAATCAACGTGTGTTGTGGAGGACTCGCAGCTGTGTGGTCGTGTAGGTACGTGTTAGAGCAGACTTGCGTTTGTAATTTCTCAAAAGAACTCCTCCCCGCTAATGTAGCGTGGTTAATGGATCGGTTGTTGTCGTTGAGCTGCAAGATAGCCTTGGAACGCATGCGGGTTAGGTTTTATGTACCATGTATCCAGTCAGGTCGGTTTCCGTCTCGATTCCCTAAGACCTCATCAAGGAGTAAGTTGCCCGTAAATAGCACCAATCTGGGCAGGATTACGTCGTCATGCATAAATGGTTGTCGTGAGCGAGAACGTAAGATATTAGAGACAAAAGCAATTCTCTGACACGTTAAATGAATTATCGCTGGTCTTCCGGTTTAAATCTGAAGCATTCGGCCTTCCTTCATACAAGGGTTCAGACAATGCGTAGTCTGCAAGGTTTCCTTCTGACAGCAGTCCCAACTCCGTTTCCTACCGAACGCATGAAACATGTATACAACCTGTATTCGACTCGGTTTAAACGAGAACAGCTGGAAGTTCTTTCAATTGGAATGAAGTACCGATTGCTACCGAGAAAAGTGGACAAGCTCAGTACGCAGATCAGTTTTGTTTATATGTATGACCAGCTCAGTGAGCTCTCACCAAGATCAGCGCACTATACAGGATGGTTTCGAACAATACCGCTAGATATCTCAAAGCAATTCTTGCGTGCACCGATAAGTCAGCTGTTGCTTGAGCGATGAACACTATATATATATATATATATATATATATATATATATGGCATTTATATAGCATTTAGCATTGTTCGCCTCGGTACTGGGGCGAAAAGTATTGAGCTGGAGTAAGCAATGGCTGTACGTCTACGTGACGTGGACTGCAAAGTCACAGTGGACGACCTATGGCACCACATTCGCGACCAGGTGACAGCTTCTGCCGAGGAGACCATCGGGCGCGCAAACTGTAAGCGGCCTGATTGGTTTGATGAGAACAATGCGACGATCAGCGCATTGGTGTCGGAGAAGAATACAGCATTTGCTGCACATGTTGCAGACCCCAGTGACTTGGGGAAGAAGTGTCAGTTTCGCAAACTTCGATGGCGACCGACCCGAGAGCTCCGTCGCATAAAAAATGCATGGTGGACGGAGAAGGCGAAGCAGATGGAATACTACGCCGAACGCCGCTAACACAAGGAATTCTTTGACTCCTTGAAGGCGGTGTATGGACCGAGATTGGAGCCGCTGAGGACACTGATCGATGGTAGTTCAGGCGCTACCTACACACAAACTGCAGACATGATTCAGATCTGGCGAAAACACTTTGACGGTCTCTTGAACAACCGTTCAGAGATTGACTGGCCTACATTGAACTGCGTGAAGCAGCACAATGCGAAGACGGGTCTGGCAGACACGTCGACACTGCATGAGACGCAGAGAGCACTTGCTCAGCTGCGAAACGGCAAATGTGCCGGAGCCGACAGGATCCCGTCTGAAGTATTGAAACACGGCGGACCCGCGTTGCAAGAGAAGTGCAGAGAACGACACCAGCCATTGTACTCTCTTCTTTTTGATTTCACCAAGGCATTTGATACGGTGAACCGCAAGGCATTGTGGTTGGTGTTGGGTAACTTTGGTTGCCCGCGTAATTTTGTAAGTTTAATTGAATGTCTGCACAGTTTTATGCGAGCGAGAGTGCAGCTGAGTGGAGAGACCTCGGATGACTGCAGTTGTCTCTGGTGTGAAGCAAGGATGTGTCTTAGCTCCTGCCCTGTTTAATATCGATCTTCATGCAATGCTGTCCTGTGCTTTTGATGCCGCTTGTGCTTACGGTGTTCGTATGGAGCACCGTATTGATGGGGGGTTGCTGAACATCCGTCGTTTCGGTGCGAGAACTCTAGTCTGTGAGACAACTATCCGTATGTTGCTGTTTGCTGACGACTGTGTGTTGTTTGCACACAGCGCGGATGAGTTGCAGCACATGACTAATGCTCTGGCTTCGACAGCGACCAAATTCGGGCTCACCAGCAACACAAGCAAAACTGTCGGTCTCTTTCAGCCTTCACCGGAGGTGCAATCTTCAATATTGTCACGTATCGGCGTTGGTCATGACGTAATGGCAACCACCTCTCGCTTCTGCTACCTTGGGAGTGTGGTGTCGACTGATCAACAACTTCACGGTGAGCTTCGTATCCGCGTGTCGAAGGCAGCGGCGGCATTCGGGAAGCTAGAGTACCGAGTGTGGAACAACCATCAGCTTACCATTGGCACGAAGCTGATGGTGTACAAATCCATGGTGTTGTCCGTTTTCCTATACGGCAGTGAAACGTGGATGATGTACCGGCGGGATGTGCGATATCTCGAGCGATTCCATCAACAGTGTTTGCGACGGATTCTACACATCGGTTGGTACGACAGAGTTGCGAACAAAGAAGTGTTGCGACAAAGTGGAGTGTATGCAGTGGACTGCATACTTTTACTGAGACACCTGAAGCGGCTTGGTCATATGTGGCGTATGGATTGGACGCGGATACCGAAGCAGCTATTATCTGATCAACTGAGTTTGGGGAAACGGCACGTGAGAAATCCGAGGTTTCGATACAAGGACATGAGCATAGCCTAGCACGTTCTGATGTTGATTGATGGGCATGGGAATGGAAGGTGGTTGATCGGCGTGCATGGCTAGATCGAATCACGAAGGCAGCTGCCGAGGTGCAAGAGAAAGCCCTCGTGTATGCAAAGAAGAATTGGCAAGTGCGGAAGCAACAGGCGCCGATAGTTTTTACTCTATCGACGTCGAGCGCATGGTGCTGTAGTACATGCGATTGCGAGTGCTTGAGTCAGGCAGGCCTAGTGAGCCATGAGCGAGGCCACTCGGGTCCAGCATCGAAACGGCGACGAGTCCTGCCGAGAATGTAGGAAGAACCAGCGCAGCATTTGAAAGTACGCTGCATTCGATTTATCAAGCGCGTGCTTGCGTGCCGAGTTTTATTTCAGGTGGTTGGTTGCTACCTTGTCTTAGTGTTATTTTCTTACCTCATTTTAGTGTGCACCCGAATAATCTATTAGCTTACACATTTCGCTTGAACTAAAGGTAGATAACTGCGCCCATATTTTGCTTCTTTTTACAGATGTATCTTGAACCCTTTTTCTGTCATCCTGAATCTAGTGCGGCTATTTTGATAAGTCATTTATTTCATATGCCAGTTTAGCGGCATATCCATACGGGGTATTCGATCTATTTTATTCGACATTTGATTTCATGTGATTGGCTGTTGCTTGACATCTCCGATATGGCTGCGCTTGCTGTGCATGTTGACAAGGTGCTTACCTGTCTATTGTTGACTACCTCGTCTATATTGGCTCAAGAGACAGATAGGCACTTATCAACTTGCGCATGAAGCGCATCCACACCGGGGATATCAAGCAACAGCCAATCACTTGAAATAATAATATCAACTAAAATAACTTGAATGATGCATACAGACATGCCGACATAGTTCTTTTCTAAGTGAGCGTGTGAAGTTAATTAGTTGCCAAGATATCTGCTATAGTTTCAAGACGTCAGAAAATCTATTTTAGAAAAATGACACAAACTTGAAGGTGTTATCAAGGTTAACTATCATTAACTTGAGCGACGTGTGCAAGTTAATAGAAGATAGTACATGTAGGCATTAATGAGACAATATAGCGTACCCACCACCTGAAATAAGAGACCCATCATGCAGGCAAGCGGTTAGTAAATGGAATGCAGCGTACCTACAAACGCTGCGCCGATTCTGCCTACTTTTTCTGCAGGACCCGTCATCCATCCACATGCCTCCCGGTCTTATTCCTTCGAGTTTACCCTAGGTATGGGTTGTGTTGTTAGAGCTATGAGTGGTGCAGCGCAAGCCACCCATGGTCGCTCTGTAGGCGCAGGCGTCCTGTGGCTTGCCACAGTGCCAGGCAAGTCCGATATCGGTTGCTGCCAACCAGACATATGGTTGTCAACATGCACATCAAGCGCAGCCACACCGGGGATATCAAGCAACAGCCGATCATTTGAACTAACATCTATTAAAGTATATCTAATAAACCATACAGCTATGCAGACATAACTCTTTGTTAAATTAGCATATGAAGTAAGTTGGTTGCAACGAATCCGCGATAAGTACAACATGTCCAGAGGTTACTCGAAAGATGCTACATTCGCAATAAACTTAACGAAGATAAGCGCAATTAGCGTAATCAACGTGTGCAAGTTAATGGAAGATTATTCATGTCGGCAGCACAAACCAGTGAAAATGGAATGAAATATATCCAGCTTAAAAGGACCTAGTTGTTTCAGTCCAACTGCGGTGGTGGCGCCTCATGAATGCAACATCAATCTCAGCATGGGGTACAACTTATGAGCATCTTAAACTAATTAGTTGCCGAAAATTCCGCCATATATTCAAGACGTCAGAAAATATATATAAAAAGATGTCACAAACAGGAAAATGTTACCAAACGTAACTACAATTAATCTGAGCGATGTGTGCAAGTTAATAGAAGATAGTACACGTAGGCAATAATGAGACAATATAGTAAACCCACCACCTGAAATAAGAGACCCATCATGCAAGCAAGCGGTTAGTAAATGGATTGCAGCGTACCTACCAACGCTGCGCCAGTTCTGCCTACCTTTCCTGCAGGACCCGTCGTCGCTTCGGTGTTGGCTCCGAGTGGCCTCGCTCATGACTCACTAGGCCTGCTTGACTTAAGCACTCCTGACCACATGTGCTACCGCATCATGCGCTCGATGTCGATGGAGTACAACCCATCGGCGCTTACCGCTTCCGCACTTTCCGCTTCTTCTCTCATGCTCGAATGCTTTCTCTTGCAACTCAGGCAACTACCCTCTTGATCAGGTGGCGCCGTGCACGCCGATCAACCACTTTCGATTCCCATGACCTGCAATCAAGTTTAGAACGTGAGAGGCTCACTTTGATAATGTCCTGGTAACGTAACTTTGGGTTCCCCGCATGCCGCTTCTCAATACTCAGCTGTTTCGTTATCCGCGTCCAATCCATACGCCACATATGACCAAGCCGCTTCAGGTGTCTCAGTAAAAGTATGCAGTCCACTGCATACACTCCACTTTGTCGCAACACTTCTGTGTTCGCAACTCTGTCGTACCAACCGATGTGCAGAATCCGTCGCAAACACTGTTGATGGAATCGCTCGAGATATCGCACATCCCGCCGGTACATCATCCACGTTTCACTGCCGTATAGGAAAACGGACAACACCATGGATTTGTACACCATCAGCTTCGTGCCAATGGTAAGCTGATGGTTGTTCCACACTCGGTACTCTAGCTTCCCGAATGCCGCCGCTGCCTTCGACACGCGGATACGAAGCTCACCGTGAAGTTGTTGATCAGTCGACACCACACTCCCAAGGTAGCAGAAGCGAGAGGTGGTTGCCATTACGTCATGACCAACGCCGATACGTGACAATATTGAAGATTGCACCTCCGGTGAAGGCTGAAAGAGACCGACAGTTTTGCTTGTGTTGATGGTGAGCCCGAATTTGGTCGCTGTCGAAGCCAGAGCATTAGTCATGTGCTGCAACTCATCCGCGCTGTGTGCAAACAACACACAGTCGTCAGCAAACAGCAACATACGGATAGTTGTCTCACAGACTAGAGTTCTCGCACCGAAACGACGGATGTTCAGCAACCCCCCATCAATACGGTGCTCCATACGAACACCGTAAGCACAAGCGGCATCAAAAGCACAGGACAGCATTGCATGAAGATCGATATTAAACAGGGCAGGAGCTAAGACACATCCTTGCTTCACACCAGAGACAACTGCAGTCATCCGAGGTCTCTCCACTCAGCTGCACTCTCGCTCGCATAAAACTGTGCAGACATTCAATTAAACTTACAAAATTACGCGGGCAACCAAAGTTACCCAACACCAACCACAATGCCTTGTGGTTCACCGTATCAAATGCCTTGGTGAAATCAAAAAGAAGAGAGTACAATGGCTGGTGTCGTTCTCTGCACTTCTCTTGCAACGCGGGTCCGCCATGTTTCAATACTTCAGACGGGATCCTGTCGGCTCCGGCACATTTGCCGTTTCGCAGCTGAGCAAGTGCTCTCTGCGTCTCATGCAGTGTCGACGTGTCTGCCAGACCCGTCTTCGCATTGTGCTGCTTCACGCAGTTCAATGTAGGCCAGTCAATCTCTGAACGGTTGTTCAAGAGACCGTCAAAGTGTTTTCGCCAGATCTGAATCATGTCTGCAGTTTGTGTGTAGGTAGCGCCTGAACTACCATCGATCAGTGTCCTCAGCGGCTCCAATCTCGGTCCATACACCGCCTTCAAGGAGTCAAAGAATTCCTTGTGTTAGCGGCGTTCGGCGTAGCATTCCATCTGCTTCGCCTTCTCCGTCCACCATGCATTTTTTATGCGACGGAGCTCTCGGGTCGGTCGCCATCGAAGTTTGCGAAACTGACACTTCTTCCCCAAGTCACTGGGGTCTGCAACATGTGCA
Organism: Dicrocoelium dendriticum; assembly: GCA_944474145.2. Classification (NCBI taxonomy): domain Eukaryota; kingdom Metazoa; phylum Platyhelminthes; class Trematoda; order Plagiorchiida; family Dicrocoeliidae; genus Dicrocoelium; species Dicrocoelium dendriticum. The sequence goes on from OX104063.1 coordinate 226,852,771, forward strand.
GCAAATGCTGTATTCTTCTCCGACACCAATGCGCTGATCGTCGCATTGTTCTCATCAAACCAATCAGGCCGCTTACAGTTTGCGCGCCCGATGGTCTCCTCGGCAGCAGCTGTCACCTGGTCGCGAATGTGGTGCCACAGGTCGTCCACTGTGACTTTGCAGTCCACGTCACGTAGACGTGCAGCCATTGCTTTCTCCAGCTCAATACTTTTCGCCCCAGTACCGAGGTGATAAATGCTAAATTTACGCCGATTCACGGCGGGAGTGCAATACATAGATTTCCGAACATGTATGTATCTTTTGATCCGCACCAATTTGTGATCAGTGCCACACTCAGCTGCACGCAGTACACGTGTCACGCCTACTTTAAATATATCACCCTGACGTACGATGACAGAGTCGAGCAGGTGAGCTTGACCACTCCGTGGGGCGTCCAATTTGCTATATCACTCGCACTCAGTGCAAACCGAGTGTTTCTGATCGTTAGACTGTGAGTGGCGCACAGTGAGCGCAGCCTGTCACCGTTTGCATTCGCTGAACCAATGCCATGCGGATCGATAACCTCTGTCCACACCAATGCATCACGCCCAACGCGCGCTTTGAAATCACCCAGCAGAAATAGTCGGTCACTCCACAGCACAGACCGTATCACGGAGGATAGCTGAGGGTAGAATTGATCACGTGTGTTATCAGAATAACCCATGTTTATACCGTACGTGCTTATAAAGGTGGCAAACTTACCTCTTCCGAGTCGTAGGCGAACAGTCATCAGTCGCGCGCTGATGCCTGTTGCTTCGCCCACGAGCTGGCTATGTAGACGATCGGTATTGCAAATCCGACCCCCTGATCACGTGGGGCTGAGGCAGCGTTGCCCGCCCAGTGGAATGTGTAGCCAGCACCTGCTTCGTGCAACTTACCTTGCTCAGCGAGCCGAGTTTCACTAAGCGCCGCAATATCGACGTGGTAGCGCGCCAGTTCCATCGCGACGAGTGCAGTGCGTCGCTCGGGGCGCACGTTCTAGCACCCGATGCTGAGTGCTTTGCGCGCAGGCATACGATTGCATTAGTTGACAGTTGCACGCGAGATGGTCGATGTGCTTCGGAGGTTTGCTTGAGGTATTGCACCCGGAGCATTTGGCTCAATAGCCTGATCCACAAGGCGGTGGGTGATTTGGAGGTTTTTTTGAGGGACTCCACCCGGAGCCTTTGGCTCAATAGCCTGACCCTCAAGGCAGTGGGGAGCAGATCCAGCTCGGGAATGGGACAGAGACAGAGACAGATTGGGGTCTGCTTGTAGGCCGTCACACACAGCCTTTGACGTACTGGAACAATTATTATATGTTTTGCGACCGTAGTAGGATACGCTTCTGCGCCCACGGTCGGACGCAGGTGGGTTTTGGCGCATTTGCACCAATTTGTCCAGCGGCTGCCTGGCTTGAGGCGGGCAGTAGCAAACCATTGAACACCCGGAGGTGCCCTCCCACCGTCAGAGACAATGCGTGGCGCTCGGGCTCTACGCCAATCGAGCTGTGAGCTTATAACCCGTAGATCTGTTGTCTCCCATGGCTAGGTTTTACCGGAAGAGCGTCATCGACCACTTCCTAACCTCCGAAGAGGATGGAATAGGATACTGGCAGGGCGTCCACACCTGACAGGCGAACGACTCGGTCCTCAGCCAAAGCCTTCGATTAAATGAACACCCGAAAGGCATCGGGTCTAGCACATGGTCAGCTCACTGATTCATGCGGATTGGTGTCCTGGATCTTAGGAGGGAGAAGGGCGTAACCCAACTCCACCCAGCGGTCGCCACGCGGAGGCGCCCAGGACATGAGCAAATGGCACAACAGTAGCAGCAGCAGGTAGACCATCTGTCAGGATCTAGCCATCACCAGCATAAGCGCACCATAGGCTCTCCCGCCATATATATATATATATATATATATATATATATATATATATATATATATATATATATATATATATATATGATTGACGGCATCCAGTTTCAGATTTCCCTGTCGTCCAAGCCGCAAATCAGACTTCTCGAACACTACCACAGAATGCGTCGCTTGAGACCTGTTGGTCTTTAATGAAGGAGAAGCTTAACTCCCTCTTACTCGGTTCGTTTCCCTGAAGAATTCAAATATCGGACCTGTCAAACCGCATTGGTTTGATACGGAATATGGACAGTTAGCGCGACGGCGTCGCAAACTTTGAGATAGGTACATCAGCTGGGCTTGTGATGAAGATTACACGGTATACAAGAAACATCGAAACTTCTGTAATACCGCAAAGATTAAGAAACGTCGACAGCTGGAAGATGAGCTAGCATCCTCGGCTACAACTGCGCCCAAAAGAATATTTGCCTACTTGTATCACCAACTGAAACCTGAGGGCGACCTACCGGTCTCAGAAAGCTTGGACTGACAGGCGCTCATTTCAAACGCGGACGCCTTGGCTACGCACTTCCTCACTGTACTTTCCAGTAAACCGGCGGCTGTTTCAGTACCGGCACAGGTTACGCCAGTCTTGCTCGACAGCCTACAATGTGATGCCGTCGAAGTGTATCAGCTACTGGTCAACCTCGATGGTGCAAAGCTTCTCGGACCAGACGGACTTCACCCACTAATACTTAAGTCCGTATCGATTGTCATCTCACCAGCCGTGACAAAACTATTCAGTAAATCACTGTCTGAAGGATCTGTCCCGAACGACTGGAAATGCTCGAAAGTGAGACCGCTTCCCAAGGGTGGTGATCCGACTAAAGTAGAGAACTATAGACCGATCTGTTTGATTTCAATTTTATCCAAAGTTCTCCAGAAGATTGTGAAAATGTGTCTGCCGTCGTTCTTCGGGTCGATGGACGTATTGACGCCAGCGCAACACGGCTTTACGAAAGGGCGATCCTGCATAACCAACTTGATGTACGCAAACCACCAGTGGGTACGAGCTCTCAGCGAACGGAAGGATGTTGACCTGGTGTACATCGATTTTAGTAAGGCGTTTGACTGTGTGAACCACGAGGTACTCCTTCATAAACTGAGGAGCTACTGAATCGGTGACGCTCTACTTCCGTGGTTACACAACTTTACTGTGGGACGAAAGTTTAGAGTACAGGTCAATGATTACCTAACAGACTGGTTCCCATCTACCAGTGGCATGCCTCAAGGAACTGTACTTTGTCCAGTATTCTTATTCATACCAACGATCTTCCACAACAGCTCCAGTCACCATGTGCCCTGTTTGCGAATGGTTTGAAAATTGGGAGGATCATTGAGAACCAGAACGACTGCGCTCACCTCCTGCGTGACTTAGAGCGACTGTCAACGTAGTCCACTGAAATGCAACTCCCTCTTTAAGCAAGCAGGTCGGAGTTTATCAGTATCACCAGACGTCCAGCCGCACGATCATACACCTTGAACAGCCAGTTGCTCCACCTCAACACATCGGTCAGAGACTTAGGAGGGCTCTCGCGACATAATATGAGATCACTAGAACATATAGAGAAATTGTACCGTGCGGGACTTCGTATGCTCTGGGCATTACGACGCATTTACTCCACATAGTCCGAAGAAACCGTCCCTCGTCTATTCACCTTACTCATTAGACCAATCCTTGAATACTCTGCCCTAGGTTATCATCCAAAACCAAGTGGGAAACTGAAAAGCTAGAGAAAGTATAGCATATCGCAACTAGAATGAGAAAGAAAGCTTCCGTATGAAAAACTTTGTGAAAGTCTCGAGCTGTACACACTATCCTACCGCCGTATAAGAATTGACTTTATTATGACCCATCGAGTTCTACACTTGAATCACTTCCCCATACTGCGGCCAATATTCAACCTGCGGGAGCCCTATAATACCCGAGGACACCGTTACAAACTCAGGGTCTCCTGCATGACCAAGGTATCACATCAGCTTTGTATAGAACAAAGAATGAAAGCATTGACGCGAGTCGGCTGAGCCTGGATCTACAGACCGCCATAACGCCTCTCGACTACAACCGAATTTTCAGTAAGGCTTCAGATGTCAAATTGAACAAGGGCAGGATGCATAGAAAAGACAACTGCGTAAGTTCGAGCGTTTAATGTCTGTGCATCCTAATGCTACCGGTCCTACTGACAGTTCCGGGTCTATTAGTACATATTGTAATGTTGTTAATATGTCAGATAGGGTTTTGTATGAAACGGAATGTAGATTGTTGGAGAAAGGTTTGCCATTTACCATTAATAAATCTAAGATATATGCGGAAGAGATTATCCCAAGCATTGAGAGCGCGGTGACAAAGTTGCCCGCTACGAAGGCAGAGAATATTCGGGCACAGTTAGTAAATATCACTAAGTTTCAGCAACCGGGTGAGCCAAATCTTTCGCAAACTGAACGTATTGCATTAAATTCCTTAAAGGAAGGTCGCAACATTGTACTTACAAAGGCTGACAAGGGGAAAACCCTAGTTGTAACGAATAGGTCGGAATACTTGGAAAAATTGGGACAACATTTGGAGACGGGTCCATATAGAGTAGTGGTTGATAAGACCGTGGCGACAGTAATGAATAAGGGTAAAACGGAGTTTGGCAACTATTTAAGAACCGTGAAGGACGATTTAGGGGTGGGCAAGTGGTACAGTCTATACCAAAAATCGACTTTACCTCCGAGGATTTATGGCTTGCCAAGAGTTCACGAACCCGAAGTTCCCGTACGGCCCATAGTCGACGGTGTAGGCTCCCCGACCCATAAACTTGCGAGATATTTGGCAAGGCTATTGCAGCCTCTAACAGGGTGAACGAGTACATTCGTGAAAGACTTATGATTTCGCTCAAAAGATAGTAAGTCTCCAAATTGATTCAGATGAGTTAATGGTCAGCTTCGATGTCACATCACTTTTCACAAATGTACTTAAAGAGGAGGTGCTAGGAATAGCGAGCCGTCGTCTAAATGAAGATGTCACTGTGAATGATCGGACGACACTAACAGTTAGCCAGATAATCGAGGGTATGACTGTGTCTTAACATGTCTTTGTTTTTCAGTCGAAGCTTTACAGTCAGGAACAAGGTCTCGCCATGGGATCGCCAATATCCCCGGTACTGGCGAACCTGTATATGGAAGACTTCGAGAACAGGGCGTTAACAAACACCATTAACTCACCAAAAGTTTGGTGGCGTTATGTAGACGACACCTTTGTACTTGTTAAACGGGATAAGAAGGACGAGTTGCTTGATCACTTAAACTCCATTGATGAGAGAATACAGTTTACTCTTGAGTTAGAATCTTGTATCGGCACGATACCATTTCTTGACTGCCTGGTTCACAGGAATGGGGGAAATTTAAAGACGACAATATATCGCAAGCCAACGGATACTGATGGCGTACTCCACTACACTTCGGGTCATCCGAAACAGGTATACGCTGGGATAGCTTCAGCGCTTTTCTATAGTGCACAAACCTTGTGCACAATGGAGGAGGATAAAAAGGCTGCGCGGAAAATGGCAATGGGCAAACTATTAGAAAGTGGTTACCCACGACGGCTAGTTAAACGCCAATTGCATAAAGTGCTACACCGGCAGTCAAGCCCCCCAGCCGAGTGGATAGGGACGGTCGGAATTCCTTACAAGGAAGGCACTTCGGAGGCAATTCGGAGGGTACTAAACGAGGAAAATATAAGGGTGATCTTTCACCGAGGTCGAACGTTACGTTCGGCGCTGGTACGCCTGAAGGACCCGCTTCCCAAGGATAGGACGACTAGCTGTGTTTATAAAATTAAATGTAAGGACTGTGCACATGTGTACATAGGCCAAACAGCGAGAGAATTACGTACACGAATTTCGGAGCATAGGAGGCGCATTTCAAGACTACCAAGAAACGAATTTGTATACCAGACAATAGTAAGAGACTCGGTCGTAGCTGTGCATGCATTAGACACGGGTCACCTGATAGACCTCCAAAACGTAGAAGTCATTAGGAGGGGTATACGATCAACCCATCAACGGTTGATTGTCGAGGCGGTGGAAATTGCCAAATCTGACGACTGCGTGAATAGAATGGAGGGGGTAGAAATCCCTAATGCGTGGCGGGCGGTCTTAACCCGACCAGCTTAACGAGCATCCATGTGTGGATCAGATTGAAAAGTGCAAACCGACTCCCATTGTCAACACTATGGGCTTATCCGTCAATGTCATGACACACAAAGGAACACCTGGACTATTCCCACTGTGATCGAACCACCTGATGTGACATCCCCAACTGTTACTGTAAGGACTCATGGCTCAAGACTCGGGTAACAAGGTTATCCCCCTGTTCTCTATAAAATCCCACACCAATTGCACACTGATTCACCTGGTCTGATGAAGCCTTTGTGTCAAAGGCGAAACGTTACCAAACTACTATTCCAAACCGATTGTTCCCAAACCTCTCTGAACTAATGGCTACTCGATCGGTTCCAAGTATCTTCCAAGAATTTACTACCAGAACTATTACTAGAGGTCGAATCTGTGAAATGTTTTAAAACGCGTATCGCCGATTATTTCGGAAATGTGCTTTTGTGAAACGTTGCACATACAATGCCAAATAAGACATCGTATACCCGGAAATAATGACACCAATACGAATTTTTAGTTTTGCGTAGAGTTATGTCTGCATAGCCGTGTGCTTTAACATATATACTTTATTTGATAGTTATTTCAAGTGATTGGCTGTTGTTTGATATCTCCGGTGTGGCTGCGTTTGAAGTGCATGTTGGCAAGGTGCCTACCTCGTCCATACTGCATCCAGTAGACAGTTGGTCCTTACTGGGGGGCACTTGCTGCACGGTCCTTGTGGTCATGCTACGCTCGAAATGTGGTTCCATGCATTCAGTGTGGAGCGGACTTTGGTTCAGTCACCGACTTGTGTTCGCTCGATTCCCAAGTACAACGTGCTTGTGTTTGCCTGTGGAGGAGTGTGGTCCGGCTCCGTTGGTGAAACGTGGCTCCCGTCCCCATGCCTCCCGGTCTTATTCCTTCGGGTTTACACTGGATGTGGGGTGTGTGGTTGCAGCTGTGGGTGGTGCAGCGCAAGCCATCCATGGTCCCTCTGTAGGCGCAGGCGTCCTGTGGCTCGCCACAGTGACAGGCAAATACGAAACCGGATGCTGCCAACCATGTATTCAACGCGGCTAATAGTGCAGTTGGCATGGGGCCACAACTTATGGAAAATATAATCAACATTATAATATAGAGGGTGTTCATGGGATTAGTGAGTCAGGACAAGTCTGCCATTGTGCACGACTTCTTTTCGTATCCGAGAGTGTTTCCAGCCATGTGTGTTCCGGATCCTTCACACTCCAGTCAGGGAACCGAGAGCGCCTGACCACGGCTAACTTTGACGTTAGCTCCTTCATACCCCTGGTGCTACTCATTCGTTGGCCACCTTGCTATTCCTTTCAGCCGACTTCTACGTGCGCGAAGAGGGCGCGGCGAGGTAAGCGATGAGTAGGCAATCGGAGAATTGCCTAAGCCACTGAAGTTTGCACAGGGAAATTATACTGCTTAGTGGCCGGCAAAGTCTGTCTGATCTGAAACTCCTTCATGGAATATCTTCATTCCTAATGTGATGTTGCCATCGTACACCAGCAGTGTTCCGAAGGCAGCAGTGATCAAAAACAGACAGCCTGTCAACATCCTTTGCGCGAACAGTCCAAGTCTCCCAGTCATAGATCAGAACCGTTCACACTGTGGCATTCTAAACTCGGCCCTTCAGAGATAGACGCACCACTTCCAATGAATGACCTAGAAGGGTAAGGTCAGGAGCACCGCCTAACCAGTCCTGCAGGAAAACCTTGCATTTCGATGGTGCGAAGATCCATCCAAACTGGGAGGCAGACATCTCCAACCTACGCAGGACATTTTGGGCAGCTTGTGAGGAAGCGCAGATTACGGCGATGTCGTCTGCATACTCGTCGGCCCCCCGGGAGCAGCTCGACGCCGCTGAGTTCGCAGTTCTTCAGAGCACTCTCCAAGATTTCGGCAATGACGAATTTGTACAAGTAGGAGGATGCTGGGCAACCCTGTCTCACGCCACCGGTGATATCAAAGGGTGGTGAAAGTCCGCCGTAGATCCGCACTCAGCCCGAGGTTTGAGAGTAGATGGCTTGTAGTAACTTGACATACTTCTCGGGCACTCCCCTTCTCACTAGACAACTCCCGAGAGCAGCTCTGTCGACTGAGACAAACGCGGCTCGTATGGCTAAAAAGAAAATGATCGTTGGCTGGCCAAATGTTTGACGACGCTCGAGTATTTGGCGGAGTGTAAAGATGTCATCGATGCAACTTCGACCTGAGCGGAACCCGGCTTGCTCTTCACTCATGTTCTGTTCGCGTACCTAGCTGAGCCTTCTTAGAAGCAGAGCTGCGAGCACCTTGGAAGCAACACAGATGAAACTAATCCCTCTGTGGTTGGCGCAGTCAGTTCGGGTACCGTTTTTGAAGACGGGCACGATATCCGCTAGGCTCCAATCAGATGGGATAACTTCAGTAACCCAGATCTCTTGGAGCAAAGAAGTTAACTCCTGAACAAGTGATGGGTCGCCATCTTTGAAAAGAGCCGGAGGGAGTTCAACCGGGTCAGCGGCTTTGTAGCGCTTTAAGAGGCTAAGCTCATGGGCAACATCAGCGTCGGAAGGTGGTGAAGCGTCTACACACCAGGGAGCGCTCTGGGCTCCAGAATGGGAACTCATTGGTGCTTCTGGCCAATTAAACTGCGGCTCAAAATGGTCGGCCCGACAGTGGATTAGCTCGCCGTTGGTTTCGCATAGAACTTCGCTTACAGTTGGCCTTTTGGCACCAGTAGATTGGATTAGGAGGAAAAGCTTACGGAAATTTCCCCAGGTGTCTGTTTGCTTCATCTCAATGACCCGCTGCATCCACCAGGCCTCGCAATGTCCCAAGGTAAGCTGTTTGAGCTTAACGCTAGTAGTCTTGCTTAGTGAATGGTATTTAACGGAAGCAGGTACTGCTCGACGGCCTTCGAGAATTTGGATGCATCCTGCAGTGATCCAGTGGTTGAGGGGACTACTAGTGAAACCACAGACCAAGGTTGCGGAGTTGTACATGGCACCGCGGATGTGTGTCCAGTGTGTTTTAATGTCTGTGCATGAGGCAGTCTTCTGCCTTGTGGCCAAGGCATCCTGAAATGCGCGGAGAACATTCGGGGCAGAAAGCTTGGCTACTTCAAGCCATTTCTGGAGACGCTGCTTGGAGCCACCAAAACGTAGCGCAATCTTGGCACACACCAGCGCGTGATCCGAAGTGAGATAGGTACTCCAGATTGATTTGAAATCCTGTATGTTACCCCGCCAGCCATAGCTAATGGCGATGTGGTCAATTTGTGTCCACGGCTGGCCAGGTGATGGGGGGTCTCCAGGTGGCGTGTTGATGTCAGGATCACCAAAAGCTACTGCTCGACAGAAACAGGCCGTGATCGGCGGAAAGCTGAAGTAGTCGATCCCTGTTGTCAGTTCTGTGAGTGCCATGGACGTGTTGACCACCGAGTTCACGTTCGTCAAGTTCAAGTCTACCGACTTGCACGTTCAAGTCCCCGGTGAGCACCACGATGTCAGTACGGCGCTTTTTATGGTGGAAGTCGGCTAGTTGACCATAGAACTAATCTTTAACCGACTCCGGGCTGCAATCTGTCGGAGCGTTCACTGCGACAATGAATAGACAGCGTGTACTGACTTCGCGCTTGGACAGTCGCACTGAAGTTTCAAGTCGCATTGCGCATACTCGACTGTTAACACGGATTCAGTCTAGTAGCGCGGCCTCAGCACGCGTGCTCAAGGCAATCCGCACGCCAGCATAAGTAACGGTTTCGGCGGTTGAGTCTCCAGAAAGGTGAAAAGTCAAAATGTCATTGGCATTCGCAGAAGGTGAAACTAGTCGCAGCGTCGTACTAGAGTCCTGTAAGCGGGTCTCGCTGAGACAACAGATATCGATGACCGTAGTTTCTAGAGTGCGAGCAAGGGCTGCCTGTGATCCGATCTGCATCAGCGTCCGAACATTGAAGTTGCCAGCTTAAATTGAAAACGGGGCGCTAGAAATGGCTTCTAAACACGCCTTGGCGTATTCTCGGACATTGGCTCCTAATCCACATAGCGAGAAGGTTCGCCCAAGGCGGCACGATGTTATGAACTCGAAAAGGGATGAGGAAGACAAAGAATGGGTGTGTTGAACAAACGTGGAATAAAGTGATTAAACGGTGGTGCGGTAAAAGTTGGTTTGGAAGGTTCAGCCGCCAGCACCTCGGTCGATGAGAGCAGCTCGAGAGAGTGAGAGTAGATAGAGCTAGAGCGGAGAGAGCGAGCGAAAAATGGTTGAGATATTGATCCATACGATGTAATAATAATAATAAGTCGGCCACCGGCCGACTTACGATGTGTAGACATAGTACTTCCCGGTTGCTTAGGCTGAGGAAGAAGGTTGACTTATGGGACCCCACCCGGAACCTTGGGTCATAAAGACCGAACCCGGAAGGTAGCGGGGCGATTGACGTATACCGCGACCGTTGTGAGCTGGCTCTCTAGGCGCACAGCTTTCGAGTAGAGGCAAACTACTCAGGGCACCCGAAGAGTCCCAGTGAAGCAGCAAGAAAGCCAGGATTTCCTGGACTACGGAACTCGCCGCGAAGCACGGAAGAAGTTGACAGCCGGGTGGCTCATACGCCTTCATAGAAGCTGGTGGGCATCGAGGTTGTTCATCCGCCCTCTGTTAAGCACTCACTTCTGTGACCAGAAGTGAGTGGTCAGTAATCCTATAGCCGGTCACATTAGTTTTGACACTGCATCTTGCGAGCTCTTGTGGTATCTAATGCGGAACCATTTGACCAGCGAAGAACATCCCACGCTCTAGGACGCTGCTGCTGATTGTCCGCGACTGTTTATTCATCTCGCCAGCGAGAAACCGAGACTTATTCACAGTTATCTTCATAAGAAAAGCGTTCCCCGATCCGCGACGTGGGAACACGTGTGGTTGTGTACAGCTCCGCCGAACCAACCAGTAGTCATTTCACTATAAAGCACTCTATAAAGCAGTCAGAGAGCTCAAGAAGATGAAGCAATTGGTATTTTTGAAATTTGATAAGGGAAACGGTGTCGTAATGATTAACAACGTGAACCATACATCAAGGATAGAGTCTATTTTTGCAGGGAGATGCAAATTTCAGGTCGACTGTATGTTGGATAACAATATTATGTTGAAGAAGCAACTGACGCAACTCAAAATCCTTTTTGCTTCCTGGATATATCTCCGAGTGACAATACCGGCAACTAAAACCGACAGGAGCAGAGACACTAAAAATGTGGGGCGCACCAAGGTTGCACAAGGCGTGTAATCCGCTACGGCCGATTATACGCATGAATAACTCTCCATACCACAAGGTGGCAAGATGGTTGGCAATACTCCTAGAACCCGTTCGCAGGCTCATGTCCGCACATTGCTTCAGAGACTCCTTTGATCTGGTGGAAACCCTGAAGCAAACGACGCTGGATGCAGACGATTGTATTCCACCGATGTGTATTCTTTGTTTACCCTTGCGTGAGGCGGTCGATGACCTGGGTGGATTCCTATTGAGTCAGAACGTATATATTGGTGTTCCGCTGGATCTCCTGAAAGATTTGAACCTATTGTGCACTGAGATCGTGCGGTTTGCATTTGAAGGCGTAGCGTATAAGCAGATCGACGGTGTCGCTATGGGTAGCCCTATGGTACCAGTTTTGCCTGACATTTTCTCGGGCTTAATCGAACGAAACTTTACGGCCAATATTGGTGAAGTATAACTATACAAACGGTATGTTGATGACATCCTAGTTTTCACCGACGGCGAACACTTTTTTTTCTTTTTACCCTGCTGAACTCGGTTCAGCCCAATCTCTCTGTATCCTATGAGGTGGAACAACATAATTGCCTGTCCTTTTTGGACATGCACATTACGAAAAGAGGTGATGGGACACTTCAGCGCACCGTCCACCGCAAAGCAACCTGGAGTGGACAATGCCTAAATTTTTCTAGTTTTACCCCGGTTGCATACAAACGTGCCCTGTGAAAATGCTTTTCTACAGGATCAGACGAATATACAGTCCGGAGACGCTAAGGGCTGAAAAAGAGGTTTTACTTTAGAATTTGCTCTCCAACGGGTACCCGGAGAAATGCATCCAGGTCCACAGTAGACCCACAAAGAAAACTCCACCAGTTCAATCGACAGAGAAGAAGGATATTTCTCTGTTCTCGCCGTTCAAAGGCGATCATGCTACCAAAGATATTAAGCACAAGCTCAGGTTTGCTCTAACACGTGCCTACACGACCGCTCAACTGCGACTCCTCCACATCACACGTTAATTGTTTTCGAAAACAATGTGTAGATCGATAGACAGTTCGTCCTCTCACATCCTATACCAGTTCACGTGCAGTTGCGGTGACACACATTGGCAGGACTGATCCTAAGCTTTCTCAAAGGGTAGTTGAACACTTCCCAATGTGGCTAGGGCAATCGTTGAGGCAACAAGGGGGAGCGGATCAAACATTGAACAAGAACCCCTCCTCATCTATCGATAGACGCTTTATGGTGATGCAGCATCCGGCGGACCCGATCAACTCTCTCGAAGTGTTATTGCGCAATAGCAATTCCAAACTGTTGGCAATCGGTGAAGCATTACTGATAAAGATGAATCGTCCAGTGCTCTGTGTCCAGAAACAACTGGGACAATCAACTAGATTGCCATGGACTTGATTTCATCATACATACCAATTTTGATTTTCCTTATCTGTTACTTGGTTACTACCCCATATATCTCCGCGTGTTTCTTGTTTGCATTGCGTTGCAACTAAAGATAACGATCGAAACGTTGAAATTACGCAATCTATGCCCTTCGGGACTGTCTACTGAAGAAAGATATGCCCGAGAAATATGTAAATGTATATCCGTGCGCTATACACGCCTAGCTCGGACAGATTTGGGGTTTACGGCAAGTTTTCGCCGCCCTTCAATATCTCTAGCGATGTGAAACAAGGTTGCCCACTGTCATCTTTCCTCTTTAACTTCGCCATTGACGATGTTCTGGAAACGACGTTCGCCGGGAACGACATAGAAGCAATGGAACTTCTTAGTGACCGACTCCTTGACTTGGATTATGCCGACGACATTGCGCTTCCGAATGTGCCTAGTTTTACTGGCTAAATTAACTCTGGCTGTCAGTCGTTTCGGACTATTCTTTGCACCATCGAAATGCGAAGTTCTTCTCAAAGACTGGCAGGGACCGCACTCCTGCACTGACCGTTGTCAGTGCTCATCTAGACGTCGTTCACGTGTTCACGTATGTAGGCAGCTGTATCAGCATCAGTTGGACGGAAGATGAGATCACGAACGGTATAGCGAAAGCTCGTTGCACTTTTGCTACTCTCCGCTTGACATTACTCTCGCTCTGGAGGCCAGAATTTACAATGCATCCGTCTGTACAACCCCCTGTACAGTTGTGAAACCTGGCCCATCATATCGACAGACATAAAGAGACTAGTTACATTCCATCATCCGTGCCTTCGCAGGTTAGCTCATGTCTGATGGGAGCACCGCTTGAGTACTGAGCGTTTTCGGCGCCGTATATTAAGTGCAGGAAGAGCGAGTGAACCGCCCAGCACCGTTATGTCACTCACCAGACTCCGATGGCCATGCCATGTGTTATGCATGCCAACCCACTGACGCCCGCGACATGCGTTGTTTGCGCGCCTGGTGTGTGGATAGACGAAGAGGAGGGTAGAACAAGTGATGACTTGGTCGAGAGGTATAAAGTCCCTCACTTCGAAGTTGGTGTTTCCCGACTGCCTGGCTGGGGACCGAAAAATGATGAACATGTTTGGTTGGATACACTAGCTGACATGGCGAAAGGTTTGCGTTGTGAGTCTCTTTGTCCCTCCCCTTCCCTTTAGCGTCTTTCTCCATCAATGATCGCAAGTGTGATAATAATATTATGTAGCTTTTTATAACTTTTAAGTCTAGATTGCTTAATATCTTATCCTTTCTGTATTGCGGCACATTAGCTGAGGTGTGTTTCTCACCGTCGGCTAACGTGTATTGATGGTGATGACGACTGCTTCGGCTTCTCTTCCAATTTCTCTCACTTTTTCGCATATACGTACTTTGTTACTTATGTTAGTTCAATATCTGTGTATTGTAGAGCAGTCAGCATAGCTGTCTGTGACAAACACTCCCTTTAGTTACCTGCGTGGCGCTCGTTGAGGAAGTCTTCATCTATATGGTGTATATTTGAGTGACTACCATAGCATCATCATAAACAACAGTGCATCAGCCGTTTGAACTGATGCTTCGCTGCTATAAATCCACGGCGGCGTAATGAATGAAGAATAATAGTAGGGAGAGTAGTGAGACCTAGCGTAAAGCCGTTATGTCCTAAGCAAACATTGTGGGTTAGTGGCCGAGTTGTCTGCACGGCTGCCTTGCAACCATAAGGTCACCGGTTCTAGTCCGCGTAGTGGCGGGCGTCCTCGCTGTGTACTTAGCCCACGCGCGACTGGTGGTGGTCGCACGGCAGCGAAGCGCCGTTACGATGTACAGCTGACACATTATTTATCACAAAGCAAATATTCAGTGTCAGGGGACTACACCCTGTGTCAACAATATATCGTCACAAACAGTTGGCTATCGTGCAATGATTAGACGGCATCGACGAGACAGCTTCCTTGCGGCTTTCACTGCCCCGCATCATACTCATACATTACCTCACCGATAGCTCCACTAACTACTCCTTAAACCGACAATCCGGCTACGAGAAGACAGCAGACACGCCACTGTTGCTGAATACCAGCCATGTTCTATGACGTCTTGGGCCAAGCGTAAGGCGAATCACATGGACTCCAGCCTGGAAGGCGAAACGGGCCAACGGCACCCAGTTTTGTAATCAGTGACTTCATTATCCGCTGCCAGATCAATTTCTATTCATCACAAGCTTTGCGCCATCCTACGCCTGGTAGACTGAACTAAGTTCCTTTAGGTAAGCGGTGACCAGGCGTACGTAGCACGTGTCCAAACCAACGCAACTTATTCAATGCTATCTGTTGTTCTAAAGGAGTAGCCTACTTATTACTGCCCAGCACTTGTCTACGCACATCCTCGTTGTGGACATGTCGGTAGCACCGGACGCTAGCAATGCCGTATAAGCAGCGATGATCACATACTTGTAGGCACCTCAGATCCTCATACCGTAGGGGCCGTCTCACTCCCATAGAATAGGACGGCCCACATAGTGGGTTTTTAGACACTGCCTTTAAAACGGAGGTAAACCCCTTGCTAACTCCAAACTTGTCGCGGATTCAAGAAGACAGTTCTAGCTTTTGCGATACCTGCACTGATTTTGGGGCTTATGCGTCCATCATTGCTGATACAGCTGCTAAGGTAAGCGAATTGATCACCTACCTTGTATTCTTTGCTATCAAAGGTCAAGGGCTCATCAAGTGGCTTATGGTCTTGTAACACCGCTGCAATTTGAAGCCGCGAAGCGTATGCCAAATGATGGGACTACTCTAGAGAGGTTATTCGGGGTTGACTGGGCCACCACAACATCGTCAAACAGCAAGACAATATCGCCCGCATAATCGAGATCAACTATCTTTTCACCAGGCAGCAACTCAACACCTACATCGTGAGATTCCGCAAGACAACATGACGCAGTTCACGAGGAAGTTAAACAAAAATGGGGAATTGGGCAACCCTGACGTGCGCTACTCGTTGCGGGAAAGATATCTAATAAGTTGCGTCGGCCCTGACGCGGCTTGGGATGTTTGAGTATAGAGCACGTAGGATGTTTACATATTTCGTGGGAACACCTTTCCGCGCAAGTATTTTGAACAGAATGCATCGATCGACTGAATCGAACGTACTCTTAAAATCGAGGAACACAGCTATTGTCGGTCTGCGGTATGCGTGGCGCTGCTCTAGCACCTGTCGCAAAGTGGGCATGTGGTCTATACAGTCCCGTTCTGGGCGGAAATCTGCCTGCTCTTCCTTAATCCGGGATTCCCATTCCTCATTGAGGCGAAGTATGAGAATCTAGGCCAGTAATTTTGCCATCATCGTCGTTAGGCTAATACCCATGTGGTTAGTACAGTCGGTGTGACTATCCTTTTAGTATATTGCGACTATAATCGATACGCTCCAGTTGGCCGGGACAGTCTCCTCCTTCCAGACACGTTGGAAGAGGGAGGTCAGTGCTTTGCAGAGGACCTCACCCCTCCATCCTCAAATACTGCAGTTGGGAGGGAAGCCTGGTGAGCGGCACGAAAACGATTGAGGGCTGCGATCGCGTTTCGGACTTCGGCCTCCGACGGAGCCTCTAAAGTAACCGTCTATGGTTCGTCCTGCATCATCTGAGTAGGAAGTGGTCCGGGAACAGGGGCCAGCCAAACTGATCTTGAAAGTGTTCCGGCCAACGAGAGATACGGCGCTCCTTAATGTGAATCATGGCATCCGCGCTGTCTCTGATTGTCTCACTGACGCCTGGTTTCCTAGGACCAGTGGTGCGAATCAGTTAGAAGAACTTGCGATGATTGCCTACTGTCCCCGTTTTCTTTTATTGGGCACTACCAGTTCACAGGGCTTCCTTCTTAGGGCTTAGGATCGCTCTAGTTCGCGTCTAATAGTCCGTCTGCTCACATTGTACTCAAAGCTAGTAGAGAGTTTTCTTCTGGATTCCAGCAGGTTCACCGACTTTTCGGATATCCAGTGACTGGTGCGGTGACGATTGCTAATCCGGCAAGCGGATGCTCCAGCATCGTGTTTGTCCGCCGGGATCCTATTCCACTGCAGATTAATGTGATTAGGACGAGAGAGCGTTGTTCGGTACGCAGGGCATCCTGCTTGATTTGGCTGACCGTCGGCTGAGATAATTTCTCTGTCGCTAATCGTCGGGTGCACTTGATAAGCCTCTCAGTAAAGTTCATGGAAAGACGACAGAGTACCAAAGCGTGATCTGTAACTTCGCAACTATTCCATAACGAGGCACAATACGGGATAAAACTACGCCACCTATAACTTATATCAACCTGATCTCTTCGGGTCCATCACACTCCAGCTATAGGTAGACGCCAAGTGGCACTTTGGCGCCCACTGTGTCTAAAAGCGATTCTACTCAGCAACAGTCGGTGCTCCGCACACTGTTGTAACCGACGCTCGCCGTCATCTTCCGGTCTGAGTCAGGCGCGTTCTTACTACCTAACTTTGCTTCTGAAGAGCCCTGACATCATATTTGTGCATTCATATCACCTGCAAGTACTATGATATCTGAAATGGTGGCACTGAGTAGTAGCGTGTCTTTTGGTGCGTAAGCGAAAACCACAAACAAAAAGCGTCTAGTACTACTTCGTGAATCAACCTTAGTTAATGTCGTCAGGTGGGCTTCATAAAACGACTATTCACCGGAATCCAGTCAACCAATGATGACTTAATCTTGGAGCTGAGAACAATCCTCATTCTAAGTTCAAAGTTGAATTTGGGGAAACCGCTGCGTCCTTGAGTTGCGACACGCAACTTCTATTATGACCTCGGTTCACTTTGAGGTAAACCTCGGTCATTCCGATCGCGAGGACCGTATCCGAAATGGAAATATTTCGGTGTTACTCATCCCAGCACTGGCACATCAAGACTGCGGTTTCGTCCTGGTTTGGGCTCATTAGGTGGCGATAGCCTGAGGTGGGCCGGAACTCAGAGCCTACGTTCCAACGCCCATTCTAGCTTGACCAGAGGCTGCCGCATCAGCATCCTCGGATACCTGCAGCCAATATCGCGAGGACAAGCCGTGTGCGGTTAATTCAACAACCCCATTAGGGTCATTGATCCTAGTTTCGGACACACAACAAACTTCAATACCCAGTGTGTCCAGGGTGTGTACGAGTGCAGCCTATTGACTTTACCACTAATTAGACGGCACAGCATCATCATCATCATACACGTTAGCTAGAGGCGGGGGACACCTCAGCTATTGTGCCGCAATACACAGAAAAAAGGAGAAAAAAATCAACTGGTGTAAGCCGGCTGAGCTACCGGTAACGGATGGGCATCGTTCCGGTAAGCTACCAGTCGGCTACTGTGCATAAAAAATACTATGCGAAATTATATAAAGCTAAATAATGAGATCGTGGTTGGAGGGGGAGGCCAAGAAGGATGGGGTGGGACAAAGAAACTTACAGCAGGAACGCCACTGAGGTCAGCTCCTAGCCATATCAGCAAGTGTGTCCAACCAAACTTGTTCATCGTCTTTCGGACCCCAACCATGGAGCCGAGACGCTCCAACCGAGTCCAGCTCAGAAGTGAGGGCCTTCATTCCTCTGGACCAAGTCATCGCTTGTCCACTCCTCCTCTTCTTCCATCCACATCCCCGGCGGGCAAACAACGCACTTCGCGGGAGTCGGTGGGCTGGCATGCGTAAAACGTGACCGAGCCATCGGAGCCTGATGCGTAAAATAACGGTGCTGAGCGGTTCATTTCCTTTTCCTGTGCCATAAACAAGGCGTCGAACACGCTCGTTGCTCACGCGGTGTTCCCACCAGATGTGAGCTAAATTACGAAGGCACCGGTGGTCGAATGTAACTAGCCTCTTCAGGTCCGCTGCTTTAAGCGGCCAGGTTTCACAACCGTACAGTGGGGTCGAACGTACCGCTACATTGTACACTCTACCCTTCAGGGCAAGAGTAATGTCGCGCCGGCGCCATAAATGGCGAAGGTTAGCAAAAGCGCTTCGAGCTTTTGCTATACGGTTCGTGATCTCATCCTCAATCCCACGGGCGCTGATACAACTTCCCAGGTAGTTGAATTTTTGAATGACTTCTAGCTGATCCCCACCATCAGTCAGCGTAGGAGGCGGTCCAGATCAATCTTGCAGGAACGCTTTGCACTTCGAGGGTGCGAAGCAAAGCCCAAAATGACAGACAACAAAGCCCGAAGTGACGGACGGCACAGCGGAGCCTTATAAAGGACGTTTGCCGATAGGCATCCAGAGGGTAGTGAGAGAAGATAGCGGCAGATGCTTCGACTCCAATGGCATTACGGCTGCTGTTAATTAAGCCGGGAACTATAGTGATGAGGGTTGGGAGAGGAGTACGAGAAACAGGTGGAATAGAAAGGAGGCGGCAGCAGTAGCATGTTTCCGCTTATCCGCCCTGCTGTATGAAACAGATAAGGCGACCCTTGATAATCTACGCAACGGTCGATGCAGGATGTAGTTAGAGTTCGTGGAACTTGTCATGGTTGTATGTGGGTTGAGATACTGCCAGGGCGCCCAGACCTAGACAGGAGGATGATTAGGGTCCTCAACCGAAGCCTCTAGCTCAAATGCCTGTCCGCATGGCAGTTGGGTGTTGGCAATAATTTAGTTTTACAGGTATGGACACTATCCCATTTCAATCTCTTAACCTGGAGGACTAGGAGACTGAGTTTGTCTGATCTCTGACCATTTACCAACATGATAGGGGTAGCTCTCAAGTAGCCGGGGTGCACTACCCAGTGTAGCTCAATGGGTCGAAAGGTTACTCAAACCGTCTCACCACGTTAAGGTCCAGCCTCGTTTCGACAGATTCTCCCATCGCGTCTATCTTCGTGTGTGTCCTGCATAACCATTTTCCAACCGGTCGGTCTACGCGTGGTTAGGACTTTTGACTTCTAGTCCCCGGTTCGCATCTGTGTAGGCTCGTGCTGCCTCACAGTATCCTTAGCCCAAGTACGACTGTTGTCAGTCACGTGGCATCGATGCGTCGGCACGACTTCCTGGTGTACTACTGATGCTCTTTTTAATTCTTGCGTGCTTTGTGGGTAACGTCTTTCAAATGTCTAACTTTTCATTTAAGACGCGATTGTTATGCACCTTCGTTGTCCTCTTGGACACGGAACTAGGTCATCTTCGACACCCACTTCATTGTTATTTTGTTACAGGTATCTGCAGGTGATAGCCACACTGCCGCCCTAGATTCCGATGGACAAGTATGGATATGGGGCACGTTCCGCGGTCCTAATGGTCCTATTGGCTTGACACAACCCGGGGAAATTAGCATGACTCCAAAGCGATTGCTTGCTCCTCCATCGGTCTCCGTCCAGTCAGACCCACGATCTGCTTCGACCTCCTCGTCGAGCAGTTCTCACTTGATGCCTGGGATACGTGTCATCAAGATTGCATCAGGACAAGATCATTTGGTTTGCCTAACAGAGGAAGGACGTCTTTATACAATGGGCTGTGGAGAACAAGGTCAACTCGGCCGCATTGCAGAGCGTTTCGCTCGCACAGGCGGACGATCTGGCATAGGTTAGCTGTTTTGCATTTGACTTTAGGCACTTATGTTCATTGTTTATGTTTCTCTTTATGGGTTATACTTCTCCATTTGTGCAGCCCAAATTGTCTGTGATTTGACCGAATTCACCCTATTCCACCTCTGCTCACTCCACTTAAGTGTCTTACCTTATCAATCGCGACGGCAATGGGCCTCAAAATATAACGACGACTTATTTGGTTCCGCTATCCACTGCGTCACCTTAGGTCGCTGCTTGTGTATCAGCTCACTTAGGGATAGGACGGGGGATTCTCAATCCCATTTTGATTTTCCTCTATCCACAACGCCTATCACTCATGCCCCTTGTTCTCCTGTTCCTCATATCTGTTGTGGACCTTTATCCTTGAATGTTAGGCGTTGCACATTTGCGGCCCAGAACTCCACGATCGATTTCGTGTTCATTTATACTCATCAGATAAAGGTCGCAGGAATGCGGCTCAAAATAACCACTCCTTTGTTTTTCTTAGTTGGCATGAGCGTTTTTGCTTTTATTAACCACACCTACAGTGAAATCTGGCCAGCTTCCAAACTGGAATTAGCATCTCGTTGATTTTGCCATCTTTCTCTCCTTACATCGGTTCTATCCACGGGCGACGCTCGACGTAGCTGCATGCCATCAGTGTTGACATGTCCCCTGTTCGAAACACGCACATACGATTGTGGCTTCATCTACTAGACCCAGGTTTCGGTGGCCGTTCCTACATTCCTCGCTTCTCCGGTTTAACCGGGTTGATTGCCAACATTTCGTGTTGTTCTGGAGTTGGGCTCATCGAAAGTGTCAGTCGCAATTCTTTACTCGTTGGGATTTCAGTGACAAGCCACATACACACACTTCACCTGCGAAGTCCACTTTTACTCACTGTGTAGCATATGGGTGCACGCTGTTCTCGCTCTTTTGACGTACATTCCCTGAAGCTAATACTGTAGTCATCGCACAAGTCTGATTAGTACCGCAATCTTCTGTGTCTTTGGATATCGTGCTCGCCACTGGGGCCATTAGTGCTCAAACGAGCCACCCATCCGCGTCTTACTATCTCCCGGGGGCATTTCGATATTGCCCCATTTCATTTACTTCGGTAAAGTCAACTAACTATGATCCTCTCACTGAAGTGCGGTGGCTCCATTTGTCTGCATTATCATCATCATTATACACGTTAGCTGCAGATGGAAAACACTTCAGCTATTGTGGCGCAATACAAAAGACAAGAAAAGGAAAACAAACAGTGGCACGCCGGCTGAGTCACCAGGAACGAATGGACGTCGTTCCGGAGAGCTAATAGCTGGCTATCGTGTCGTAAAAAGAGAGTCATATTATGCCTAACGAGTGAGATCGTGATTGGAGGGGATGCTAATCAGGAAGAGGATGGACAAAGGAACTCACAACACAAACGCCATTGGGGCCCGCTCCTAGCCATATCTGCAAGTGTGTCCAACCAAATGTGTTCACCGTCCTTAGGACCCCAGCCAGACAGTTGGGATGCATCAACCGCTTCGAATTGAGGGTTTTCATTTCTCTCGACCAAGTCATCACTTGGTCTCCTCTTCCAACCGCACCCCGGCGCGCAAGCAATGCACGTCGCGGAAGTCGGTGTGCTGGCATGCGCAACACGTGGCCTAACCATCGGAGCCTGGTGTGTGATATAATGGTGCTGAGCAATTCACTCGCTCTTCCTGCACCAACTACGCGACGCCGAACACGCGCATTGCTCACGCGGTGCTTCCACCAGACATGAGCTAAGCTACGCAGGCAGCGATGATCGAATGTGAGTAGCCTCTTTGTGTATGTCGACCTGATGAGTCAGGTTTCACAACCGTACAGGAGGGTTGAACGGACGGCTGCGTTATAAGCCCTGCCCTTCAGGGCAAGTGTAATGTCGCGTCTGCGCCACAGGTGGCGGAGATTGGTAAAAGCACCTCGAGCTTTTGCCATATTGTTCGTAACCTCATCTTCGATCCCACGGGCGCTAATATAGCTGCCCAGGTACTTGAATTCCTGAACGACATCTAGCAGATCACCACAAAGGGTCAGTGCGGGAATGGGTCCCTGCCAATCTTGGAGAAGTACTTTGCATTTCGATGGAGCAAAGCATAGTCCAAAACGATTAACAGCCAGTGCTAATCGGTCCAGTGCTGCTTGGTATGTTTGGGAGCTGTCACAGATTAGGAAAATATCGTCCGCGTACCCCAAGTCAAGAAGTCGCTCACCAGGAAGTAATTCCACACCTAGGTCGTGTCCAGTGAACGCTGTTTCCATGACTTCATCAATAGCGAATTTAAAGAGATTCACGTCGTTAATATACCCACTTCTACTACGACTACTACTGCCGTTGACAATATGACACAAATAATGATATTGATAATGCGAGACTAATTGACGATGGCATGAATCCATCGAATGGGGCTAATCTACTTTCTTGACTGCGTCGTGCTTGACTACTTATCCAATCACTGATGTGGTCGATTTCGTAGCTCTGATTTCGGCAGACAACACTCATCAACTTCACCCAGTTTGCTGGTAAGCGCTTTTTCGCACGTTCGATATCTCATCAGTTGCTAATTTCAGGGCTTCGTACACTTGGTTACAGTATTGGTAATCCATATGTAACGAAGCAGCCGATTAGCACGTTGTCTTTGGAGTGCTTGCCTAAAAAAATTATTTTCTATCCTTAAACGTCTATGCCACGGCTTTCGGGACGTGATGAGCCCATGAGCAATTTCCACAGAAGTTCACCACAAGTGGAGTACATTTGGGTTATTGGATTATCATTTTCTCCAGCTTTGTAATGAGAATCGTCGATTCTGTTTGTAAACTGACCGTCGGAATTGGAGTACACGGATGCGTTAGCTTTTTTGGGTCAGATGCAGCTGCTATACAAGCGCTGACGAATAGACAGACACGCATCGCTACACACTTTGGCATGCGCTTTGCGCCTTCAATGCGTACAGTGCTTCTTCAACATTGGACTAACCCGTCGCCAGTTCTTACTATCACTAAACAATCATTCGTTACAGTATTTCGGTTTGCTTGTAGCTCAACCTTCTCTAATGATCGTATTACTGAAGTAGTACCTGCACGGATTCATAGGGCTCTCGTGGTCTTATGGTGAGATATGGGCCTGTTGGTTAAGAAGACAGTGAGGTGTGACGATTATCACTGCAGTTATCAGATGTCTGGTTACTGCGCACAGCAGACAATAAGAGACTGACCATTTTGACCACGGACATCTGCGCGATACATTGCTCCCTTCTGATGGGAAGAACCGAGTAAGTGACGCTGAAGTTTATCTGCTGATGTTTGTCGATAAGCCTCTTTCCTCTTTCTCCAAGGGCCTGTTGAACTCGATTTGCTCCCCCCCCATCCACACAGACTCCGTCACGTACTCCGCATGCGTGCGACTTGACTGTTTCAATCTGTGCTATTGTTCATCAATGCGTCTTGTTGATTGCAATCCCAACCAATGCTATGGCGATAGTGTGAGAAAATTTTCCGATTTTTTAATTAGTTGATTTTTATCGTCCTGGATGGGATCCTCGGGCTGGTCTCATCAGTGCCCAGCTATGTTACCGGATACGGCTCAGTCACAATGAGTTGGTGCTCATCCGTTCGTTTCCTTTTGGTTGGGGCTCAACTATTCTACTCGGTGCTTTCAATTTTTGTATATTCGCCTTGGAATTTCCTCATTCTGCTTATTATTTTGGCAACGTGGGTCAAGGTAGCCGGGTCCACTGCATTTTGACACGCTGAACTGCCTCAGTTATCGGCTATACAGAGGGCAATGTGGGCAGTTCGACTTCAACCGACACTTCAGCGCAACATTAACCAGTCTGCTGTCAAACGGTAAACGATGAACATCTGTATCACTCGTTCTATGCTCCTACCAGACATGAGTAGCATCTCAAAGTCCATAGACGCTTCATTGCGCGATAGCCATACGTGACAGATTTGCGCAGACCTGGTCGCGTTGACCTAGACGAAAGTTACCGCGTAACGTGATCAGGGCGCCTATACACGCACGTATTCGGGTGACGCGCTGAGTCCTCGAAACCACAACGACACGCACTCGACCGGGGGATTAGACTTGCGAGAGTTAGACGCACAC
Organism: Dicrocoelium dendriticum; assembly: GCA_944474145.2. Lineage (NCBI taxonomy): Eukaryota > Metazoa > Platyhelminthes > Trematoda > Plagiorchiida > Dicrocoeliidae > Dicrocoelium > Dicrocoelium dendriticum. The sequence continues at coordinate 226,877,220 of OX104063.1, forward strand.
GTAGCACACGGCTAGAGCGGGGCACACGATCATGTGACCAAGCGGATCCCAACCACCCACAAGAAGAGGAGACAAGAGAGAACGAAGCGTACCTCCTTTTACGACCCACAAGGGCCGAATCACAGTTGGAGCAACGCTTCATCTTGTGAAATGAATCAGCACGTTGAGCTGGTGGTTTACGAAAGTGCATTGTTCACTTTGGCCCAGTTGCGCCCCGACTCTGGGTGGCTGGATCCTGATGCGTTGTGGGCAGGAATTGGACTCTGAGTAGCACAGCACAAGCAATAGCGTTTGTGACGCATTTTTACGGGGTTACTTGACGTACCCCCAACTCATCTCCTCGTGTTGTACTACCGATGGTTGACGGCTCTTTTGACACTGGTCACGAATTTTTTTCCTTCTGCATAATTTTTCGACATGAACGTTGGCATCACATTACCTGACATTCACCGGATATGTCTTCCTTGGGTCATAGTTGGCCACACTGCTATCACCTTTTTATGACGCGAATCAGCAGGGATTGTCAGACAATGCGACTCATCCGCCAACATCCTAGGTCCGGTTTAATGCGAATCATTCGTCCACTCGGCTTCAGCTCCGTAGCTACGTACGTATCATCTAAGGAAGCAGTGGTATCAGACTACCTTTTGTATCTGTAGTGACATCAGCCTTATGACGTGAATGCTCTTCATTGGGGTAATGCAGGTTGAGAGGAGGACCGGCTGATCCATTCTCAAGACTACCAATTTCAATATGGGCTTACAATCACATTAACTACCTAGCCGACTCGCTATATTGTCATCAAACACCGATTTAGCCTGATTCAGCGTGGATGATATCCTACCTGTTCTCTCATTACCTAAAGGCAATCTGACTTCCGATTCCTGCGGTTCGCCCCCTACTTGTTGTATGACGTCGACGACCTAATTCGTTTGCTTCTCGCAGTCCTATACGATACACAGAGAAGCACCTTCATGCACGGTTTTAGACCATCGTTCTACATCTGTGTAAATGACCGCAGGCTTCGTGAAAACCTTGCTCTCTCCTCTTCTCTGGATGCTGACCGGCACTGGTTAGGCTTTCAAAACGCCATGCTGTCCGTCATCATCATCATCATCATCAACAGCAGTACATCAGCCATTTGGACTGATGCTTCGCTGCCATACAACCGTGAGGAACTATGAAATAAAGAATAAGAAGACGGAGAGAAGGGGGACTTACCTGAAAACCTTAATGCCCTAAGCAAACATTCAGGGTCAAGGCGCCTACACCTTGTGTAGACAACATACCGTCACAACCAGCTGGCTATCGTGCAAAGATAAGGCGGCACCGGCGAGACAGCTTCCTTGCGGCTTTCACTGCCACGCGTCATAATCAGCCATTACCCGGCAGATAACTCAGCACCAAACACACTTTAAACAGACAATCCGATTAGGAGACGGCAGCAGACGCGCCACTGGTGTCGGTTGCGAGCCATGTCCTGTAAAGTCTCGAGCCAAGCACAAGGTGAGTCACGTGGACTCCAACCCGGAAGGCGAGACGGACCAACGGCACCCAGTTTGGTCGTCAGTGACTTCATTTCCCGCTGCCAAGTCAACTTCTGTCCACCTCGAGCCTTGCGCCATCCTACACCTGGTAGACTAAACAAGGCCCTCCTAGGTAAGCGGTGACCAGGCATGCGTAACACGTGCCCGAGCCAACGCAACTTATTCAGTGCTATCTGTTGTTCTAGGGAGCTAGCATGATTATCACCACCTAGTACTCGCCTACGCACATCATCGTTGCGGATACGCTGGTGCCATCTGACACCAGCAATGCTTCGCAAACAACGATGATCAAAGACTTGAAGGCGCCTCAGATCTTCAGACCGAAGGGGCCAAGTTTCACTACCATAGAGCAGAACGGCCCTCACTGTGGCCTTGTATACACGACCTTTCAGACGGAGGGAAACTCCCTTCTGTCGCCAAAGATACCGCAGGTTCAAGAAGGCAGCTCTGGCCTTTGCAATGCGTGAGCTCACGTCAGTTTCTATGCGCCCATCATTGCTGATGCAGCTGCCAAGATAAGTGAATTGATCAACCACCTCGAGTTCCTCGTTAGCAAGCGTCAAGGGGTCATCAAGTGGCTGGTGGTCCTGCAGCAACACTTTGCACTTTGAAGGTGCGAAGTGCATACCAAATAATGGGACCACTCTGGATAGGCTATTCAGGGTTGATTGTGCCGCCTCAACATCGTCGAAAAGCAAGACGATATCGTCCGCATAATCTAGATCAACTAACCTTTCACCAGGCAGCACTTCAACACCTACATCGTGAGATTCCGCAAGGGAACACTCGATGATAGAATCCACGACGAAATTGAACAAAAACGGGGAAATCGGACAACCCTGACGAACGCCACTTGTAGTCGAAAAGCTATCCGATAGGACACCGTAGACCCTGACGCGGCCTGTAGTGTTCGAGTATAGAGCACGAAGGATGTTCACATATTTCGTGGGAACACCTTTTCGCGCAAGTAATTCGAACAGAATCGATGCTGTCCGTAGGTTTTTCCAGTTGCGGCCTCGTACTCTGCACATCTAAAAGGTGAATCTCGGCAGCTTCCTCGGAACTTCTGGATCGTCGCCGCACCATGCCCGCTGACGCGAAACACAACGAAATTCGTCGGTCTATTTCTCTACGACTGAAAGCAAGCCTTCGCTCTTACCGTGAATCTTGGTAACCTAGGCGTGCTGCTGAGATGAAAGCCACTGCACCGATTGGAAACTGCCGCAGCTTGTTTCGTCCCAGTTCGTACGCCATCAGTCAGACAATCTGCGAGTTAGACGGTACAAAGATCACCAGCCTGCAGAAGTAATTGGAGCGCTGGGCTGAGCATTTTGCTCTTCAATTTTATTACGCAGCACAACCCTTTGTGACACCTCCATCTCCAGTGGATGGTGCTTGGCCTGTCCCCGTTGACCCTCCTACCGAAGTAGAGATCCGAAGCGCAATCCGATCTTTGAGACGGCATATAGCTCCCGGTTCTGACAGCCGCCCTCCTGCACTTTTCAAATATGGCGAGGATGTACTTGTCAACGAATTGCTCTCGCTTTTCACGAAGGTTTGGACTGATGAGGAGGTCCCCAACTCATGGAGAGACTCAATGGTTGTCCCGCTTCACAGGTAAGGCCCCCGAGAGGATAGCGCTAATTACCGCGGAATCTCGCTGATCTCAGTTGCTTCAACGATTTTTGTGTCCATCTTTCTTCGCATACTTTTCTCCACCAGAGAGTTTTTCCCGAGAAGAACAAGCCGGTTTTCTCCAGCGCAGAAGTTGCATTGATCAAATCTTCACGTCCTGACAAATTCTGGAGCTCCGCCGTGTCCACCGTCGACCAACAATCGTAGTGTTCCTGGACATCCGCGAGGCATTCGTTTCAGTAGACAGAGCTACTTTGTGGAATTGTCTACTAAGGAAGGGTGTGCCCAAGTTTCTTGCCATCCTAAGGGAACTGTACAGACACGTCAGGCAAAATTAGGGCTTACGGTGGACTCTCTTCGTTTGCTGTCCCCAGCGGCGTTCGCCAATGTTGCCCTGTTTCACCTTTCATTTTCAATTTTGCCATCGAAGATATACAACGAGCGCTAGAAGGAATCCAAAACTGCGGTGTTGAGCTTCTCCATGGCGCCAGAATCGCAGATTTGGTCTACGCCGACGACATCACTGCTGGGTGACGATCTACAAACCGTCTAAAACACCTTGAACCGCTTATGGATTGAGGCATCCAATTATGACTTGTATTTCACCCCAGCCAAATGTGAAGTGCTATTTTAGGATTAGCAGGGGCCTGCGTCTGCGCTCACTATTGCTAGTGACATTCTGGAACAGGTGGATTGCTCACTTAGCTAGGGAATCGCATCACGGCTGTTGATGATGAGGTTTCACAGCGCATTGCAGAAGTCCGCCTTGCGTTCATCAAACTGAGACACCTACGGCGTTGTCGTGAAATTAGTCTCAAGCTTAAGGGCAGGGTGTATAATGCTTTTGTCCTCACGGTCCTGCTGTACGGCTGTGAGACCTCGCATGTTCGCTCGGAAGACATGAGACGACTGTCAGTTTTTGACAACCGTTGTGTGCGATGGATTCTTCATGTGTGCTGGCAACCTTACATTAGCAATAGGGAGGTTCGTAGACGAGTGCTTGGAGCGAATAGTCCCAGCCTTCAACATGTTGTTCTCCGACACCACATGCGTTGGTTCGGCCACTTACTGCGGATGCCAGTCTATCGCCTTCCCCGGCGAGCGTCATTTGCGCTTCCCAGAAGCGATTGGAAAAGTGTCGCGGTGAACAATCAACGACGTGGAAAAGAAGCATGAAGAAAGTAGCCTCCAACTTAGCTTCAGCCGCATCAGCGCGCCTCCCGGGTTGGGGATCACGTGACTCGGAATTCCTGTGGGTGCAAACGCTGGATATGATGGCACGTAACAAACATCAGTGGCGCCAGTGTTGTTATGCCGTTTTATTTCTTGATTAATCTCCAGTATATAAAAAGAACAAAAGTATTCAAAACGGCGTGTGTGAAACCCCCAAAAAGGACGGTCTTTTTTCTGGTTTTCTTTTGTATGCTTGTTGTCTTCCCTTTTGCCATGATTTTGATGGCACATTCCTTGTATACAGAATCATATATATATATATATATATATATATATATATATATCGCAGAACTTCCTATGAAGATCTCACAGATATTGATCTCATCACTGTTATTTTACCGCTGCCCATGGATATCATAACTAACTAATTGAATAAATTGTGTATTCTCGCTTTTGGCGAGTCACGTCTGTGACGGCATGTTCGGGTAACTAAAGCATTTTCCAGTTTAACGAGTACGAAGGATGGAAAAATGTACAACAATAATGAAAATCGATTTTCAATTTTGATTGGGTGTAAAATTACCTGCCTTTTCAGTGTGGTACCTGGTGTTGCACAGGATATCTATGTATGATTTGGTCTCTTTAGGATATGAATACGGAAATGTATAAAGTAGCTACCAATTTCCTTTAAGTGCATTTTGTTCAAGACTATTTAGTAGTATCGAATTCTGGTAGTGACACTCATATGAAACTGGAGCAAGAGGACCACCTTTGACAGATAAATGTAAGAGTCCATTGCAATACAAGTAGTGGGAACATTTACACTGAGGACGGCGAATGTGGATGTGTGTTTGCTTGACTTCTTTCCTCATAACACACTTGTTGGTGATAACTTTCTCTTCGACATAGCCATGCAGGTGGAAGACAGAAAATAATGGCGCTGACTGTAGGGACTTTACCATTGCAATATTTGCTCTCTCTCTCTTGTGTACTGGTTTCTGGATCATATAAATCCTGGACCTTGTTCATATGCTTGCTGTTCGTTATGTGAAATTCCTATATTAGATGAATCACATTTTGCACGGTGAAGTATTTTCTGATCTTTTTTCGAAATTCCTGCTCTGAATTGCTAGCACGGATATCGGTTGGCAATTTGTTCCGGATTCGTGCATATCTGTTAAGGAAGAAGCTAGCGTATCTGATGGTCTTCGACCTGCATTCCACTACCGAATGTTTCTTATTTCGTGTGTTGTATGCTACTGATTGTATTATTGCCATGTTAAGACTGGAAACACCTTTTCATGTGCAGGGTGTTATAGAATGTGATCTGCTTGTGCTTCATTCGCCTGAACCAGATGGGATCAAGCTTGAGTTTCTCACATCGCTCGGAATATTCCACTTTCGCTGAGGTTCCTAATAACTGCTGTGTGAATGTTCATTGTATATTTTCTAGTACAATGCGGTCTCCTTTGTTTGCGATACTGTACACCATCGAGCAGTATTCCAACAGGGGACGTGAAAGTTCTGAATATGCGAAGAGTGTAGATTCTTTTACTTTGAAAGTTCTAAATTGCCTTGTCTGGTCTTTGCAGTGACGTAAGCTACTTGTCCGGAGAAGTTGAGCGAGCATGAGTATCTCACTCCCAGATCACGAACAGTATGGCATCTATTAACTTGCTTATCACAACTGGTTAAACTGCTAGATGTTATGTCGCATTTGTAAGACATGGCTCACTTCTTTTCGAAAAAGTCAAGTGGTTGTTTCCTGTTGCATGCTTTGACCACACAGCTTCTTATGAGGCATAACGCATGAGGTCACTCAAGCGTGACCGTTTGGACAGGTTCAGGGACTGCTTTGTCTTCGTTTTACTAAGTGTTCAGTAACAAACATGGTTCTGTGCTGTTTGGTGGACGCGCACAACCTACGCGGACTCGGGAGCGTACTTTACCTACAGCCCATAAGCCTTGCGTTGCTCTCTAGCACTGCGGCTGACTTAGTAATCACTCCCGGTCGTCAGCTTTGTCGTCCGAGCTAGTTTATAGTGGCATCTAACCGGTAGATCAGACCCCGTTGGCATGCGTCATTTTTAAATGTGCTTCACAAGATCACTCGGATCGGCAGACTGAAGCCATAGACTGGAGTTATAGTCAAAAAAGCTGACATCAAATCTTCTACTTTTACCCTCTTGTCCTCCTATCTTTCGACTCTGGATTCATATTTAATCTTTTCCTTTTGATTTTCCTTTCCTCTTTTTCTTTCACTTATTGCATTTTACTACCATGTCCACAAGACAACCGGGTGCTCCTGCACACTTGAGTACCTTGATAGTGGTTACTAATTTGAAATGGACTTGAATATTCCGGTCCACTCGCCCTATAAAACTCCTCACATTCCTCTTCCTTAAACTGTGCTCTTACTTTCTCGGTTCCGGCGTCATCGGTACTGCTTCAGTTCATCGGAATGTTTAATTTGCTAATGTGTGGTTGGTGCTTGACTTATATCAATATGGAAAGAGAAAAGTACCTTTCGGCTCTTTCGGGATCACCTGTTTTGCCACGTTTTCATTTTACTTTAACAATGTTCTTTTTTCATACTGTACTGGGGGCCTTTATCTCGTTGTCAAACATCGTTAAGAACTAGTTCGCGGCTTGTGTGCCATAATCGGCGCCTACAATGTCGTGTTGACGCAGACGAGAGGAGCACCGCTAAGTCACCCAGCCCATCATATGCCGCTCGATTCGGCTACAGATTTCATGTGATGACCGCTACTGTATGCATTCAACATGAGTTTATAACTGCCCCTGTGGCTTGTATTTGTTCACTACTCCTCACCTTTTTTATTCCACGCTTGTTTTTCTTACTTAGTGGTGGCTAGTGTTGTGTCCCGAATCCATCGGGGGTGGGGGGGTGGTGTTTATTTGCTTGTGGCTTACTGTGACACACATGCCTACTAAGATCGGTTAATGCGATGTAATCATGGTTTTTCTCTTTCCTAACTCTTTCTGCTAGGCGCTCTCCTCCATCCAACCGAGTGCCGTGTCCGTGGTTCCGTTCGCTTCTCAGACGTATGGGCTGGAGGCTATGCGACCTTCGCTCGTTGTCAGGCGTCTGGTAGCATTTACGCTTGTGGCCTGAATAACTACGGTCAATTGGGACTCAAAAAGCCCATTACGCGCACTGCTGTGGCGAATTCCAGCACCCACAACGGTGGGGGTCTGGATGACGATGAAGAGGATGTGATGGAAAGCCATGAGGATGTCGCTGAAGATGCTGATCTTTCCATAGATGCAGTACGAGTACTTACGGATCGGAATGAAGCGGACAAGTCAGAAGCCGCTCTGATTACGCGACAAGGACCGCTCGTACAATTCATGCTCACTCGTGCTCGTGGATTTGCTCCAGACAGAGACTGGAAACAATTTGCGGTTAGTGTTCACCACACCCTAGCCCTGGATGCCGCCGGTGAGCTACCACTTCGTTTTTTTGCTCCTTTGCACCCGTTTGACGTTTTTGTTTTTTCCATTCTATACTGTGCTGTTTAGGGAGGGGAGAGTCCTTGAATGAAACAGTTCGTGCCACCGTTTGCGTACCATGGCTGTGAACGTTCTCAGTCGTTTCTTCCACAGCCCTTACCATAGCTATCACCACCTGATCTTCTCAGTTTGTCCCTATCAGGCGTCCTACGTCGTAAAGGTGAAAACAATTGCTATCGTTTTCTGCCTTACGTAAGGCGCTTTATAACACAATCCAAGCTGCATACGTTTCCGAGGGAGTCGCGGTAGGCGCGATAGCTATTCTCGGCCCCGTATCTAGTACTATCGCCCACCAACCACTTTCTTTGCTTACTTAGAGGTCGGTCCTGATAACCATTTGTCCACGGATAGGTCACTTGAGCAATCAAACATTGGTGTTATATGCAGTGGCAGGACCGATTTACTTAATTACTATCCGGGCAATTTATATTTGCGGTATTACGGAATTCTTGGAGTTGCATTATACTTGCTAGACGGTCAAAGTATACCGCAAATGTCTTGTTTACGTTGATACTTTCTAGGTACCAAACATGGTACAGGCCATTTAACCAACCGCCCTCTGCATAGCGGGAGGGGGTGAATACGACATATCCTGAGCCACGTACTGCTGCAACGGGAAGTATAAGCTACAACCTCTATGCGGAACGTTCTAACACGGTCTGTCTAATTCATTAGAACAACGTAACAACTTCAACAGCGACCGCAATATACTCGAACCAGTCTTCTGTTGACGTTTGATAGGTTCACTCAAAGCATGCCGAAATGGACTCAAGCGTGTGTGACACGTTGGCTTCCGGCTCTTGTTTTATTCTCCGAATTTGCCGTTTCCTTTTCCGCCTTCGACCATCACCATTTCACGCGATGGCCCTCATTTATACTATTGCGTGGCCTAAATGTACCGCGCCAGCCGCATATGTATCTATCAACCGAGAGCGCCAAGCTCTATAATTGCAGGCACACTAACCTCATTTTCACGACACCGTCCATCGTTCACAGCCTCTAGCCAATTCAAGCCTGTACGCAGACAGATATCTGTCGGGTTCAAAAGAAATCCTTGTTCATTCGAGCGCCAGCATTACGAAAGTACTTCCTACTGATTACTGATGAGTAGTGGGGATTTTAGCGTAATTTTATATGTGATCGGCCGCAGTCCCCTCGGCCCCGCAGGTTCCCACCGTTCGTAAAAGCACCATACAGCTGTTCCTACCCTCCGGATGTTGTCAGGGGTGCGCGTTACTCGGTCTCCTGTCGAGTTCCGACCCCATGACTTCCCGATGCCAACACCTTGCGCCACTTAGCCATGGGTGACGGCGGCGAACCTAACTGATTGGCAGTTGACTACGATATAGCGCGGCTCATCCTCCACTACCGTGGCAGTGTCTGGCCTCAGAGCTATGACTTTCCGTATAACGACTGTCTACGACATAACATTCAGAGGCTATACGGACGGATTTTTGATTAGTGATGAGTAGTGGGGACGAGATCCATCAGATCGAAACAGCTGTCTGATGTTTTTCCAGACTGCGCGAACCTGCGTCACCGAGTGGGGATTGCGACGAATTACATCTGAAACCTTCTACTGATGTTTCACTGCTACACAGCCATCAACAGTTGCATGCGGTGGTTGGGACACTGCGACGCTTTCCGTGCCTACTCAGTTTTTCGTGGATTACGCGCCGAACGACTGAACCATTCCACCACTGGTCTTACACTTAGTACCTTGAAGCGGTCAACTAGTTCACTCTTAGTATAAATTTCCTATGAGCCAGGTTAGACGGCGCAACGTCTAAATGTCCAAAGTTGTTGCCTCAGAGATTGTAAGCAGCCCGCATATCCCACATCATGTATTACAGTGCACTGTGTTCGCTACCCAACAGTCTTTATCCCTATTAGTTGACTGAGAAGTATTGAGTTGTAAAAGAAAGTCAACCCGCAGCCTTAACTCTTTCATTATGTAACCTGGTTTTGTATATCATTCATATGACAGATTGCATAAGCATCTCTATGTTCTATTTTTCTTCCGATGTGGTCGTATTGTCTTCATGCAATATTGCTCCTCGCGTCAAATAGCACAACGAGTTCTCTCTGTCCATGTTTTTCTATCTCTCAGTGGGCGTAACACTTTCCAAGCCACCCCGTGTGCCATTAAAATATATGTGAGGCATGACGGTGCACCTGCGTAATTCGATGCTTGCAGTTACATCTACCTATAGTAACAGGTTATGAATAAGAAGCGGTCACGTAGTATAATGCGTGACTCTTGGAGCTGCGACGGTCTTTTTGACAGATTAGTATTTTATTCTATCGACACACATGACACTACTGCTCCACATCACCTTTAGATGGTTGGCGGCATCCGGTTTTGGATTTGCCTGTCACTGTAGCCAGCCACAGAACGCCTGCGCCTATAGAGGGACTATTGGTGGCTTGCGCTTCAACACTCACAATTCCATCCACACACCCCATATCCAGTGTAAACCCGAAGGAATAAGACCGGGAGGCATGTGGATGGGAGTCACGTTTCATCAACGGAGCCGGCCCACACTCCTTCACAGGCAAACACAAGCACGTTGTATTTGGGGAATCAAGCGTTGGCTAGACCGTGGTCCGCTCCACACTGAGTGCATGAAACCACTCTTTGAGCCTAGCACGCCTACGAGGACCGTACACCCCGTCCCCTCTAGGAACGGCCAGCTGTCTCCTGGATGCAGTATGGACGAGGTAGTGGGTAAGAGACAGGTAGGCACCTTGTCAACATGCACATCAAGCGCAGCCACACCGGGGATGTCAAGCAACCGTCAATCACTTGAAATGAAATTATCAAATAAAATATATCTGTTAAAGCATACGGCTATGTCTACATAACTGGATTGGCATATGAAGTAAGTTGGTTAGCAACGAATCTGGGATAAGTACCAAATGTCTACAAGTTACTCAAAAAATGCTACATGCGCAATAAAGTTCACAAAGATAAGCGCAATTAGCGAAAGCAACGTGTGCAAGTTAAAAGAAGATTATTCGGGTGGGCAGGACAGACCAATTAAAGTGGGATGAAATATCTGAGACGCGCTGTACCTGACCAACCTGCTGAGATAAAATGTGCTGAAATTCGACAAGCTACGCTTCAGATAATTAAGTTGATGCAGTCAGAAATTTTTGAGGCGATGCGCCGCCTTGCGTACAACGAACCCGACATAGCAGTTCGAAATTTAAACCTGAGGTTATGCAGATTAAAACGACTCAACCCCTTCCTCATTAGTGGGATACTTCGGGTGAGCGGAAGACTGGATCAACTCTCGGTACCGTACGATGCGAGGCATCCGATTTTACTTCCCGGTCGCCACTTTGTCACTCGCCTTCTTATACTTCACTACCACTACATCAATGGACACTCTGGTGCGCAGCACACGTTGTACGATCTTCATCGACGCTACTGGATCGTGGGTGGGCTTTCATCCATAAGGCGCGTGCTTTTCAAATGTGCTAAATGCCGCGTTAACCATGCGAAGCCACTGAGTCAGCTGATGGCACCAGTTATAACAGACCAATGTCTGACCTACCAACCGGCGTTCACCGCAGTGTGAATCGACTATTTTGGACCGCTGGTAGTGAAACGTGGCCGCGTACATGAAAAGAGATGTGGCTGTTTGTTCAGTTTTCTTGACTACACTGGCTGTTCACATGGTTTCCCACTCTATGGATACCGATTCGTTTTTATGTGCATTTTCGAGGTCTTCAGCTAGACGCGGACGGCCGAATGTAATGTACAGCGATAATGGACAGAATTTCCACGGAGCTGAAGCAGAATTACGCAATCTTCTGAAGCAGCTGGATCAGACGAAGATCACAAAGTCTACGTTGGCTAGAGAGATTGACTGGAAGTTCAATCCTCCATGTGATAGCCATCGCGGAGGATTTTGGGAACGATTAATTCGATCCACTCCTGAATTATTACGTAACATTCTCAACGGCGAGATTGTGACTGAAGAGGTACTTGTAACCACACTCACTGAAATCGAAAGGATATTGAATGAGAGGCCTTTGGTAGCCTTACCCGACTCCCCGGATTCGCAAAGTGCTATATTCTCTCAGCAACTACTAACGCTTGCAAATGACCAGTCGCTTGAATACCCACCGATCAACTTACTAATCAAATTGAGCAGATTGTGGACAGGTAGGACATCTGTCCGATATGTTTTGGCGTAGGTGGATCAGAGTATATCTACCGCCACCGCAAAACAGGCAGAAATGGTTAACTGAAATCCGAGATCTTAGGCAGGGGGATTTAGTTTTAGTTTGTGATTTACGCACATCAAGAGGCCTGTGACCTAGGGGTGTTGTGGAGGAAGTTGTCAAGAACAAAGACCAACTATTTCGACAAGCACTGGTGAGGTCAAGCAAAGGTGTATTGAAAAGAGATGTCAGATAGCTATGCCTACTAGAAACGTACTAGGAAGAAGAGACTGATAACGTGGAAACCATCGTCCGGATTACGAAACCGCCGGGGGAGTGTAAAGTCCGAAAGGAACTTTGATGTATCCCCAACCTGGATTGCTTACATGAGGACACGGTATCTCTATTCCCTAATTATTCTGCTCATTTACATTGCTTTACTGTGTCCTACAAACGGTTACCATATCGTATATTTATTCCTTTCACTCGATCACTGACCTGTCCTTGACGTTATTTATTATGTTGTTATGTTACTGTGATACTGTCCAAATACTCGCTCCGCCGCACGCTCTACAGTTTCTGCCCACTTGCACTACGATTGCAAAACCTAATCGTAAGTCATGTACTGTATTTAATATGCCTTATAGAACCACGGTTACAGGGTAATTCGTTTTATTCTTCTGCCCAGACCGTGCGCTAAGTCTAGGTTTATTTGTTCGTAGTTTCTAGTTTAGGTATCGTACGGCGTACTTAGTTTAGGCTTCGAATCGTTTGTACAATAATAATAATAATAATAATAATAATAATAATAATAATAATGCAGGAATCGCCTTCCTTCTTTCAATCTGAAACCTGGTACATTTGAATTTAAAACTTAATTACAACCTTGGAGTTAGCACGCGTCCATAGTTGTGCGCTGCCCGACTGCTGGTTTCTTCATGACCAAGTGGAGTGCACTTGTAGCATTGGTGATTTTTGTACACGCAGTCTCTGGTGGGGTGCAACTCTCCACACTTATAACAGGTCGTCTGGGGCTTCCGATTTGTTACCTCTCAATTTACATTTTGGCCACGAATAACTATGTGACATACCTTGAGTTCTCCTCTAGAAACCGAATTTTCAACCCTTCTGGTGTCGTGTTTCAAGCTGAGCATCCTGTGATTTCCTGCAATGTCAGCTGCGCTTCCTGTTCCAACTCAACTTTTTTGACAGTAACTCAGCCAACTGCAGCTGCTGGCTTTTTCAAACTCCTTTTGCTGTAGGATGGACCGCATCTTCTTGAATGAAATGGCTATGATTCTTTAACACCGTCGCCAAAAAATGTTCCTTTTTTCCGCCCACAGACTTTGTGTCCAAAGGTGACTGCAAGCATCATTCAGAGTAACCGAGTTAACAGCTACGACCAATAGGGCTGTAATACACGAATCCTGTGGGCGTAGGCTTGATACTGACATCAATCCAGAGTTCACTGATGCGTTTCATGCTTATCTGTGCGTGGCTTTCCACCTCCCCAGACCTTTGTGCCAACAATAGTCCATGACCTTTGCTGGCTATTTTGATAGTCTACCAGTACTTATACAAGTTCCGTCCTGTGAACATCTTGCCTGATTCGATCACTGTCGCCATGTTTCTGGGTTACCTTATTACGCCTTACCGCCATCTGTTTTGTTCACAACGCCGGCTGATCTCACTCTTTTTTTGGACATTTTAACTTCCTAAATCCAAGCCTACTAACCAACCAGCGCCCTTTGCTTTTACATCATCACAACACACTTCAGCTAGTGGAAAACACCTCAACTGCTGTACCGCAATACATAAGAACTGAAAAGAAACCTACAACAGGTGCACGGCAGCTGAGCTACCAGTAACGGATGAGCATCGTTCCAGAAAGCTACCAGCCGGCTATTATGCAGCAACAAATTTTATTACACAAGATTGCATTATGCTAAGAAATGAGGTCGCGATTGGCGACATCATTGAAAACAATGTTGCCCTCTGTACTCCGGGATTCCAGTATTTCTGTAGCTTTCCACACCATACCACTGCTCTTCCGTTATTTTGATAATTTCATACACCACCAACACAATTTAAAGCTCATCGGTCGTTTCATTGTACACCTGTAAGATTTTCTGTTCACTTGGTGGCTACCTCAATCCTATCCCTCTCTCTAAGTTAGTATCCCTCGCCTTTGCACTTTTCTGCAGGTCATGTCTACTCCATCGGCCGCTCGGATTATGGTCGCTTGGGTCTGGGGAAATCCGTTTCGTCCGGTAGCATCCCGGTTTCACAGCCAACCATGGTGCAAGGACTCTTGTCCAATCGCACCTGCTGTTGGGTTGGTTGTGGAGAGGCGTGCTCCTTTGCTGTGGACACTGAAGGTGGGTTGGGCTGATGACTACTGTCCCACGGGCATGTCACAGTACAGTGTTTCCCCTCTGTATACACTATACACGCTCCCTTAATCTTCTTCCACACATGTAGTCTGTCATGCACATGAAAATCCCTGCGTATTTTGCCTCCTCAGGTACTGCCTACTCCTGGGGCATGGGAAGTAATCAACAATTGGCAAACGGCGATGGCGACGATGATGAGGACTGTTGCGAGCCTGGGATCATCAAAGGCAAGCAGATTCAGCATCGGTACGTTCTTGAGGTTTTGCTTAATACATTCGTAGGTAGGTGTACGGTGTGCCCGATTTTGCGACCCGCTGTACCATTGGACGCTGAATACTCACATACATGAACCTCAACTGTTGACGTAGGTGTTAGGAGTGGTAGAATCAGTGGTATTGGCTAGCGTTTTTGACGCTCCGTTATCTGCGGAAAGATTGCTGATTAGGATGCAGGACAGTGAATGCCGCGAGAAAGCTATCTCACCAATGTCGTTCTATTTACGCACGATAACTACTTGTTTTTGGCCGTGCGTTTTTTGATAACGTGTGAACGACTTGATCCTGAATGTCCGTAAGTTTTTCACTGGGTCCCTATTCTCATCATTCACTAGGTCGTTATACTTGTACGACAGCGAAACATCATTTCGAGTTACCGATGGGCTGTTGTTCTTGTTGATGCAGTCGGGTCGTTGATAGCACACACATTGAATAATGTTCCTATCTCAGGGAAAAGAAGCTGGCGCATTCAGTCGAGGATTCTCTATATTTCTGCATAATTGTGAAACGTAGTAGCAATCCACATAATTATCCATCTATGTGTTCCTTCACGTCTGTAGCTCTGTGCTCTCCATCCTAGTGCTTCGGTTAGGAGGACGTGTCCTCACTTTAATCGTCGTCATTTTAGTCAGCAGCGTGTCCGCGCCTTGTACTTATGCCTCACTATTCCACAGTGGTTATTCCTAACGGCGGCTGTGCATTTGAAAGTAAAAAGCGAAACAGAGTGGTCTCCTCAGTCACTATTCTGTCTGCGCTCCCTTGCTCGTCCGAGTACACTCGTTTGTAATTCACCGGCAAAAGCTACTTGTCTCTCGGTCACTAGTGTACTGTTGCACCCATCATGGATCACAGGTTGCCTAAGCCTTGTGCTTATGGCTTTCCATAGGCTCAACTATCTATGGAGACGGCGGAATATCAGCTTGCCAGTGAAAGGTATGGTGTATAACACTGCGATAAGGTCAGCGTTACTGTATGGATCGGAGATATGGCCAATTCGCAATGAAGACATTAAACGCTTGGCCGTGTTTGACCACCGGTGCCTGCGAAGTATTGCTTACGTTTGGTGAGAACACCGTGCAAGCAATGCTGAGGTCCGCTAGTCGGTTTCTGCCAAGAAACCTTTTCGTGCCTTACTCGATTGTTTATTGAACCTTAATCACTTATGTTGGCTAGGTCATGTCCATCGTCATCATCATCACCACCATCATCATCATCAATACACGTTCGCCGAGCGTGAGAAACATACTACAACTATCGTGCAGCAAAACAAAAAGATAAGAGAATAAACATTACAGATTACAAAAGCTAAAAAAGTAACCTACTGCTAAAATCACATTATGCATTAGGTTGAGATTGTTGTTGGAGGGGGAAGTTACAGAGAAAAAGGATGGACAAAGAGACTCAGAACAGAAACGCCATTTATTTCTTATCCTCGCCTTGTCAGCTTGTGTATCCAACCATAGGGGTTCATCGTCCTTCGGGCTCCAGCCAGGCAGTCGAGAAACACCAACCGACGCCAAGTTCGAAGTGAAGAACTGTTATTGTTATTCTTACGGTGTGTTTCGAGGCTACTAGATCCATCGCACTTCGGTGTTCGGATCATTGTTGATCTGAACTGAACTGCTCTGCATACATTAAGTCAACTGACAAGGACACACTTTTAGGTCCATCGATCTACTGTAGCTCAGAGTGATCCGTGTCTTTCTTTCATGTTCAGGATATAACTAGTATTTTCGACCTAAGGTTGTTGGTTATACTCGTTTTTCTCGGTGTTTTATTTCTTGCGAAAATTTGCCCCTCTTTTTGACGAAAATGTGTCCGTGCGTTATTTGGTGTCAGTTCGACGCCGTAGGCGACAATGCATCGAGTTCGCGGATGACCGTAATGGAGGGCGATGTGTGCCGACCAGGTGTGCGCAAAAGGTGTTAACGAATAGATATCGAACGGATTTAATGTACATGTGGGCAAAGAGTGTTTGCATAATGGACAATAGAATGAGTGCACAGCGTGGGCAGATAGATGGGACACGGTTGCGTAATGGATGGAGGAGCAGATGACACTTTGGTCTAGAGACAAGCGGACTTGGATAGCAGATGGTGGACAGATGGCGGTGATGATACTCTAGAAGAATGTTCCAACGTCCAACTGACTACTTAGGTACTTCTTCCGAATACCAACATAATTATTACAACAAAAACAAATCCAAAGTAACTTTCTTCATGAATTGCTCATTTTTTCCGCGATTCCGCGTTATTTTTCATTGTCCGCGACAGTTCGCAAACTCCACGATTTTTCTGCGTTTTGCGGAATCGCAGAAATTTGGGATCTTTAGTTATCGCCTGCACAAATAAAACATTTATGTGCAAGTTTGTTGGCCGATCTAAGTCGGACACCCAAACTCCGATCACTGCTGTTGTACTTACTTTCCTTGTTTCACTGAAGCGTTCACTGCGCAAATCAACACTGATAATCCTATTTTCGGCCTGGGTTGTTGCCAGCGAATGCACTGAATGAGTCGAATGCCGATCGTCGTTATCCCTTATTCACCAATAGCAGGTTGTTGGAAGCTGCTTACTTTCGTAGATTATGGGATTATTTAATGGATTTTTGAGGTGTATATAATTTGAACGAAGCGCCACAGGCTCTCCGCAGCATCACGAAGTGAATTCTGACCTGAGTTGTCAGAACTGATCAAAAGCCTTCAGTCCAGTTAAACAGCTATGATTCGGGCACCGAAGTACAGTGGATCCGATTGTCACAACTCGCGTCGCCAGAATGACGATGAATAAAAATTGCGAGAGAACGAGGTTACATGCACCTAGAATGCAAAAGATGGAATCAAGAAGGAAGGAAAATTAACAGCTAGATGCAAAAAAAACCGATTGCAGAGACGCCACTGACTGCGCGATATGTCTGAGAGGTTCTCCAACCGGTGGTACAGACCATCCCGAGGCCCTCATCCAAAAAGTGCGTTGCACGTGTCTGACCAAGTATCAATCAATTTCTTCAAGGCTTTGTGCCACTTCATGGACTGGCCACATCGCGCTTTTGCCCAACTTGTTGCAGCGACGGCGTATAATACACTCCGAGAAAGGCGGTCAGCAGATATACGGAAGTTATGATCTAGGCAACCTAAGTGATTAAGACTTAGTTAACAATCCAACGAGGCACCAGAATATTTCTTGTGAAAAACCAACTAGCGGACCACAATATTGCTCACCTGGTGTTTTCGCCAAATGTGAGATGTGATTAAACGCAGCCAATCGTTTAATTTATTTACTGCGAACTGACCAGGTTTCTGATTCATACAATAACACTGACCTTATCGCAGTAATATATACACCCTACCTTTCAACGTCCGGCTGATATCCAGCCGTCTCCATAGACGGTTGAGCCTCTGAAAAGCCACGCGCGTGCTGCTGACACGCGCAGTAACCTCAACCATGTGTTCACCAGAGGCAACGCAACTACCATGGTAAGTGAATCGATCCACCAT
This sequence comes from Dicrocoelium dendriticum, assembly GCA_944474145.2. Taxonomy (NCBI): domain Eukaryota; kingdom Metazoa; phylum Platyhelminthes; class Trematoda; order Plagiorchiida; family Dicrocoeliidae; genus Dicrocoelium; species Dicrocoelium dendriticum. The sequence continues at coordinate 226,895,446 of OX104063.1, forward strand.
TTTCAGTGGTGGTTTATCGGTCTAGTCCTGCGACTACTATGCACCCTGAGGATGCAGAGTACATGCAGAAACGGACAACGCTACGCGTTTGTCTGTTCATTAGTGCTTGCATAGCCATTGCTTCGGGCGGTGGCCAAAACGATAACGCGCTTACCTTGTATTCTGGTGGTCACTGGTTCAAATCCGCGTAGGTGCGAGCGACCTTGCACCATTGTTGGTGGTAGCGTGGGCAGTGAAACATTGATACGGTTTGCCTACGTATTGCTGACGCAAGACCCAAACAGAGCTATGTCGTTTGTCTACTCAAGATTCGTCAGTCGGTCACCTGGTAGAACTTCCACTCCGGAGACGTTTGAATAAACTGGGTCGTTAGTGAAGGGTACTTGCGAAGCGGAAAATGCGAACGCTATCAGAAACAACCGAGTATTCTTCCAACTTGTACGTGGCACGAGTCCACGTACGGCATCAGTGAATGAGGCTATGACGGACAGCAGATGCACCCTAGCCTATCAACTTGAACTTTGAGCGAGACATCCGGAGTGTCTAGTCCAACCGGATGATGCTACTATTGCTTACTGAATCAAATGAACTCTCCTGAGATCTCGTTGCCACGACCCCAAGCATTGAAGAATTCCAGCATGAACTTGTGTTGTTGAAGCATAACTGCGGTTGTAATCCGTGGGGCTGCATTAATTTATTCCATACAACAGGAGCTGTAGAAATGCCTTCGGGTTAACGATTGCCGATTACCATCTCCGTGCTTAGAACCGACTAAAGAATGTCTTGCTAGGATCGTAGGGACCTTAGCCTTGTTACAATAACGTGTAAATTGCTCACATGGCTCACCGAAAAGTTCGATCAACAAGGGCCAGGCTGGTTTCAGCTTCGGTAGAAGTTACATTGACCACATCTTCGCGCCACATCAGTTGCTTGTATAACATACCTCAAGACGACTTGCTATGTTACGTTTCTTGAGATGAATGCTGCCCTCCATCCAATTCATCGCATCCACCTTTGGCTCCATCGGTTTTGAGGGGTGTTCCACGAGGATTGATATATTCTCAAATCTCTTTGCTGTGACACTATGCCGTGTAAGTATTTGCGAGCATCTCCCTTCTGTGCGACAAGTGGAGTGTACCAGAACTGCATCTTACATCTTGTTCTCTTTAATTTGTGGCCCGAATGCCTGCGAATAACTGTGGCTCATTCTTCTGGATTTAAGTTTTTTCCCCGTTTCGAGTAACAGTGCACGCGCAGAATCCGGTCCTTTCGATACCCTGTCCAGTCTCTATACGGATGCCTCCGAGTAAATTGCCACCGAATGCCCCACGCTTCGGTACGTGCTTCATCATATGTGTTCCTAGAACTTGTCCCGGGTCATGGAATTATTTTCGCTGTCCATCCAAAGATCGGCTCGACTGCGGATAGCGTCCTCCGGTCGGTTATTTTTGGCTGTGTTGACAAGTTCACCTTGTGTTGGCTTTCTGCGTTCATTGGAAGTATTTCGTGGAAATTAAGATACAATCCATTTTCATTTCCGATCCTGAAATTTCCGACCAGAAATACTTGTGTTTTCATCGCTTGGTTTTGGCGATCTTGCTATCGCCATTTTCTCCGTCAATTGGCCGCCATCTTGTCTTCGGATTATTCACAATGCCGAAGCAGTCATCCTGTGGTACTTGCTCCAAACTAGTCGGATACCGTGCAAATGCCCTCACGTGTGTTTTGTGCCAAGTTAGATACCACATTTCATGTGTTGGATTATCAGTTGAGCATTTTCATCGTCTTCGCGAGATCCAACACGATTTCGTCCAAACAATGTGAAAATTGCCGAAAATAAGATACAGCCAGAAAGAGTAAAGCCGATATGTAGGCCTCAGCGTTGCGTTGCGAACAGCTCCGTGTGTTTGGCCCAACAACCTAGCCCGAAGAGCCTTCAGGTTTCGACTCACTCGTCCTCCTCTACCGTGCAAACTCACCGACACGAAGTCCAACCGTTGTGAGAAGCCCAGTTGCACCTGGCCTCAATTGTTTACCTTTGTTGTGTCCAACGGACACTAATGTCCCAGCAGGTGAAAGTCCGAGTACTGAAGACTAGTGGAAAGAACAGAGAACGAAATTACGAAGGGACGCTGGGCGTTTACGTTCTGTAACTCAACAGTTATCCAAACCACTTGAGGCTGGTAGTATACTTCGCTCTGCAAGGCCTACCTCGTCTGACCAGAGGCCTTATAATCTCGTGATCTTTCACACACTGGAGTCCATTGATCCATCACCCCAAGTGCGCTACGATCACGATGTCGAGTTTTTACAGGGTCTAATTGATAGACTCCTCGACGCTGGTGAGGACTCGGTAAAAGTGAGGCAGATTACTCGTCTTGGAAAGCAAGATGATCAACAAAATCGGCCTATGAGAATCACTTTTGTGGACGAAGCCAGTCCAAGACTGATCATGTCCCGCCTAAGTGGGTTGCAAGGTTTGAAGATCCATGTTCGGCCAGACCTGGACCCAGTAGACAGAGAGCGGCTCAAGTCTGCCATTGAGCTGAAAAGACGCACTGGTGAAGGGGAAACAAATCTTCGTATCGTAAATTTTCTGGTGGTTTCCAACAATCCGAGAATCAGGATAAACAGGCTGCTCACACTTCAAGCGCGCCCGGCGGCTCCTGCTGCGGCCTGCGAGTAGCCTTCACAAACGTTTGCAGTAATATGAATAAGCGCGAGGAGCTTTGTTGTTTAGTTGCGATTGAGCGGCCAGACGTAGTGGGACTCGCGGAGACATGGCTGCATGCAGAGTTATACACCCAAGAACTTGAACTCAACGGTTACTCATGTTTCCGATGCGATAGACTAAAGAATACCCACGGTGGTATCTTACTTTACATTCAGTCTTTCCTGCGTGGGAGACTTGTGAGCACCTACCGAAGTGACGATGGTTTGTGTGAGCTACTGTGGTGCTCCATCCGCCTCAGGCGCGGAGAACTGCTTGTGGGCGCAGTTTATCGCAGCCCCCTGAGTCGTTGTTTGGATTGGCTGCCCATTCTTCGGACCCACATGAGTCGTCCACACTTTCTACTTATGGGCGATTTTAACTGTCCTCGAATACGATGGCCTGATGTGTATTTGATGCCTGGACATAGTGAGGTTGAAGCAAAGTTCGTGGATTTGGTACTTGAAACTGGTGCATCGCAACACATATGCCAGCCAACACGCATATCAACACGTTCAACTCCGTCCTGTCTCGACCTGATGTTAACGAGCTACGAACAACGAGTGCGTGACGTTAGGATCCTGGAGCCCTTGGATACGAGCGACCACTCAGTACTGATAGCTGATATGGAATTATCTTTGCTGTATTCACATCCGCTGCAACCAGCTTCCAACTACTGGAAAACGGACTTCGATGGTCTAGCTCGAGCCGCGAGCCAACTGGATTGGTCTCTGTCACAAGCTGCATCTGTGGAAGATTGTTGGATATGTATAAAAGAGAGATTGACATCATTGCGTTCCCAATTTGTGCCATTGAAATGTCGGAAGGTTGGACCGATTAAGCCTCATTGGTTTGACAAGGAGTATGGAAACCTGGCTCGGAGGTGGCGCCGACTGTTTGACAAATTCCTCCTCTCTGGCTCTGCCAATGATTACGAAGGGTATAACTGTCAGCGGAACCTCTGCAACAATGCAAAAAAGAATAAACGCCGACATTTCGAAGAGCAGCTCGCATTAGCCGCGAAGACCGCCCCAAAGAGAATCTTTGCATACGTGAAGCGACGCCTGAAGCCGGCAGGTGATGTGCCAGTGCTGGATGGCACGGATGGACAGCCCCTAACCTCCAGCACTGAGCGTGCGTCCGCGTTGGCGGCGCATTTCGCTTCTATATTTGCTAATAACCAGGTGTCTGTTCCGAGTTCGACATGTACCGCTTTTACCGAACTCGATAGTCTGCATTGCGGCGTTGAAGAGGTATATCAGCTAATCGCCAACCTTGACGGCACCAAACCTACCGGACCTGATGGGCTTCACCCACTGGTTCTCAAGTCAATTTCAGTCATCCTCTCTCCTGTCGTGACTGCCTTTTTCAGCAGGTCGCTGTCCGAAGGTTTGTTGCTGGTTGACTGGAAATTTTCGGTGATGAAGCCTATTCCGAAAAACGGCGACCCTAGCAAAATAAACAATTACAGGCCAATTTGTCTGACACCTATTTTGGCAAATGTTGCTGAGAAAATCGTGAAGGGATTGCTGCAGTTGCTACAGTCAAAAGAGGTCCTGACGCCCGCACAGCACGGTTTTATGCAAGGTCGCTCATGCATTACGAACTTGCTTGTGACGAGGCATGAGTGCTTGAAGGCAATAAGCAAGGGGAATTCTGTCGACGTGATATTCATCGATTTCAGTAAAGCGTTCGACAAAGTCAGTCATGAGATTCTCCTTCACAACCTCGGCATGTGTGGTGTCGGTGGCTCACTGCACCGGTGGATCCGCGACTTTCTTGTTGGACGAAAGTTTAGGGTACAGGTCGACGACCATCTAACTGACTGGCACCCCTCTACAAGTGGCGTGCCTCAAGGCACTGTGCTGGGGCCCACTCTGTTCCTGATCCACATTAACGATCTATCTCAGCTTCTCCGGTCGCCATGTGCCTTGTTTGCGGACGACATGAAGATTTGGAGAGAAATCGACGCTCCCGATGACTGTGGCCTACTTCAGCAATACCTCAACCGCCTATCCACATGGTCTGCAGAAGTTCTTCTCCCGGTCAACCCAGCCAAGTCGGTATTTATGAGCCTGGGGAAGGGTGCTAACGGCCGAACCTACACCCTTGACGGCCAAACGCTATATCCCACACCCTCCGTGAAAGACCTGGGTGTACTCTCACGCTACGATTTGAAGTCCGTGGACAACACAAACAGGCTATATCGTAACGGACTGCGCATGCTTTGGGCGCTCAGACGTAGCTGCGGCACATGGTCTGAAGATGTTGCCACTCGCCTGTTCTCTTCTATCATTAGCCCAATGCTAGAGTACGGTTCGCCCGCCTACTTTCCGATGACCCGAGACGAGGCACAAAAGATCGAACCAGTCCAACATGTTGCTACCAGACTGATCCCGAGTTTGTGTGGCTTTGGGTATGAAGACCGGTGCGAGAAACTGGACTCTACACCTTGTCCTACCGTCGAGTGTGAGTCGACCTCATTATGACCTACCATATTCTACATCTCGGTGACTTCCCAATGCTAAGGCCAATGCTGCACTTACGAAGGCCATGCAACACACGCGGACACAGATACAAACTTGTCGTGCCGGATGTGAAATGTGTTCCTCACCCACTGTGCTTCAAACGGAGAGTGGTAAACATTTGGAACAGTTTACCTGAACATGTGATTGAGGCAGCATTTGTGCAACAGTTCAAAACGTTGTTAGATTTGTATTTTGCCACTATTCGATTCAGAGAACAACTGCACACTTACGATGACATCTCACATTTGTGAATCCTGAAATATCGTAAGCCAGATATTTTAGATGTTACATGAGAACGATAACGATGTTCACGGGTGACGTTTTTATAACGTTTTTCACCATATTTCGTGAGAGTCGTACAGAATTCAGTTCTACTTACTCTATAATACAGTATTCAGTATTTATCCATCCGTATAGTCCTTGTTCGCTCTCGCCTATTCCGGTATCGCTTGTTTTCCAAGCTGCCTGATAAATTAACCAACCTAGACACTGTGGGAGCGTTCAATTGTTCTAGTGAGTCAGTGAAGGTAACAACTGCTGTTTTACTGGACAAGGGCCTCGGAGTAAGCCACACTTGTGGCCAGTACTCCTATCAGCTATGGCGCAGTGGCTCTTGTATGCATTGCTTTTTACCTCTTGTTGCTAGAAGCGTCCAACTCCTGATATCTTCAAGTGGATTTGCGCTGACTAATTTGTGCTTTGTCGCTCTTTTCGCCCACCAGCTAGCCGGTTCAAGTCATAGCATTTCTATTGACTGTCTTCCGATCATCGTTACTCAACCGTAGTTAATTGAAAACCCGTGTATGTGCTCCGAACATGTAGGGGACCATATGAACCAACTTCGGATGTGGATTTTTCACCCAGCCCACATAACATTGCAGCTCTATACCTCAGTCCGTTGTTTGGCAGTCTCCGGTATATGCGTTACATTTACTATGGGTCGCTTCATCATTGACTACTTACAGTCGGCACACAATGGACAACTCAATGTGGCGCTCTTGGTCCGACGTACGCATCTGACGGCCGTCGAGGAAGTACACCAACATGTGTTCGTTAGTGATGCTCACCAGCAACCTTGTGTGCACAAGTGTCCTGGTTTCACCTCCTCCTGAACTGAGCCATTCTATCGCACTAATTGTTTTCAAGCCAATATAGGCTCTATGCACACCCATGTGGGAGCATTGTCAGCATTTTACACACTAACAATATACAGATATAACACAACATAACGTTGATGAACAAATACAGTGACAATGAAAAGAGAGTGCACTTTTATTCGAGTAAGCGATCTCTCAACTGGTGCATTCTTCTTTTTTGGTCAACTGATAAGCGTGGCAGATAGGGCAGCAGGCAGTTGCGACACGAGAAAATAAAATTTTGGATTTCAGCCGCTTGGAGGTAGCGTATACCGTGCTGGCTAGAACATTGTGTAGGGTGTGGGTAAAGTCTTTCAGATTCCTAGGTGAAAAATGGAAGCGTGCGTCGAAATGCTGTGTAACGATAAGATCAAAGAGAGATATTTTCTTTCTCCAGAGCATTGGAAAATAAATTTTCATGAGCGCACAGGAAGAGTCTAATGTTTTTGAATACAACCGGGAATAGTAACAGGGGTACCCGTAAAACCGATGGAATGGTGTACACGCAGTTAAAAATCTTGGAATTAAAGCTCGGGGTACGCAAGACATTTTAGCCCTGAGGGCATGATAGTCTTCTTATTTTTTCAAAAGCCTGAATGAAATGTGAGGACCAGGATAAATTGTAAGACGGGAAAACACTGTGACACTTTAAGGTACTTGAATGAGGGATGATTTGAACACTCAACTAAAGGAGGGAAGGTGTTTGCAAGTGAATGCAATGTGTCGGGACTGAAAAAAGGAATGATACACCACAGCACTTGGATGGGTTAAGGGATTGGGATCGGGAGCTTGACCAAGTCAGGAGTTCGTGTAATCCTCGTTGGAGCTTCGATGATTCCTCAGTTGCTTGGTCTATACACCCTAGGACAACGTCATCAGCATACGTACGCATGATGAGACTGGATGGTATGGGCAGACTTTCAACATAGAGAGAATATAGAGAGGGGATACATATTTCTTTACACAGAGCACCACAATTAGCCTGGATTGCAGCAAGCCTTCCTCTCCAATCTGAGTAAAGTATGAAGCATATGTAAAATAACTACATATTACATTACATGCATATGGGGGACACCATTCTTGAGCAGGAAGTTTGGTATTGACGCTCCCTCTTGCGTTTTCTATCGAAAGTATATACTATGGAATACACAATATACGAAACAACATTCAGAGTAGAGCCTTCCGGTGTATAGGCAAACTGTTAGATATAATCTATATGACCGTCTGTGAAAATGCGAGGATAAGTAGTCTGTCAAAAATCTTCAAGGACACGTTGGTGCACCTTATTGACCGATGCCTCTATGATTCGTTCTTAGAAATTGGTGTTTTTCCGACTGGTTTTCAGATATCGGAGATAGTATCAGTCGTAAAACTTCCGTCAAACGTGACTATAATACATCCACGCACTCTTTCAGAGCGGTTAGAGATAGGACAACAGGGTCACTAGCCTTGTATGGTTTCAGTCTTATGAGTTCCCTGTAAACATTGGTACGGTCAGATAACGTGGGGTGATCAGTGATGGGGAAGGAAGGTTAAAGAATTGTGTCAGATGAAGAGTAAAAGACAGGCATCAGCGTTGCGCCGTACCGACGCTTCGCTGCCACATAACCACCAGTCGCGCGTGGGCTACAGATACTGCGAGGGTCACCGGGTCCCCTATGCAGGTTCGAACCTGCGATCTCCGGGTTGCAAGACGCCTTGTCCTTTCGGCCACGGGCCGGTCATATGAACAGGGGCTGAATTTTAGGTTGCGTTTTCGAATGGCCTACACGAATGTTTGCCAGAGAGTTACTTCAAGAGCCTCTACTAATCACGGCAACTGTGGTTTCCTTTAACGCCGTCAATACACAGGCTGCTTAACTATCTTCTATCAGCTTTTATTGCCACAGACAAACATCTGGCACGGAAATTTAGCTTATAAACCTGCTCTTTTTCCTACGCAGTTGCTTCAGTAGTGGAGAAAAAAATCCATCAGTCCGCAAATATTTAGTCTCAATGAGGTAACATGGATTTGGCAATGTTTATAGTCTGTAAGCTGCTCGCATTGAAATGACAAGTCTTCATTTGCGAAAATTGGGATATCAGTTTAATTGTCTTTTCAATCTTAGCAGTTTTTCTGTCCAGCACTTCTGAATGGCCTCTGTCAGCGTATGATAATTGACGTCACATTGAGTATTGGGACATGTCTTAATGATGTAGTGGTCCGAATTGCCAAGGGGGTGTCCTTGTGCGAAAAACAGCTTGCGTTTCTTAGTAATTATTAAATCCAGACGTGCATCGAGCGTAAACGACAAACTACTTGCAAGCGTTGAGCTAACGCGTTATCCCGTGTTGGCTTTTGTGTTTATTTGATTCCGGTGGAAACACGTTAGCTCAAGGCTTCTAAGCGGTTTGTCGCTTAACAATAGGAGCTTCTAGCACAAATCCAAACCACTAACTTTGGATTCGCCCAAAAGAGTCAACAACATGGCTTCAAGTCACAAGTGTTGGGAATTCCACCGGATTGCTCAGATCCAGCGTGTTAATAAAAACTGTGTCACCCCTATTGAAGTCACCAGCAACGATACAGATGGAGCATCCCAACTACGACAGGTAGAAAACCACTAAGAAACTTTGGTTTGCATTCCAGCAGATTGCAGCTTATTGAAGCAGTTGTACAAGAGGACAACTGTGAAACCCATTTACGCGTCTGCTAAGTTGGGTGATAACACCCCATCAGTGCAGAAGCTTTCCTGTGCGGTCGGAAACCATTCGACTTTACGATTTTATCTCCAACTTTCCTGTAACACCATTATGCACACATTCGTGAATTCTCTTCGTTGCGAAATGTTCTCGAGACCAACAAATTTCCCGAGAAGCAGTCGTACATTGCCTGACAAGATCAGTGGAATCTGTGATCTGTTAGCAGGACATCGTCTGAGCCCAACTTGCCAGCCAGCTCAGTGTATCTCCTCTTTCCTAAATTTTTATTGATAATTTTTTTGAAATCATTTATATAGAAATAGCCAAAGGGGTAGAGGTTTCGGCTACTATTCCAATGGTCGCGGGATGGAGGCCTGCTGTCTCCACCTGATGAGATGAAATTACATCGAAACGTGTCGTGGTTGTGCAGTGTTTTCGGGTGGACAACACTCAATTCTCATCTATGTTATCATTTGTTTAGATGGACCTATTTTAAAGTCAGCAATGTAGTCCTACTCTGTCGATCGTTTGATTTGACTTCGAGAAGTTGGCCGGAAATCACCTCTAGGCGAATACAATCATAAACTCAAAAACCGTTTCAAAAAAATTTGCGACAGCGCGAGAAGCAAACAAATGCTTGTTTTGACCATTTTGTAAAACAGAGGAACTTTTGGGGGTGTTCTATCAGTTAAAAGTAACAAAAAGACAGAAAATTTGAGATTAAGAATAAAGGTAGGCAAAGTTAGCAATCCCAGTAAAGTATTTCGCCTTACAAGAGCAAATCCACAACGCTGTTTTGAATACCTAGAGGAGTTTAGCAAACATCAGCCTAATATTAATGTTTTCATTTTCATCTAGTTATTCCTGTCTATAACAATTAGGTCAAGTGAAAAATTCCATATCTTAGTCCTAGATTACACATGTTGGAATCCAGCTAGAACTTATCAGACTAAATACCACAATGAGCGCTCAGTCTTTTGTTTAAATAACAAATTAAAACGAACTGAAATTTAGGTCTGTGTCGCTCCTGTATAGTATATCAAGTCTACCCGTCCACAAACAATTCTCTGCAGTTCGTAGCTAAACGCGTGTGTTCAGTAGAAACCAATTCATGTTTCATTTTTAGTCACCTAACTGACAGTAATGGCTGTTTGGTTTTCCATCAGTTTTGCGCTAGCTAGGACAAGAAAAGCTTTTCCCTAATAAAGGACGGGGTGTGTAAATCCTAGCAACGTTTGTACGAACCCCAACCGGATAACACTGGTTCGTGGATCATAAGAGTAATACGAACATTAATTCTATGACGATACAAATACCCATTAGTGGCTTAATTTGACGCCACAGCATCATGTCGAAAACAGGATACGAAGGGGAAGCAAAATATGCAGCATTTTTCAGTAGTTTGAGTTTCAAATGGTTTGTTTAATATGCAAGGGAAGAAAAATCACCGCAACACGCAGACATACACGTATGCCATTGACATTGGTCCTGAGTCATGACTTTTAGGGTCTCCTACCGGCAGCACTCTGTATCTCTGAGCTCCCAATCAGGTAGTCGAGAACAACCAAGGCCAAATATTTCACCAGCTTTTTCATGCGACTTCTCAATTTTATAGCTTGTCCACCACGCCTTCTCCAGTCCTGTCCAGCAACCTCGAACAACACCCGACACGGAAGACGACGAGCAGGCATGCGCAGTACGTGTCCAAGCTACCGCGGCGGGACGAGTTCTTTAAGCAAGTGATCGCTTCCACCCAAGACAAGCTGTTTAACTTCCGCATTTGTTACAATATGCAACCACCACACACGGGCTACGACTGATGGCTTACGCCCATCTCTGAAAAAAGCGATAGCGTCTCGACTTACCGAGTTCTCATGCAGTGTTAGTTGCACATCCATTCTATCTGCCACCGTGTAACATTTTTCCTCATTATTTCTCGGCACTTTACTTGGCGCACATGTACTTAGCTTTATTTATCTTGCAGCTGGACTACCTCACTCTGATCTTAAAATATAGTTCTTTTTCATAATCGCACTGTGTCCGAGCAACAATGCTAACTGTTGCCTCTTTGTCTTTTATTGCTAACTTGGCGATGTGGAACATGGCTTTGCATCGTTTGTAGGCATCAGTATATCGCTCACACCGCCAATGGTGACCGTCGACGATATACTTGGCTGTATCGACAGTGGCCTTTGTTTTGACACCTAACTTGCACGAAGTGTTTTTCATCGACTGACTAAAGTGATATCCATTTTTTTCCCTAAAAGCTGTTTGTGAAGCGACTTCCTTATCTGGTCAACATTAGCATCGGTGTGACTGCACTTGCTTCAATAACCACTTACTTATGCTTTTTTCATCCATCTCAGGCATGTGTCCATGGTGGATGCTGGAGGTCAACACACTGTTCTGTTGGTACACTCGACGCCACCCGTTTTGCCGGAACCACAGCCCGGTGATGCCCTCACGACTGACACTACATCTGAAGCCACCATGGACATGGGTCCAGACGCGGTGGGAACCTCAACTGAGATCAACGGGATGGACATTGATCCCCTCCCACCTGTCGATTTTCCCATGGATGCAAAAGCCATTGACAGCCTTTCGGCACAATTAAGCGCACAAACTGCCGACAAGGCAACTGTCGATTCAGACCCACTTCCTCTGGACTCTTCCGCTGCCCCCATGTTGGTCCCTCCTGCTGGTTCCGGCGTACCACTAGCAAGACGCATTCGCCATTTGAGCCCTTGTTCCCTCACGTTGCGAGCACCCGGTGGTGACAGCAACACAGGCAGCACGGCTGGAGCGACGGTTAATAGCAGTGTGCACAGTTCAGCCATCTCTGATACCAGTTCCATTGGATCGTGTGCTTCGAACACGAGTACCAGCAGCCAACTGAACAGCGCTAAGAGCACCGACGGCGGCGGAACTAGTCGGTGTGGTTCATTTGACACCTACAGTGGATAAGAAGGCGTAGGCGATGTGCACACTTGGGGACATGTCATTCGTTTCACGCAGTAACTGCGGATACACCAATATGCTTTTTTCTCTGCATTCAACTCGATAGAAGGAGTGGAAACTTTCCTCTTCGTCATCGTATACTAATGTGTTCCCAGAGACAGATGTTCCCAAACATTGACTATTCGTCGTTGGTTGTGTGAATGAGGCAAATGACCACTGTTCAGACTTTTAGATGGAGTGCCTGCGGCTAAATCTTACTCTTTGTTTATCCTACATACATCCCCTCTCAACTGCACGAATCAACACGATACAGGTTAGCTGCTCACGCTACCAGCGCGCGAGGCGTGTTGCATGTACCCAGCTCGTTTTTCAATTTCTTTCCAACACTAAAGAAAATCTGTATCAAATCAAACGAGCCAGACCAGGTCACTGATGCGGCACTATTCTACAGTTCACAGATGTATCTGTATCCACACTGTCTAGGCTGCACTCCGTCTTATCTGCAAACTCCTTTTCGTATGAATTCAGTCCTTTGTCAACGATGACTACGACAAGCACGACTTTCCTAACGGGTTCTCTCCTTTTTGCTTTTTCTTTGTCATCGGGTTGGAAACACGGAAAATGTGTTGGTGTATCCTTCAAGTCTACGTGAACCGGTACCCCGAGTGACCTCAGTGTGTAATTGCCATCTTCCACGTGTGCATATTTCATACCTCATCCGAACTTTTGACGTATAACTTCATTTGCTGTGGAATCTCTGTAACCTTGTCAGATTATAATGTTTTTCATTTACACTATCGTGTCATAACAGTGTGCATATTTCTCTTGTATTCTTATTTGTTTTGCTGTTCCATCTTTAATTTGCCAGATGCGATCGCGTGTTTGGGCTGTTTGAGTCCATGTGTTACCGGTTATCGTGCCTGAGCAACAAGAGATCCACATCTGGTCTCACACGCGCTATGACAGCCTAGGTTTCCATCTAGTGTCTACGGTCGGCCCAGTGTATTGGAGTTAGGCCATTCGGAAACCACTTTATCATGCTTTTTGTGCATCCCAATCGTTACTCAACTGTTTGATGCGCTAATGATCTTTCTTTACTGTGCTTTACCATGGGTTTTCTCGCAATTGATTTTCAGCATGTTGATGATGGTCGGATGGGTTCCTTCCAACTCATCTTCTGACTGATGTTGGTCTAGCGGCCAGCTATAGGTATGAGTTGACGTACCAACTCGTTCGAGGATTCTTAGGAACACCGCAACAAATTTTAGACTGTGTTCAGGTTCATGGGACTTATACTTTACGTACATCCCGAATCACTATCCGACGTAACGATACATATTTTCAGCCCGTTGATAAACATGGGTTTCGGTTTAACTTTAGAGCGCACAAGATACTTGGGTACCCACCCTAATTCTGTGCCTCAGAACAATTTAGTACCCCTCGGTTTGATGAGTCACATATGTGTTCCTTTCATAATCCGACCATAACTTCTCATGAAATCCGGTTCTTTGCAGTGAAGCCACCTAGGGAAGCATGGTGCTACGTACTCTGCCGCAACGCGCACTTTGTCTTCTGGATAAGGCACGGCGCATCGAAGCCATGCGTTTCAGTGTGTAACTAGATTGCTGGTCGCCATAGAGATTTTTGGACGCCTTGCCGAAATCTGCGTGACGGACTATAAACTCATCCGCAGTGTGCCCCGGCTACTAGAAGTGAATGCACAACAGAGGACCGACGAGCAGTCTTGTTAAACACAGCTTTCTTTGAATTCGACGTTCGAGTATCAGCCATCTTCGCATATGGTGGCAATTCCGACTATCCGGAAAAGGTTTCTTGGCTTATGCGCCGCCATATGTAATATTCGGTCCTTCTGAACATGTTTCCACCGTTTGATGAAGTTGGATTGCACATCAGAGGGAGTTAGCAAAACTGACTCGGCCATTAAAGTCCCATTTCCGCCTTCTGGTCAGAATGCGCTGGTCCAGATCGACGGGACATCAGTTAACGTAGGATCTAACCCTGATACCATCTTATGCATTTCTCCCTGACCAACGTGCATGTGCTTAACTGTCATGAACATAACATCACACATATTCCCATGCAATATATAGAGTGGAATTATTGAGAAATTCTGCAAATATTTGGCTCTTTTGCTATGTGGGAATAGTCTCTCGCATCGTTGAGAAATAAAAGATTTATTTACTGAGTGTCTCTACACCATTTTTTAGCCTTATTATCTTTATGTTGCCTACTGAATCCTAACGGTTCACTGTATACCTTAATCATCACTTTGCCTTGTGGGTCACGTTTCTACGGCCCCGAGTACATACCAGCTATGCTTCTGGGCAACTATAGAGGACTACACCTACGCATCCCATGACCAACTAGTTCAACGGCTCGACGCTTTCCGTTTTCACTCTTTGGAGATGTTTTCCTCACCAAGATGCCAGTAGCGCCAATCCACACTCTAAAGCGTTGCAAACTAAGTGCCTTACGCTTGTTTGACCTTCAATTCCTGATAATCCCTTTTGTTTCAGAAGATCCAACGGCACGCAACTCGGAACGAAGTTCTATTTATCATATCGAACAGTTCAAAACCGAGCTGTCAGATTCAACATTCGGTCAGTTATCCAATTAGCTTTACGTGCTCGCGCTCTGGGAAAAAACTTGCTATCAATATTCATTATCACGTGTGTGCCCGCTTGCGGGGCTTTAGCGCAACACTACGACTGGTTTCATCTTCTGCGACTTCCGATGACATGTTTGGATGAGATTATCCGGAGATACAACTACCGAATTAATATTGGCGTGCGGGAACTCGGTGATCAACAGTCACGGCATTTGCAAGATCAACAACAGTGATTGCCTCTCTCGACTGTGTACAGATCGCTGCCGAATTTTCTCGGGATCCTACTTTTAGCGACCTTGAGTGAGACGCGCCAGCTGGTGGTTTCCAGCTTCGGCTCGCTTGTGGACGCCGACTGACGACATTGCTTTCAGTTATTACGACTCCCTACGTAGTGCTTGTCTTCTGATCATTAACTTTATGGTAAATACCGGCATCGTCGAGAGCGGTTTGATGTAGCCAGGCGTCTGTCTCAAGTCTTCTTAACACCTTCCAAGGTGCCATTGGCTTAGGTTTTCCTAGGCGGTCTATTCGCTGACATTGAGACGCACACATTCGGAGCTCGCCGGGCAGGTCCACTGCTGCCGTCTATTGCTGTTAGCAATTCTGTTATTCGCTGTAATTCTGCACGATTTTTGAAGCTCTTTGAACTCACTCGGCTACTCGGGAACCATATTAATGCCTGGTGAACGTGATGTGTCATCGGTACTATTGTAGATTTAGCTATTCCTTCTTATCTCATCCAGTGTCAACAAAAGTTGACTGTAAGCAAAACTTTGTATGCAATCAACCGCGAGTCAATTTGTAGCATTTATTGACTTGTACGTTGGAAGGCGCACCTCGGGATAGCAGCCTAACCGATCAGCAGCGCTGTTGATATTTTTCTCAGCCGTTCACGATGGACGCCATCTGAAATTCGCCATTACATGGATTTCATCTTCTGGAACACTACAATCATCTGAGCCTAGATGTGCTCCCTTCGGCTCTTTCCTGCACACATGCCTACTTCTCATCTGCACATTGGACTTTAGGAGTCATGCTATCGGATTTGAGCAGAAGTGACGTCAGGTTGACCTTCCGTTAGGCTATCCGGGCCGAATATTATGGCTATCGAAGGGATATGTTCATTTTTGTTACGTCCAAACTTTTCACCGACCTAATCTTACTGAGATTCAGGCGCGATACACGAAAGACAAACTGCGTTTTATTCAAATCGACGTCCTATTGATTCACGTCCCTAAGACCCAACTTTTCGGGCATCATCGAATGTTGTTCGGTCGATCGGCACTCGTTATCTTCTTGAACATATCAGTCGCGTTTACTCAGCTGACAGGGCCGCTCATTGGAATAGTCCATTGGGAAGGGCCATTAAAATACCACCCGAAAGATATGTTTACACTCTTCAAGTCAAGTCAGCACAGCGCTTTATGCACCCATGAAAAGTGCATATTTAGCTACAACACACACGCTAAGGACACAAATAAAATCAAATAAAAATATGACAATTATATGCGGTGCGCCACAAACTTGAAAATGTGGCAGTGCCGATATCATCGATACAGTTTGGCACTAAGGTCTTGTTTGACTACATCTTGATACTTCAGAAAACTTGACAAATAGGGAACAACTGACGTGTATCATAAGCCCGTGTGCGGACATCAATGGCTTTGTACGTTTGTCTGGTCGGAGAAGTCGAAATACATTCCGACAATGCATAATAGAAAGGGTGACTGGCATCAGTGAGTATTTTTGAAGCCAGTTTTTCGCAGGAGCGAACTTGATTGGACATAATTATGTCAATAAGCAGTAGCATAGGAACTTCCGCTGCATCGCGTAAGATGTTCAGTGACCTGTTGGTCGCTTTGAATTGCCCGTTTAAGCGTCCGGAAAATATCACAGGTGAACGTTTCGTCCAGTGTGCTATTACACAAGCGCTGACAAACCGTAGAATCAAGTAACGAAGCACAGATGAAAATCTAAGTCGGGAGACGTAGAACGTTAGTCTCCTGACTTTGGTGAATGTTTCATTCACGTGACGAGACAACCTGAGATCCCGACTTAGCGAACTCCTAGATATTTCACTAATGTACAGGAGTTCAGACTGACACTGTTAATACCAAGATGCGGGTTTCGCGTGAGGAGTTGCTGATAACCACTTTCCTTGGACAGCGAGAAAAGAACATTTTTTCACTGATGCATTGATTGAGGGGGATTTGGACCGAGCGGTGCGATTGTTCAAGAAGCACTGCAAGTTGGCCGACGAATCTGTCATGTGAATTTGTACGACAAGAATCACGTCGTCAGCATACTTCAGTAGAATGGCTTCCTTTAGAGCGAGAAGGGAGTTAATGCGGGTGGAAAACAGGAATGGGGACAGAGTAACTCCAAGAAGAACACCTGAATTTGTGGTGAATGAGGAAGTGCTTCCCACTCCTGGTAACCTGCATACGATTGGCAAAGTGGTCTGTAAGAAAAGATGTTAATGAAGGTTGAACTCCAGAAACAAGTAGATCGTGTAACAACAGTTGACGGTTTATACTCCCGAAAGCGTTGTTACCATCTAGGAAGCAGATCCGCGTGGGTTTCTTCTTTCTATCGAGTGATGAAGTACGAGGTGTGCTAGACAGACTAATTCATCCAAAGTAGACCTTGAACTGTGATAGGCGAACTGAAAAGATTCGTTTGAGTGGGTATGGAGAAGCATTTTTTGAACTATAAATCGTTTTAATGTCTTCAAAGCCGCAGGCGTGAAAGCAGTGGGCCGGTACTTTTGACACTGGTGTAATACGGGCGCTTCGCCAGCAGTCGGCTATCTTGTGCTGATGTAGGCACATGGTGTAAAGTTCAGAAAATAGCTGTGCTAAGACATTGGCACATTCCTTGCGAACTATAGGAGATAGCCCGTCTGGACTAGGCGCTATACACGACTGTATCCTTGTTAATTCCTTGTGAACTGTTACACCATCTGTTCAGTTATTCTCGAACTTCGAGCTGAGTGTGGGTTTATGGCGAACATTCGCTCCCCACTAGCGTACAACAGGGCTACCTGGCCTTTCTGTCCAACTCCGATATAGAAAGCGTTTTGGAAAATTGTGACCCAGCGGCTTCGAATCGACTCCGACAAACCGATCTTGTTGCTTCCAGTAGACTTCACTGCGATCCCTCGCAGATAGCTCAAGGCATGCTACATATATTGACGAAACCTCTCCCACATGTTGGTATGGTCGCATAGACTGAAGTGCAAAGCCTTTCTGCAAGACTGGTCAGGAGTTGTTCCTATTCTCACAAGGTGATTGAGCAAGACCCGGAAAATCAGTTAAACGCAGTTTAACCAGTTTCTACCACGATACTCGTTAGCACACAGCTTGCTTCTTTTGCTTTTGTGCACCTATAGCAGTTTGACAAGCATTTGTTCTTCTGTGTAGACGCATTCCACCAAGCGGCTTAGTGCACTCAGCGTGAGGGTCCGCCATTTCTCGGTACTTTCGCCGATATTCCACCGGCTCCCGCACACCTACCATTTTGCAGCTCCGTTTCATACAGTACCGGGGTCTCGGCGAGACCGTCCTTCACATTCTGTTCGTTGGCATTCTTCCATCATATCGAAGTCAACCTCTGAAGGGTCGCTTTGGGAATCATCGATGGGCCTACAACACATCTGCAAACTTGTGTAGGGAACGCTCAAAACAGTGCCCATCAGCTTCCTCACTCACCACAAAGTATGTCCATGCACTGATCTCAAGCTGTCAGCGTTCGGCATGTCTTTCCATCAGCTGCAGCTTCTCCGCTCATAATGCATTATGGATGCGATGAAGCTTCTAAGTCAGACGTTGGTGCGGTTTGCGAAATTTAACCCTCCTGCGCTTTCTTCGACACCAATGCCGTCACTGTTGTCATCAAACCAATCGGGCGGCTTACAACTTGCACGCCCAATTGTCTCCTCGGCAGCAGTGGTCAGGCAGTCTTTGATTTGGCACCATAGGCTTATGACCGAGGGAATGAAGTTGATATCGCCAAGCATGGTCGCCACTGCATTCTCCAGCGCATGTCTCGTCTCAACAGCACCTATAGAACGGACATTTAGTTCCTATTGATCCTTGGTTGTTGAAGAATGCATACATTTACAAACATATATACAGTTGGCGGCATCCGTTTACAGATTTATCCGTCAATGCGACTGTAAACAGTCAGAGGACGCCTGCGCTTACTGATGGACCATGGGTGGCTTGTGCTACAACATCAACAGCTCCATCCAGACAACTCATATCCAGAGTAAGCCCGAAGCTATAAGACTGGAAGGCATGTGGATTCGAGTCATCACAATCGATTCGGAGCAAACCCACACATCCACCAAGCATACCAAACGTATACAGGGCAGTGGCTGTGTCGTAGCCCGTCTCATAATGGACAGCACCACACTTTAAGCCTAGCAACCTCACGAAGAGGGTGCACCCCGTCTTCCCCAGAAACCACAACGTGTCTCTTGGACTCAGTAAAATCGGTGGCTGTTTTAGACAAACAAGCATCTTATCAACATTCGCACCAAACGCATTCGGACCGGGAATATTATTCAGCAAACATGCGACAAAACACACTTGCGGTCACATATATAGACCAACAGCAATGATGGTGTAGCACATGTGCCACATCGATCGCATTATTGGCCTGAATTAGTAAATGGAAACCGAAATAGCGTACTTATCAAGCATTATGCTGGTGCTTACCTATTCAGTTCACTTGTCGGCTCCTCGATATTGGCCCCTCGTGGAAATGCCTGTGTCCTGACAGACCGGCTTGGTTGAAGAACTCACGACCGCATGTACCATGCCCTTGATATCGATGGGTTTGGCTCCGTCGACGCCTGTTGCTTCCGTAACCACCATTTCTCTTTCTGATGTAACAGTCCTTTTTTGGTGCAGATAGGTGACAGCATTACTGATGCGATCACGCCATCGGCGGCGATCCACTGCCGACACTTGACACCTAAGGTCAACATCAGTTCATGATAAACCCACCTTGACCATGTTGTGGTGAGGTAGCTTCGGTTCTCCCATATTTCGCTTCCTTAAACGCACTTGACTATACAGCAAGCGCTTCAGTATCCTGGTCGTATCCATATGATGGACATATCCGAGCTAGCTCTGTTGTCACAGTGGTAACATGCACTCCGTGCAGTACGTGCCGCTCTGATGGAGCACTTCTGTTTAAAGAACTCTGCCATACCAACGGATGCGCAGAATCCGACACAGGCGTTTGACGCACAACCTCTTGTCTTTGACTGGAAGCAGTGCATTAGCCTACTCTCACCCAATGTTCGCCACGAGGTCGCGTCCAGGACATGAGTTGAGAGCACCACTGTTGGCTGAGTTGTTAACTTAGCCGCTTTGATCGAGCGCCTTACTTGTCACCCCACTCACTTTCTCCAACGACCTCCAGGCCACCCTAAGGCATGAGCTGCGCCAACAGCAGGGTCTACAGGCTACCACAACCCGTACTTTAAAGAGTTCACCTGTCTTCTCCGAATAGTGCAGAGCGAGATACGATTGGATTTGCTACATTTTCTTTCTGTTACCTCGAGGCGCATTGGCTCACATGTCTGGAAGGCTAGAAATCACTTCGCATTTCTCTTTGACGTTCCTTGCCCCTCCTACTTCACTTGGCCACAGCAACGGGGATGATTTGTGCTCGAATGCAATAGGAGCGATCATCACCTTAAGGCATATATCTTACTGTCCGCTACCACCATTCGTTTTTCCCGATGACGCAGTGTATAAGCGTGAAGTCTAGTTAGCAAGTCTCAGTCACATCACACTTCTGATGTTGGTTTGTGCTGTGTCTCGCAAGCTAGGATCCAGGATTTTAAGTTGATCATCTGATAGAGCATGTCATAAGCACCTTTGCAGCACTTATACTGATCAATGAAATCCGAACAAGTTGGACGGTTATCATTACCCCACACAGCTAGTGATTTGGATCCTGGCGGCTTTTGTCCATTTTTCAACTTACACAGTACCTCCATTCCAGTCACACTAACCAATGCCGGCCACCATCTGTCATATTCACAACGAATTGACTAAAGACACTCTGTTGTTGATTAAATATCCCAATTTGCGGGCAGCCAGCACGAACTCGGTCCTGGCTTCATGGAAGCTAACTTGCAGGTGGGTCCATCGGAACATCAAGTGAGCCGTTCGACTACAGGCAGCTAGTGACTATTTCTTGTGGCCATCCAGTTACGCCGCCTACTACTAAATGCGCTCTGGTCGGTTTGCTCAGTGTATGGTCTCTCTGATTCGATAATCCGCGTTCTGTACTGGAGATCAGATAACTTTGGCGCTGTATTCAGATCCAATCCCACATTAGTAAAAGTGCTGCCGAACTTTCCAGGACAAATATTATCACAACTTAACGTATATGAAGGGAGAAATGTTTCGGTGCATCTCGCTTAATCTAATTCCAATCGTCCGATCACCTCGAATGCTTGATCCATCGGATCAGCGCCCGTGGGATTGAGGATGAGATCACAAACGGTATAGCAAAAGCTCGGGGCGCTTTTGCTAACCTTCGCCACTTATGGCGCTGGCGCGACATCACTCTTGCCCTGAAGGGTAGAGTGTACAATGCAGCGGTACGTTCGACCCTACTGTACGGTTGTGAAACCTGATCGCTTAAAGCAACGGACATAAAGAGGCTAGTTACGTTCGACCACCTGTGCCTTCGTAATTTAGCTCACATCTGGTGGGAATCGCGTGAGCAACGAGCGTGTTCGACCCCTTGTTTACGGCACAGAAAAAGCAACTGAACCGCTCAGCACCGTCATTTCACGCACCAGGCTCCGATGGCTTGGCCACGCGTTACGCATGCCAGCCCACCGACTCCCGCGAAGTGCGTTGTTTGCGCGCTGGGGGTGGGGATGGAAGAAGAGGAGGGGTGGCCAAGCGTTGACTTGGTCGAGAGGAATGAAGGCCTCGGTTGGAGCGTCACGGCTGCCTGGTTGGGGTACGAAAGACGATGAATACGTTTGGTTTGACACACTTGCTGATATGGCAAGGAGCCGACCTCAGTGGCGTTCGTGCTGTGAGTTTCTTTGTTCCACCCCATCCCTCTTAGCCTCCCTCTCCAACCACGATCTCATTATTTAGCTTTATATAATTTCGCATAGTATTTTTTGATGCACAGTAGCCTTTAGGTAGCTTACCGGGACGATGCCCATCCGTTACCGGTAGCTCATCTGACTTGCACCAATTGCTTTTTTTCTCTTTTTTTCTGTGTATTGCGGCACAGTAGCTGAGGTGTTCCCCACCTCTAGCTAACGTGTATGATGATGATGATGATTGATCTGTCGGGGGTCCGCATCAAGTGTGAAAAGGAGAGATTGTTTATCTCGCTTCGCTCCAATTCAGTTTGTTCCATTGCCCTACAGATAAACGCGAATTGCGAATAGGGATAGTATAAGTAAGTTTCTGGCTTCGAATTACGTCTGTTATCGACCTAGTTCCATGCCTCCTTGCGCCAAATTGTCGCTACCGTTCCACCTGAAGAGCTTTTCTTCGGCTGTCCACCGCATCCTCCAGTTTCATCTTGTCTGTAGACTTTGCACTCATATATTTACTGCCTCCTCTGGGGACATGGAAGTCCATCGGTTTTTTCGGATTAGCTACATTGACGAAAGTTGCATAGTGTCTCCATTACCTTGCTATATGCTCTACTGCGGGGTCATTATCCGTGCACTTCAACCTCTTGGTTCATTTTATCCACTTAAAGTGTGGCACCGAGGCGGGCTGGATCTACTTGCGATATCCGGTCGACATTCAGATGCCGCTCGAAGGCAACTCACAAATTTTGGTTGCACAAGCGAAGACGCAGCGTCCTTCAAAAAACGCAAAGCTTCTCATTGTAGCCTGATCAGTGCGGCTTCATCATTTTTCCATGCATCTTTTGAAGCTAATGGTCAATTGGCTTGAAACGTATCGCGTTGGCTGTCCTTCCTACGCTAATTTCACGGCATTGTCAGTTGATCACCTTGCCCAAGTAGCCATTTCAGGGGACGAATTTCTGATCTGAGGTTGCTATAAGATATGCGATAATTGTTCTACCAGTAGAATCGTCGAACTGGAGCACCATTTATACGGATGATGTGGACCATACCGTTTTATGATGGCTGTACGACCCTGTACGTCGCTACGAGACTGGACCTTAACACGGTGCGACGGTTTGCGTCCCTCCTTCACCCAATGAGCTATACTGGGTGGGGCTCTCGGGCCCATTGTGAACTACTCATGCCAGATATGTCAATATTTGAACGTCTGACAAATCCAGTCTCCTGGTCCTCCAACTTGGGTGTGGGAAATGTGATGCCATCCATTTCTGTAAAACTGAATCGTTACCACCTCCGCTGTTTTGCGGACAGGATTTTGAGCCAAAGGCTTTAATTGAGGACCTGAATCGTTCTCCTGCCTATATCTGGTCGACCAGACAGTGTCTCGGACAATATACAACGTTGACTATTTCAGTCGCAAGCAAATTTCCATGCCCGGCGAACGAATGAGCAACTGAATCATCAACCCGAGCTACCATTGTTCCGAAACCTTTTAAACGATGACTATCTCTTCCAACTTCAACCACATCCTGAACCAGCCGTCGCACAGATAATCAAGGGTCGTCTGATCTGTTGTATACAGCAGGGTGGATAAGCAAAAACATGCTACCGCTGGCGCCTCCTTTCCATCTGTTTCTCCAACTCCCCTCTCAACTTCCATTACTAACCAACCTACTATACTTCCCAGCTTAATTGACAGCAACCACAATACCACCGCAGTTCTACGTTTGCAGCTGTTTTTCCGCGCCAACCACTAGACTTTAATCGCCAACAGCTCCTTATAAGGCCACACCCGTCTCTCTGGCGGCGTTCAACGTTCGCACTCTAAGACAAATAGATCAACAGGCTGCACTCGCACGCACGTTGGACGCACTGAGTATTGACGTGGGTTGCGTATTCGAAACTAGGATCAATGACATTTCCCGGGGTTACTGAATTAACTGCGCCTGGCTTGTCCTTTCGTTATTAGTTGCACGCATCCGGAGACCTTGAGGCGGCAATCATTGGTCAAGCTGGGGTGAGCATCGTTCTCAGCTCCAAAGTTGAGTCATGATTGGTTGATTGCATTCCGCTAAGCAACCGTTTGTGTGCAGCCCGTTTGATGACATCAACTAAGGTTGGTTCACGAAGTAGTACAAGACACTGTTTGTTTGTGGTTTCCGTCTATCCCCCGCCCGACCGCAGTTCTGGTGCTGGACAGAACACCTATCACTAACTGAATTCGCTACCTCGTACTGTTGCCAATTCAGATATTTTTGCTGTTGCAGGAGACATGGATGCGCATTTAAGTCGGCTGGGTTCTTCAGGAGCTCAGGTAGGTGGTACATATGGGTTTGACTCCGACCGCGCGGACAACGGCGAGCGCCTGCTACAGGTGTGTGTGCGGAGCATCCGTTGTTTGTTACTAGCACCGTTTTCAGACACAATGGGCGCCGAAGTGGCACTTGGCGTCCTCCTGTAGCTGGCCAGCCATGGACCCAACTAGACCACAATGCCCTGAGTTGCAGGTAGCGTTCATCCATCCTATATTGTCGCTCGTTCGGGAGTACTTTCGTCGTCTCTGGTTGTGCCTTAGTACGCTGTCCTTTTTCCATGATCTTTACCGGGAGGCGAACCCAGCGTCTCTCTCGATTGGCGACTGAGAAGTTACCTCAACCCTCGGTCAAGCAAACCTAGCAGCATGCTCTGCGTACCGAACATCGCTGTCTCGTCCTAATGACATTGGTATTCAGTGGAATAGAATCTCGGCACTCATCATCAACAGCAGCAGTACATCAGCCATTTGAACAGATGCTTTACTGCCGTACAACCATGATGACCTAAGGAATAAAGAGTAATAAGATGAAGAGAAGGAGAACTTACCTGAAAACCTATGGTGTCCTGGAGATTCCCCTGTTTGTCTGTGAAAACTATTATTAAATAATAATATCATTCTGTACATAAACAACAGGAAGCTTGCCTGTTCGCACGATGACTACGTGTGTGTGTGAATCACACGGACGAATCGCATTCGCGCGTTTCCGGTTTTTTCGCCTCAAAGCGCGTTGCTGCGTATCGGCTGGTGACTAGACCTTTCCCCTAGCTAGGACCATTTTTACGGTGCCTTCAGTTAGCGGGATTTTGCGTTTCGACAATAAACGTATATCTCGTCCTTATATTAATCTTTTCACTACTTATCCTTGGGGCGGGACGCACCTGACATTATGGCGACCGAACGATTCAGTTATAAACCTTAACACCATAAGAAAAGATTCACGGTCAAGACGCCTACACCTTGTGTTAACAACATACCGTTACAAACAGCTGGCTATCGTGCAAAGATAAGGCGGCGTTGGCGAGATAGCTTCCTTGCGGCTTTCGCTTCCCAGTGTTATAATCAGCCATTACCCAGCAAATAACTCAAAACCAAGCACACTTTAAACACGCAATCTGATTAGAAGACGGCAGCAGATGCGCCATTGGTGTCGGTTCCGGGCCATGTCCTGTAAAATATCGAGCCAAGCACAAGGCGAGTCACGTGGACTCCAGCCCAGAAGGCGAGACGGATTAACGGCATCCAGTTTGGTCGTCAGTGACTTCACGCTGCCAAGTCAACTTCTGTCCACCTCGAACCTTGCGCCACCCTAAACCTGGTAGACGGAACAATGCCCTCCTAAGTAAGCGGTGACCAGGCATACGTAGCATGTACCCGAGCCAACGCAACTTATTCAGTGCTATCTGTTGTTCTAGGGAGCTAGCATGAGTATCACTACGTAGTACTCGCCTACGCACATCGTCGTTGCGGAAACGCTTGTGTCATCCGACACCAGCAATTCTTCGCAGACAACGATGATCTTGGCGACCATGCACGACGCTGGAGCACATTCTTGTGGCAGTACACAATCTGCCTCCCCCTGCGTCGTTTTCGTTAAACTGGTACCGTGACCAAGCAGGGTGAAGATGACCTGGCCAACGCAATTCGCGCACAGAGACGTGGGGTCCTGGTTTGATGAATTGAGGCCGTCGCTGCATGCAACCGGGTTAAAGGTGACGCCAATTTGCTAACTGCTTTGGGCCCGCTGTTGGATGAAATAGCGAAGGCGATGTATTTGCTCGCTCGGAAGGCCAATTCCGGCTGTTCGTTCGCTGAGATGAAGGCGGCATTGTGTGCAGAATTTGGGAAGGAAGACGATAGACAGCGAGCAATGGAGCACTTTCACTCAGCCAGATGGGACAAACAGGAGGATTAGATGGTGTTTTTCCAGCAGCTGGACAGACGTTTGGCGATTGCGCTTCCCGAGCTGGAGGTTAACGCAAGAGAACGGCTACTCAAACTGCAATTTATACGAAGTCTGCCGAATCCAC
Organism: Dicrocoelium dendriticum; assembly: GCA_944474145.2. Taxonomy (NCBI): domain Eukaryota; kingdom Metazoa; phylum Platyhelminthes; class Trematoda; order Plagiorchiida; family Dicrocoeliidae; genus Dicrocoelium; species Dicrocoelium dendriticum. Next base: position 226,921,529 of record OX104063.1, read on the forward strand.
ACCATGACAAGGTAAAGTTGGCAGCGATGGTTGGAGAGAGCAGGGCGGAGGATGTGGTGACGGTTTCCCAGAACTTTTCGGAGCAAGTGCCTGTGAGGAGAGTCCAGCATTCTGAGTTGGAACTCAGAGTAAATTAACTGTCAGGAATAGTGAAGAAGCTGTTATCGAGGGAGACTCCGAGAGCGGTTTCACAACGCATTGAACATGGAAGCCGGTACGGTCCCCGCTGTAATCAGGTGGGTCATGTGACTAGATCCTGCACCAACTGCAATTTGTACCATTGTTTCTCTCTAGCCTGACCGAGTAGGTGGCGAGTACCGGTCGTCAGGGTGACCATTGAAGGTGTGTCGGTCCGGGCCATAGTGGACACGGAAGCGGGAGTGTCCATTACGAAAAGGTTCGTAGGAGTTCCAGTAACTCAGTCCTCGATCGTGATGCAGACCATCGGTGGCCATCGTTTGACAATGACGGGCACACAATGGTTGCGAATCCGGATAGAGGGAACGCTCATCCACCATGCTACATGCGTCGTGGAGGACATCACCGAAACGATCATCGGCAACGATATCCTCAAACGGCTCGGTGCCATAATTGATCTAAGAAACGATTTGGTACTCGTAGGCAACAAGACGATTAAGGTGAACACTGGGAGAGCCGATCGAGTAGGTGTCATCAAGGTCCTGTCTGACTGCTATCATCCTGAAATACGGAGTGTACTGAGCAAGTATGCCCACCTGTTCACGGATGCAGGTGATGATTACGGATTTTGCAACTGGGTGGAACATCGAATACCATTAATCCCCGGAGGGCAGTGCAAGCTGACCTTCAGAAGAATACCGCAGAATACGCTGACAGAGATACAAAAACAGGTAGTAGAGATGGAAGCGAAAGGCGAACACACAGTCCGTATTCATCATCCGTGCTACTGACGAAAAAGGCTGACGGTACCTGTCGATTTTGCATTGATTACAGAGAACTGAGCAGAGTGACAGTGAATGATGCGTTTCCGATGCCCCAGACGGAAGAAATTTTCTCCCGCTTTCACAGCACCAAACGGATTTCCTTGATAGACCTCCGATCGGGATATTGGCAGCTGCCCATCGCAGAGGAAGATCGCCACAAGACGGTTTTCAGTGTGAATGGCCAACAGTACGAGTTTCTAAGAATACCGTTTGGATTATGTAACGCCCCAGCGACATTTAGACGCCTATTGCTGATGGTCTTGGAGAATCTATCTATAAGGCGTGGTTGTCTACGGGGATGACATTATTGTCTTTTCAGAGATAGAGCACGAACATGGTATTAGGCTTGCAGCAGTACTACAAAGACTGGAAGAAGCTGGTCCGAAACTCAGTCACAAGAAATCACAGATTCTCGGGAGTCGATTGTATGTCTGGGCCACATTGTGTGCAATGGTCAAGTCCATCCGCTTCCGGAGAAACGCGAGACGAGCAAGAGTTTTGCAGTGCCAAAATCCAAGCGTCAGCTCTGTTCGTTCCTGGGAGTGTTGGCTTGTGACTCGAAGTTTGTGCCACATTTTGCAGAGAGGATCAGCCAGTTGTTAAAGCTGCTTCACAAAGACGAACCGTTCGTGTGGACAGCCGAAACGAATCAAGTCTAGAACCACCTAAAGGTATACATAGCAGAAGCCCCAACATGCCTACGGCTACCCAATCCAGATGAGAGATTCACTGTGGCAGTCGACGCAAGCAACGTGGCAATCGGTGCGGTATTGTCCCAACCAGCTGGGGTGGTGGAATATGCGAGCAGAGCAGTGACAGTGGCGGAGCAGAAGTACTCCACGACGGAAAAAGGATGTCTGGCCATCGTGTGGGCCTTGGATGGTAAAGAAGTTACCTCCTAGCGACGGCATTCCGGGTTGTCACTGACCATAAGCCGCTTTCATGGTTGATGGCAGCAAAAGACACACGGGGACGCCTTGCGCGGGGGGCATATCGACTGCAAGAATTTAACTTTACCATCGACCACGTAGACAGAACGCAGAACATACTACCCGATATGTTGTCACGTTCGTCGTTGGACGACCTCATGCCGGACCACACTATACAGGTGCGCGCGGTCACAGTGGAGGAGAGGAATCTGCTGGGTGATCAAAGGACAGATGAATTCGTGAAAGTACTGTGCTCTCACTTACAGGTTGGCACCAAGCCGGAGGCCATATCAAGAGAGGTGGAGGAATTCCCCAGGATCTGGGATATACGGGTTCGAAAACGATAATGTGGTCGTTGCGACAGACGGAAGGGAACTACCTTTTATTCCACCGAATCTGCGAGGGCGGGTGATGCGAATAACTCATGATGGCGCCCATATGGTATTCGAAAGAGTGTTTTGACCTACCATGAGGAAGGACGTCGCAGCATATATCCAGGGATGTCCAAATTGCCAAACGAGTCGCGAGATGGATACACCGAGACCACCTTGCGATCGATGGAAGTCAATGAGCCACTTCAGTGTTGGGGTCCGGATGTCTTTAGGCCCTTACCAGTGAGTCGATCAGGAAACGGAAACGTTCTAGTTGATGATCGACCAGTTCACTCGCAGGATGGAAGCCATACCAAACAAGAATCAGACAGGCGAGACGGTGTCGCAAACATTCGGATTCAATGTGCCAGCAAGGTATAGAATACCACAATGTGTTCTCACCGACCAAGGACTCTGCTTCGAGTCGAAAGCATTTAAGGTGATTTTGGACAAGTGGGGCATTCAGAGGTGACGCACTTCACCGTACCACCCACAGGCCAACGGAATGACAGAGCGGTTCAACCGAACCATGAAGAGGTGGATAAACTGCACGAAGTTGGCATAGGAGGAAGCATTGTCTGAATTTCTGCTTGCGTACCGGACCAGCATGCAATCGACCACTAAGGTTTCGTCATTCGAATTATAATTTGGCAGACAACCACGGATTGCGCTCGATACGTGGTTAGCGAAACCGAGTGAGGGGGAACATCGGGCACGGCATCACGCACTACTGCAAGCGACTGCTAGACGAGGAAACAAAGCCCGACAAGCGCGAAATAAGAGGACCTACAATGCCAGGTATGAGGCTCACAAGTGGAAGCCGTTCAGGATTGGTGAACAAGTCAAGGTACGGAACAACGATCGGCCAGATAATGAAGGGCCAGGTGCGAGCAACTTCAGTGAACGCTGGAAATGCCCCTACACCGTACTCGATCGGAAAGGAGCAAACCTACAAATCGACAGTGGGGGAACGAATCGCTGGGTGAACGCCGCCCTTCTGTGACCATGGTACGAGAGGGAACAAAAGCTTCGAGAAGGGGCGGGTGCAGGGCGGTGGAAGCCAGTGACTACTTGTGCACCGGAACGACAACAAAAGCAGAATTGTAGAGAATTAACAACGGGCGCAATGGATGAGACGAGACAAGACTCTGCGAGCATTGCGGATCGAGCAGACAGCGGAACACAGGCTGCGAATAGGCGCAGAAAAATGGAGGAGGTAGTTGTCGAGAACGCAATGAATCAGACAAATACGCCGCAAGCGAAGCGCACAGCAGCGAACGCGGGTCGTGTGATGCAGCCACGGGAGAGCAAATCGCGAGCTTGCGAACGACTCATGACCGGCCAGAATCGGATGTAGCGAAGCGAATACATGGGATAGAAAGATGGAGGGGTTGTCTCGAAACTCAACCTCGTGAGCACCTGGAATGGTCCGTCACACAAATCCTCATCCGCGTTGCTTCATGGGAAGGAAACACGGTCCAAATCTGTACGGGTTTGTGAGTTGTCAGTGGCACGTTCTTGTGGCAATACACCCTCTGCCCCCCCCCCCCCCCCGCGTCGTTCCCGCTACACAATGATGAGCGAGGGACTGATAGCGTTTTCCGTTTTACCAAGCAGCTTCAACAAGCGAAGATGCGCGCAGTGGGTTCGGAGACTGCTGGATGCCCAGGGAGCCGCTTTTATTGATCGGTTTGTTCTGATTTGTGACAACGCACCGTGCCACACAGATGTGCAGGAGGTTTTCAAGGAGGAAGGATATCGTACTTTCTTTCGCCTAACCTTATCGAAGGCATGTGGAGTGTTGTTAAAACTTATGTGAAGGACACCATAAGGAGGAAGTATGTGGAAATGCTTAGAGGGGATCCAGAAGGGGGTCTTTGCACCGGCGAGTGGTGCACATGATTTCTCGAGCGGGTGTTGCTTGAAGCGAGAGGTTGCGTTACGCAGCAACACTGCGAGCACATAGTGAGACATGTTGCAAAGAATTACGGACGGTTGATTCATTTGGCCGCTTTATAGATTGCAGCCGTTTGGAAGAAACACTTGTGTACAAAACGTTCCTCTTTCTCTCGATAGACGGGAAGGGATAATGTGCGTTACAGGCTCTGTAGGATATATACAGAGTACTTTAGTAGTCGCAGATATTTCGTCACCTTTGTTACTGCTTTCGGTGCTTGAAGTCCTAAATCATGGAGATGCGGATGGTTGAAGAACGGATGAGTGAGCGGTGTTGCAAATGCCGCATGCCTATTCGTGCGAAGTTGCGTAGGCGGCAGTACGTCGCTGATGGTTGCGTGTCAAGTATTCGTGCGGCGGCCCAGAGGTGATGTAACGCGTTTTCGTGGATGCATTCCCCAAGATACAGTGCCAGACAAGCGGTGTTTAGTCGAGGACCTCATTCCAACAATTAGAGTTACTTGAGGCGGGGGGATGGGAAAACTGTTGCAAACGAGATTAGATAAGCCTAGGACTTGCGTACAAATGGAAATTTTGCAGGCGTTCAAGTTGCAGAGCCCGCTGATGTGAATAGCGTAGCTACGTATTGCTAATATAGTGGTTGCGTTGTGTGTTGATTGCAGGTTCCCTGGTTGGATAAGCGCGTCATTGGATCTTAGGATATTGTTCAAAGTAGGAGGATTCCAAGTGTGGGGGTGACACGACGTTAGTGAGCGTTCCTTTGTCTCCACACTCATGGGCGACTTTGTTAATCAGTTGTCGCTTCAGTGTCAACGTGTATAGCGTCATTTACCGGTAATAGGAAGGAGGCAGAACCTAGGTATTCATAAGATAATTAGGCTTTACTTCCATATGGTCGCCCATAGGTGTTGAGACACTTTGACAAGTGGCTCTCCAAATAACACCATTACAAGCATGGTAAATGCAGTTGGAACTACCCTATTGCTTCCATGGAATGGAATGCTATCCTCATGGAATCGGCATTACTCAACAAAGGAACACCTAAAGGGGCAACAAAGACTATCGTATTCATACATGCCACATCGTCCTGCAAGGAAAAACGCAAAGGCCGATAATTAGTGGCGGCGCACGCATTTTACTCCGATAATTCAGGTGAGTACTTCAAACAGGCAAACACTGTTGTCTCACCAACGGGCGTTGCTATAGCATGTTTGCAATCATTTACGAAAGCAACCTCCCCCACTAATCCTTATATGGACCACTATTTCAGCCAGTTATAGAAATAGTCATGTGTGCACGCCGTGACACACGTTGTTATCGACTTGACAACTACTCAGAAACATTTTGTCATTGGAAAGTAGGTAATTCTGGGAGCATTGTTCAAGGAGGAAAATTGTTCCAAACCTTGTGCCTACAATGCGTATGCAGTGCTTGTTCGCGGGTCATATCAAGACCGTAGGGTCACCTGGTATTTCAAGCTTATCAATCACATGGAAGTGAAACGTAAATATCATGTTGGAACGCAGGATTGACATGCATCTTACGACCTTTAAATAACGGCAGATCCATGGGCACTAAAGCGGTAACTGATTACCGAAGTGGCTCACAGGTGTGGAGACGAACGAACACTCACTAATGTCGTGTCACCGCCTCCTTGTTGGAACAATGACTGCAGATCCAACGATGCTCTTACCTACCCAGAGAACTTGCCTTTACTGTACAATGCGCGGACTGCATCAGCAGTACGTAGCTACACTGTTCACATGAGTGTACGGCTCGCTGGAACAACACAGCATGGAAACTTTGTAGCTGCAAACGCTTTAGCATTCCCATTTGCGAACAAGTCCTAGCTTTATCTCCTTCACACAAAGTACTGTATTGTTTCTGATTACCTCACACTGCCTTAACAATCACATGCATTTCCTAAACGAACTCGCACAAGTATCGATTCTCGCAGTGGCACGATTACACTATGCATACCGTATCACGTGTGGCCAGATAGGCAAGCGAGCAACGAAAGCAACCGTACAGCCCACCTGTAAGCTTTCAACGCTTCTCTTCTGACAGATTGCAAGCGTTGCAGCCTCAACACAAACAACCAATCCGCTTCTCATTACCACTCAGATATCATCTCGCTCGCGCCAGATTGGCAGCATGATCACTCACGTATTATGTCTCTGATTGGCTGATCAACCTCGACAACATGGAAGTGTGCTAGTACACCGATCACGATCAACAGACAGGCGACCGACCAACCGAGCCAATCGTACACCGAACCCGCAAGCCTGCTGCCAGCCTACAGGTAGTTTCAAACAAGATGACAATCTTTAACAACGCTGTGAGAAGACGAGAGGTGACAGATGTTAGCATTTCGTATTGTCTCCTCAGTGCCAATACAATAACAGGAAAATTATATAACAAGAGCTGGGGTGTGACCGGATAAAATAGAGGCGGGGTTGAGTACAGATATTCCACCCCTAAGTCCATGGGAGCCTTGAGCTTACAAACAACTGTTTTTGCACACAGAGTGCCGGTTTGATCCTGCTGATCGCGACAGCCTCGGCGAAATGTAAGATGCGGGTGTTAGCATGTCTCAACAAGATTGTGGACTGTGTGGCACGGTCGAATGGATGACAAGTAGATAATAGATATCTACCTATGGATGAGGCAGGTGGATTTCGTGAACAGATGGTAGACGAGGTGAAAGACTGGATAATTTCACGCACCACGCACTTAGGTACATGTTCCCTTATTCTGGAATTCAACATTCTCTGGGTACAGCTTATGTAGCGTGACTCGCAGCTACAAGTGAATTGGTAAATGTAGTGTGAAATAGCGCCGAAAGCTTGTCTTTCCTTCGTTGCGGAAACAGGCACTTTGTTGGCTCGTTTAATAAGGACAGCTTCGGCAGCGAAATAGGGCCTGTGAACAGCGGAAATTAATCACTTGGTTGTCCTCATGGTGGCAATATCATCTTTAAACGGTACTTCAAAAAGATCCGCTTTTTGTCCACAATGGAGACCTTTTCTCTCGCCACTCTCGTTTGGCCATGTTTTACGGTAAACCGTCGAGGATAACCGTTTTTTAAGAGCGTATTAGTGAACAGCTCCTGTTCTTATTCCAGACAATCGGGGCTGCATATCCTTCTTGCGCGATTGAACAAGGTCTTGACTAGTGTCCGCTTGTACAGCATTGGAGTGAAAATGGTAAAATACTGGTACTGCCCGGGCCATGTCGGTTTTCGGTAAACAGTTCGTTTGACGAGACCGTTTTCTCTACGAGTAATCAGTGCGTCCAAAAATGGGAGACAGTTGTTACATTCTACTTCGCTGGTTACTCTCAAGTTTGTATGTACACTATTGAAATGTTCGACAAGACGTGCAATCTCTGCTGTTGACGACGAGAACAACAAGATATCGTACACGTAGCGTTTGTAGTAGGAAAGACGGAAAATTTCTACACTCATCTTTGTCTCTACCATGCACATGAAGAAATCCGCCAATACTGGACCCAATGGACTCCACATTGGTACACCATCTAACTGGCGGTATAAGGTATTTCGAAAGTGGAAACTGATATTTTCAGTGCAAAGTAACAGGCTGTCTTTAAACAACCCAGTTGGTGTTGGAAAAGATAAGCTGAAAAGTTCCGCCAACTCACACACATGCTCAATGGACTCACGTAGTGGAACATTTGTGAACTGCGATTGTACATCTAATGAACACATAACAATATCTGACGCGTCTACGCTGTCAAGAGTTTCTATGAGTTCAAAGGAGTCCTTGATACTGTGTGGAATAGCATTCTTCTTTAACTGCACAAGAATGTCCACAAGCCAGCGAGCAAGCTTATGTTACGTGGAATTTACCATTGATAGAATTGGTCTGAGGGGTGTACCACTCTTATGAGTCTTCGGTAACCCGTACATTTGCGGCGTGGTGGACCCACCTTGGTTTAGGCTATTATACGTCCTCTCATCGATCGTTCGATGTGCAAGAAGTATTTTTAGGTGATTTGTGATGCGACCTTTACGTCGCGAATATCTTCCACTCATTTGAGACGTATAAATTTGCTGTTCTCGTTAAGTATAATCTGCATATATTGCACGTAATCCGCCGTATTCATAACAAAGGCTCCGGATCCTTTGTCCGGTCTGTGTACCAGTATATCTTTGGCCTTAAGATCTCGAAGTGCAGGAATATGACGTTTTGTAAGTGCACATCCTTCCTTCACTGGGGTGTCAACATGAACTCATGAGCAATATCAGCTAATTTGTTTTTAAACCAGCTAAGATTACCTGCACTATCCGGCTGGAGGCCTGTTAACTGATCAAAGAAGTTCTCGAATTGGGTCTCTATTAACAAACCGTTTGCCTTACCAGGAGGAATGTTATAGTTCAGAGGAGCAGGATTAAAGATAAACAAGCATTGATCGAGTCATCGGCGGCAGCCTGTCTTTCAAAGGTTTGCGAATAAAGGCTTGTTGTAAAATATTATGCGTAGGTGAGCCGCGAAATAAGCCTTTTCAACAGCATCTTTCAGGCGTTTGGACAGAGTATCAGCCACATTATCGCCTTTGAAATAAAAATGCACAATAAGTTCTTTCTTGGGTACGTTCCTCCTCAGTGGTTTTATCTTGAGTTCTTTCAAATTCTTGAGGATGATTTTATATGGATACCCATTCGCTTTTAGCGATTCACAGACCCTCTGCAATTCTTTGGTGATTGTGTTCGGTGTGCAAATTCTGTGTGCCCAGAAGGCAAGAGTGCAGACAAAAATTTCATTTGTACTGTAGGGTTACCGCACTATAGAAGTTGGTGTACTGTCCAGTCCAAGTTGGTTTTCTATACACTGCTCTGCTGCACGATCCATCGGCGTTTCTGATGATATCAACGTCCAGGCACGGTAGTCGTTTTCTGGACTCGTGCTCATATGTGGATTTTAGATTCTGATGCGCATCATTAAAGGCTTTCAACAGTTTCACAGCCTGCGCTTTCGATTTGCAGAGTATAAATATGTCGTCCATACAAAGTATATACATCTCGACTTCGTGCGTTCCTAATATGTTATGCTCCAATTTTGTCATAAGAACATCTGCCAGAGAGGGTCCCAATGGTGATTCCATGGCAACTCCATCAATTTGATGATACATCTCCCCGTTTAAGGTGCATCTGAATAACAATTCCTTCAGAAAGTTTTCCGGGAGATTTATGGGTACATTCAGTTGCCGTACTAGTTCGCTGACATATTCTACTGTTTCCAACAACGGAATATTCGTAAAGAACGGCTGCGCATCAAATGATGACATCCGTTTGTTGTAAAGGTTAACGCCCTTATATTCTTAATGAACTCGAAAGTGTCTCACGCAGTAATTGCAGAAGGCTTTACGCAGCGGTTCCAGCTTCACAACCATCCATTGAGCTATCAAATGTTGCGGTGAGCTAACCGTGTCCAGTATGGGAAGCATTGGAGCGCCCTCCTTGTGAACTTTAGGGAGGCTGTACAACCGTGATAGATGTCTGCCTGAAGGTCTCATCTTTTCGAATTCGCACTTTGTGATATCATTCGTCGGAGTAAATCGGTCTGTTGTTTTTCTAACTCCTCTGTATTATCCTTTCCTACTGTTTACTTTTGAAACTTAGTTAATCACTAGGTTGCATGTTACTGACATAATCAGTTCTATCCATTAGAACGATACCCGAATCTTTATCCGACAGAGGTACTTAACTCTGTTTAACCATAACTCTCTAAGTGACTGCATATGTTCACTTGTAAGAATACCATTACTAGCTGGTCTAACCTTAACCTAGTCATAACAAGTCTTTACTAAGCTGGATAACATATTCTCAATGTCCCCTGGCGAATTTGGTGACAGGTTGCGCGCCTGCGCTATTAATCTCTCAAATTGCATTTCTAATACAGCTTGATCAACTTTTTTTGCAAGGAATGCAAAACAGGGCTTAATGATAAAACATTTAGTTGTGTTGGGCTAATCACGATATACTAGAAAGGTTAAACACGTACCGCTTCGGGTTATTCGGAAAGTTCAGTTGCGGCACTTGGCTATTTAGCGAGCTAAGTAACTTCTTTCTTTTCTGTGCACCCCTTTGCTTTTCAACCTGTTCTACGTATGCTTCAAAAGGCCTTCGTAACTCTTCCGATAGGCCTTTGACGACGCATCCGTTGTGAGATGAATCTTTCCAGCTCCGATAGTTTCGTGCTAACGTTATCCATATAGTTGAGCGTGTGTCGCCTCAAATTGCGCACATTCGGATAGAGACAACATCGGCGTATATCACTCCAAAAGTGTTTTGGATACCGGCATGACTGTAAGCACTCATTGAAGAAGCTTAATACAACCCCAGCCTCTTCATACCCGGCACTGAACTTCAGATACTCATCCAAAGCTTGACTGAATCATGGGGAATGTTGGCCTTCACCAATCCAAAATTCCCATTTCTTTTAGAATGAATCATTGGAGGGAGAATCTGAGTAAAGAATACTTTTCGGTAATTCTCATCAGGCTCGAACATTACATGATGACGACAAAGTGCTAAATGTGCCTGAATAGGCTACGTATTGATCAGAATGTTTAATTCCAACAGGAACAAATCACTAAATCGTGGGGTCCTTAAGGGTGGCAAATTATGAGCAGGGGAAAATCACAACAGAAGTAGTATAATTTGCGATCACATCACGAGGTTGGTTTGCAAAAGCGTAGCGAGGTCTAGTTTTAGCTCCGACTTGTCACCCAGGGTCGTAAAACGTTTTCAGTTCTCTATACTATCCTTTAAAGTTTCTCGCTTGGATCCTGGAAGCATTTCCTGTCGGTTGCATAAGCTATCTACATCCGCCACTTCAAGCCAGAATTGTGCGTACCAAAACTGTACGTCACTTATACCGTGGCTGTGATTTTCCCCTGCTCATAATTTGCCACCCTCAAGGACTCCACGATTTAGTGATTTGTTCTTGTTGTAATTAAACATTCTGATCAATACGCAGCCCATTCATGCACATTTAGCACTTTGTCGTCATTATGTAATGTTTGACCCTGATGAGAATTACCGAAAAGTATTCTTTACTCAGATTCTGCCTCCCTTGTTACACCACGTGTGCACAGTAGCCACTGGAATTCCGAACGTAGCGGACTAACCTGACCTAACCGACAGACGTGCGTACGGGCTGAGACTGCAGGCTAAAAACTTGTAACGAACCCTCGCAACGAGAATTGTTTCTCGGCACTTGAGTTTTCACATAATGGCACTGTTCTTAGGAAAGCTCTGTCGGTATCAGTGTGGCTTTGTGCGGTAATTGGCGCAATGTTCTGACGACAGTGTCGCGTGTGAAGCTCAATTGATTCACTGTGCATATGCAACAGTCCTAAGGACGAACCGGTTGTCATTTGCGCAGCCTAAGTCCCCTTATGGTGATTGTATGTTTGAGATGAGCGCAGCGAAACCTGCGCAAGTTTGGCGGGGCTCAACCAGCTCCGCAACGAGAAGTTTGCCCGATCTAGATTCATCTTACGTAAACAGCAACTTGCGCGCGCGTAATCCATTTCCGTGCCCAGTTGCGACCAGGGATTAGGGCGCGCAAACACAGAAACATTTTAGATGAATTTTGTTACTCGTGTTATGGCAACCCACTTTTCACAACATGCTCCCTGTGGTCTCCCTAAAAACCTTTTCCTCTAAGGGCTCCCTGGAATTATCTACGGCTGGGTTAGCCAACCGCCGAGCAGCCTAGCGTGCGCCCTTTCTCGCCTAGGCTGAGTGCACGCCGCCTATCCTATGGCGTGCACGATAGGCAAACCGCGCATGCACGCGCTACTAATTCCGCCACAGCTCATGCGTCGTGTAATACGAGCTGCCAGAATGGCTCGTTAAGAGACCATGGTACCCATCGCCAGACTCTTGAATGATAGCACGGCAACGAAACCGCTGGTGAACCAGTACTATCGATCGCTTCACTTGGTAGTTTACCTGTTCGTCCGCACTCTTGGTCGAGTAAACTTCTCGTGTGCTTTGGACCACACGTTCGCTGCGTACCACGCGGCTCACTTTGAGGTCGAGTCTGCGGTTACAACAAATGCAAAAGTAACAAGTGTGACGCTGTGCGCACGTGCAGTCGTATGGACGCGTGCGATCTTGTCGATTGAACGGTTTGACTTCAAAGAGAGCACGTCGGCTTTCCTACACTCGCGCATTAGTGCGGCATGGAATGTGCTGGTGATTTTAAACAAGCTTACATTTCGGAACGACTGTCATCTTGTTTGAAACTACCTGTAGGCTGGCAGCAGGCTTGCGGGTTCGGTGTACGATTGGCTCGGTTGGTCGGTCGCCTGTCTGTTGATCGCGATCGGTGTACTAGCACACTTCCATGTTGTCGAGGTTGATCAGCCAATCAGAGACATAATACGTGAGTGATCATGCTGCCAATCTGGCGCGAGCGAGATGATATCTGAGTGGTAATGAGAAGCGGATTGGTTGTTTGTGTTGAGGCTGCAACACTTACAGTCTGTCGGAAGAGAAGCGTTGAAAGCTTACAGGTGGGCTGTACGGTTGCTTTCGTTGCTCGCTTGCCTATCTGGCCACACGTGATACGGTATGCATAGTGTAATCGTGCCACTGCGAGAATCGATACTTGTGCGAGTTCGTTTAGGAAATGCATGTGATTGTTAAGGCAGTGTGAGGTAATCAGAAACAATACAGTACTTTGTGTGAAGGAGATAAAGCTAGGACTTGTTCGCAAATGGGAATGCTAAAGCGTTTGCAGCTACAAAGTTTCCATGCTGTGTTGTTCCAGCGAGCCGTACACTCATGTGAACAGTGTAGCTACGTACTGCTGATGCAGTCCGCGCATTGTACAGTAAAGGCAAGTTCTCTGGGTAGGTAAGAGCATCGTTGGATCTGCAGTCATTGTTCCAACAAGGAGGCGGTGACACGACAGTAGTGAGTGTTCGTTCGTCTCCACACCTGTGAGCCACTTCGGTAATCAGTTACCGCTTTAGTGCCCATGGATCTGCCGTTATTTAAAGGTCGTAAGATGCATGTCAATCCTGCGTTCCAACATGATATTTACGTTTCACTTCCATGTGATTGATAAGCTTGAAATACCAGGTGACCCTACGGTCTTGATATGACCCGCGAACAAGCACTGCATGCGCATTGTAGGCATAAGGTTTGGAACAATTTTCCTCCTTGAACAATGCTCCCAGAATTACCTACTTTCCAATGACAAAATGTTTCTGAGTAGTTGTCAAGTCGATAACAACATGTGTCACGGCGTGCACACATGACTATTTCTATAACTGGCTGAAATAGTGGTCCATATCAGGATTAGTGGGGGCGGTTGCTTTCGTAAATGATTGCAAACATGCTATAGCAACGCCCGTTGGTGAGACAACAATGTTTGCCTGTTTGAAGTATTCACCTGAATTATCGGAGTAAAATGCGTGCGCCGCCACTAATTATCGGCCTTTGCGTTTTTCCTTGCAGGACGATGTGGCATGTATGAATACGATAGTCTTTGTTGCCCCTTTAGGTGTTCCTTTGTTGAGTAATGCCGATTCCATGAGGATAGCATTCCATTCCATGGAAGTAATAGGGTGGTTCCAACTGCATTTACCATGCTTGTAATGGTGTTATTTGGAGAGCCACTTGTCAAAGTGTCTCAACACCTATGGGCGACCATATGGAAGTAAAGCCTAATTATCTTATGAATACCTAGGTTCTCCCTCCTTCCTATTACCGGTAAATGACGCTATACCCGTTGACACTGAAGCGACAACTGATTAACAAAGTCGCCCATGAGTGTGGAGACAAAGGAACGCTCACTAACGTCGTGTCACCCCCACACTTGGAATCCTCCTACTTTGAACAATATCCTAAGATCCAATAACGCGCTTATCCAACCAGGGAACCTGCAATCAACACACAACGCAACCACTATATTAGCAATACGTAGCTACGCTATTCACATCAGCGGGCTCTGCAACTTGAACGCCTGCAAAATTTCCATTTGTACGCAAGTCCTAGGCCTATCTAATCTCGTTTGCAACAGTTTTCCCACCCCCCGCCTCAAGTAACTCTAATTGTTGGAATGAGGTCGTCGACTAAACACCGCTTGTCTGGCACTGTATCTTGGGGAACGCATCCACGAAAACGCGTTACATCACCTCTGGGCCGCCGCACGAATACTTGACACGCAACCATCAGCGACGTACTGCCGCCTACGCAACTTCGCACGAATAGGCATGCGGCATTTGCAACACCGTTCACTCATCCGTTCTTCAACCATCCGCATCTCCATGATTTAGGACTTCAAGCACCGAAAACAGTAACAAAGGTGACGAAATATCTGCGACTACTAAAGTACTCTGTATATATCCTACAGAGCCTGTAACGCACATTATCCCTTCCCGTCTATCGAGAGAAAGAGGAACGTTTTGTACACAAGTGTTTCTTCTAAACGGCTGCAATCTATAAAGCGGCCAAATGAATCAACCGTCCGTAATTCTTTGCAACATGTCTCACTATGTGCTCGCAGTGTTGCTGCGTAACGCAACCTCTCGCTTCAAGCAACACCCGCTCGAGAAATCATGTGCACCACTCGCCGGTGCAAAGACCCCCTTCTGGATCCCCTCTAAGCATTTCCACATACTTCCTCCTTATGGTGTCCTTCACATAAGTTTTAACAACACTCCACATGCCTTCGATAAGGTTAGGCGAAAGAAAGTACGATATCCTTCCTCCTTGAAAACCTCCTGCACATCTGTGTGGCACGGTGCGTTGTCACAAATCAGAACAAACCGATCAATAAAAGCGGCTCCCTGGGCATCCAGCAGTCTCCGAACCCACTGCGCGCATCTTCGCTTGTTGAAGCTGCTTGGTAAAACGGAAAACGCTATCAGTCCCTCGCTCATCATTGTGTAGCGGGAACGACGCGGGGGGGGGGGGCAGAGGGTGTATTGCCACAAGAACGTGCCACTGACAACTCACAAACCCGTACAGATTTGGACCGTGTTTCCTTCCCATGAAGCAACGCGGATGAGGATTTGTGTGACGGACCATTCCAGGTGCTCACGAGGTTGCGTTTCGAGACAACCCCTCCATCTTTCTATCCCATGTACTCGCTTCGCTACATCCGATTCTGGCCGGTCATGAGTCGTTCGCAAGCTCGCGATTTGCTCTCCCGTGGCTGCATCACTCGACCCGCGTTCGCTGCTGTGCGCTTCGCTTGCGGCGTATTTGTCTGATTCCTTGCGTTCTCGACAACTACCTCCTCCATTTTTCTGCGCCTATTTGCAGCATGTGTTCCGCTGTCTGCTCGATCCGCAATGCTCGCAGAGTCTTGTCTCGTCTCATCCATTGCGCCCGTTGTTAATTCTCTACAATTCTGCTTTTGTTGTCGTTCCGGTGCACAAGTAGTCACTGGCTTCCACCGCCCTGCACCCGCCCCTTCTCGAAGCTTTTGTTCCCTCTCGTACCATGGTCACAGAGGGGCGGCGTTCACCCAGCGATTCGTTCCCCCACTGTCGATTTGTAGGTTTGCTCCTTTCCGATCGAGTACGGTGTAGGGGCATTTCCAGCGTTCAATGAAGTTGCTCGCACCTGGCCCTTCATTATCTGGCCGATCGTTGTTCCGTACCTTGACTTGTTCACCAATCCTGAACGGCTTCCACTTGTGAGCCTCATACCTGGCATTGTAGGTCCTCTTATTTCGCGCTTGTCGGGCTTTGTTTCCTCGTCTAGCAGTCGCTTGCAGTAGTGCGTGATGCCGTGCCCGATGTTCCCCCTCACTCGGTTTCGCTAACCACGTATCGAGCGCAATCCGTGGTTGTCTGCCAAATTATAATTCGAATGACGAAACCTTAATGGTCGATTACATGCTGGTCCGGTACGCAAGCAGAAATTCAGACAATGCTTCCTCCTATGCCAACTTCGTGCAGTTTATCCACCTCTTCATGGTTCGGTTGAACCGCTCTGTCATTCCGTTGGCCTGTGGGTGGTACGGTGAAGTGCGTCACCTCTGAATGCCCCACTTGTCCAAAATCACCTTAAATGCTTTCGACTCGAAGCAGAGTCCTTGGTCGGTGAGAACACATTGTGGTATTCTATACCTTGCTGGCACATTGAATTCGAATGTTTGCGACACGGTCTCGCCTGTCTGATCCTTGTTTGGTATGGCTTCCATCCTGCGAGTGAACTGGTCGATCATCAACTAGAACGTTTCCGTTTCCTGATCGACTCACTGGTAAGGGCCTAAAGACATCCGGACCCCAACACTGAAGTGGCTCATTGACTTCCATCGATCGCAAGGTGGTCTCGGTGTATCCATCTCGCGACTCGTTTGGCAATTTGGACATCCCCGGATATATGCTGCGACGTCCTTCCTCATGGTAGGTCAAAACACTCGTCTCCGTAGCAATTCAAAGACTCTTTCGAATACCATATGGGCGCCATCATGAGTTATTCGCATCACCCGCCCTCGCAGATTCGGTGGAATAAAAGGTAGTTCCCTTCCGCCTGTCGCAACGACCACATTATCGTTTTCGAAACCGTATATCCCAGATCCTGGGGAATTCCTCCACCTCTCTTGATATGGCCTCCGGCTTGGTGCCAACCTGTAAGTGAGAGCACAGTACTTTCACGAATTCATCTGTCCTTTGATCACCCAGCAGATTCCTCTCCTCCACTGTGACCGCGCGCACCTGTATAGTGTGGTCCGGAATGAGGTCGTCCAACGACGAACGTGACAACATATCGGGTAGTATGTTCTGCGTTCTGTCTACGTGGTTGATGGTAAAGTTAAATTCTTGCAGTCGATATGCCCCCCGCGCAAGGCGTCCCCGTGTGTCTTTTGCTGCCATCAACCATGAAAGCGGCTTATGGTCAGTGACAACCCGGAATGCCGTCGCTAGGAGGTAACTTCTTTACCATCCAAGGCCCACACGATGGCCAGACATCCTTTTACCGTCGTGGAGTACTTCTGCTCCGCCACTGTCACTGCTCTGCTCGCATATTCCACCACCCCAGCTGGTTGGGACAATACCTCACCGATTGCCACGTTGCTTGCGTCGACTGCCACAGTGAATCTCTCATCTGGATTGGGTAGCCGTAGGCATGTTGGGGCTTCTGCTCTGTATACCTTTAGGTGGTTCTAGACTTGATTCGTTTCGGCTGTCCACACGAACGGTTCGTCTTTGTGAAGCAGCTTTAACAACTGGCTGATCCTCTCTGCAAAATGTGGCACAAACTTCGAGTCACAAGCCAACACTCCCAGGAACGAACAGAGCTGACGCTTGGATTTTGGCACTGCAAAACTCTTGCTCGTCTCGCGTTTCTCCGGAAGCGGATGGACTTGACCATTGCACACAATGTGGCCCAGACATACAATCGACTCCCGAGAATCTGTGATTTCTTGTGACTGAGTTTCGGACCAGCTTCTTCCAGTCTTTGTAGTACTGCTGCAAGCCTAATACCATGTTCGTGCTCTATCTCTGAAAAGACAATGATATCATCCCCGTAGACAACCACGCCTTATAGATTCTCCAAGACCATCAGCAATAGGCGTCTAAATGTCGCTGGGGCGTTACATAATCCAAACGGTATTCTTAGAAACTCGTACTGTTGGCCATTCACACTGAAAACTGTCTTGTGGCGATCTTCCTCTGCGATGGGCAGCTGCCAATATCCCGATCGGAGGTCTATCAAGGAAATCCGTTTGGTGCTGTGAAAGCGGGAGAAAATTTCTTCCGTCTGGGGCATCGGAAACGCATCATTCACTGTCACTCTGCTCAGTTCTCTGTAATCAATGCAAAATCGACAGGTACCGTCAGCCTTTTTCGTCAGTAGCACGGATGATGAATACGGACTGTGTGTTCGCCTTTCGCTTCTATCTCTACTACCTGTTTTTGTATCTCTGTCAGCATATTCTGCGGTATTCTTCTGAAGGTCAGCTTGCACTGCCCTCCGGGGATTAATGGTATTCGATGTTCCACCCAGTTGCAAAATCCGTAATCATCACCTGCATCCGTGAACAGGTGGGCATACTTGCTCAGTACACTCCGTATTTCAGGATGATAGCAGTCAGACAGGACCTTGATGACACCTACTCGATCGGCTCTCCCAGTGTTCACCTTAATCGTCTTGTTGCCTACGAGTACCAAATCGTTTCTTAGATCAATTATGGCACCGAGCCGTTTGAGGATATCCTTGCCGATGATCGTTTCGGTGGTGTCCTCCACGACGAACGTAGCATGGTGGATGAGCGTTCCCTCTATCCGGATTCGCAACCATTGTGTGCCCGTCATTGTCAAACGATGGCCACCGATGGTCTGCATCACGATCGAGGACTGAGTTGCTGGAACTCCTACGAACCTTTTCGTAATGGACACTCCCGCTTCCGTGTCCACTATGGCCCGGACCGACACACCTTCAATGGTCACCCTGACGACCGGTACTCGCCACCTACTCGGTCAGGCTAGAGAGAAACAATGGTACAAATTGCAGTTGGTGCAGGATCTAGTCACATGACCCACCTGATTACAGCGGGGACCGTACCGGCTTCCATGTTCAATGCGTTGTGAAACCGCTCTCGGAGTCTCCCTCGATAACAGCTTCTTCACTATTCCTGACAGTTAATTTACTCTGAGTTCCAACTCAGAATGCTGGACTCTCCTCACAGGCACTTGCTCCGAAAAGTTCTGGGAAACCGTCACCACATCCTCCGCCCTGCTCTCTCCAACCATCGCTGCCAACTTTACCTTGTCATGGTGTGGATTCGGCAGACTTCGTATAAATTGCAGTTTGAGTAGCCGTTCTCTTGCGTTAACCTCCAGCTCGGGAATCGCAATCGCCAAACGTCTGTCCAGCTGCTGGAAAAACACCATGTAATCCTCCTGTTTGTCCCATCTGGCTGAGTGAAAGTGCTCCATTGCTCGCTGTCTATCGTCTTCCTTCCCAAATTCTGCACACAATGCCGCCTTCATCTCAGCGAACGAACAGCCGGAATTGGGCTTCCGAGCGAGCAAATACACCGCCTTTGCTCTTTCATCCAACAGTGGGCCCAAAGCAGTTAGCAAATTGGCGTCACCTTTAACCAGGTTGCATGCAGCGATGGCCTCAATTCATCAAGCCAGGACCCCACGTCTCTGTGTGCGAATTGCGTTGGCCAGGTCATCTTCACCCTGCTTGGTCACGGTACCAGTTTAACGAAAACGACGCAGGGGGAGGCAGATTGTGTACTGCCACAAGAATGTGCCACTGACAACTCACAAACCCGTACAGATTTGGACCGTGTTTCCTTCCCACGAAGCAACGCGGATGAGGATTTGTGTGACGGACCATTCCAGGTGCTCACGAGGTTGAGTTTCGAGACAACCCCTCCATCTTTCTATCCCATGTATTCGCTTCGCTACATCCGATTCTGGCCGGTCATGAGTCGTTCGCAAGCTCGCGATTTGCTCCCCCGTGGCTGCATTACTCGACCCGCGTTCTCTCTCTTCCGGGAAGTGCACCAAGCGTCTCCTCCAATTGGCAACTAAGAAATTGTCTCACCCCTCGATCAGGAAGCCTATCAGGAAGCACTGCGTGCTGTACTTTCGCTGGCTTTTCCTAATGATCCTGAGCTTTAATGGAATAAGATCTCGGCCGCAATGCACGATTCAGGAGCATGTACTTGTGGCACTACGAATCGTCACCGTACCAGTCACCGGATTTCCGGCTGTCTCTGAAGACGATGTGACTAGACGAGCTATTATTCGTGAGCTAAAGCATAGCCTGCGTGCTTACAAAGAAGCCTGATGGACGAGCCGTGCTCAATAAATGGAGGAGGCAAGAGCAGTAGGCAATTACCGCAAGTTCTTCCAGCTAATCCGCACCACTGGTCCCGGAAAACCAAGCTTCAATGAGACAACCAGAGACAGCGCAGGTGCGCTGTTACACAATAAGGAGCGCCGTATAGCTCGTTGGGCGGAGCACTTTCAAGATCAGTTCAGATGGCCCCCTGCTCCCGTACCTCTTCCTTCTCAGATGATGCAGGATGAGCCATGGACGGTTAGCTTTGAGCCTCCATCGGATGCCGTGGTCCGAAACGCGATCGCAGCCCTCAATCGTTTTCGTGTTTGCTGGCCCGGATTCCCTCCCACCTGCACTATTTAAGGATGGAGGTGAGGTCTTCTGCAAAACACTGACCACCCTATTCGAACGTATCTGGAAGGAAGAGTGTCCCGGCTAATTGGAGCGAACCGATTATAGTGGCAATATACAAGAAGTGCAGTCGCATAGACTGTTCTAACCACAGGGGTATTAGCCTAACGCCAGTTGTGACAAAATTACTGACCTCAATTCTCCTTCGTCGCTTCACTGTGAAACGGGAATCTCGGATTAGGGGAAAGCAAGCTGATTTCCGCGCAGGATGTGGCTGTATAGACCACATATTTACTTTGCGGCAGGTGCTAGAGCAGCGCCACGCATACCGCAGACCGACAATAGCTGTGTTCCTCGATTTCAAGAATGCGTTCAATTCAGTCGATCGATCGATTCTGTTCGAAATACTTGCGCGGAAAGGTGTTCCCACGAAATATGTGAACATCCTACGTACTCTATATTCGAACACTACAGGCCGCGTCAGGGTCTACGGTGGCCTATCGGATAGCTTTCCGACTACAAGTAGCGTTCGTCAGGGTTGTCTGATTTCCCCCTTTTTGTTCAATTTTATCGTTGACTCTGTCATGGAGTGCTCCCTTGCGGAATCTCATGATGTAGGCGTTGAAGTGCTGCGTGGTAAAAGGTTACTTGACCTAGATTATGCGGACGATATCGTCTTGCTTTTCGACAATGTTGCGGCGGCCCAATCAACCCTGAATATCCTGTCTAAAGTGGTTCTATTATTTGGTATGCACTTCGCACCTTCAATGTGTTGCTGCAGGACCACCAGCTACTTGATTGCCTCTTGACGCTTGCTAACGAGGAACTCGAGGTGGTTGATCAATTCACTTATCTTGGCAGCTGCATCAGCAACGATGGGCGCATAGAAACTGACGTCAGCTCATGCACTGCGAAAACCAGAGCTGACTTCTTGAACCTGCGGCATCTTTGGCGACAGAAGGGAATTACCCTCCGTCTGAAAGGCCGTGTATATCAAGCCACAGTGAGGCCGTTCTGCTCTATAGGAGCGCGAATTGGCCCCCTCGGTCTGAAGATTTGAGGTGCCTTCAAGTCTTTGATTATCGGTGTCTGCGAAGCATTGCTGTTGTCGGATGACACAAGCGTTTCCGCAACGACGATGTTCGTAGGCGAGTACTACGTAGTGATGATCATGCTAGCTCCCTAGAACAACAGATAGCACTGAATAAGTTGCGTTGGCTCGGGTACATGCTACGTATGCCTGATCACCGCTTAGCTAGGAGGGCATTGTTCCGTCTACCAGGTTTAGGGTGGCGCAAGGCTCGAGGTGGACAGAAGTTGACTTGGCAGCGTGAAGTCACTGACGACCAAACTGGATGCCGTTGGTCCGTCTCGCCTTCCGCGCTGGAGTCCACGTGACTCGCCTTGTGATTGGTTCGAGACTTTACAGGGCATGGCTCGCAGTAGACACCAGTGGCGCATCTGCTGCCGTCTTCTAATCAGATTGCCTGTTTAAAGTGTGTTTGGTGCTGAGTTATCTGCGGGGTAAGGGCTGATTATGACGCGGGGCAGTGAAAACCGCAAGGAAGCTGTCTCGCCGATGCCGCCTTACCTTTGCACGATAGCCAGCTGTTTGTAACGGTATGTTGTCTACACAAGGTGTAGGCGCCTTAACCCTGAATATTTGCTTAGGGCATTAAGGTTTTCAGGTAAGTCCCGCTTCTCTCCCTCTTCTAATTCTTTATTTCATAGGTCTCCATGGTTGTATGGCAGCGAAGCATCAATTCAACTGGTTGATGTACTGCTGGTAATGATCATGATGATCACTCATGGGGGCTCCACTAGCGGCGTATTTGTCTGATTCATTGCGTTCTCGACGACTACCTCCTCCATTGTTCTGGGCGAAGGCTCGTTACCAGATGCCGCTCGTGATCCGCTGTCGGCTCGATCCGCAACGCTCGCAGAGCATTGTCTCGTCACATCCACTGCGCCCGTTGTTAATTCTCTACAATCCCGCTTTTGTTGTCGTTCCGGTGCACGAGTAGTCACTGGCTTCTGTCGACCTACAAATGCACCCACAACGTGCATATTCTGCCTGCGGCTGTTCGCCACCGTACACTGTGCTCGAGTTCCCCTCCGTGAACGATCCCACGTGCGAGCACAAAATAGATGGAAATTGGTCTCATCAATCCAAACGGGCTATCTCCCATTTGCTTGCAACTGTAGCAGCTGCAACACAAGAAGCCTCCGTCGCATTTTGTTTGCAAAAATATTCATGGATTCCGGGATCGTGTGCAACTTCTATAGTGTGATAAGACGACCGTCAATCTATCTGGAAATTGTAGTGATGCTAAATTCAACGTCGAATTCAGCCTTCAACCGCAAACGGAGAGTTGCTAAAGTAACAGTTGGTTCTTCAGATACCCACTCGATCAGAGCATCGATGTGACTTTTTGTCGGGGACCTGCGGCGAGCCCCACCGTGTTGTCCCCTCCGTTCCTCGGATTCCAACATCCGTATCCAACTACGGCACGTTCTCACTTTCACATTCAACAATGAAGCAGCATTCATCCAATCCACCTCTTGCTCATAGACACTCAAAATTCCCTCCCTCACTTCAGGCGAGTGTCGCACGTACGGTCATCATCGTTTAATGCGGTCTACGCCCGATGCACGTCCGGACACAGACATCTTAGCTGCCCAGTAACCCACCGCAAATCAAAGAAACCGAGGCGCGATTGCGACGTTACCTATAAATATTACGCATTGCAATTTACATAGCACATTCCTTTATCGCTTGAATCCACTCCATAGGCTTATCCTTGGTATTTGCCTAAAGACGGTGGCTGTGCTGCCATTGGTTTACTTTCCTTCCAAAATGTCATGCCGTCTAAAACCACCTCTAGGCGGGTTGCGGGAGTGCCATTGCTGATTCATCTTAGGGTGTACAGTGTTCTAGCCGCGGCGCATGCCTACCCAAGCGCAAATGCAGGCCTGGATGACTCCCTCAGACTTAAGGGACTACGGAATACCTGTTGGAAAAATGCCTGTCTACGCCACCATCGTAACCGTGGCTAGGCCGCTGAAATAAGCCACCAGCAGGTAGCGGCTAGCGATCAATAAGTATGGGCCGCTTTATGTGGTGGTTAGTATGTCTGTCCGCACTGGTTAACGCGTAAGCTTTGGATCATGTGGTAGCTAGGATCACTTCCTTAGACAGCCGTCACAAGTTGCCTATTGGGCGGTTCCATTTTGGAGAGAAATCATCGGGGTTTCCTTCAGACGTGCATCAGGGCAGCACAGAAGGTGGCGCTCGACCAGTTTCAGTGAATTGTCTGTCGTTTATGCTCGGGGCTTCCAAACGGTTTCCCATTGGCTAACGTCCCCTGACCAATGACAGTGTCAACGGCGATAAAACAGCGTTCTCGGGCTCGCGAACTTGAATGTACAGCACGCGATTTCGAAAAGGTGCCAGGATAAAAGCTTGGTGCAATGCGCCAACATGCCTGTAAAATGGTGTAGTTTTGACTATTCCTATGATTTCTGTAGCTGGTGTTACCATGTTAGTACCTTGATATTTTTAGCTTGGGGTCGATTTGATTTAGTTTTATTGAAGTGTTTTACCCGCATGGTTTTTCAAGCACCCGAAGCTTATCCTTTACTAAGCGACCTATCATTTTCACTTTTTTCACCACGGACCATTAAAATGGTCACCATTTTTCTTCGTTTAAGCAGGATAGCACTAAAAATTCAAAATCCATGAAAGAGCAACCTGCTTCGGGTTCATCACTGTTTATCGATCAAGCAGTATCTGCACCAACTAAACCTTCTACTGATCACATTGATGCGGATATTGACGCTGAGCAACACCGACACCTCATCTTCATGTGCTGGCCAGTGTTTGCAGCCGTACTGTGTTGTCAAGGTGTAGACATCTATGTCTATATCTTCCCCGTTTTTTTACCGCTAATATTGCTCTCTCTTTCAATTTGTGCATATTATAACGAAACTCCAGCACCGAGTACAGATGTAGTACCTTCTGTTGATGATGATACTTTGGAACCCCGGCATGGCTGAGGCTTTTTCGGAATCAGTATCGCCCAGAGGAAACCTTCATGGTCATACTTTCGCGGCATATTTACTCAAATCTTTTATCGTTTACCGAATAAGATGTTCGTGGCGTAATAGAGACCTTAATGGAGTCAATGTCCACACACTAGGTGCCAACATTACCGGAACAGCTTACTGGAGTGCACGTGACCAAGCAGCTGCATGTGGAGACCATGCGCACAGGCGAGAAATGACGTTTATCTGTTCTGCCAAATTTGGGATTCAGACACAAATTCAAGTCGGCTTCCAGGGTTTGGGCGGAGTCGAACACGAACGATTCTGCCAACTGTGGCAAACCAGTGGAACGGAACTCAGTCACATTGGCTGCGAACAGATGTCGAAGATCCGATGACCATGCTTTCCAAAGTTAGTATGTATGGTTTATTAATAAATAGAGACGACCTATACTGTAGGACATACCCTGTCTATCGAACCCTGGGTTTTTGGTTTCCTTCGTTTGGTTGTGCGCGTGATTGAGCAGACATACAGTCGCAGTCT
Organism: Dicrocoelium dendriticum; assembly: GCA_944474145.2. NCBI lineage: Eukaryota > Metazoa > Platyhelminthes > Trematoda > Plagiorchiida > Dicrocoeliidae > Dicrocoelium > Dicrocoelium dendriticum. The sequence continues at coordinate 226,946,445 of OX104063.1, forward strand.
CAGAGGCGAAGCAGCGCAGCGGTGCAACTGGCGTGTACGTCGGTGCTCTAATGGAACTAGGCACTACACCTCACATTGAACGACGATATAACCAGTTCTCCGTTGACTTAGGTAGCATAGCGTATCCATTTTCATCATTGGCCGTGTCCTCTGCACGTTTATGACATGCATGACAGTAGCGGATGAGCCGCGCTATATCGCAGTTAGGTCTCAGTCATGGCGGTTCGCTGCTGTCACCCATTCCTCAGTGGCATAAGTCGCTGACTAGTAAGCGTAAGGTCGTGGATTCGAATGCGGCAGGATTCGGCGGGCGCGCGCTACTGACGAGTCCCAACAGGACAAAACGGCCGCCTATTACTTTCCTGGATATGAGGTGGCTGACTGCCTGAGTCCAAAGGCGACGGATCTCCACTAAATCCCAATAAATCCCCCTACTACTTACCAATGCTTAGTAGTCGCATTAGCAGCTTATCTTCCACCTCGATTGCTGGCAGCTTGCAAAGAAACTCGTGCCTCTGGATGCCAGCCCTGTCCTCTGCACGTGTATATCCTACATGGCTATGGGGGATTGGCCGCACTACATCGCAGTTAGGCATCAGTCATGACTGTCTGATGCCACCACCCACTGCTCATTGGCATAAGTCGCTGACTCGTAAGCGTAAAGTCGTGGATTCGTATGCGGCAGGATTCGAGGGGTGCGCGCTACTGACGAGCCCTAATAGGACGAAATGGCCGTCTAACGCTTTTCTGCTTGTGTGGTGACTGTCTGTCTGAGTCTAGCTGCGATGAATCTTCACAAAGATTGTGCTCTCTACGATATTTTATTCGTGCGAACTTAACACAGAAGATCCACCTCCGATGCGGTTAGTTAGCATATTGCTTAGTTTAACAGACCATGTTTCTGATCTGGACAAACATTCTGCTCACCTTTTGTATTACCACAGAAAGAGCAGTGGGTACGGTGTCCATATGGTGGTACTCTCTCAGTATCTTGCCACATGGTCAATGAGTACTTTTTGGCGTTGATTACATTGGTGAACCTTACTGCGAATATTGTGAGTGGAGCAGTGTAACTTGCAAGCCTGAGGACGCAAGGTGTTCGGTTCAACTTTTCGTGCGGCAACCGTATGTATAGCATCCGTTTTGCCTTTGTAATAACTGTCATCTACGATGCAGTCTAAATAACCTGTAAGTTGAATGCTTGTTTTGATTGTAATTGTTACCTCAACTTTGTTTTACCTAGTCGACGGGTCATCGTACCTCCATACCTCTTTCTCGGTGATATATGGATATTTTTCGACTGCAGCGCAGCCGATTAGCAAGCATTTTATGCCCTGAGCAACCGGGCATTAGGTGGACCGCGCAGCCAATAGTTTGTTGCCAATGGCCTCGTCTGTGTTGGCGTGTGATGCGGATAGTTGAGGTACGGGGACCACTCAGATGCTCTGTATGGGAGTGGTTTAGTCACGCGCTTCTACGCGTGTGGTAGCCTTCCCAGATGGCTAGCTAACTTTCCGGAACATTTGTTATCCGAAAAATTACAGTTTTTAAACCAAAGGGGATCTACTTTTAGACAAGGTGGAAACTACACGCCGTGTTGTAGACACTGGAGGCAACCAAGAAGACAATGTGAGTAGGGTTGAAGAGTGTTATTTTTGTGACCATGTATGACGAGAACCTGTCTGGTTTCGAGTACAGCGATCATACTTCTCCTGTTGTGACAAGATCGATCTTTTCGATTTCTTCGCGGAAGGAATCCGTTAACTGATTGATTTCCATCACACGAGCCCGATTCCTTTCATAGCCTTCTTGTTCCACTAGCCGGTCCATCAGTTCGCTGAACCACGCGCGGGCTTTTTGACTGACTCTGTCTGCCCACGAATCAATCTGTACTAAATGGGCATCATTGCTGGCCTGTATTGCGTTGATCACACTGTCTTTGTCCATGAAAATCTGGAAAGAAACGGTGTACCTTGGATTAGCAACGGACCAAATTTGTTGGAGGTCACTTAACAGCCAGATGTTAGCCGCTTTCGAAGTGTGTTTATCCCAAATGACGCTTGTGTTTCTGAGGAAAGTGCATTCATATCCATCTTACAATCTGCCATCTGGCGTCATTATTAATGCACAAGCGCATGCATGCACAGATCCACTGTATTTTCGAAGAAATGTTTTCGTTCACACTGGCAATCATTTTACTTTTTTTAAGATGTTCGTCTTCTTATGTGCTGCCAAGGCATTCACATTGATCATCGCCTTAGCATAGTTTGAAGCCACTCATTCATTATGCACGTTAGCTACAGGTGGAAAACACCTCAGCTATTGTGCCGCAATACAAAAAAGAAAAACAAATGAAACGGTTGCCCGCCGACTGAGTCACTATTAACGGATGGACATCGCTCCGGGGAGCTAACATCCGGCTTTTGTGCCGCAAAAAGAGTTATATTATGCCTAATAAATGAGATCGTGGTTAGAGGGGAGGCTAAGCGGGATGGGGAAGAACAAAGAAACTCACAACACAAACACCATTGAGGTCGGCTCCTACCCATATCAACAAGTGTATACAGCCACAGTTCGAAGTGGCATGTAAGGTATTTGGGCTCGGGTTCATCATAACATTATTATCGCATTTTGTTGCTACTGTCTTGGGCCATAACCATAACACACTAACCCTACTTTCTTTCCATGTTGCGAAGCATTTCTCCAAATGAGCGTAGTTTGGACCCCAAAGCCTGAACCTATTGGGTTAAGACTTCGTGTATTTGAGAAAATGCGTTAACCACGAAATTAATCCAGAATGTATATTTTACCATGAATTACACATCGTCTTCTATTACTAGTGTAGTCTGCATGTTTATTGTTCATCTAAGTAAAAGATGTGCTCGTCTGTAGAGCATCTTCTGTTCTGCCTTGAGCACAGCCTCTCGAAAAGTATGCACATGTATTTCCCCCAGTGTAGCAAAACTAACATCGCGATCACGTTTGAAACAACCAGTCCGAGAGGTGTACTTGTAAGACAGCCATTTGGCTTCTATGGATCCTGAACCAGTGTTCACAAAACTTGGCTTCATGCCGATGTGGCCATGCATATGCCAAAAAGAGCGAGATTCAGAACAGATGTACGTTTACGATCAGCCCTTATGGTCGGCATGCATCAAAAAACCAGACGGTGAGGACATAGTTTTGCCTTGGAACCACGCTTGTCTTTTGCCCGTAAACATTTGGAATGATTAAGAAGATTCATGCTCACTAACTCACTGTGCGAGTCTCCTCCGGGGCTACTACGTCGACTTCTGGTCTGAGGAACCGCTCCAGTACGGTTGGGTACAAGTCCATCAGTCTATCACTGAACTGTGCCTGCAGTTGTCGACACTGTGCAAAATGTTCCTGTGATAAAACAGAAAATAAGTCGTTGACTTCACGATTATCTCAGATCCAAGGCATAAGATGTCAATTGATAATTACAATGGTGTTTAGCTGGAGAACGCTCGTTCCAAGACTCACCTCAGTACGCTCAATGAAGCTGTTCACCATATCCGCCATGTTGAGCTTGAATTCACTCATCAGCTCATCCAGTTCCTCTACCAGAATCATTTCGTTCTTCATCAGTGCATACCATAATTGATGAACCCGGTTCATGTACTCCTTAACATGTGATTCAACGGAGATGGGGTCCGTCAGCGTCCCCAATTCCTTCAGCGCCTGGAAATATGTAACCAGGTACGGAATATGAGCAGTTCGCTATGGCAAAATGAAATTGGTCTGTGTCGTTCACGGGAATGTAACTGTGGTTAAACAGATCGTATTATTTCTGTGCGTTGATACTGCATCGAACACACACCAGGAACATGATGAAACGCGACATACACGAGGTCACCAACCCCTACATTCCTAATATTGAATTTCTATACTCACTGGAGCACCATTCCTGGGATTGTGGATACTGGCCATTAAGCATCATCCAACCCCAGGGGTCACCCGGCCTCGCAATTGCGAGTTACGTGAGTCTCTTCCAGCATTTCACGTTTGTCTGCTGGTCTTGCGGGGATGAGCAACCTAGGGTGAAGAGATATCTGCAACTGACGCACCGGTTAAGCTCGTTTTTGTCCTGACCGGGGACTCGTCCACAATGCACGAGTTTGGCACTGACTAGCGTTACATTAAGTGGGCTTTTTGAACCAGTGAGGAGAGCTCCGCGAAAGGCTTACTTGGTCACAACGGCTAGCACCCATCTACCGTCGCCAAGTGGCGTTAATTACTGGCCTTGGAGTGTGAAGGTGCGAGTTTGGACAATTCGCCGGACAACTGCAATATGCACTCTTAACGAGTCCCGACTAAACAAAATGACTGTCTAGTGCTAGTCCGGATGCACTGTGGTAGCCTGTAGCTGTTGCGAATCTCCTATGAAAATTAATCCCAACCGCCTCTCCGAAAGTAATTATGTTCTTTATCGGTAAATACGCAAGCTACAGTTTGTGTGACACAATTCACCATTCACAATCTAGTAACGCATCTTCTAGACTACAATTGAGTGGGGATGTTGGCTATACGATACCGTCACAACAGTTGTAGTTCCCAGAAGTGACAACTCAAGGAAGAGAGAAGACGACATTAATCGGAGACAGTAGGTAGTAGTAGCGGTTGGAATCAAGTATCTGCATTTGATAAGGGCAATAGTCAAACGAATGCTGGAATAAGTGTTTAATACCGACTGTTATTTTACATTTCCCGCTGATAGTTTGGGCTAATTTTGACAAGAGTACATAACGTTTGCTCTCAAACTTGTGTGGACGTTCGTGGGGAAGCGTCTTTAATCTTCACGCATTGGAGTCACGATCTTGACCAGATGTTCTTGTGTTTGACATTCATAGGTACTGTCAATGACGATGATGTGGTGGGGGTCGCTCACTTCGTCAAGGTACACGATAGGTGGATGATAATGTCGATGTTTCACATACTGTGTGTGTCGCCTCATTCGAACTAGATCTGACCTAACCCACCAGTTATAGAAGTATGGGCTGATCCCTGCTGTTCAAACATTACTGCGTTTTTCTCAACCGATTGTATTTCCGCTTGTAGCTTTTTCCTGGTCAGTGACGAATTGTGGTCTACTGCTGTGTTTATGGTTTTCACTTCTATGCCAACAGGCACCGAACGAGAGAGGTATAGAGCCCCTGTGTGACCGCGGGTTTGGTAATCCTAGCAGCCAGGAAAGTGTTTGTTACCTATTGTGCAAAACTTTTATCAGATCTGGACTGCAGTCGGCTTGCCACTGTTTTACTCTTACCCATATTACAACCTTATTTGCCTGCATCTGTCTACTACTTTCCTGCTTGATGACCTGATCATCTGACGTTCGCTTCAGTTGTTGCCTCTCGCGACTTTCTTCTGACTGTCGAACAACAGCTTGTCTTTTGCTTTGAATTGACGTAGGCGCATTGCCATTACATCCAGGTCTTAGTCCGCTTCAAGTAGGTTTCATCTACTGGGTAGAGTCTTATCTGTTTGTTTAACAGAAGGGGGCAGTATCCATATCTTGCGCATTTTGGCAGTGCATGCATTGTGTAGTCTTGCACAGTTGTCTGATCATGATTACGGTCAAAACGCCATACAACACCAGCCTGCCAGCAGCTACCGAGTGCATCCCACTACTCCAACTTTAGCGTGCTGAAACCGAGCGGTACTTAACATCCACACATCGTTGTATTCCTCGGGGTTTGCGCATCACAACCTTAGCAGGCGGCGGATTGGCATGCACAAGTATGAAAGCTGTAGTTATTTTTACCACCCATATTCGGTATTCCAATCGACCACTCTTTCAGGCTACCGCTAATGCATATAATTGTACAAGCCTGAAGAAGAATTATAGAAAACATACGTTCCCTAGAAAACATTGAGTTTTCATCTACCACTGATCTGTTAAGTCTGGTACACGTCACTACTGGGGGGCCGGTCGCACACGGCAATGCTAAAAGAGTCCCAGACATCTTTTGTCCACCTTAAACCCCCTTCATCATCGATCTAAGTTAGTGGTTCCCAACCTGGGGGTAATTACCCCAAAGGAGTAAAATGGCATTTTGTGGATGGTAAATATTAGTACGCGGATTGGATCATCAAGCGGTCGCTAAATAAGTTTAATAACAACATCATCCGTATCAAAACATGTCGCTAACTACCTATGCACTTCGGATTAGCCATCAATGACCAGTCATTAGTCACTGAAACCATATGGCACGTCTATCGGCTCCCGTCGCCATCGTCAGGCAGTCGTTCGCCGGACCGGATTATGGGGTCGATTACAAACTATACTTTTAACGAGTCAATTGAATCGATAAAGGAATGAAGCTCCTCCTTAAGAATATTCAACTGAATCCACAAGCACACCAACTTGAATCTAAAGTGGCTCACACGCACAAATGCGTGCCCCATCGTCTTGACCAATTGCAAATCACCGCACGAGTACTCAGAACGTCTGCATCGGTTGGTGCGGCGGTTAGACTGCGCTCAGCCAACAAACCAGGTGATGCACACGCGGGCGTGAAAACAACACGTGAGCTCAGTCCCTGTAGGATGCGGTGCGGACTAACGCGAGGCATCTATGGATGGTTGAGGAAGTACTGTAACTCCCACCCCCTCACTTGGGCGGCATCAAGACACACAACACAGAGCTGGGGACCGGAGTTATTCCATCTGCGTTCACAGTGCTCACTGTTGCGCGCAGACGACCGGACGTGAAATGTGCTCCACAATGAGACAGTATCGATTGCCTTCACTGAAGGTAGCTGCATGCAAGCTAGCAGACATGCCCGTCAACCCCACCTGGTTTGACCTATGCTTAGCGGGTGTCTACGTGTGATCGATTGTGGATAATATTGCCTAGGTGAAATAATGTGTGCGGTGCTTCAGTACGCGGTATCATGGAACAATGCGTTAGTAATCGGGGTGTGTGTATGGCCGAAGTACCTGTTAACTACAGTTGCTCGGCCTTAATGATGAGGTTAGCATCAGCATCTGCACAGCAATGCAGGATGTACTGCAGTGAGCTTTGCGGAAGGGTACCTCTTAAATTGTGATAACGTTACCGGGTTGGCAACAGCTTGCGTTTACTGGTCTATATGCAATCGTTAGTATATTGTAGCCGTTGACATGGTGAACGAATACGTTTGTAAAGGAGCGTCATAAGTTCCTGTGAAACGATGATTTACGTTAACGTTAGCGCTCTCCTCACCAAAGTACCAAAATGCGACGCAGTGGGTATGGTGGAATGCAGTTTGACTGTAGCAATTAACCTAGGGAGTGGCCGAAGCTTAAGGTGGTTAAAACAACCGACGTTGCGCCGTATATTGTTTTAGCTCTGGTTGCAGTCGGAAGTAGGCACTCGAGAACATGGTGTTATCATTAGATCGTCAATGTCCACTATTTTGTACATAATACTGGCAAATTCAAGTAAATGGCCAAAAGTTGTTGGTATCAAGTCGATGGCACATTTTGAACATAAAAGTGGATCAGAAAAGCTCACTTTTGAGGAATCTGAAATCGCTCACCATGGAGTTGCACATCATAATTCCTTGACTGCTCTGTTTGCAAGAATGATTAGCTTCCAAACCGATATTTCGTCAACCGGCGCTTCTTTACAAACAGATTCGTTCACCATGTCAACGACTACAATATACTAACGATTGCATATAGACCAGTAAACGCAAGCTGTTGCCAACCCGGTAACGTTATCACAATTTAAGAGGTACCCTTCCGCAAAGCTCACTGCAGTACATCCTGCATTGCTGTGCAGATGCTGATGCTAACCTCATCATTAAGGCCGAGCAACTGTAGTTAACAGGTACTTCGGCCATACACACACCCCGATTACTAACGCATTGTTCCATGATACCGCGTACTGAAGCACCGCACACATTATTTCACCTAGGCAATATTATCCACAATCGATCACACGTAGACACCCGCTAAGCATAGGTCAAACCAGGTGGGGTTGACGGGCATGTCTGCTAGCTTGCATGCAGCTACCTTCAGTGAAGGCAATCGATACTGTCTCATTGTGGAGCACATTTCACGTCCGGTCGTCTGCGCGCAACAGTGAGCACTGTGAACGCAGATGGAATAACTCCGGTCCCCAGCTCTGTGTTGTGTGTCTTGATGCCGCCCAAGTGAGGGAGTGGGAGTTACAGTACTTCCTCAACCATCCATAGATGCCTCGCGTTAGTCCGCACCGCATCCTACAGGGACTGAGCTCACGTGTTGTTTTCACGCCCGCGTGTGCATCACCTGGTTTGTTGGCTGAGCGCAGTCTAACCGCCGCACCAACCGATGCAGACGTTCTGAGTACTCGTGCGGTGATTTGCAATTGGTCAAGACGATGGGGCACGCATTTGTGCGTGTGCGCCACTTTAGATTCAAGTTGGTGTGCTTGTGGATTCAGTTGAATATTCTTAAGGAGGAGCTTGCTTCCGTTCTGGATTTAATTTGACTTAAAAGGTGTAGTAGTTGAGCCTTGGTCAGGCGACCAGGCAAGGTGACGCGCGATTGTTTCCAGGTTAGAAGGGTCAAAACGGACGATTAGTGTTCACCACGTATCGATACAGAGTGGTGGTGTCATCATGCAGGAATGACTTGGAATGGAGGAATGCAACACGTGAGAAGGCACTGATATCTGTTCATGTTTGATCATGAATCACACACGAAAGGGTCATATGATGCCTTGAATGGAGATAACAGCAGGCGTTTGAAAGTGCGCAGAACACCGCGTTTTGGGTCACAAAAAGGCAGAATCAGCGGATTGGACGCCAGTGACCATTGGGTGTTGGGTTGATCACATTCATCTACAGTTGTTTTTGACAAGAAACCATAGCAGGTGAGTGATTTAATTCAATGGTTTTGATATCGACAATAATGAGTTTATCTGCAAACGTTTACGATAATGTCACCTACATTAAATCACGAAAATATTCATATTTATATATATCATTTAGTTGCCTAATTTTTTGCAGGAACCATGTCTTCTGGAAAAAAGCGGTCCTACAAGGAAGCTTTTCTGCAATGGGGCTTCACCAATTTGTCGATAAGAATGTTGAGAAGCAGCAGTGTGTTTTGTGCAGCAAAGTGCTCACAGGGGTGAGCATGAAACCCAGCAAATTGAAAGACCATTTCGACTGGAATTCTTCTCAGTTTGTAGAACAAGATAGTACATTCTTCAAACGGAAAGAAGCTGCTCTCAAAAGTTCGCGCCTGGATACATCGGGCTCCTTTTTTCAGTCTACGGAAACTGGTCTTGAAACGTCGTACCGCATCACTCTCCGAATCGCCAAAAACAAGAAACGCATACTATAGGAGAGGATCTTATAAAACCTTGCATAATCGATGCCGTGAAACTCGTTCTTGGAGGGCAATATGCAGAAAAGATAAGCATGATTTCACTTTTTAACAACACAATCAAAGTGGTGCCGAGGATATGAGCAAGAATATTTTGATTAAGGTGCTCAGAGAAATAAAATTGTCCTTTCGTTGCAATACAGTTAGATGAGTCGACCGACGTTGCATCCTGATCCCAGCTACTAGTTTATTTTCGGTACATAAAAGGGGACTGCTTCAAAGAAGGGTACTTGTTCTCAGAATCATTGAGCACAACTACACGTAGCGAAGATGTCTTTCGAACAGTGAAGGATTTTATCGAGGAAAAGGATCTACAGTGGTCGAGGTTGGTGGATGTCTGTACAGACGGAGCACCATCCATCTTGGGCGTCGGTTCTGGATTACAAACGTTAGTCAAAATATTTGCTCTGCACTGTACGTTTAGCCACTGCATAATACATCGTTATGCTTTAGCCGTGAAAACTCTTCTGCCTGTTTTGCTGGACACGTTAACTAACGTAGTGAAAATAATAAATGTCATCCGCGGTAGTGCGGCAAATACAAGGGTGTTCAAAGCATTGTGCAATGAATTTGGAGGCAAATTCGACGTGTTGTTACTGCACACGGAAGTGCATTGGTTATCACGAGGCAGAGTGTTGCACCGAGTGCTCGAGCTTCGAGAAGAAATTGCAGTGTTTCTTGAAAGGAAGGAGCTGCATAAGGGTATGGTGAGAGGGTTACACGTCATGATAACAGACAAGGTATTTATTTTCAAACTAGCATATCTTGCAGATTTCTTCGGAGAAATAAATGCATTGAACCTCAGCTTGCTAGGAAATATGATTAATATTTTAATTGCTCAGGATATGGTTCCCAGTTTTCTTTGTAAAATGCAGCTTCACCAATGCGGAGCAACCATTGACGATGTGTCGATGTTTCCAGAAGTATCAATGGTGCTCGCTGGAAGAAATGAAGCATGCGCTTTCACAGATGATACCACTTGCCACTTGTCATCAGTGGTCCATTCCATCAGTAAATATTTTCTTGATTTGGAAAATAGCCAAGTAAATGCCTGGGTGCTAAGACCCTTTCAGTGGAGGAGGAAATCTTTCCGGATACTGCCATCGAAGCCAAAGCACAATTCCTAGGAATGCGCAGAGATAACGAATTAAAAACGGATTTCCATAGCACACCACTGGTAGCATTTCGGATAAAGATAGGTAGTGAGTATTCATTGCTATCGGAAAGAGCATTGAGAATGTTGATCCCATTTGCAACAACTTATTGGTGTGAAAGTGGATTTTTGACAATGGTTTCAATGTAAACAAAAGCAAGGAGTCGAATGAACCTGGAGCACGCCTTCCGATGTGCATTAGCAGAAACTGAACTGGGCTCTCCTCGGTCAGCCGTCATCCCATTCCAACGAAACCCAAAACACCCGACACCCAGGTCCCCCTGAGTACTCCTCTTTCTCCCCCTTATGCCTCCGCACCAACCTCCCTCACAGGTAAACGAGGTCGCGGACCGTCTGATTCTTTCTCCTAGCCATTGGAATACGTCGATCACAGTGAACCCAAGGCAAAGACATACGCATCGGTTGTAAAGGAATTTAATACCGCATCTGGTGGTATGTATAACGTTAAGACTAAGTCGAAGTCTAAATCCAAGACTTCCTCCCCTCAGTCCCAGTTCAAATCTGTCCTTGACAAGTTTAACCATTTGGAATCGCTGACCAAAGACAGCGCAAATTCTTCCCAAACGCAGACCACCAGGCGTACCCTACCACCTTCCCGTGACCGATGTCTGATCATCATGAACGCGCCTGAATCGACCAAAGATGCCCCAGCCGGAAGGATGTTAGACGACCAAGTGGTCCTAGAACGACTGATCTCTGTGTTATTCGACGAAGGTGAACAGGGAATCATCATTATCTCGGCTTTCCGCTTAGGTAGGAAACAAGAAGGTTCCCTTAAGGCTCGCCCCCTTAAGGTTGTGTTCCAAGACGATGAAGAATGTCGACGCATTCTCCTACGGACCTCACGTCTCAAAAGCAAGCCGTCTTATGTGTTGAGAGATCTCTCTCCGGAAGATCGGATCAAAATGAAAAAAGCTGTTGATGAGCTGAGGACCCGTCGAGCGAGTGGTGAAACGGACCTTCATATCATGGGTTTTCGCCTAGTTCGGAAAACTCCGAGAACCCGTTGGAGGCCGATTTTTGTCACCCCAGGACAGTAACGCAAAAGAACGGACTGCGTGTGCTGTTCGCTAATGTTCGTATTCTGCGAAATAAACTTGATGAGATCCAGACGCTTGCCGCAGATGTTTGTCCTGATTTAATGGCCTTCACTGAAACATGGTTATTCCCTGATATTATTGACTCAGAACTATCTATCCCTGGATACCACCTTTCTCGGGCAGATCGTCATGGGAAAAAGTCGGGAGGTGGCGTAATACTCTACTGGAGGGCGGATCTGAAGTCCCATCTAGTTGAGGTCTCATGTGACAACGACAGCGATTTCCATGCCCTTTGGTGCCGCATTCATGACGGGTGCAGATCTTCCTTGATTGGTGTCATCTACAAAGCGCCACTGGGCGCGGGAGCTCGCCTGTTGGAACTGATCAAGAAGCACGGTGCTGGAAAGGATTGTCCTATTCTGGGAGTTTTCAATGCTCCTAATATCGACTGGGACCTCTTTGTAACCGTCTACCTGATTCCTTTGATATCGCCTTCCTTGATACCGTTCTCGACTGCAGCCTGTATCAATATGTCTCCATGCCGACTCGTATCCTCGCCGGTCAGTCACCCCATATCCTGGATCTTGTGCTCTCCCCAGCGCAGTCAGACGTCATGGACCTAACAGTCTTCCAACCCATTGGCAAAAGCGATCATTGTGCTATTTTATTCCAATGGGCTCGTCGCTTTACCATTCACAACTCATGTGCCGTCCGCCGAAATTTCTAGCGTGCTGATGCCCTTCGTCTTAAAACGGCTGCAAGTATTAATAATAATAATAATAATAATAATAATAATAATAATAATAGGTATATTTCTCAGAAAGGTGAGACACGTTCCAGAGACCCTAGACCGATCATTATGTACAAGTTTTCTCTGAAACTGAAATTTTTCATCGGATGCGAGGAGATTCGTATTGAGTGGGATTGGATTCAAGTTGTAATTTATTCTTATGCAGATCCAACTTTCTTCGGTAGCAAGTATCTCATCGTACCGTTGAACGAGTTGTGGTCCGGATCAACGTAAATAGAAGGGAAATAGCAAGTATTAGTAAGTATTAGTGCGATGGAGGCCGAAAACTTCCTAGGGAATTATGTACATGTGTGGAATCGAGAATAATATAGTGTGGGGAGGGTCTCGCAACCAAATTTCTGGACTCAGCATAAGGAACAACAGTATGGGTCTGGCTAACAGGGAAAAATAAGTCCACATTACTGCACAGTGAAAAAGGGAAATATTTAAGCAACTACCTTATTATTGTATTGCAGATGTTGTTTACAATTAGGAGGCGCAATACGGATTTCGGATTACTTAAGATGTGTGGGTTGTGGGCTGTGAACAAGAATGCCGAACCTTTAGTAGTTTGGCTAACTGCGCTAGGAGTTTGATTATGCAGGGAATTGGTCCAACAGAACGCCAGTGATATGTTAACGAGGTTACAGTAGTCCTGAGTGGCAAACATATCGATGTTGACAATGTGTCGGTTGATTCACCAGAAAGATTTGGTCAAGTGAAAACCGAAGCTAAGTGTTGGGGAGCAAGGTGGCTTGAAGATGTAAAGAAAGGATCCGGGTGCTTTACCTACCAAAGCGTCAGTGCTTTCACAAACGAATGGTAGGTGTGCCAGCGGGTGAAACGGAAGTGAAGTTACGATTGGAGAGATAGTTAACCGGATTTGGGAGTCCAGCTAACCAAGTTGCCAGTGATTCAACTGACACATGGTTGCAGTGGAGCCAAGTAAAAGCAAGGGGAAGTATAGTGAGCCAAGATGGGATGAAGAGGATAACAGAAGCCTGGACCTCCAACCCATCGATGTATCAGTGGAGCCACTAATCAGCGGTGAGCTTTCGGGCAGGCAGATCCGGAGTGGGCAATAAAAGAGAAGGGTAAGCAGGGAATCAACGGGTGTTTGTTGATCTGACTGATACAGTCATTTGCAACTTTCAGTTATATGTTGTCTGGACCTTGTTCATACGTTTGTTGAATAGTTGTAGGGCAGCGCAGGAGCATAATCACATTGCTGACTGTAAGATATTCGTCAAGCTTTCTACGAAAGTTATACTCAGATGTGCTAGTACGAATATCGGTCGGCAATTTGTTCCAAATACGGGAGTACCGATTTAGGAAAAAGTTTGCTGATATGTTTGTCTTTGACCTTCTTACCATCACAGAATTTTCTCTATTGCGTGTATTGTATCCATTTGGTTTCATGGGTGATAGATCAATGCTAGGGGTGTGGACATTTTTGTGCAGGATATTGAAAAAAGTGCTAAGTTTACTTTTAGGCGTCGAAGCCATATTGGGTCAAGCTTAAGTAAGTCGCATCGCTCAGAATAGGGTAACACTAAGCTCGTACCAATAAGGCGCTTTGTAAACGCTCTTTGTACCTTTTCTATGGTGATACGATCATGCTTCCTGGAATTGCTATACACCATTGAGCAATATTCAAGTAAAGGGCGGGCGAATGATTCATACATTGAACAAATTGAATCTCGTAGAGTAAGATTTTTGAATAGTAATGCAATGCGTTGTTTAGCTCTGGCTGTTGCATAAAATGCTTGTTCTGAGAAGTTAAGGGAATATGAGTAGCGAAGCCCTAGGTCACAGATGGTCTGACAGATAGTAAGTGGTTTGCTATCTAGGGTCAGAGCATTGTGCTTAACATTGCACCTGTATAACATCGCGCTACATTTGTCAGTGCTGAAAGACATTTTCCATGTGTTGCACCAAGCCTCAAGCGCATGGAGGTCCAGTTGGATTTCCATTAGAGTATTGCTGAGGTTGGTAGGATGGAAGGAGTACACTATTTTGATGTCATCGGCGAAAAGATAAGGTGTGCCGCATTTAACTACGCTGAAGACGTCGTTAACGTAAAGTAGAAATAGCAATGGACCAAGAACACTGCCTTGTACCACCCCACTGGTAACAGCCTTGGGTTGAGATTTATGTTGTTGGATTTGTACTATCTGGGAGCGATCTGAGAGATATGAGCTAAACCAAGCCAGTAAGGGGTCCTTTATACCGTAGGTTTGGAGCTTAGCTAGTAGGCGACTATGAGGTACGCGATCGAAAGCTTTTTGCATGTCGAGATAGATGACGATTGCCGATAAGCCACGATCGTGTGAACTGACAAGGTGATTTAAAAATTCTAAGTGACAAGTGATGCAGGACCTGGAGTTCAGGAATCCATGCTGTGAATTGTTTACTAAGTTTCGAGTTAATAGGAATTCAAGCGTTTTCGACTTTACATGTCGCTCTATCATTTTAGACAATACTGATGTGTGACTAATCGGTCGGTAGTTTTTTACGTCGTACAGTGAACCTGATTTATGACGGGGCATCACTATGGCCTCCTTCCACTGAGCCGGTATGATACCAGAATTCATAGATAAGGTGAACATATTCAGTAGCAGCAAGGGGATGTCATCTCCCCCGAATTTTATGACAGCAGATTGGAGATTGTCCGGACCAGTGAAATAGGAGGTTTTAGTGGACTTTATGAGCTTTTGGATATCGCACAGATTGAATGTGATGTTGCTGAGTTGATCATTCGTGTGATGTTGCAGATCCAGGGTCGCAGGATCACTACATTCATTAAACGAGGCAGCAAAGTAGTTGTTGAACATTTCGCTGGTATAAGTCGGGTCACTCACTAAGCATTTATCTGCAGACATAAGCGAGATAACATCTAGGTTCTGTTTAGCGGTCTTGCGCTTAAGCAATCTGAATAGTTCCTGTTTTCTATTTTGGCTACCGAGTGCTTGTTTTTCTTTATCAATCAGCATGGCCTGATTGGCATTCTCCTTAATAGTAACCAATTGCTGGTGCTTTATTAAGAAACAGAAGTCATTGGATTTACGATACGCCTTGAGCAACTTTTTGAGCTTTACAGCTAATTTGTGTTGTGTAGGCCTTTCTCCAGAGACAGGTAGTTTTATATGCTTTCGCGGAATCGACACATCTACTGACCGATGGATGTTGTTATATAACTCATCTGCTGTAGTCTGAGGGTCGCTAGCGAGGAAGAATGTGTCCCACTGCGCCGATCTTATCAAGCTTGCAAAAAGGCCCCAGTCAGCGGTTTTGTAGGAGCTGATAGTCATGTGTGATTTTGATGAGGGTGTTTTTGACAACTGAGCATTGACACTGAATGAGAAAGAGATCACTTTGTGATCACTACCGGGAAGATGTCCCAGTATCTCGGTGGAAGCTGCAGTGAAGCCGATAGTAAATATCAAATCTAATATGTTATTCTTTCTAGTGGGAGATAAGACATGCTGAGTCCATCCACATACATGCACAGTGGCGATGAAGCTTTTAAACTTATTGGGGACGTCGTTAGAGGACCACGACAGATCAGGCATGTTGAAGTCCCCGCCTACTAGCTTGCGATTCGCGGACTGGCACGCGAGATGGCATAAAACGCTCTGTAACGCGCTTATCTCAACGAGGTTAGGATTGGGCGGTAGGTAGATGCATCCGATAATGATGAGAAGATTATCAACTATAATGTCTATAAAAACGGAGTCTTCGAATCGTCCCTGTGTTTGGATAGGCGATACCGAAGCGTGAATAGCATTTCGAACATAGATGGCGCAGCCACCACCTAGACCAGACTTACGACAACCGATAAAAGCTTTGTAACCCGAGATATGGTAAACCGACTCAGGGGTATCCTCCTTTAGCCATATTTCAGTGACCAATATAGCTAGTGGGTTCGCGAGGGAGACAAGTGTTCTTAAGCTAATTATTTTGTTCCTGAGGGAACGTGCATTTATAAGTAGGACATGCATGGCATGTGTTTTATCAGCGAGTTCTAGTGCTTGCTTAAATAATGTTATAGATGTATTATCGGGGTCAGTGGACAGGAGTTCACTGCTTGGTTCGGAAGTATCAGGAGTGCTGGGATGGAGATCTGTGGACAGAGGAAGAGAGTGTAAGGATGAAGCAGTCACGCCTACTGCTATGACGTTCTGAGATAAGGACAATGCATCCCTTGTGAGTTCTGTCGGAAGTTGGAGTAAGGAAGATGATGAGGCGTTGGGTAAAAGCTCTGGTTGGAATGACACTGAGCTAGCCGTGTCAGCTGAATAAATTTTAGGAAGAGTTGGGCCATGAAGTTGGTATCGGCCAGATGTGCTATTGTTGGGAATGGCTGCGAAGCCATCCCCACATCTCCTAAAAAATGATCGAAGGAAACTGGTGGAGTATGGGTTCCAGCGTAGGTCTCAGGTGAGGCACTGGGCAGCATTGTCCAGTTTTTCCTACTGTCATTAATGTTTCGAGTATTATTGACAAATGCTGGATAGCGGTGCGTGGGTTTGTCCAGAAGATAATTCCTTCTGGTTTCAGTCTTACTAGTGTGGTAAGTAGTGTTTCTGGTCTGAGGTGTTTTGTTACAAGTGGCGTGGAAAGAATTCGAGGATCGTGAATTTGGTGAATCTTCGTAAGCACTCGTCATTATCGTGAATGAAATGTCGGTCTGTGACGGCACTCTGTTCCCGTTGGTTAGTAGGTCGCTTGTGCGTGTAGCTTGACTTTTACGACTGGTTCTTTTCTTGGTATTCGGGCCCTTGCTTACTGAATGTTCACCAGGCGGAGGTCTCGCCATAGATGCGATATAGGGGGTATCCGATTCCATTAGGAAGCTGGCCTCGGTGTTAGAGGTGAAAGATTTTTTCACTGATCTTGACTGGGGCATTGTGCCGGAGCCAGAAGCAAAGGCTATTGATGTTACCACGCCAGGAGATGCATTGTCGTTGTCTACTTCGACACAGCTAGTTGTTCTATCTAGTATACCATCATCCTGAGTTATTAACTGAAGAGTCGGACTGCATGTTGTCTCTGCTCTTGGTGTTTGTGGAGTAGGATCATAAGGAGATCTTTCCAAAGGTGTCCGATCAGGTTTAACCAGTACGTCTTTGAATGGAGTATGCTGGGTTATGGCGAGCTGACTCTGTATGAAATGGTGTGCATGTTCTTCGAGAGAAAACTTAAAAAGTATGGGGCAACACCGTTTCGGTGTCTTCTTATTTAGTCGTAGGCATTTGCATTCGACGTTAGTCATGTTGCAAGCGTTCATCAATGTAGCTCTTACATTAGCCAAATTAAGTTTATCAGGGATATTGAAAACTCTAGCATTTTTTAATCTACGCGTTCGTTCATGAGCCTCAGACGCGATACAGGAGATAAGCTGTCTTAATCTATTCATTTGAGCCGGATCTAGTTTTCCTGATGGGTTGCAGATATAATCTAAAGAGGCAATATGGTCTTTAAGCGGTCCGATATAGTGAAGCGTTTGTTTCATTTCAGTTAGTTGAAGTTCAAGAGATTTAATCTTATCATTCATTTGTTCAATGAGGCTGGCAACTGTGGGGGCAGTGTCTTGTTTTCCTTTCTGTGCTTTACTTTTTACTCGCGTTACCCGCGGAGTGGCCGGTACGCTAACTTTCGCTTGTCTCGAGCGATTATATCTTGTTGGAGTCATAGTAACTAGTTCCCTTTAATGATAGGGTTACGGAAAAGCGTGCTTAAGAGACGGGTTTGAAACAAGGACGAGTAGCGTGCAGCGATGCGAGATAACTAATTCGGAACCGAATATGGAAGCACTGAGGAGAATGGGCCCTGGCTATGTGGACGCAAAACACATGCAGTTAGGGCTTACCGCTTTCAGGTCATGTGTTGGGTTCAGCCGCGCAGTCCAATGTTGACAACGCGATGAGTCACAGGTGGACACAGTACACGCGCAGGGTTTGCGTGTACTTATTGATCGGGTTGCGGGTTTGGGTTGCGTGATTTGGGTGGGTTTTGTGCGAAGTTGGCCTCGTACGGGTTTTAAGCGGTTCAGCTGTGACCATATAAGTGGTGGTAATTTTCTTCAATATCTTCCTTACGCAGCAGCCGATTGAGGTGAATGTGGGTTTATTAGAGAGCCCTCAGAATGCTCTTGAAAACGAGGCTAAAAGTAGCCTTGTTGATCTCGCAGGTAATGAAGTTTCGCTCGTACAAATTTTCCCGGAAACCACTCGAAGTGTAAGTAGATCAAGGAAGAAGAACGGTAAGGTGTATATCCAGGTGTTTAAGTGCGATTAAAAGCACTCGCTTGGCTGAATCGAATGAGTATTTGCGCTCAACTGTGAGACGAAAT
>OX104063.1:226965281-227090406 GCA_944474145.2 Dicrocoelium dendriticum
GTCAGCCGTGAATATCGTTGTCGTTCTCATGTAACATTTAAAATATCTGACTCGATATTTCAGGACTCCCAGATGTGATATGTCATCGTAAGTGTGTAATCGTTCTCTGAATGGAATAGTGGTAAAATAGAAATCTAACGACGTGTTGAACTGCTGCGCTGTTGTTGCCTCCATCACATGTTCAGTTAAAATGTTCCAAATACTTAACACTCACCGTTCAAAGCACAGTGGGTGAGGAACACGTTTCACATCCGGCACGACAAGTTTGTATCTGTGTCCGCGTGTGCGGCATGGCTCTCGTAAGCGCAGCATTGGCCTTAGCACTGGGAAGTCACCGAGAAATAGAATACGGTAGGCCTAAATGAGGTCGACTTGCATCCTACGGTAGGACAGGGTGTAGAGTCCTAGTTTCTCCCACCAGTCTTCATACCCCAAACCACGTAAACTCGGGATGAGCCTGGTAGCAACTTGTTGGGCCCGTCGATCTATTGTGCTTTGCCTTGGATAATCGAAAAGTAGGCGGCCGAACCGTACTCTAGCTTTGGTCTGATGATGGAACAGAATAAGCGAGTGGCAACCTCTTCAGACTATATGCCGAAGCTACGTTGTAGCGCCCAAAGAATGCACTATCCGTTACGATATGGCCTGTTCGTGTTGTCTATGGACATCAAGTTGTAGTGCGAAAGTACACCTAGGTCCTTCACGGAGGTTGTGGGATAAAGCGGTTGGCCGTCAAGGTTGTAGGTTCAGCCCTCAGCACCCTTCCCCAGGCTCATAAATGCAGACTTGGCCGGAAGAAGAACTTCTGCAGACCATGTGGATAGGTGGTTGAGGTCTTGCTGAAGTAGGCCACAGTAACCGGGCGCGTCAATTTCTCTCCAAATCTTCATGTCGTCCGCAAACAAGGCACACGGCGACCGGTGAACATGCGGTAGATCGTTGATGTGGATCAGGAACAGAGTGGGCCCCCAGCACAGTGCCTTAAGGCACGCCACTTGTAGAGGATTACCAGTCAGCTACATGATCGTTGACCTGTAACCTCCACTTTCGTCCAACAAGAAAGTCGCGGATCCACCAATGCAGTAAGTCGTCTACATCACACATCCTGCGTTTGTGAAGGAGAACCTCATGGCTGATCTTGTCGAAAGCTTTACTAAAATCGATGAATATCATATCGGCAGACTTACCCTTGCTTATTGACTTCAACCACTCATGCCTCGTCACAAGCAGATTCGGAAGGCATGGGCGGCATTGCATAAAGCCGTGCTGTGCGGGCGTCAGGACCTCGTTTGACTGTAGCAACTGCAGCAATCGCTTCTTCACGTTTTTTAGCAACGTTTACCAATATAGGTGTCAGCAAATTGGCCTGTAGTTGTCTACTTTGCTAGGGTTGCCGCCTTTCGGAATAGGCTTCATCACCGAACATTTCCAGTCAACCGGCACGAAACTTTTGGAGGGCGACCTGTTGACTAAGTAAGGCACAACAGGAGAGATGATGGTCGAAAGTGACTTGAGAACAAGTGGTTTAAGCCCATCAGGACCGGCAGGTTTGGTGAAGTAAAGGTTGGTGAGTAGTTGGCATATTAATCAACGCCGCAATGCAGACTATCAAGTTCGGTAAAAGCGGTACACATCGAACTCGGAACAGACACCTTGTCCTTCGCAAATGCAAAGTGAAGTGGGCCGTCAACGCGGACGCACGCTCAGTGCTTGAGGTTATTGCCTGTCCATCCGGGCCATCCAGTACTGGCACATCATCTGCCGGCTCCAGGCGTCCGTTCATTTTTGCAAAAATTTTCTATTTGGCGGTCTTCGCGGCTACTGCGAGTTGCTTTTCGAAATGTCATGCTTATTCTTTTTTGCACTGTTGCGGAGGTTCCGCTGACTGTTGTACCCTTAGTACTCATTAGCAGAGCCAGAGAGGAGGAATTTGTCCCACTGTCTGCACCGCCTCTGAACATGATTTCCATACTCCTTGTCAAACCAATGGGGCTTAATCGGTCCAACCTTCTGACATTTCAACGGCAAAAGTTGGGAACATAATGACGTTAAGCTCTCTTTTATAAATATCCACCAGTTTTCCACAGATGCAGATTGTGACAGCGACCAATTCAGTTGGCTCGCGGCTCGAGCTAGACCATCGGAGTCCGTTTTCCAGTAGTTGGGAGCTGTTTCCAGCGAACGTGAATACTGCAAAGATAATTCCATATCAGCTAGCAGCACTGGATAGTCGCTTGTAGCCAAGGGTTTCAGGAACCTAACGTCAGGTATTCGTTGTTCGCAGCTCGAAACATCAGATCCAGACAGGACGGGGTTAAGCGTGTTGTTACGCGTGTCGGCTGGCATTTGTTTTGTGATGCACCATTGTCAAGTACCAAGTATCAAGTGCTGCAACCTCATTAGGTCCAGGCATCAAAAGCACAACAGGCCATCGGATTCGAAGATAGTTAAAATTGCCTATAATAAGAAAGTGTGGACGACTCATGCGGGTTCGAAGCTGGGGCAGCCAATCCAAACAACAATTCATGGAGCTGCGATAAACCGCGCCCAAAAGCAGTTGTCCGCGCCTGAGGCGGATGGAGCACCACAGTAGCTGACACAGACCGTCGTCACTTCGGTAGGTGCTCACAAGTCTCCCACGCAAATAAGACCGGATGTAAAGTAAGACACCTCCGTGGGCATTATTTAGTCTATCGCATCGGAAACACGAGTAACCGTTGAGTTCAAGTTCTTGTGTGTATAACTCTGCATGCAGCCATGTCTCTGCGAGTCCCACTACGTCTGGCCGCTCAGACGGAACGAAACAACAAAGCTCATCGTGCTTATTTACAACACTGCAAACGTTTATGAAGGCTACTCGCAGACAGCAGCATGAACCGCCGGGCGTGCTTGTAGTGTGAACAGCCTGTTTATCCTGATTCTCAGGTTGATGGAAACCACCCGAACATTTACGATACGAAGATTTGTTTCCCCCTCACCAGTGCGTCTTTTCAGCTCACTGATGGCAACCTTGAGCCGCTCCCTGTCTACAGGGTCCAGGTCTGGGCGAACATGGATCTTCAAATCTGTCAGCCTACTTAGGTGAAACATGATATGTCTTGGGCTAGCTTCGTCCACAAAAGTGCTTCTCATAGGCCGATTTCGTTGATCACCTTGCTTTCCAAGACGGGTAATTTGCCTCACTTTTACCGAGTCCTCACCAGTGTCGAGGAGACTGTCAGTTAGACTCTGTAAAACTTGCCCTCTTGATCGTAGCGCATTTGGAGTGATGAATCAAAGGACTCCGGCGCGTGAAAGGTCACGGGACCATAACGCCTCTGGTCGGACGAGGTTGACCCTGCAGGGCAAAGTATGCTATCAGCCTCATGTGGTTTGGCTGACTTTTGTCTTACAGAAGCTAAACGCCCAACGTCTCTTCGTAATTTCTTTCTTTGTTCTTTCCACTGGCCTTCAGCACTCAGAATTTCACCTGTTGGGACATCAGTGTCCGTTAGACACAACAAAAGTAAACAATTTATGTCAGGTGTAAGTAGGCTTCTCACATCGGTTGGACTTCGTGTCGGTGATTTTGCAGGGGAAGAGGAGGACAACTGAGCTGAAACCTGAAAGCTCTTCGGGCTAGGTTGTTGGGCTAAACGCACGGAGCTGTTCGCAACAAAATAATGAAGCCTACACGTCGGTTTTAATCTTCCTGGCTGTATCTTATTTTGGCAGTTATCCCATATACTTTGAATGAAATGGTGTTAGATCTCGCAAAGACGATGAAAATGCTCAACTGATAGTCCAACACATGATATGTGGTATTTAACTTGGCACAAAACAAACGTGAGGGCATTTGCACGGTATCCGACCATCTTGGAGCAAGTACTACAGGGTGACTGCTTTGGCATTGTGAACAATCCGAAAACCAGATAGTGGCCAATGTACGGAGAAAATGGCGATAGCAATATCGACGAAATCAAGCGATGAAAACACAAATATATCTGGTCGAAAATTTCAGAATCGGAAATGAAGCTGAATTGTATCTAAATTTCCACGAAATACTTCCAATGAACGCAGAAAGCCAAAACCAAGTGATCTTGTCAACAGCCAAAAATAACCGACTGGTGGTCACTATCCGCAGTCAAACCTATATTGCAGATTTCTTGGGAGAAATAAATGCACTGAACCTCAGTCGGCAAAGAAATATGGTTACTATTTTAGCTTCTCAGGATAGGGTTGCCGGTTCGTTTCGTAAAATAC
The DNA here is from genome assembly GCA_944474145.2 of Dicrocoelium dendriticum. Lineage (NCBI taxonomy): Eukaryota > Metazoa > Platyhelminthes > Trematoda > Plagiorchiida > Dicrocoeliidae > Dicrocoelium > Dicrocoelium dendriticum. The sequence continues at coordinate 226,969,524 of OX104063.1, forward strand.
AGCTTAACCAACGCAGAGCAACAGTAGCGGATGTGTCAACGTTTCCAGAACAATCGATAAGGCTCGCTGGAAGAAATGAAACATGTGCTTTCACAGACGAAATTACCTGCCACCTGTTATAAGTGGTCCATAACAACAGCAAATATTTTCCTGATTTGGAATTTCACCAAGTCAATGCCTAGGTGCTAAGACCCTTTACAGTGGATGATGAAGATTTTGCGGATACCGCCATCGTAGCCAAAGCACAATTCCTAGGAATGCGCGAAGATAACGAAATAAAAATAGATTTCTTAAGCACACCACCAGTAGCATTTCGGATAAAGTTATTTGGTGAGTATCCATTGCTATCGGAAAGAGTATTGAGAATACTGATCCCATTTACAATAACTTATAGACGTGAAAGCAGACTTGGGACAATGGTTTCAATGAAAACAAAAGCAAGGAGTCGAATGAACCTGCAGCACCACTTCCGATGTGCATTAGCATAAACTGAACCAAATATACCAGAAATTTTTAGCACTAAGCCATATGAACCGTCCCATTGATGTAGATCGCCTCTTGATTACATACAATGTTGTACCAGACAACAGTTTTTTGCTTTTATTGATCAAGAGTTATTCCAAATAGCTTTCAGATCCCGTACTTAGAAGTAAACAGCGCGATAGTTATTCGTTAGTTAGCGTTTGCAACGGAAATTTGGGCGCCGGTTGATTACAGCAAACCCCATTTTGAGAGCCTCAAAACTGCTAAGAATCGCCGGTGTATAGCAACATGCGTTAAGGATAAGTGTGATATCGCTTTTCAACAGCATCATCAAAGTCGCTTTCAGGACATCAGCAAGAATGCTTTGAACGCGGTACTCAGTGAAAGAAACGCACGGATTTTTTTCGCACTACAATGGGGTCTGGTTTATTTGCATGATCGAAAATAATTACATACCGTATTCATTTGCCGTAATTTAAAGAAAAAATGCAGTAGTTGCTAGCTAATTGGCTTTAGAATGTTTGGGGGTAACTGCTTACAGTGAACCCGCTTTGGGGGTAACGGCCACGAAAATGTTGGATTACCCCTAATCTATGTGGAGTTCCACATTTTTAAGCTCAGGTAACTATCTGTTCATCTACAGGATTTCAAAATCACAGTTCTGACTTAGTCATCTACTAGATAACTTCAAGAGCACAGCTGTTGTTTCTGTCCTTAGTATAGACAAACATTCATAATGTGGCTTCTTTTTGTGGAGGATACCAAGCTGGCAAGGATTTGACGGTGACGTCCTAAGCCTTCGAGACGTGTAGCGCACAGCCAATGATGATGACTCTGGACAAGGCTGTCCGAAGCTGGTCATCATCCATTCAGTCTAGTTTTGTCACTTTCACTTTGTTACAGAATTGCAAAATGTCCGCGGAGAGACGTCGCAACAGCACTATGGTTGGCGGCATCCGGTTTCGAATTTTCCTGTCACTGTGGCCAGCCACAGGACGCCTGCGCCTACAGAGGGACCATGGGTGGCTTGTGCTGCACCACCCACAGCTCCAACCACAAACCCCATATCCAGTGTAAAACCGAAGGAATAAGACCGGGAGGCATGTGGATGGGAGCCACGTTTCATCAACGGAACTGGCCCACATTCCTTCGCAGGCAAACACAAGCACGCTGTGTTTGGGAAATCAAGCGCACACAAGGTGGTGGCTGGACCGTAGTCCGCTCCACACTGGATGGAACCACTCTTTGAGCCTAGCACAGCCACAAGGACCGTGCACCCCTTCCCCCACCTGCAACGATTCACAGTCTCCTGGAATCAGTAATCAAGATGGAGGATGGGCACTTTGTCAACATGCACATCAAGCGCAGCCACACCGGGGATGTCAAACAATAGCCACTCACTTGGAAGACAATATAAGATAACAGTTATCGAATAAAGCAAACGGATATGCCGACTTGACTATTCGCATGTGAAATAATTTCAAGCTGTCAGTAAAAAGGTATCTTTAAAAAATTGCAACGAAGGCGAAAAGGTTAAAAAATTTACCCACAATCTGATTAAACGACGTGTGTAAGTAACAAGAGACTTATTCGGACAGACGTCTGAATGACTTCACAAAGTAAGCATTACAAATTATGGCAAACCATTCACTTGATAGAATGTTACTCAGCACACAAGCACGTCGTTAGTGACTCGAATGCAGCCTCCCTATCAACGCTTCATCGGCTATGCTTACGTTTTCAGCAGGACCCTTCGTCCTTTCGAGGTTGGTTCTGATAGGCCTTGCTCGTGGAAAACTAGGAGTGCCTATCCCATACATCCACGACCGCATGGGCTACAACACCATGCGTTCAACCTCGATGGAGTACAGTCCATCGGCACATGTCGCTTCCACATTTGCCGCTTCTTCACAGCATGCACGAAGGCTTTCTCTTGCACTTCGGCAATAGCACACTTGATCAGATCGCACCATGCACGCCGATCAACTGCTTTCGATTCCCATGATCTACAATCAAGATTAGAACGTGAGGTGTTCACTTTGCTCATGTTCTGGTAACGAAGCTTCGGCTTTTCCACGTGCCACCATCATTAATATCAAACAGAAATCAACAACAGCAGTACATCAGCCATTTGAACAGATGCTTCGTTGCCATAAAACCATGAGGACCTATGAAACAAACAATAATAAGAGGGAAATAAGAGGGAATTACCTGAAAAACCTTAATGCCCTAAGCAGAAATTCAGCGTCAAGGCGCTTACACCTTGTGTTAATAATATACCGTTACAAATAGTTGGCTATCGTACAAAGATAAGGCGGCATCGGCGAGACAGCTTCCTTGTGGCTTTCACTGCCACGCGTCATAATCAGCCATTACCCCGAAGATAACTCAGTACCAAACACACTTTAATCAGGTAGTCCTACTAGGAGAAGGCAACAGACGTGCCACTGGTGTCGGTTGCGAGCCATATCCTGTAAAGTCTCGAGCCAAGCACAAGGCAGGTCACGTGGACTCCAGCTCGGAAGGAGAGACGGACCAACAACACCCAGTTTGGTCGTCAGTGACTTCATTTCCCGCTGCCAAGTCAACTTCTGTCCACCTCGAGCTTTGCGCTATCATACACCTGGCAGACTAAACAAGGTCCTCCTAGGTAAGCGGTGACAAAGCATACGTAGTACGTGCCCAAACCAACGGAACTTATTCAGTGCTATCTGTTGTTCTAGGGAGCTAGCATGATTATCACTACCTAGTACTTGCCTACGCTCGTCGACGTTGCGGACACACTGGTGCCATCCGACACCAGCAATGCTTCGCAGACAATGATGATCAAAGATTTGACGGCGCATCAGATCGAAGGGGCCAAGTCCCACTCCTGTAGAGCAGAACGGCCCTCACTGTGGCCTTGTATAAACGGCTTTACAGACGGAGAGAAACTCTTTTCTGCAGTCAAAGATGCCGCACGTTCAAGAAGGCAGCTCTGGTTTTCGCAGTGCATGAGCTGACGTCAGATTCTTTGCACCCATCGTTGCTGATGCAGCTGCCAAGATTAGTGAATTGATCAACCACCTCGAGATCCCCGGTAGTCAGGGGTTAAGAGATCATCAAGTGGCTAATGGTTCTACAGCAATACCTTGAACATTGAAGGTGCGAAGAGCATGCCAAATAACGGGACCAAACTAGACAGGCTATTCAGGGTTGATTGGGCCGCCGCAACATCGTCGGAAAGCAAGGATATCTTCCGCATAATCAAGATCAACTAACCTTTCACCAGGCATGACCTCAACACCTACATCGTGAGATTCCGCAAGGGAACACTCCATGATAGAGTCAACGATAAAATTGAACAAAAAGGGGGAAATCGGACAACCCTGACGAACGCCACTTGTAGTCGGAAAGCCATCCGACAGGCCACCGTAGACCCTGATGCGGCCTGTAGTGTTCGAGTATATGGCACGTAGGATGTTCACATATTTCGTGGAAACACCTCTCCGCGCAAGTATTTCGAACAGAATCGAACGCACTCTTGAAATCGAGGAACACAGCTATTGTCGGTCTGCGGTATGCGTGGCACTTCTCCAGTACCTGCTACAAGGTGAATATATGGTCTGTACAGCCACGTCCTGAGCGGAAACCGGCCTGCTTTTCCCTAATCCGAGATTCCCGTTCCACATTGAGGCGACGAAGGAAAATTGAGGTCAGTGATTTGTCACAACTGGCGTTAGGCTAATACCCATGTAGTTAGCACAGTCTATGCGACTGCCGTTTAATTATATTGCCACTACGATCGATTCACTCCAGTTAGCCGGGACACTCTCTTGCTCCCAGATACATTCGAATAGGAAGTCAATGCTTTGCAGAGGATTTCACCTTCATCCTTAAATAGTGCAGGTGGGAGGGAATCCGGGCCAGCGGCACGAAAACGATTGAGGGCTGTGATCGCGTTTCGGACTTCAGCATCCGATGGAGGCTGTAAACCAACCGTCAGTGACTGGTCCTGCATCAGTGCGGTGCTCCACACGAACACCGTAAGCACAAGCGGTATCAAAAGCACATAATTGCTTGGAGATAGATGTTAAACCGAGCTGCAGCGAAGGCACAGCCTTGCTTCTTACCAGAGACAACTGCAAAGTCATTCGGGGTCTGTCCACTCAGCTGCACTCTCGCCCGCATAGCAGTGTGCAGACATTCAATTAAACTTAAATACTCGCTCGGACGGCCAAACTTACTCAACACTAGCCACAATGGCTCGCGGTTCAACGTATCAAATGCTTTGGTGAAATCAGCAAACAGCGTGGACAACGGCTGTTATCGTTCTCTGCACCTATCCTACAACTGACGAGCCACAGACACCAAATATACGGTACTACGACCCGAACGGAATCCACATTGCTCTTCCGCCACGTTCGGTTCCACAACCTGTCTGACGAGGCGGTTGAGCAGCATTCGGGCAATCACCTTGCCCAGACATCTCACCAAGTTGTTGCCACATTGCTTGCTCCCTTTGCTCTTATACAGTGATAGCACAATGGGACAATGGATTTATGCGGGTATAAAAGCTAAAGCTTGACAAATCCCGTAGGGTGATCAGTGCGAAAATCATAGAAGTGTGAAAAATTCAATGGAAACCAATTCAGTAAAATCGTTTAACAACGAGTCACTACAAGCTTGTGGACTCACCGAGTTTGAAGTGTCAAAATAATAATCCACTATAACTCCGGAGGGGATCATGAGGTATGGAGTATTTGGTTAAGAGTCAAGGGCATCCTTCAGCTCAGGTGGCATCTTCTCCACAATCCACACGCGTTGCACCAAGTGGTACAGCGCATTCACCAACACGGGTCCGCCGTGGTTTAATACTTCAGGCGGGATCTCGTCGACAACGACACACTTGCCGTTTCTAGCTGAGAAAGTGCTCTCCGCGTCTCATCCAGTGTCGACGTATCCGCCAAACTTAGCTTCACATCGTGCTTCCCCATGCCGTTCAAAGTAAAGTAATTAAATAAACAAATGATATATTCCCCGGCGATGCGAGGTGCAGTCTAACTAAGTGGTCTGATCAATGTGCACAGCAGGATCGCGACAAATAATCAATATGTTTGCGCTTTTTACAATGGGTATTAAACTAATTGGCAGGATTAAGGTATTAAAGAAATTAAAAAGCCAGGAACAATAACAGATGCAGATTTAAACAAATGTCCAGGAAAAGTATCACTGCCACTCATGGAACCATGCCCAAGGGACCCGCTTCCATGCAAGGTATTTTCTCGAAAGGTTTCGCCCGCACTTCCATGCTATACCTGGCCGCGTGCGGCTGTGGCATAGTAGCTTATGAGCCATCACCTGTTTATCATATGTTGTGTTCTTTTTAGGGCTGCTTTTATGCATGTATTATGGGCGATGAAGCTTTAGCCCAACCCGTCACGCGGATCATTCAATTATGGCACTTTTTTGCTCACCAGTCAGTTGATGGCAATGTGCCTTGCATAGGTAAAGTCTTTTATAATCTGGAAGGTATAATCCGTCACCACAGGAGATCAACCCAGTCCTGGCCAACAATGAAATAAGGAAGAATGTAGAACAATAAGAATTGTATGAAAGTGGTAGTATATCGTCAACGTAAAAAATAAACAGGTATGTTTTTACATCAGCCTAAGAATGGATCGAGCCGATCATGCGATCAACTTGTGCGGCGTGACAGCCGGAGACAGATAACTGTACGAGTTGTTCATAGGCAAAAAGTCAATTAGAGAATCCGTTATTGCCATCACTAAATTCCAGTATATGTTTATGGACTGTTAACTCCAGAAAAGAAGGGGAAATGATTAGTATTGCAGAACAAATGTAGCGAAGGGAATCGCAGAACAATCTTACGAATTAGTCAATTTATGGGGATAATTACGAAAAAAGTTACCGGCCCCACACCATTAAATAATTTAGCTCTCGGTTTTAGACAGAAGACAGTTGGTAGGAATTAAGTTTGAAAGGAGTAAAACCGCATAGGAGGCAGCATTAAAGAATATCATAAGAAGCGGTTGTAACAGCTCATCCTAGATGATCATGTTTGCTCTGGTGAATTTGTTGGACATGTTTCGATTCGATGTTCTCCGGTATCATACATGATCTGGCCCTTCTTCATACAGCTTTTCATCATCAAGTTGCATTTTTAAGATCCATTTCACTCTGTCCGTTGACAGATAAGTCTTTATCATCTTCTTGGACATACAAAAATGTTCAATCCATCTAATATCTTTTGGCAGCTTATTCCATATGGAGCCATACCTAAGAAGGTAGAAATTTCTCCTTAAGCTGGTCTTGCGCAGTTGTTCATGAGACAGTCAAAGTGATTTCACCAAGTCTACATTATGTCTACACTCTATGTGCAGTTAGCGCACACACCGATGCATCACGTACAACGCGCGCGTTGAAATCGACCAGCAGAAATAGTCGGTCGCTCCTCAGCACAGATCGTATCACGGAGGATAGCTGAGTGCAGAATTGATCACGCGTGTCATCGGCATGACCCATGTTTGGACCGTACCTGCTAATAAAAGTGGCAAACTTACCTCTTCCGAGTCGTGGGCGAACAGTCATCAGTCGCGCGCTGATGCCTGTTGGTTCACCCACGCGGTGGCCATGGAGGCGATCGGATATTGCGAATCCGACCCCATGATCCCGTGGTGCTGAGGCGGTGATGCCTAGCCAGTAGAATATGTCGCCAGCACCTGCTTTATGCAACTTGCTCAGCGAGCCGGGTTTCACTGAGCGCCTCAATATCGATGTGGTAGCGCGTCAGTTCCATCGCGACGAGTGCAGTGCGTCGCTCGGGACACTTACTCGCGTTCCGGTCCAGTAGTGTGCGCACGTTCCAGCACGCGCGCAGACATACGATCGCATTGGTGGGCAGTTGCACTCGGAGTGGCGGTTGTGCTTCGAAGGATTGCTCGAGGGACTCCGCCCGAAGTGTTTGACTCAACAGTCTGATCCACAAGGCAGTGGGAAGCAGATCCAGCTCGGTAATGTGATTGCTTGAACAGATTGGAATATATATATATATATATATATATATATATATATATATATATATATATATATATATATATATATATATATAATACTTCGTGCCCCATGCTGAGGCTGATGTCGCATTCTTGATGCTTCTTCACCGCAGTTGGGCTAAACTAACTTACACTTAAACTAGGTCTTTTTAAGCTGGCTAAATTTCATTCCACTTTATTTGGTTTGTTCTGCCTACCTGAATACTCTTCTATTAACTGGCCACGTTGCTTACATTAATTGCGCTTATCTTCGGTAACCTTGTAGCGTTTTGTAGCATTTGTAACTAACTTGTGGACATTTTTTCCTTAGCGCGGATTCGTTGCTAACCAACTTACTTCATATGCTTATTTAGCTTAGCGTCATGCCACCGTATCTGTATGCATTATTGGATTTGTTTTATTTAATCTTGTCGTTCCAGGTGTTTGGCTGTTGCTTGATATCCCGGTGTGGCTGCGCTTGATGTGCATGTTGACAAGGTGCCTACCTGTCTATTACCCACTACCTCGTTCATACTGGCTCCAGGAGACAGTTGGTCGTTGCTGGAGGGGACAGGGTGCACGGTCGTTGTGGCCGTGCTAGGCTCGAAGAGTGGTTCCATGCACTCAGTGTGGAGCGGACTACGGTCCAGCCACCACCTTGTGTGCGCTTGATTTCCCAAACACAGCGTGCTTGTGTTTGCCTGTGAAGGAGTGTGGGCCGGCTCCGTTGATGAAACGTGGCTCCCATCCACATGCCTCCCGGTCTTATTCTTTCGGGTTTACACTGGATATGGGGTGTGTGGTTGGAGCTGTGGGTGGTGCAGCGCAAGCCATCTATGGTCCCTCTGTAGGCGCAGGCGTCCTGTGTCTGGCCACAGTGACAGGAAAATTCGAAACCGGATGCCGCCAACCATATAATGCTTCGGCGGCGCCCGTATCTGGATTTGACCGTCACTGGGACCTCCATGGGGGACAGGCACAGGACGCCTATGCCTACAAAGGGGACCATGGGTGGCTTGCGCTGCACCACCCACAGTTCCACCCACATACCCCATAAACGGTGTAAACCCGAATAAATAAGACCGGGAGGCGTGTAGATGGGAGCCTCATTTCATCAACGGAGCCGGCTTCCACTCCTTTAACAAACAGAACAGAAGCATTCAGGCCTAATTAGTAAATCATGCACACCAGACGGACACATGAACAATGAGCAATGAATTTATACGGGTTAAGAAGTGTTGCTTTACAAGTACCGTTGGATAGCTGGTGGGGATATCAACATAACAGTAATGATGATAAAGATAGTAAAATAGTCAATATTTGAAATATGAACATGAGGACTTATCGTTTGCTCCGCTGTAGTCCTGCGATCCTCTTGGATTCACAGCACGCACAGTTAACAACAAATAATTCCATGGTATACTCCAGGTGTAGGATGGAGACATAGTGTTAAGTGACAAAGTGTAAGTGGATGAGTGCATCGTCCAACCATCTTTTAAATACTGTTAGTGTCTGTGCAGAGACGACCGATTCTGGGAGAGCATTCCACGGGTGACAGACACGAATGGAACGGAAATTTCTACGGCACTCCAAACGACTGTATTGTTCTGCGAATTTTAATGAGTGGCCCCTCAGGTTTGTATTGCTGCTGAGTTTCAGTAAAGGGCGACACCCATGATGTGGGTCTCGCAGAAGCAAGTATGCCATAATCAGGTCACCTCGTATTCTGCGATATCTTCTACTGAACACCCCCAATCGTTGCAGCCTCTCTTGGCAGGAAAGATTGCGCATTCCAATTACGTTCTTGGTTGCCTGACGTTGTGGCTGCTCCGGTGCATTAAGGTCGTGTTTCAGCCATGGATGCCAGGCTTGAGTTGCGTATTCCATATGGGAGCGAACATACGCACTGAATATTTGTGGAAATATGGAGCTGTTTATTTGTCCAAACGCCCGTCTTAACAGCCTGACATGTTGGTTCCCGGTCTTTGATGCCTTTTCGGATTGCCTGGAGCAACCCAAATCATCTTGAACCATGAGACATGGCGGTGGCTGGACCGTAGGCCATTCCACACAAGTTGGAAACACTTTGAGCCTAGCACCGTCATGAGGACGGTGCGCCACGTCCCCTCCAGCAACGACCAACTGTCTCCTGGAGCCAGTATGGACGACGTAGTGGGTATTAGACAGGTAGGCACCTTGTCAACATTCACATCAGGCGCAGCCACACCTGGGAGCTCAAACAACATCCACTTCTGAAATGCAAGATTACTCATCACGCAGGCAAACGTACCACATCAGCCGCCTTATTGGCCTGGATTAGTAAACCGAATGAGGGTATATGCATCGTGCTTCTATTCCGCGTGCAATGGTGCCTTCGCTTGCACCTGAGCAATCACCCTTTTGAACAGTTCACGGAATACGCATCGATCAAAATTGTCTTGGATTCGAAACACCTGAAATCAACTTGAGCTTGTCATAAACTCATTGCTAAGTAGAATGATAACTAAACAAGTGGTATAACAAAATATTATGCACTTAGGTGTTGCCGTCTGGTTTGCGTAGCTGATGGGGGAGATCGCACAACATGCGAATGCGATGGAGTGTCCACTTCTGGCTCTCCGTGTCGCCAACTGGTTCTGTCATCTGCTGCCCGATGTATCTGCAGATACCCAAAGAACAATTGATGCGTAACCTTTAATATTGACAGGTGACATAAATTAACTCCCGATGCCCAATGTCAAACATGCGACTTTCCGAACAGTGTTCGCATTGTTTTGTAAATGTCCAAGTAATCAACCGTTTGTACATACCGATGTGTACTTTGCTGTGACCATAAGCTATTTGCTAAGGATCTGTATCGTACGTCTCCTGGTGCAGCCATTTGGTGCTCATAAAACGATTGTCGCTTTGCGCCGATTCCTTTCCGATGTAATATACTAATACACTGACGTACCATTCCCGTTGGGTATAACCTTTTACTTAGTCCATCCAAAAGGTTGGCCATGTGCAATGCAACTTCTGGTAGGCGTCTCTGTGCTTCCGTTTTCCATTCGATTAATATGTACGTTTTCATAAGCCCCGGTAAATTCAGTATGGCTGATGAACAAGGGGAAATATATCTATGCTCACTGTCATCACTAACTTGCGGGGTGGAACATGAACTGGCCATATCGTGATAATCGCTAGTCGGTTAATTGTCGGGATTGTTCACTTGCTACAGAATTTCCAGGGAAATTTCTCTTCGGATGCATAGTCCAACGAGATCACACGAGGGACAATTATTGAGCATTGTGTTCCAAATGCCAAACTTAACACTTTATACGTACTGTAAGCGGACAAGCGATGATAACCTTTTGATTCAGTCATATCCATCGAACTGGAAACACTCAATAATTTGCCACCCTAGTATCCGTTGTAGGCAGGTGTGATAAAGATACTATATTGCACTAAGCCAGTAGTTAATCATTCTAGAATGAAACTGTACCCAAGCGCGACTTACATGCGGGATATAGAACAAGGAGGATACAAAGAAAACGACCGAGATGAAGTAAGCAACTTTTCAAATTAGCAGGGAAATGGTGCGATTATGTCCCCTGCAGCCCATCGGTGTCGGAAGATAAAACTATAGGTGAGCGCGAATCAAATGGGATGTAGAACCAATAGGCAGTGTTACTATTTATTCCGCCTGGCCATACGCTCAGACCGCTAGCATATCTCGCCCTATTCATCAGTGCCTAGAATATTACCTGTACCCAAGCATTTCCATTCGCATGTCACGTGTTGTCGCTGTTCCGGAATCAACCTTGTTGACTTCTGAATCTCAGTGCGTTTCCCTGAAGGCGGCAGCAGTACCATGGGGTGTATAGAGGCACTTGCAATGGGATACATTGTCCACATATTGCAACCCGCAATAAGTCATAGTGTCACACGAGAAGAAATGTATTAATACCCATCTGTCAAGTGGGAACCTAGCAAGACACGAACAGATGTTAACGGGACTTGTAATTTAGTCGATCCCCATGTAGACATCTAGCCAGCAGATAATGGTGTTAAGTGAGTGAAAATGCCATCAGTCTGTCAGGCTAAAGTGTGGTGCTTATAAGTGTTTTTAACTGGCTTCCACTTAGTCATTCAACACGAGATATCAGTTGACATACCAAAGGTCCCTTGTTCGAGTTGCAGTACTGCAGTGTTGTGAACGCGCATTTGTCCACACTTGTGTATGCATTAGCACAAATTAGATGGAGAAACAATTACTCTCCTGAGCAATAACACTACGAACGTGCGCGATTATGGGTTGAATGTAAGAATAACAGCCATATTCCACTGGTGTTGGAAGATCTCACGTACAATTATAAGCAACCGATACGACTGTTGTTGGTTAGTTAACATCTAAACGCTAAGCGAAAATACAGCCATAATTTTAGTCAGAAGTGAGGGCATCAACAATAGATAGCGACAGATAAAGGAAGAGGAAAACGAATGCCAGCAATACGGTTACCAGGTGGCATGATGCACAAATAACGGGTACAGTAAAACAGTGATGTCTTATCGTTAGTGTGTACTGCAGATGTCGTCTGCTATATGCCTTAGAAAGCGGTAATATCACATATTCTCTGCTAACTGCTACGACGCGATCACAGGAATAATACGTCTAGTAAATCCCACTGTGTCCTGTCTTATATTCGGCTTTTGAAAAAGTGCACACTGTTTTAGCCAATTTATAAGAAATAGCTTGCATAACATCCAAGTAACCAACCGTTGGTAGATGTGGCTGTATAGTTAACAAATGTGCCGATAAGCTATTTATCTAAACGACAGACTCGTTTTGAGGCTCGAGTGACACTTAAAAAGTCCATGGTCCAACCAAGAAAGGAAGCCGAGATGCTAACTACGGTGCACTTAAACAAAATACAACAAATTTAATATGTACATATCTCAGTCCTAGTACAACTGTGTCTTTGCAATGCGCAGAAATAAGCCAAAGCAGCTCTTTCAATGGGTCCAACAACTTTACTCCATTGGTTCTCTTCACGACGCATAGGATGGTGGGTATAGTGTGTCTCCGGGCCAATGGAGAATGAAGGGAATAACACGGGGAATGACCCCCTGCGTCTAGATAATATCTCAAGTGGGTATGTGCTTGGACACGGCACGTTACACAGTATGGGCGCGAACGTATCTAACAGCGTGGGTTGGAATGGAATCACTTAGATTACATCCACCAAATCTCTATATCCAGGGTGCTATTTGCAATGAAAACATTGAGCATTGCATAGTTAATTGCCTGGGTGTCGACAAATAATGGATATCAAGAGCCTCGGCAGATAGCGCAGATATGGTGGTTAGCTGAACGTATGATATTCCCGTGCAGACTTCGGTTCTCATCGTAATTTTGCCGCTTACAATTTACTAACCGTCTGTCATCGTACATGTTGGTCGCAGCTATTCTGTGCTATAATTCAATTGTTTCGGTGCATAAAGTTATTTATCAATGCAATATTTCTTTAAACACTACCGTACCACCACAGTTGGACTGACCTACTTCTAACTCAATCCAGATGATTGGCCATTTCTAATTCAAATTGTAGCAGGTACCTTTGGTCTTCCGCCGCTTATCTGGATAACAACTGCCTTTTCCTAAGCGAACCTAAGTTCAGTATGACGGATGAATAGCGAGAAATATAGCTACACTCACTCTCGTGACTAATATGTGGAACAGTACATGTAGTATCAACCTCAGCATGTTAATCGACAGTCAGTTACTTGCCGGGATTATTCCATTTACACACGGACGAACCAACGTGTGGGCGCTTGCAACGAAACTTCTTGGGCTTTGAACACCGAATTTCCAAACTGCATTCCAAAGCGAGGAAGCGTTGTAGAGTACCTGGGCTCTAGGAATAATTGTTGATCACTACACCCAATTTGTCCAATCGAATGCACGAACTAATGTGTAATATTGCAAGCTGCAAACGCTTGGTAGCTAGGAGTTAACGCGGTCCCTATAAATATATATATATATATATATATATATATATATATATATATATATAGGCGGGAGAGCCTATGGTGCGCTGAGGCTGGTGGTGGCTAGATCCTGACAGATGGTCTATCCACTGCTGCTACTGTTGCGCCATAGTCTCATGTCCTGGGCGCCTCCACGTGGCGACCGCTGGGTGGGAGTTAGGTTTCGCCCTTCTCCCTGCTAAGATCCAGGACACCAATCCGCATGAGTCAGCTAACTGACCATGTGCTAGACCCGCTGCCTTTCGGGTGTTCATTTAATCGAAGGCTTTGGCTGAGGACCCGAGTCGTTCTCCTGTCAGGATTGGGCGCCCTGGCAGTATCCTAGTCCATCCTCTCCGGAGGTTAGGAAGTGGTCGATGGCCCACTTCCCGTAAAACCTAGCCATGGGAGAGAACAGGTTACGGGTGATATTCTCAATGCTCGATTGGCGTAGAGCACGAGTGCCACGCATTGTCTCTGACGGTGGGAGGACACCTCCGGGTGTTCAATGGTTTGCTACTGCCCGCCTCAAGCCAGGCAGCCCCTGGTCAAATTGGTGCAAACCCGCCAAAAACCCACCTGCGTCTGGCCGTGGTCGCAGGTGCGTATCCAATTACGGTCGCAAAACATATGATAACTGTTCCAGAACCTCAAAGGCTGCGTGTGACGGCCGTCAAGCAGATCCCCATCTGTCTCTGCAATCACATTCCCGAGCTGGATCTGCTCTCCACTGCCTTGTGGGTCAGGCTATTGAGCCAAAGGCTCCGGGCGGAGTCCCTCAAGCAAACCTCCAAACCACCCACTGCCTTGTGGGTCAGGCTATTGAGCCAAAGGCTCCGGGTGGAGTCCCTCAAGCAAACCTCCAAACCACCCACTGCCTTGTGGGTCAGGCTATTGAGCCAAAGGCTCCGGGTGGAGTCCCTCAAGCAAACCTCCGAAGCACAACGACCACCTCGCGTGCGATTGCCCACCAATGCAATCGTATGCCTGCGCGCAAAGCACTCAGCATCGGGTGCTGGAACGTGCGCACACTACTGGACCGAAACTCGAGCGAGCGCCCGGAGCGACGCACTGCACTGGTCGCAATGGAGCTGGCGCGCTACCACATCGATATTGCGGCGCTCAGTGAAACTCGGCTCGCTGAGCAAGGTAAGTTACATGAAGCAGGTGCTGGCTACACATTCTACTGGGTGGGGAACGCCGCCTCAGCACCACGTGAACATGGGGTCGGATTTGCAATATCCGACCGCCTGAATGGCCAGCTGGTGGGTGAGCCAACGGGCATCAGCGCGCGGCTGATGACTGTTCGCCTGCGACTCGGAAGAGGTAAGTTTGCTACTTTTATAAGCACGTACGGTCCGACCATGTGTTATCCTGATGACACGCGTGATCAGTTCTACACTGAGCTATCCTCCGTGATACGGTCTGTGCCGAAGAGCGACCGACTATTTCTGCTGGGTGATTTCAACGCGCGCGTTGGGCGTGATGCATCAGCGTGGACAGATGTTATCGGTGCGCATGGCATTGGTTCAGCGAATGCGAACGGTGACAGGCTGCTCTCACTGTGTGCCACTCACGGCCTGACGATCACGAACACTCGGTTTGCACTGAGTGCGAGTGATATAGCAACTTGGACGCACCCACGGAGTGGTCACGCTCACCTGCTCGACTATGTCATCGTACGTCAGCGTGATATGCGTGAAGTGCGCATGACACGTGTACTGCGTGGAGCTGAGTGTGGCACTGATCACAAATTGGTTCGGACCAAACTGTACATATATTTTCGTAAATCGATGTATTGCACTCCCGCCGTGAATCGGCGTAAACTTAACATTCTCTCCCTCGGCACTGTGGCGAAACGTACTGAGCTGGAGAAGGCGATGGCTGCACGCCTGTGTGGTGATGTGGACTGTATAGCCACAGTGGGCGACCTGTGGCACCACATTCGCGACCACGTGACAGCTGCTGCGGAGGAGACCATCGGGCGCGCAAACTGTAAGCGGCCTGATTGGTTTGATGACAACAATGTGACGATTGACGCATTGGTGTCAGAGAAGAATGCAGCATTTGCTGCACATGTGGCAGATCCCAGTGACTTGGGGAAGAGTAGTCAGTTTCGCAAACTTCGACGGCGACTGACCCGAGAGCTCCGTCGCATTAAAAATGCATGGTGGACGGAGAAGGCGAAGCAGATGGAATGCTACGCCGAACGCCGTCAACACAAGGAATTCTTTGACACCTTGAAGGCGGTGTATGGACCGAGATTGGAGCCGCTGAGGACACTGATCGATGGTAGTTCAGGCGCTACCTGCACCCAGACTGCAGACATAATGCAGGTCTGGCGGAAACACTTTGACTGTCTCTTGAACAACCGTTCAGAGATCGACTGGCCTACATTGAATGACCTGAAGCAGCACGATGTGAAGGCGGATCTGGCGGATACGCCGACACTGGATGAGACGCAGAGAGCACTTGCTCAGCTGCGAAACGGCAAATGTGCCGGAGGTGACGGGATCCCACCTGAAGTATTGAAACACGGTGGACCCGCGTTGTTGTCTGCGCTGCACCACTTGGTGCAACGCGTGTGGATTGAGGAGGAAGTGCCTTCTGAGCTGAAGGATGCCCTTGTGCTACCACTGTACAAGGGCAAAGGGAGCAAGCAATGTTGCACGAATTATCGTGGCATCAACTTGCTGAGTTGTGTGGGCAAGGTGATTGCCCGAATCCTGCTCAATCGCCTCGTGAGTCAGATTGTGGAACCAAAGGTGGCGGAAGAGCAATGTGGATTCCGTTCGGGTCGCAGCACTATAGATATGGTGTTTGCGGCTCGTCAGTTGCAAGAGAAGTGCAGAGAACGACACCAGCCTTTGTACTCGCTTTTTGTTGATTTCACCAAGGCATTTGATACGGTGAACCGCGAGGCACTGTGGCTGGTGTTGGGTAAGTTTGGTTGCCCGCGTAAGTTTGTAAGTTTAATTGAATGTCTGCACAGTGGTATGCGAGCGAGGGTGCAGCTGAGTGGAGAGACCTCTGATGACTTTGCAGTTGTCTCTGGTGTGAAGCAAGGCTGTGTGTTAGCTCCTGCCCTGTTTAATATCTATCTTCATGCAATGTTGTCTTGTGCTTTTGATGCGGCTTGTGCTTACGGTGTTCGTGT
Source organism: Dicrocoelium dendriticum (assembly GCA_944474145.2). NCBI lineage: Eukaryota > Metazoa > Platyhelminthes > Trematoda > Plagiorchiida > Dicrocoeliidae > Dicrocoelium > Dicrocoelium dendriticum. The sequence continues at coordinate 226,986,207 of OX104063.1, forward strand.
GGAGCACCGTATTGATGGTGGGTTGCTGAACATCCGTCGTTTCGGTGCGAGAACTCTAGTCTGTGAGACAACTATCCGTATGTTGCTGTTTGCTGACGACTGTGCGTTGTTTTCACACAGCGCGGATGAGTTGCAGCACATGACTAGTGCTCTGGCTTCGACAGCGGCCAAATTCGGGCTCACCATCAACACAAGCAAAACTGTCTGTCTCTTTCAGCCTTCACCGGAGGTGCAATCTTCAATATTGCCGCAAATCAGCATTGGTGCTGAAGTATTGGAAACCACCTCCCGCTTCTGCTACCTTGGGAGTGTGATATCGACTGATCAACAGCTACACGTTGAGTTGCGTAATCGCGTGTCGAAGGCAGCAGCGGCATTCGGTAAGCTTGAGTACCGAGTGTGGAACAACCATCAGCTTAGCATTGGCACGAAGCTGATGGTGTACAAATCCATGGTACTGTCCGTTCTTCTATACGGCAGTGAAACGTGGACGATGTACCGTCGGGATGTGCGATATCTCGAGCGGTTCCATCAGCAGTGTCTGCGACGTATTTTGCGGATCGGTTGGGGCGCCAGAGTTGCAGACACGGAAGTGTTGCGCCGAAGTGGGATGTATGCAGTGGACTGCATACTTTTACTGCGACACCTGAGATGGCTCGGTCATGTGAGCCGTATGGATTCGACGCGAATACCGAAACAACTTTTATACGGTCAGCTGAGTATAGGGAAGCGGCACGTGGGGAAACCAAAGTTACGTTACCAGGACATGATTAAAGTGAGCCTCACACGTTCTAATCTTGATTGCAGATCATGGGAATCGAAGGCGGTTGATCGTGGTTCATGGCGCGATCTAATCACGAAGGCAGTTGCTGAAGTGCGGGAGAAAGCCCTCATGCATGCAGAGAAGAAGCGGCAGTTGCGGAAGCGGCAAGCACCGATGAATTGTACTCCATCGACATCGAGCGCATGGTGCTGTAGAACATGCGGTCGCGAGTGCCTTAGTCAGGCAGGCCTAGTGAGCCATGAGAGAGGTCACTCGGGACCACTGCCGAAGCGCCGACGGGTCCAGCAGTGAACGTATGCAGCACCTGCTCAGCGTTTGTAGGCACGCTGAATTCGATTTACTAACCGCATGCTTGCATGCTAAGTCTCTTTATTTCAGGTGGTGGGTTTGCGATTCTCTCCTAATGCCTTTCTTTCTCATATAAATGTCAAATGGGCCATGAGCTGTGCCATTTGGGGCCACTAGAGAAGCGACGACGGGTCCTGCAGAGAATTACGGCGAGCCGGCGCAGCGTTTGTAGGCACGCTGAATTCGATTTACTAACCGCGTGCTTGCATGCTAAGTCTCTTTATTTCAGGTGGTGGGTTTACAGTTTTTACCTTAATGCTTTTCTTTCTCATATAAATGTCTACCAGTACTATATTCCATTAACTTGCACACCTCGCCTAAGCCAATTGTATTCGATCTCCGTAGCATATTTGTGTTCGTGGCATTCCGTGAACTATATTTCCTGACCTCGTGCACTTAGCTAGGATTTGTTTGTAAACAACTTATTACATATGCTATTTAATTAAGGTTTATATCACCGTTTCCTTATGCATTAATCGAGTATTTCTCTTTTTCTTTCTCCCTCTCTCTCAAGTGTTTGGTTGTTGTTTGATATCCCCGGTGTGGATGCGCTTGATGTGCATGTTGACAAGGTGCCTACCTGTCTATTACCCACTACCTCGTCCATACTGGCTCCAGGAGACAGTTGGTCGTTGCTGGAGGGGACGGGGTGCACGGTCCTTGTGGCCGTGTTAGGCTCGAAGAGTGGTTCCATGCAGTCATTGTGGAGCGGACTACGGTCCAGCCACCGCCTTGTGTGCGCTTGATTCCCAAATACAGTGTGCTTGTGTTTGCCTGTGAGGGAGTGTGGGCCGGCTCCGTTGATGAAACGTGGTTCCCATCCGCATGCCTCCCGGTCTTATTCCTTCGGGTTTACACTGGATATGGGGTGTGTGGTTGGAGCTGTGGGTGGTGCAGCGCAAGCCATCCATGGTCCTCTGTAGGCGCAGGCGTCCTGTGGCTTGCCACAGTGACAGGCAAATCCGAAACCGGATGCCGCCAACCATATATATATATATATACATATATATATATATATAATTATTATTATCCTATTGACGCGCTTAGTGTCATATCCCTACATGTTTTTCTCATCCGCGGATGCTGGAGAGTAATATTTTTTGGCTTTACAATATAGGAAGCTAAAATTCCTAAGTGCCGATACGCAATGAGATCCTTGCATCCGCGAATGTTGATCACTTTACGCTCTAACTCGGCTTCTCCTTCACTTAGTAGAGCGAGAAAGGCATAGTCACTTCGAATACGCTGTTAAATGAGGTAAAAGTTTTCACGTGATTATGGCTCACTCACCTCCAGTTGGTAAGATTTGAAGCCGTTTATCTGTTCAACGCTCCGATCGCCATTCACTTTCTTTTCCCGATTGACGCACTCCCAGAAGCTGTCCAGTTCCATCTGGCGCTTCTCCAGCTCTTCTAAACCGAGTCGAAAAACTCCTCTGCATTCTTTTGTGAGCGCCTCGGAGAAAGTGAGACATACTTGTCAAGGTAGCAAGCAGACTGTAGTCATGATGAGTTCTCCGCTCTTATGCTACGTTTCAATTTAGCCCTAACTTCACACATTAGCTGCAGTTGTTCCGCAAGAACGGGGCATCCATTAATCGGGCAAAACTGAGGAATCCATGACTTTTATTTCGGTACATATAAATAACTTATTCTAAACTTATTATTATTGGTGACTTATTATAAATAACTTATCCATCGCAATGAGGCTGGACCTTACCGTGGTGCGATGGTTTGCGTGCCTCAGAGATCCATTGAGCTATGCTGGGTGGTGCTTTTTTGTACCTTCAGAGCCACTCATACCAGATTGGTCAATGGTTAGAGGCCAGACAAACTCAGCCTCCTGGTCCTCCAGGTTGGGGGTTGGAATGGGGATGGCTCCTCATTTCATAAAACGGGCTCTGTAGTCCATTGCCAAAACCCGCTGCCTTGCGGTAAGGTTTTTGAACCAAAGGCTTTGGTTGAGAACCCTAATCGTTCTCCTGTCTAGGCCTGGGCAACCTGACAGTATTCTGCCCACGCAATACAATGAACCTTTCCTACAACAATTTCTTGATGCTCTGGCCGTCGCAAAGGATAATAAACGGCGCCCTATCTGCTGCATCGAGCAGGGTGGATAGGGGTTTGGATGCTACTGCTCAGGCCTTCTTATACCCCTTCTTGCGCTTCTGCATCCTTATTGTCCCGCTCCAACTTTACTTATATCCCCCCCATTTTCAATCCCCCAATTCTTGGCCCTCCCCCAGCTTACTTCAATAGTCGCTTGTCTTCTAATTTCAAATCACACACAATCGCAGGGCCTCGCTCCAATCCAGTCGATAAGTCCATGTTCAACCAAGCGGACAACGTCAGTTCATCCGTTTCCCTTTGGAGTCCTCGTGTCTCGCTAAGATTGGCATGCCTCAACGTGCACACTTTGCTGCAGATTGGCCAACAGGCAGCACTTGCCCGCACACTAGAGACCCTATCGATCGATATTTGCTGTTTATCAGAAACCCGCCTGCAAGATTCGAGCTCCGTGCTTACCCTGAGATCCCCCACATGCGACACTGGCGGCACATTCTCATTGCGCCTATCTGGCGATGATGCAGCTTCAAATGCCGGTCAAGCCGGCGTCGGCATTGTTTTGAGTCCCCGGGCTGAAGCTGCCCTGCTTGATTGGATCCCAGTAAACAGTAGGATGTGCGCCGTTAGATTAGCTGGTTCGTTCCGTGCTTCGAAGTCGCGCGGGGACAAACGGTGCCTGTTTGTCATTGCGGCCTACGCCCCTACAAACTGTAGCACTGATTCGGTAAAAGATGATTTCTACCAGCAACTTCACGAGCTCCTTCGTTACAGAAGAAGCATGGATACTGTGGTGCTGGCTGGCGATCTAAACGCCCAAGTCGGAAAATTGTCCTCTGATGAGCTTCATCTGGGCGGCCAACATGGTGTAGGCTCCCGTAATGATAATGGTGAGCGATTGCTCCAGCTGTGTGAAGATGCTCGCCTGTTTCTCGCGAGCACTAATTTTCGACACAGCACCCGCAGAAGTGTGACTTGGCGGCCACCAGCCTCGGGCCAGTCATGGACGCAAATCGATCATATCGCGATCAGTTACCGCTGGAGAGGCTGTGTCCAAAACTGTCGCTCGATTTGGAGCACGAGCGTGGACTCTGACCACGCACTTGTCTGTGCCGACCTCCTGATGCGCTTCGGTGGACGTCCGCAACGTCGATGTGAACGGATTGACACTAGCCAGCTGGCGAAGCCAGATGTTCTGAATGTATACCAAGATGCGCTGACATCTGGGCTGAGTAAGCGCCCACTAAACACCGTTGAAGATCACTGGTCGCACACTCGTCAAGCGTTGCTATTAGCAGGCATGTCTTCATGTGGCAAAACAAATTGCCAAACCGGACATTGGGTCTCTACACAGTCTCTGGAACTTATGGATGCTCGCCGACGTATTCCGGCTGGAAGCGAATACAATGAATCTCGCAAAAATCTCAGGGCGAAACTACGTGCTAGCCTAAAGAAGGACCGCGAAACCTGGTGGTCTCATCGTGCATCTGAGATGGAAACAGCCGCTGCCATTGGTAATCATCGTAAGTTATACCGTCTGATACGGGCAACAGGCAGCAGGAGACCTGGTGTTAGCGAGACCATACGCGACGAGAGTGGGCAGATGATCCACAGCCTGTCAAAACGCTTGGAGCGTTGGGCTGAACACTTTGCTATGCAATTTAACCAACCTGAGTTATCACTTTCTTCGGGCATTGAACGCCCTTCTCCTTGGGCCGTCTCCCTGGATCCGCCCTCACGCGCTGAAGTCGAACGTGAGATCAGGCTGTTGAAATTGCATAAGGCCGCAGGAGCAGATACTATTCCTCCAGCCCTCTTCAAGTTCGGTGGACCTGCTCTAATAGGTGATCTACACGAGTTGCTAGTAAAACTTTGGGAGCAGGAGACAGTCCCGACAGACTGGAACCGCTCCGTCATTGTCCCAATTTTCAAGGGAGGCTCCCGTTTGGTATGTGGCAATCATAGAGGGATCAGTCTGATTTCGATTGCCTCTAAATTGCTTGCCTCTCTCATTCTCCACAGACTGACTGGCACTCGTGAAAGCCAAATTCGTGAAGAGCAAGCCGGATTTCGTCGAGGTCGGGGCTGCATCGACCACATCTTCACATTGCGTCAAGTGTTGGAGCACCGCCATGTTTATTGGCGACCCACCGTTGTCGTGTTTCTTGACATAAAAGGTGCCTTCGACTCAGTCGATCGATGTGCCCTTTGGGACTGTCTGTTGAGGAAAGGTGTGCCTGATAAATATGTAAACATTATCAAAGCGCTGTACGCACATAGTTCGGGCAGGGTGAGGGTTTATGGCAAACTCTCGCCACCCTTCAGTATCACCAGCGGTGTGAGACAAGGATGCCCGCTGTCACCTTTCCTCTTCAACTTCGCTATTGATGAAGTCATGGAAACAGCGTTCGCTGGACACGACCTAGAAGGTGTGGAGCTACTCCCTGGTGAGCGACTTCTTGACTTGGAGTATGCAGACGATATTGCCCTAATCTGTGACGGCTCCCAAACATGCCAAACAGCACTGAACCGATTAGCACTGGCTGTCAGTCGTTTTGGGCTATGCTTTGCTCCATCAAAATGCAAAGTACTTCTCCAAGATTGGCAGGGACCCAATCCTGCGCTAACGCTTGGTGGTGATCTGCTAGAAGTCGTTCAGGAATTCAAGTACCTGGGCAGCTATATTAGCACCCGTGGGATTGAAGATGAGGTTACGAACCGTATAGCAAAAGCTCGAGGTGCTTTTGCCAATCTCCGCCACCTGTGGCGCAGACGCGACATTACTCTCGCCCTCAAGGGCAGAGTTTACAACGCAGCCGTCCGTTCAACTCTCCTATATGGCTGTGAAACCTGGCCCATCAGGTCGACAGACATGAAGAGACTCGTCACGTTCGATCATCGCTGCCTTCGCAGCTTAGCTCATGTCTGGTGGGAGCACCGCGTGAGCAATGAGCGTGTTCGACGTCGCGTATTTGGTGCAGGAAGAGCGAGTGAACCGCTCAGCACGATTATATCACGCACCAGGCTCCAATGGCTGGGCCACGTCTTGCGCATGCCAGCACACCGACTCCCACGACGTGCATTGTTTGCGCGTTGTGGGTGCGGTTGGAAGAGGAGGAGGGGAGGCCAAGTGATGACTTGGTCGCGAGAAATGAAAACCCTCACTTCGAAGTTGGCGTCGGTTGGTGCATCCCGACTGCCTGGCTGGGGTCCTAAGGACGGTGAACACGTTTGGCTGGACACACTTGCTGATATGGCTAGGAGCCGGCCCCAATGGCGTTTGTGTTGTGAGTTCCTTTGTCCATCCCCCTCCTGTTTAGCATCCCCCTCCAATCACGATCTCAATCGTTAGGCATAATATGACTTTCTTTTACGGCAGCCAGCTGTTAGCTCTCCGGAACGATGTCCATCCGTTACTGGGGACTCAGCGGGCGTGCCACTGTTTGTTGTTTTTTCTTTTCTTGCCTTTTGTATTGCGGCACAATAGCTGAGGTGTTTTCCACCTCCAGCTAACGTGTAATGATGATGATGATGATGATGATAAATAACTTATTCGGGTACGGGCTAACCTAGGCAATAACTAAGAAAGCCATACGCTATGAATTGATTGCGAGCCCGCTGGCCTATAGCAAAGAATGTACGTTCAGATGGGATGGAGCAATGGTTTTATATGGGTAAAAAGCTAATGTTTAACAGGTCCCTTAGGATAGTTATGATGCAAATATAAAATATAAGTGCTTTTTTAGCAAAACAGCGTTTAAACACTGAACTCACTGAAGTATACGTAGCATAGACTGTACATCCAAAGTAAATCCATGAGAAATGACGGCAACTGGGATGTTGGTAAAAATCATGTCTTTTTCTGGTGTTCACATAGAGGAGGTGAAAATGTGGAACGAAATCTGTGCTGTGACAGCCAGTGAAATCGCTTAGAAACACTTATGTTTATTCTTAGGTAATGGGTCATGTAAGATCGTGCAACGAAATAAATGCACCGTCAACCCTGGATTTGAACTGCCAGCGTGGGAGCACATAAGACATATTCTGGTAAGTCATTCCACGTTCTGCATACACGTACGGAAAAGAAATTCCGACGGCATTTCAAGCGACTGTACTGCTCTGCCAATTTGAGATGGTGACCTCTTAAATTGCTGTTGTGCCTGAGCTCTAGCAAGTAGCGGCACGTGTGGTTGGGATCTCACAAAATTTGGTAAATCAAAATGAGGTCCCCGCACAATCGCCGATATTGTCCGCTGAAGACCCCGAGCACTTGAAGCCTTCGTTCATTCGGCAAATTATACGGACCCTTGATGTTCTGCGTTTCCCGGCGTTGGGGTATCTCAAAGGCGGTGAGATCTCTCCTTAGCCACTGCTGCCACACCTGTATTGCATATTTCACATGTGGCTGTATGTATGCGCCGAGAACTTGTGAACAAATCGATGTTCAAATTGTCCGAATGCACACTTCAGAAGACCTACGTGTTGGATGCCATTTCTTGACACCGTTTCAGTCAGATTCCAACATCCGAAGTCAACCTGAACAAAAATTCCCACATCCTTCTCGCCAGAAGACCTTTGGAGCTCCTGGTTTCCGGGTTTGTAGGAATGCACCAACTTGTACAGTAGATGCAGCACTTTACATTTGGCCACATTGAATTGAAGTAGATTCCGGATTGAGCACGCGTATACTCTCTCCAGATCAACTTGAAGTACTGTGAAATCATCTGGTGTATTGACTGCTTTCCACATCTTAATGTCATCGGCATACAGAAGGCAGTTCGAACTTGTAAGGCCTGTGATGTTAATATACGTCAAAAATAATCGCGGTCCCAGTACCGATCCCCATGGTACTCCGCATTCAACTCGGATGGGATCTGACAGGGAATCGCGCACACGTACTTCCAGGCACCAGTGTAGAAGAAAGCTTCTGATCCAGCCTATATATATATATATTTTGCAACAGTCTATGAATAGACATTGCACCATCGGAAACCATGGAACACAAAACAAGGTACAGAAATAGTAAAAGAAAACACAACACAACACAACAATGTCCACGGTTTCGTCAGAGGGCGAAATATTACCCGGTTGCCCAAGCCGAAGTAGGGTGTTGACTTAGGGGACACCACCCCGAGCCTTTGGCTGAATAGCCTGTCCGCAAGGCAGCGGCTGATCCAGCCTAGAAGAGTATTACCAATACCAAAGGTCTGGAGTTTGAAGAGCAGAATGTTATAGTCTAACCGGTCGTACCCTTTTGAGAAGTCAAGGAAGACTACATGAACTCCTGTGTCAGACTCCTTTTTCACTACAGCTGGAGCGTGCTAGTAGTAGATTTGTAGTGCACGATCGATTTCGTCGGAAGCCATGCTGTTCCGGTGCAAGATGCTTAAATTCTTCCAAGTAGGCGGTTAGCGGATCAGAAATAATAGCTTCCATGACTTTTGTAAGATCCGGTACTAAGGTTATGGGTCTGTACTTGGCTGGATTGGAACGACTACATCCCTTGTGATTAGGAGAAATCATCCCGTGTTTCCACAGGTCTGGCAGGTACATTTCTTGAAAACATTGTTGGAAGAATCAAGCCAAAGGCTCAGCTAAACTCTCTGCTATTGCCACTAGTAATTTCGTGTGTATATTATCGACTCCAGGACAGTTGTGCTTACGCATACTCAACAGCTTTTTTAGTACGGCTTCCGCTGTAAAGGATATATGAGTGAGCTTTGGGGATGAAACAACCATTGTCATAGGGTTATGTGTCCAGTGATTGCAGTGAAATGTTGCAGCATATTGTAGGCGCAGGGTATTCGCCGCGCCCTTCGGTGTCCGTCCGCTGTTTGAAGAGGAGGAATTCCCCGTTTCACCTTACGTAGACTGTAGACGTGTTGATGCAGAAGCTTGTGGTTTTAGGCCATACGCACTGCCAAGTTCTGCTGGTACTCCATTTTGTCCTCGCGAACAAGCTGAGTACAGTGGTTACGTTGGGTCGCGTAGGCCATCCAGTTCTCGGTGCTCGGGATGAGTTTGTAGATATGCCAAGCTGAGTTTCGCACCGCTATACACTTGCGTGTCCTGCTTCGCAGAAACGAGACCACGTTTCTTGGGCAGAAGGTCTTAGTCGTTGACGTTTCGGCAACCAGAAAGTTAAACTGGCTGACGAAATGTTCCCATGCACTAGCTGGTGCCTCGTCTGCCAGAAAGGTCCAGTTGGCTGTCTCAACTAATCGAGCTAATAGGTCGTAGCGTATAATCGTTTTTGTTGCATCGGCGATTTCCAGGGGATATTCTGCAAAGCAAATGTACTCGAAGAGTAGGACTACATGATCACTGCGACCCAGTGGGAGGTCGACGATCACTCTCTCGACCATTACCTCTTTGTTGGTGAATATCCGAGCCAGTATTGGCGGTTTGTATTTTTCTTGGAATCGAGTGGGAGTGTTGATGCAGCCATACAACAGGTAACTGGTGACAAACTCCTGTAGGTGCGCCTTAAACTGTTCTCCAGGAGATGCTTGGGACTCCAAAGTGTGGATGTTGAAATCGCCAGTAATGAGAATGTGGCTGGAAGTTGTGTTTATCACCCTCCTTATTGCAGATGCCATAGGCAAACACAAGCATGCTGCATTTTCGTTTGTCGGTGAAGGAGTGTGGGTCGGCTCCGTTGATGGAAGGTGGCTTCCATCCACATGCCTCCCTGTCTTATTCCTTCGGTTTTACACTGGATATGGAGTGTGTGGGTGGAACTGTGGGTAGTGCAGCGCAAGCCATCCATTATCCCTCTGCAGACGCAGGCGTCTTGTGGCTGGCCACAGTGACAGTCAAATCCGGAACCGGATGCCGCCAACCAAGTATGGGTGTACGTAGACCCCACGCTGAGGGTGATGTTGTATTCATGATATTTCTTCACCGTAGCTGGGCTAAACCAACTTGCACTTAAACTAGGTCTTTTGAAGCCGCGTATGTGATAATCTGTTAACTGGCACACGTCGCTCATGCTAATTGTGGTAAACTTGCGTCACTTTATCAGGTGACATCTATTTAAATAACTCTGACGTTTTGTACTTGTCGCGGATTCGTTGATAACCAGTTTACTCCATATACTCATTTAGCGAGTATCTACGTCGTCATGTCCGTTTACTTTATTCGATATATTTTATTTGATGTCGTCGTTTCAAATGATTGACTGTTGCTTGATATTCCCGATGTGGTTGTGCTTGATGTGCATGTTGACACGGTGCCTACCTGTCAGGTACCCACTACTTCGTCTATACTAGCTCTAGGAGACATTCGGTCGTTGCTAGAGGGGACAGGGTGTACGGTCCCCGTGACCATGTTAGGCTCAAAGAGTGGTTCTATGCACGTGGTTTGTGTGTGGATCGGGGTACGCCCTAACCACCGCCGTGTGTGCGGTTGATTCCCCAAATACAGCGTGCTTGTGTTTGCCTGTGAAGGAGTGTGGACCGGCTCCGTTGATGAAATGTGGCTCCCATCTACATGTCTCGTGGTCTTATTCCTCCGGATTTACACTGGACATGAGGTGTGTGGTTGGAGGTGTGGGTGGTGCGGCGTAAGCCATCCATGGTCCTTATATAGACCTAGGTGTCCTGTGCCTGTCCTGTAGAGACCACAGTGACAGGCAAGTCCAGAACCGGAGGCCGTCAACGATTGCAGATACCAGATGGAAGTCCATCTTGGGCGTGGATGAAGGAGGGTAGTAAAATGACCGCCACTAAGCAAGTGTCGTCGCCTTTTAAACGTAGACGGCACCAAAGGGAATCTTGTACCGTGCTGACCGTATCCTCTGTGAGCTCACGTTGGAGGTCGTTTCAGAAGTACAGAGCCACTCTTCCACTTTTGCTGTGTCGATCGTGCAGAACAATGGACATGCCTGGCAGTGCGATCTCCGTGTCACTTATGTCAGGGCGTAACAATGTCTCCGTTATAGCGATGAGGTCACAGGCCTTTGATGCTTGACGCAGCCGCATTTCGGAGAGTTTACTCAGTAGGCCTCGAGCGTTGGTGTGTATACAAGAAACCATCTCGGATACCAAAAGTTATTGACTAGGACCACATGAATGATGTGGATTTGTGCCGACTGATGAGAGGCCGGCACCTAATCGTTTTTTGGATGAATTGCCAAGTCTTGATAGGAATGCAATCTGTTTTTCATCTCACTTGCACCTGCGGTATGTACTCCATCGACAGCTCTCTCGATAGCTATGGTATTAGTACACAGGTTTCTGGATCGATGTTGTGGTTATGTTGAGTTGTGGGTGGTGTCGTTTCCGCGAGAACAGCGAGTGGCTACGGCTCTCTAACTGCTATCTTTAGTCGTAGTTCCGAAGGAAGTTTGTTACGTAGTAACTGCGAGCTACGGAGTAAGTTTACGTCCATCTTTCGTGACTGCAAAATTAATTTCAGTATCCTAGGGTCACTCCTGCTTTAGTTTGACGACACGGGTAACCGTGTAATCAACGGAAGTATGACGTCGTCCACACAGAGAGTTTCACGGATGTAACGCCATTATTCCAGGTCATGAGCGTGAGCTTCTTCCTTGCTAGTTGTCTGGAGCTCGGGCACGCCATGAACGAAACTAATTCTTTTTTCCTCTCCGTGTGGTGGTCGTTTGAATTAATTTTCTCCCGCCGGCGTCTGCTACAGAAACATCCGGAAATATGCGTATTCCATTGTTTTCAGTCCGCAGGCAGGATGCCGAGAAAAGCACAGTCTCGACATCATGTTTTGATCCCAATGTTACTCGCATTAGCCCGGGCTCTCTATAATGATTCGAAATTGGATGTGTAATGATGCGCAGTATGTTAGTCGGACTGGCTTGAACTTCGATTTTATCACAAAGGAAATCCCACCGCTTTAAATCATGCAGCTGTTAGGGTTAGAGCCAACCTAAACAGAGTAGAATTCAGTTTTTGGAAAACCGGAGCCAGACAGCGTTACGGAACTGTGTGTGAAACTTGTTACTCTGCCACAAAAAGGGAATAAGCCACATGTTCCCAATCGAGTGTACAACTGACTACAGGTGGGTATGCATAGAGTTGGCATGTTTTCATCAAAACCCACGAATCTTGTGTTTATTTTGTGTACCCGAACATTGTTCTTATTACCTGACCCACATAACGTACAACACTTGTGAAAAACCCACCTGCTATAATGTCACACATGTTTCGACTATGACACACAGCAGTTTTGTGCTATTGGCAATTGCCTTATCCGGTTTTGTGTTCACTTTGCCGATACACACTAGTAACCAGTATCACGTGTTCGGACAATACCCCGGTATACCGCATAAGAGTTAGTGGGAGCCCATCAAACTTTGTTCCTCCTGTTTACCCCTTAAGGAGTTTGCCTTGGATTCAGGAACGTTGGTGCAGATAAGTTTCAAGGCTCCGTAGTTCCGCCTGCTCTTCGGTGATGTGGGAAGCACGGTTATCGAGGAATTTAGTGACGTCTCTGTAGGTTGCACCTGGTGTTTGACCTCGTTTGTGACTGTACTGGGTGAGGCTACTGAGGTCGCACTTTGCTTATAGCGAGCAGCAACGGTCGCATAGATGGATCGGTCTTTAGAGTGCTCCGGATTTCGTTGGTCAATCGGAAGGGTGGATTTTACCGATGTTGCATCAGTCGGTATATTGGATAAGTGGATGTGGGATGTGTGAGCTAGGCATGCTTCTATCGGTCGCGATGACGAGTTAATTCGCGGTTCACATGGTTTCTAGTACTGCGTGACCTTGTGAACGCCTGGTCCCTTTTCTTGGTTTCGCGGCAGAAATTGAAAGAGACGGATTAGGTACAAGATGCGCTATTATCGCCTCAAGTGAAGCGACTTTTGCATTCAAACGATGTTCAGCTTCGGCGACTAGGTTGTCGTACTTTTGTGTTAACGCTAGTGCGCATTTTACTAGCGTAACCGTCGTGCACTTCGGACAGAAACAAATTGAACCCGGCGTATTGTATTTCTGTATGTCGGTTCTACAGGCGTCGACGCATTTCGAATGGTACCGCTCTTGGCAATATGTGCAACTCACTCCTGCGTTTACAACTTTGGCACAACTTTGATTAGCACAAAATACTTCGTTTCGAGTTAGCGGTGTGGTGGTGACGATGGCCGATTCCCGTAGAACAAACCCAAGATAGATGACACAGACGGCAGTTGGGCCAATCAACGAGAACTCCGAATTTAGCCAGAGCACATGCACCAAATTTGTACCGACTGAAAAACACACCAAAGGAAAACTATTGGTGCACAATGCCACAGAAAAAGTCACGTATCATAGAGTAATCCTGAAGAAAAAGTGGAATCCAGAACGGTTATACAAAAATCCCGCGGCCTCCATGGGTGCTAAAACAATCGAAAAAGGTAATTCCGATACAGTGATAAGTGTAACTTAAGCCACGGGTGTGAGAAATGTCATAAAGCCTAGGTTGGATATTTTCCATTGAAGTAAAACAATCGTTCGAAAGCATTTGATTTATTGTGTTTTTAAGCAAACTCTTCGCAGCTAGACTCAGGTAGATAGCCACCACACATCCAGGAAAGCGCTAGACGGCCGTTTCGTACTATTGGTACTCGTCAACAGGGCGCATCCGGTGCGAATTCTGCTGAATTCGAACCCACAACCTTAACTTACGAGTCAGCGACATATGTCACTGATCCATGACTGATTACTAACAGCGATATGCAGGGCGGCTCATCTTCCACTATCATGAATGTTATGAACTTACGGAGGACGTGGCTGTCCCCCAGTGTTGTGATTGCGTTTGCAAGCCGCCAGCACTCGGGGTGTCATGTAAGCTGCTAAGATAACTACGGATTGGAAATATTTGGGTGTTTCTCCTTCCAACACTGGCACACCATGACCGCGGTTCCTTCCTGGTTTGGACTCATCATGTAGTGATAGCCTGAGCTGGGGTGGAACTCAGACTGTTGTAGTTGTGGAAGGATTTGTTAAGCTTTATGAAAAGGTTTATCATAGCTAGACAACTAGGTTCGGATCTTATAGAATCCGGCGGATGTGCGCTTCTGACGAATCCTAATGGGACGAAACCGTTGTCTAGCGCGTTCCTGGATATGTGGTGCCTGACTTGCTGTCTATGTGTGACGAAAACTAATAAATAAGTTGTCCTTGACAAACGATTTTGTCTAAGCACTAGCTATATCAATGGCTCTCCTCGATATGTCATTACGCGCATCAACTGTAAGTGCTAGCTACAGACACTTTTTGTTAAGGTGTGGAGAAACCCTAATGAATTCCATGACTTCATTTCATAGCGATATTTTGACAGGTTTCACTTCGTGATTTAAATCCGGTTTCTTAATGATTTGACTCGTGGTGACATCTCATTGTGTCAAGGTATCAAAGTGGGTTGACAACAAATTGGCCCTCGCAAAAGGATATGTCTCAATAGTATGCGAGAACTCCGGAACCGGCAATAATGCGCGCCCCTCTGGATCGTTCTCGTAGAGTGCTTGGAAGATTGTGTCGCTGTCCAAGTCGGAAACGAAAGCTCGTTGGTGCAATTGTTTTTTGGCTTCAAGCTCCTCACTTCGTCTTTCCGATTCCCTTTCTGCCTGTTCTTGAGCATTTAATTCATCTATTCGCAACTGATATTTCTCGTACGCCTGTGCTCTCTACGCTTCCACAAACATGATTGTTGAGTTAACAATAGCAACAAACCAAACTACGGTCGCATCGTTTATAGTCAATGTAGATCAGGTTGGGTAGAAAAGCTGTCAGTAAGTACTGGTAGTCTTCAGAATCACACAGAGGATTTCCTCGAATACACAGCGACTGGAGAACAGGAAATCTGCGCAAGTATATAACCTGAAATTGTTTCGCTGTGAAATATGTAACTACTTGCATCAGCTTCATCGAAAAGTTTGTTTTTGCCTACTGAGAGGACCTGTAGCTTCTTTAGTGAATCCAAATTGTCCAGTTTTTCTATTCTGTTACAGAACAGAGAGAGATCCTCGAGATTCACCAGATGATCTAGCCCAGCAATCCGTTCAATCTTATTGAAGGACAAGTCTTTAGCACTGAGATAACAGATGAAAGCATACCGAGCCATTTCAGGTTAACCAAGCTATCAAGACCGCTGATCTGTTCAATCGTATTGTTGTCAAGCTGCAATTTGACAAGGTTCTTAAGGGGCGACAAATTGTCAATATGCAAAATATCTGAATTAGACATGTTTAATGCGTGTTCCAGGTGAAATTGAACAAACTCTTAAAATCCAAGCGCAATTCGGTCACCGTTTCTAGTGGTATGCCCTCACGCTTGGCCAGCTCTCCGACGACTCCGCTTGGACACATTGAATGGACCGCCTCTTCCAGCATGTTGTAGTCTAGTACAGCCGGCTCCACGGCATCGTACAGACGGCTCATTTTTGCCGTATAGCTGAAACAAGGAATATTGGTTAATTCAGGGATTAGGAAGCTCTTAGCAGTCTTGTGCTAAGTGTATTTTGCATGGGTTAAACGGCACCAGCCGACTCGTAGGGCCAACGATGGTGGCAGTTGGTCGTTCATGAAAGTCAAATCAAAGCTGCGTCCCGAACATGCTGAGGCTCTTGGCAGTAGCCACAATGCATGTGCTCTCTAGTGTATTTCGTGATCTTTTGATACTGTAAGTAAACATTACTATTGTATTTTTTACACTATTAATCTTGTCGTATTTGTTTCGGAACCATACGAGAGGATAAATAGATAAGAAAAGAATGTCGACCAACTTGTTGAATGATGGAGCAAGTTTCGAGACGTAATCTGATCAGTCGAAAACGTTTCACTGGTGCAAGATAAGGTCCAAAGAAACAGTTCGCAATTTCCGCAACTCTGAAAGAACGACAGCACCCCATGAAAAAAGTACGAGCAGTACACCGCAGCTAATGGGATGGCAGAAAGGTCCCACCGGCAACTCAAGGCATCACTCTGTGCCCAATCTAGCACATCCTGGCACAAAGCATTTCCGCTCGTTCTCTTAGACATAAGAAACGCGATTAAAGCGGATTTGCACGCCACCCCATCGTCGCTAGTCTTTGGATGCACACAACGCTTACCTGGTGAACTCGTCTTACCAAAAGCGCCAACAACCTTCGACTATGGCGACTACGCAGCTCGCCTATCTAATCAAGGCTTTCGATCGTCTAGACCATCGGATACTACTATCCAAGATGCAGCATTACGGGATCAGAGACCCCCTTTTAAGCTGGATCGCCAACTTCCTACTTCAACGGCAATTAGTGGTCAGAGTTCGGAGCTCTTTATCGGACCCCATACAAGTCGAGTGTGGTGTGCCGCAAGGTTCAGTTCTAGGTCCACGTTTGTTTTTGGTGTTTAGTAATGAGCTTGCACAGGGAATTGCTTCAAACTTCCTAATGTTGGCCGACGATATCAAGATCTGGCACAGGATCCAGGCAAACGCTGACCAACATGTGCTTCAGAGTGACTTAGATACAGTGTATCAATGGTCGATCCAAAACTTATTGCATTCCAACGTCAGTAAATGCAAGGTGCTTTCCATCCGACATCAGAGCAGCTACTCATACCGACTCGGAACGAATGTACTGCAACAATCAACTCTCGAACGTGACTTGGGTGTCCTGGTTCAAGATGATTTGGGTTGCTCCAGGCAATCCGAAAAGGCCTCGAAGACCGGGAACCAACACGTCGGGCTGTTGAGGCGGGCGTTTGGACAAATAAACAGCTTCATATTTCCACAAATGTTCAGTGCGTATGTTCGCCCCCATGTCGAATACGCCATTCAAGCCTGGCATCCATGGCTGAAACATGACCTTAATGCACTGGAGCAGCCACAACGCCGGGCATCTAAGAACGCAAATTGAAATGCGCAATCTTTCCTACCAGGAGAGACTGCAACGACTGGGATTGTTCGGTGGAAGTTATCACAGACTACGAAGTGACCTGATTATGGCATACTTGCTTCTGCGAGACCCACATAATGTGTGCCGTCCTTTACTGCAACTTAGCGGCAATACAAACCTGAGGGGCCACTCATTAAAACTCGCAGAACAATACAGTCGTTTGGAGTGCCGTAGAAATTTCTTTTCCTTTCGTGTCTGTCACCCGTGAAATGCTCTCCCAGAATCGGTCGTCTCTCACCGACACTAACAGTATTTAAAAGACGGTTGGACGATGCACTCATCCACTTACACTTTGTTACTTAACACTACGTCTCCATCCTACATCTGGAGTTTACCATGGAATTATTTTTGTTAACTGTGGGTGCTGTGAATCTAAGAGGATTGCAGGACTACAAGGAAGCAAACGATAAGTCCTTAGTATCATATTTTATTTATTAACTATTTTACTACTCTTATTATCATTACTGTTATGTTGATATCCCCACCAACTATCCAACGGGACTTGTAAAGCAACGCTTCTTAACCCGTATAAATTCATTGTTCATATGTGACAGCTTCAGCCTGTGCAACCCAGAACATAGACCTTGTGTACAAACGTAGACGAACGCTTAACTACTTGCACGCACGTGTTCGTTCGAACTGACAGCGTACGCCGGCCACTTCAACCTCCTTATTCTGGCCCGTACCGTGTCATACGCAGAAGCGACACGATGTTTGCCATTGACTACAATGGTAAAACTGAGACAATCAACGTCTATCCACTCAAGCCAGCATTCCTCGACAAGTCTGACTCTTCGGTGCAGCAAGCAGCTTCACAGCCTGCGCCATCACAGATCGCACCGCAACCTCATATGAGTCAGTTCGCTCCAGCAGAACCGACAACCTCAACCGACAGCACTCCTACTCGCCCTACTAGCAATCGACCCGGTAGGAAGCTCGGACTTTGTTGGCACTTACTATTTTACACAGAACGTGCCTCTGAAATTTTCTGCTCTTACCAAACGTTGTTGAAAATCCACAAAAAACCAAAACGTTTTGAAACTACCAAAAAGAGCAAAACCTTTTGAAAACCCAAAAACAGCTTTACACGTTTTCCGCTGTGCACTCTTTTGTGTATTGCTATGCATTTATGCTGCTTTTTCATTTTGCTTTCCAAATACACTGCCGGTTGGTTGCACCTCGGTTTCACTTTTCGCTGGATCCCCGCACGTCAGCTGGAAGTGGAACGAACTTCCTGCTCAACCGCCTACGTGAACTTTACTAACTGTCCTCCCACAAGCAGCTTTTTACCGTATTGATACTGTACGGAGGACACTGGTTGGAGCCCCCTAGGGTCCGATTGCATGGTTCTCACCCAGCAGCTGAATCAAGTTTCATAACCTGGTCTCGCAGATGGCTGGCCCGCGACGGATAGTCCTCACGTAGATCGAAGGACTGCTTACACAGTCCCTTCTGGGAGATGGCTATGTAGCAGTCTGGAGATTCCCCGGTTTGCCTGTGTAAAATTCTGAATAAAATTATTTTATTGTGCACCTAGGAAACCGGTGTAGTTTGTTGAACTGATTGCTGAGTTCGAATGCTGGACCTGCTCATTGTCATTTTTGCTTACCACTCGTTTCAGCTGCAACTCGCGACTGCTCTGTATGCTGTGCATGCTCCGTTCCCCTAGCTAAAGCGTCCCTGGTGTCGTTCTTTTATAACTAGATAACAGGGAATCTTTTACTGTACCAATAAATGTTTCTCTGCAACTCGATCTGTCCTTTCGAATCGTTCCAGGCTCCGGTACAGGCGACTCCATAAACAAGACACACATGAAAGGATTGTCCAGTTCTCCGAGCTGGGCATTTCTGTTGCAGACGTTTCGTTACCAAACTAGGTAACATCTTCAGTGCAGCTATTTAGTGCTGATTCGCGGAGTCTCGCAAACCAATGCTAGATCTGAATGACTATTGCTTGTTGCCTGCTTTGAATGTCAGCCTTCTATCGGTTCACGTGTCCGTCATGTAGGCACCTCTTCTCCTAGTCGATCTGGTGCCTAATGCTGGCTTAACCTGCAGAGCTTCATAGACACCCTCCAGCTCCAGGTGTTTGTTGATTGAGTTCCGGTCAGAATGCCAGGCCCCGAGGAACTCACGCGCTCTGCGGTTTCTTGCTCTTCCAAGTATTTCAACGTTCTCCAGATCGAACTGCTGGTTCTCGGCATCCATATGTACCGACATTAAGGATTTCTCATCGTGGCGGCGGATGGCCAGACTATGTTCGTGCAGTCTTGTGCCAAGTTTTCTTCCAGTCTGGCCTACATAGTACTTCTCACAGTTCTTGCAGGAAATTTTGTAAACCACACCCGATGTTTCTTTCTTAGACAGTTTGTCCTTCACCTTAAAAAGTTTATTTCGTATGGTTTCCGTTGCTTCGTGAGCAACAGTTATCCCGTGAGGCATTAGAGGCCTCGCTGCCATTTCAGAAATCCCATGGATGTAAGGTAGGATAATCGTTCTTCTTTCTGTTGCACATGTGGACGCGGGTGGTGACTGGCTCTTCGGCATCAGGTAGCGTAGGATAAAGCTTCTAGGGTACGAATTTTACTGAAACATGTTAAATAGGTGGTCCTCCTCCGCCTTCCTCAGTTGCGGCGTGCTACAATGTATCTGGGCCTGTTTGAAAAGCGTCCTGACGCAACTTCACTTGTATGTGGTCGGATGGTTACTGCGATAGTTTAAGATCTGATCAGTGTGGGTCGCTTTCCGATAAACTGTTGTTTCCAGTGACCCAGAAGCATGTCTTCTCACGAGCACGTCCAAGAATAGCAACTGATCATTGTTCTCTTCCTCTTTGGTGTAATGGATGCCGGAAAAAATATGGTTGGTTATTTGATGTGATTCTTGTAGTCTGGAGCGTTTGACGATGACAAAAGTAGCATCTACGTAACGGACCCAAAGTTTGGGCTCCACTATTGGCAATACCATCTCTTCCAAGCTTTGCAGCACTGCTTCCGCTACCAGTCCAGAGATTGGCGATCCAATTGGCGTACCCGTTATCGGTTTGTACATTTGACCGTTGAAAGTGAAATGTGTGGTGAGACAGAAATCAAGCAACTCCATCATTTGTGTGGCTTCAAATGAGGAAGGCGGAGGTGGACCACCTATTTAACATGTTTCAGCAAAATTCGTACCCTAGAAGCTTTATCCTACGCTACCTGATGCCGAAGAGCCAGTCACCACCCGCGTCCACATGTGCAACAGAAAGAAGAACGATTATCCTACCTTACATCCATGGGATTTCTGAAATGGCAGCGAGGCCTCTAATGCCTCACGGGATAACTGTTGCTCACGAAGCAACGGAAACCATACGAAATAAACTTTTTAAGGTGAAGGACAAACTGTCTAAGAAAGAAACATCGGGTGTGGTTTACAAAATTTCCTGCAAGAACTGTGAGAAGTACTATGTAGGCCAGACTGGAAGAAAACTTGGCACAAGACTGCACGAACATAGTCTGGCCATCCGCCGCCACGATGAGAAATCCTTAATGTCGGTACATATGGATGCCGAGAACCAGCAGTTCGATCTGGAGAACGTTGAAATACTTGGAAGAGCAAGAAACCGCAGAGCGCGTGAGTTCCTCGGGGCCTGGCATTCTGACCGGAACTCAATCAACAAACACCTGGAGCTGGAGGGTGTCTATGAAGCTCTGCAGGTTAAGCCAGCATTAGGCACCAGATCGACTAGGAGAAGAGGTGCCTACATGACGGACACGTGAACCGATAGAAGGCTGACATTCAAAGCAGGCAACAAGCAATAGTCATTCAGATCTAGCATTGGTTTGCGAGACTCCGCGAATCAGCACTAAATAGCTGCACTGAAGATGTTACCTAGTTTGGTAACGAAACGTCTGCAACCGAAATGCCCAGCTCGGAGAACAGGACAATTCTTTCATCCACATCCCAAACTACAGGTATTCTCAATAATTTCCAAAGTTGCACATGGTTCCACTGTAAGTTCAGGCGTCCTGTGACTGGTCACAATGACAGGCAAATCAGAAGCCGGATGCCAACAAAGATATTGTAGGACTAGTTAATACTAGTCCGAGACGATGCGCTGAATTAAGCGCGGATATCAGAAGGCAATTGGAGTCGGACACAGCGGACTGTATTCGGTGGGCTACAACAATAAGCGGACGGATGAAGAGAGGCAAGAGCGTACACGTGAGCGCGGGGACTTCCAAGGCAGTTGTGTGTCGAGCCGGTTGTAAGATTAAAACAAGAAGGAGTAATGTACAATCGGTCGACAAGTAAATTGTACACGAAAGATAAGAGTTATCTTTTTGGGCGCTACAATATATATATATATGTGTAATTTTTCTCTACGATTATATATTTTTGTATAAATAATATAGATTTAACTTACTGACTTCTACTATAATATATAAATATGGCATAAATAAATAAATATATGAATATATATATATGTTTCTGACGATATATATTTCCATACTATCTGGGATATCTGGTGTTTATTTGTTGACTGCAGTTTCACATCGTTAAATATACCATTGCGTTTATGAAATAAATATCCTGCTGTTTCTATTCATCACTACGTTTGCACAGACTCTGCACAATATGAATACTGAATGGCCGTTATTTCAGAAATTCGAAATGAATTCCGCGTCAATAATTTGCCGCTACTTTAACACAGTGTAAAACTGTACCCATATTATGAGTTCATATTATGCTTGTTCCCTTTTCAGCAGCTAATTTATGTCGATCGTCATCTAGTTCGGTTTACTTCTAATACGGATTGTACAAGTTCCTTCTCTATTAGCATATTACCAAATAACATGACTTCTCGTTCTTCTTCACCGCTTAATATTCAACAACACTACCATTTCCGGTTCACTTTTCTACATGATTTCATTAATTTTACTTTGCGGATTCTATGATTTCTCCGTTGCAGCAAAGGATATTTTATAAGAATTCATCACCAACGAACAATTACATCACACCATGCAAGGTAAGCCTGAAATATACATTTCCTACGAGGTTTCATCAGATTTGCATACATAGGATAATTAAAATCGGCTTATCTTTATTAAAGGACTAAAATATCTCACCGTTTAACAAGCCATTGCAATATCAACACTTCGCTGAGAGTGTGGATAAATTTTGACATGAAAATTTGGCCTGGAGGTACTTTGTGTTCCGGAAGACCATGATGAATAGTAATGCTTTCATAACTGGATTTGAAAGATATGTGTATAGGCCGCGTTGTGCTTAAGTATGTACAAAAATGGTAGTTGGTAAGATATATTAGTTGTAAACTTCGTTATTATTCATCGCGATTTTAAAAAATACAAAAGATACAATAATCAGACAAGAGGTTCAGATTCAGATGGACTGGAACGATAGGAAAATCCCTTGAATGTTCTTTCTTGAGCAAATCGTTGAGCCAGGAATTGATAAGGTGCTAGTTCTTGATAGATCTAAAACGAAACACCCGAAACACACCCTGGTCAACCAATTACTGCCCATGTTCCCTGCACTAGCAGTCCGCGCTGTGTAGGTTACGTGAAGTAAGAAAGAAGTAGAAAGTAAATGGAAGATAAAGGGACATGAAAGTCATGAAAATGAAGGATAACACCAAAGAGTGAAGAGAATGACAGAATAAGAACTAAAAGATTGAAGATGGATATGGTCAGGTGAAGGGAAAGGTTTCGTGTTGCCACCCAAGAGCGTCTAACTGACGCTCGTAGGTTCACTGACTACCCTTTCTGGAAGCGAGTTCCAGTTCCAGTTCCGAGTTTTCGCCCAGATCCGGTCAGAACGCGGCTTAACCTTTACATACATGAAACAATTGCATTAACATTTATTTGCTTCATAAAGCAGCCTTTAACACGGCACATTTGCCTGGTTTCCATTATGCCGTGAACGTCAACTACGCCTGTAGTCATCACTTTACTTTTTCATAACCGTTTTCACGAAGCAAATCCATATAGCATTATTTTCTATTTCCCCGCATCTTAATATTACAAAAACTAAGAATATACTCTGCAGCCACTCAAACAAACTTGGATGTTACCTAGAACAACGGTAGCGAAACCCTTTCCCGCCATGACAAAAATTAGCCCTTTCCCTTCGCTGAAAGTACTCAGTTTGAAATTTTCAAGGACATGTTACTATGGTTACAGTAATCTACTTTACTGCACACTTTGAATTATTGTAATACGTTATAAACTCACGGAGTGCATTCGTCTTCATTGTTGAAACCTTACTTTCTCGCCATTGCGCTATTGATACCTGCCGTTCCATTGCACAATGACCGGTCAAAAATTTCCGCCATTTGTTAGAAAACAGCTCACCACTACTACCGGAGTGGGTAATTTTTGACATAAAAAATTGGCCTGGGGGGACTTTATGTTTCGGTACGCCAGGCTAAATGCTGATGCTTTCATTATTGGATTTGAAAGAGATGTGTATAGGTCGCTTTGTGCTTGAGTTTGTACGAAAATGGCAGTTGGTAAGCTTTATTAGTTGTAAAATTCGCTTTCATTCATCGCGATTGCAAAAATTAGGAAAGATACAATAATCAAACAAGAGATATGTATATCCCGTATCCATGCAAGTAAGTTACTGCTAGCATAACCTTTACATGCATGAAACAATTGCATTAACACTTATTCGCTCCATAAAACAGCAGTTCACATTTCACTTGTATTTACCAGTCGCCTGATTTCGATTATGCCGTGAACTTCAACTACACCTGTTGTCATCACTTTCATTTATCATAACCGTTTTCATGAAGCAAATCCATTTAGCATTATATTCTATTTGCAACGACCTAATACCACCAAGATTAACAATATACTCTGCAGTCACTCAAACTATCTTGGATGTTTCCGAGGACAATGAAAGCGAAACCCTTTCCCGCCAATCAGAATTTAGCACTTCTCCACTGTGTCATTTCCAGCATTCCAATCGAGCGCGACTTTCACAGACACCGGTAGTCAGCGGTTTTATTTAGCATAACCATCTTCCTAGTGCACACAGGTTTCTGATTTTAACTCAGTATCATTGTTCTGATAACATCCGCTATGAGTGAAAACTGCACGTTCATTCCGTCTTCCATTGGTGTTACCACAGAGAATGGCCACGAAATCCTTTCCACCTTACAACCAATAGCCCTTCCCGATGAGACACAACTTCTTTCGTCTTTGGAAGGACAGTGCGACAAGAAGCCCCTGTACGAATCCGTTTAAAACAAGGTTTCGGATACGCTTCGGATACTTTTTCAGCTGGTGTAGTAAATGACTGGAACAGTTGTAGCAGTTTGGAGATCCCGCGGTTCGCCTGCGTAAAATTATAGCTGAAATTTTTTCATTTTACACCTAGGCTACCGGTGTGTTTTGTTGAACTGCTTTCTGTGTTGGAATGCTTGACTTGCACATGACAATTTTTACTTGGCGCTCGTTACGGTTGCAGCGCGCGACTGCCCTGCGTGTTGTGAGTCCTTCTTTCCCCTAGCTAGAGCGTCAACCGTGTTGCTTTTTTGTAGCTAGGTAACGAAGAATCTTGTGCTGTACAAATAAACGTTTCCTTGCAACCCGATCTGCGCTTGTGAATCCAATTCCCAGCTCCCGCTATGGGCTACTCTCTAAACAGTTTACCTGAGCTAGTCGTCAGGGCGCAAACAGTGGAAGGTTTCGAACGTTTACGAGAAACCTCTTTGCTGGACAAGCATGGATGTCGTTGAGTTGGCCGTGACCACACTATTCCCCTGTCGAACACTGTGCTGGATCAACTCACGTGTTCCCCCGTATGTGCGGAAAGGTATACGCCTGAAAAAGGGTTTACTTTCTGCTCTCTACAAACCAATGGACCAATGTTATAATACAGACTCTAGCGTTTTCCTTCTAGTACAATGGTTCTGATTCAATGGAACAGCTTCTTCGGATAGGTTGTAACTGCTCAGGCAGCGGAACGTTTCAGTGGTTGGACAACTACATACTAAGAACTCCTTGATGCCACTCTTTTTGCTGTAGCTGTGCTGCTCCCTCCGTGAACAAAGTTTAGCAAGGATGCGCAACGTTCATCCAGTGAATTTGAGATCAAGGAGTTGATATGGGTCTTGCAAAAAGCTCTGGAGACAGCTAAAACACCTAATCGCGGGATAGGAACACTCGATCAAAGCAGCAAAACGGGTCCTTCATAAACTTAAAACCGCAACCCTTGAAGGAGTCGAACTTATGGTCTCTTTCGATGTTACCGTCATGTTCACCTCAATCGATATTGGCTTGGCGAAACAAACAATTACGCGCCTGTTAAAGGAGCACATGTCGTCTGATGCAAGCAGTAAACTCGACCCCAAACAGATGATGGACTTATTGGAATTCCGTCTAACAACGCATTTCACTTTCAATGGCCAAATTTAGGAACAGCTTAGAGGTACACCAATGGGATCGCTGATCTCAGGTTCGGTAGCCGAGACAGTGATACAGGCGCGGAAACAAATAGCACTTTCGATCGCGAGACCGAAACATTGGGTACGATACGTAGATGACACCTTCGTTATCCTCAAACGTGCCAAATTAGAGGAAACACACAAACTAATCAGCTTTGTGTTCGATGGCATCCAATTCACCAGGGAGCCGGAGAACAACGCGCGGTTATAATGCTTAGACCTTCGCATGCAACGGACTGGTGCTGAAAGCTTGGAAACAACGGTCTACCGAATATCTACTCGTACGGACCAGATCAAATACGGTAGCAATCCTCCGGCAGCCCACAAACGCAGCTGCATGCGAACCCTTTTCAAACGAGCACAAACCCATTGTAGCACACCGCAGCTGAGGCAGGCAAAAGAAGACCTCTTAAATCTGCTCAAGAATAACTCATACCCGATCAAGAAGCACTTGGACACTGAAGTTCCTTAGGAGTCACTGCGAACCAGGCCCCTGAAGCAGCACTGATGATGTTGCCTAGGCAGACAACGAAACGTCTGCACGATAATCACTCAGCTCGTAGAACAGCTCAACGCCCACATTTTTGTGCCTACAAATTTATTACTGGAGCCACAACCCTTACCGTCATGCAGCTTTTCTAACTGCTACATCTTTTTTCATATTCCAATTAGTCAGTGGAATTATTTCTCGGATAATTTTACTTTTTAGCTAGAGAGCCCAAATCCGCCATCTCAACATAGATGCTTAGTAGTCTGCTCTAAGAAAATAAATACTAGAAATAAATAATAAGATAATAATAATTACAATGCATGACAGGCAGACTATTCGCACGTTGTGGGAACTACCTATTGAATGAAATCCATGTGCCGTAGCTTAGGAGGATAAGAATTTTTGGATTCTGACCTGGAGTTTGTAAGGAAGAAAAGGCAGTAAGGCTTATTAAAATGCAGTTTATATGATGTTGAATTTATCAAAATTTTATTGCAACTTATGACTGATTGATATCATCCGAATTAGAAGAGCGTTGGTGCGCTTATTCCAGACAATCGACTAGGAAGAACATGTTTTTTTATCGATTTGTGCTTTGGTGCTTGTGCTTTGTTGCAAGTCGCTTGCACATCCATTTGCGTCACCAATCAATTGGGTTTTGGCCGTCTGTTTGGTCGCCCCTTGCCCGTTGCCAATCCTTCCGAGAGTTGCAGAGGAATGTTGGCTTGCCACAGATGAATCGTACTACGGCTCTGGCTTGTTTAGCTTTACCAATTATGACAGGTAACACGAGGAGCAAGGGCTCATCACCTAGATTTAGATGGATGATTACCTGAAGGTATTGCAACTTACCTTGTTGGGTGGATTACCTGTTCGACATTGTGGAGAGATTTCACTTGGGACCTTATCTCTTCACAACTGCACTTTCACATGTTTCTTGCCTGGAGACATACCGAAAGCCGTGCATTATTTACTTAATTGAATACACTTAGTATGTTTCGCTGCTACCGTGAGATGAATGCCAATCCATTTTCCTGTACAGGTTCGTTGTTTTTCAACGAAGACGGGCAATGGGGTTCGACGCTCTTCACTAATGTAAAACAAGTATTATTTATTACTTACTTGCAGCCTAGCCAGACACTATAAATAAATGGATTTTTATTCATGACCACGCGAGGCATGCCACTAAGGTTATGAGCATAATAATGGTACAAAATTGATTGAGTAAGAATCAATATTGTTATAGGATTTTCTTATATATGCAGGAGCATAAAGAATTTATTTATTTATGTATAAATTTCTCGGCTGTCTTTTGCTTTCCTTTTTCTCCGAGGTCCGGAACGTATTGGGTATCTGGGATTGCGCGGAGTAACAGCATTTTCGCCAGAGACGGACCTAATGACCGACATGGGCCTACAAAGAGCATGGCTGTACATCAAAGGGATTCCACTGCACGCACCACCACGACCATTGTCTAGTGTGGATAGCTGGACACCCTTGAAACGTATATATAAGCAGAAAAATTCAGACACCAGTAACATTCCAGTTTTAGCTTGCCTGGACACTTAACATGCTGACTCTTCGTGACTCAACCATCAAGGACCTTCCTCAGCGATTTTGGAGGACTTGCCCAGGCTATATGGTCAGCCAAGAGCAGAACTTAGAAGGCATTGCACTGCGGATACCCGAGGGTGAAATTAGTTGGCAAGCTGTTTTGCCAGTTGTAAATTAGTGTTCTAATAGATTCACGGCAGTGTGCCAGGACGTGGTGGGTTTTCGCCTGCAAAGCGTTCTTCCTATGAAAAGTCAGAGGTCCGTTTAACCACACTGAGATGTGGTGGAGGTAGCTCGCTACTGACTAGGCACTGCTCACAACTACATACTGGAGAGTCGAATAAACTTATTTTTCAAACTTTTCCTGAAACAGCTACACTTTGGATACATTTACCGTTTTCACTGCACTTAGAATGCACTGCTATTTGCACTACGCACACTTTAATCCAAAGTATCGTTATTCATTTACTTTATTCCTCATGCTTACCTCCTCCATTTCTGCAGCTCGTACAACTTTCGACGGCCGTCAAATTCATACAAATCAACGTACTTGTTGCGAAACATAACGACCTGTAAATTTTGAACATGCCTGATGTGCTGTGACTCAATAACTTCGAGAATAAACTATTTATTTATAGGTAGGAGTTTAGTTTTGGCTTGTAAAAGTGATGCTGTTCTTTCCAGTGCGGTTGGTCGTGTCACAAGAGTCTATAGGAATGCTTAGGTACTATGGATTTGATAGCGTCTGAATAGACAACGGAATCGCTGATGAAAACCTCAAGTGACCTTCACCAAAGCAAGCTTAAGCTATTCGATTTTCCAGTGAGAGCACGCACTGCATACAAGCATTAAAAAAGCAACCTCCAACAGAGCTTCTGTAGATCATGAACCGGCAGCCCCACTCTCACTCAGTATTGACGCAGTTAGTGCGGTCGAGCAGAGCTAATTAAAGGACCCTTGGCAGCCGCCCTCAATTTTCTAAACGCCGATCACCAACCGAATCTCCTTAATCGCTTTCGGTAGGGAACTATTAGAAACCAGTTTATCAATAAGTCTTTTACAACATGTCTTAGAATGTCGCACGTTTACCGTATTCACTGCCCACAAGCTCTGACTTAAACGCTGTTCGACTAGCAAGCAATACGCTCCTAGATGATCGCGCTTTCTAGGCTATATCACTCAGGTTACTACCGAGCTACGACCTGTAGCAGGCGTGCAC
Organism: Dicrocoelium dendriticum; assembly: GCA_944474145.2. Taxonomy (NCBI): domain Eukaryota; kingdom Metazoa; phylum Platyhelminthes; class Trematoda; order Plagiorchiida; family Dicrocoeliidae; genus Dicrocoelium; species Dicrocoelium dendriticum. Next base: position 227,015,009 of record OX104063.1, read on the forward strand.
AAAGCCATGGAAGGCGCACTTTATCGAATGCAAGCAATCTTTACTGAAATCGACACTGCTAGGTATCCGGGAGCTTTGGCCGCTACGTAACTCAATGGTCCCTAGTTGATCTGTTACACAAGTCTCCTCACTGAACATATGATTCTTTCTGCTGAAACCCTCAGACGGAATTATGCGTTGCGATAAAACTAGACACGCTTTGCCCGGTTGTCCCACGCGAGTGTTGACGGACTATGTTCGACACGTTGCAAGGTTTACCCTACCCGGGCCTTTGTGCATCGGTTAAACTAGTAACAAAACAAATCGGCTGGCCCAAGCTCAGTCGTGTAGTTCATACTCGGTCACCTGCTTAGCAGCCTTTTCAACGCGCGAAGGTGCATGAGCATAAAGGCCATTTTCACAACGTTTACAAGGTTATTATATGTCTGGACCGCATGGCCTCTATTTCCGGTACACAAGCAAACCAGCAAGAAACACCAGCCAAACAAATTTGATTACTCGAATGTATCAGCTACAGCGTTCCAACTGTAGGACGTAAAACTTTGTCTATGTAGTGAAGGCAAATGAAAGCGATAGTGCGTTGGCAGCTAGATCTACACTGCCTATACCCTACTTTTTAGGTTGAGAAATTGCCACGGATGCTCTTTAACAGACTCCCTAGAAAAATCTACTGAAATCCTTTTTTTAGGAACTTTTTTTATGTCCGGACTTCATTTTTAAGAACGGGCAACCCTGCGTATTGTTAATAGATCCACGCAACTCAGCTGGCTGCTGCGTTCTGGCACTTCTTACCAAGTGCCAAATTTAGCCCTCACACTGACATGCTCATACGAAACTTCTAAGCGTCAGTTTGCTATACGTGAGGCGCTCCACTATTTTAAGACTTCTCAACGATTGGAAACAGGTCTTGTCAAAGCTGAGCTGCAAGTGACCGCTAGCCATGCACTTTGCACTCTACATTTTGACATCAAACGTATCCGCTCAGCGATTTCAACTAATAAGACCTCAACAACCCTTTGTTCAGATGGCATCCTGACCATTCCAATTAAGAACAAGGGTTAGGACATTCCTGTATATACTCCTATACCCATATATATATACTCCTACTGAAATCTTTTACCATCTCCATGCAGAATGGAAATTATATTGCCGCTTGGTAACACACTATGGTCATGCCGCGACTTAAAGGTGGCTTTTTGCGGGAGGTTGCCAATTGCCGCCCGATAAAGCATACATCTATTTTCTCGACAGTAATGAAAAAGACTGTTAAACGAAATCACATGGATTTCTTGTATAAAGGAAACCAAGTGAACTATTCACACCATGGATTTCCGTGTGCTTGAGCTTGCGCGATCTGCCAGTTGGACTTCCACAACATGGGCACCAAGGCGGTGGACTGAGATCAGGCAGTACGCACGCTCTACACCGACACGCAAAAGGTATTCGACAGCGTTCCATATACGCACCCACTATACAAGGTCAGGGCTTACGGCGTGGGGAATCCTCTGTTGGACTGGCTTGGATCCTACCTAACCTGACGCACGCACGCTACGAAAACATCACAAGTCGCATCCTTCCGGGCCACTGTCACGAGCGGCGTCATATAGGGAAGCCTTTTACCTTCAACCCTCTTTCTTATTTATATCCATGCTGGCTGCAATAGCATACAACAAGGTCGTCCATTTCCATTCGCTGCTTATGCCAAACTCGTCTACAGCTTCTCCCCAAGTACAACCATATTCGTGTTGGACTGAATACGAGAAGACCTAGGAGCCCTAGGTTCATCGTATCAACCATAGCAAAGAACATTTTGCCTCAAAATCGGGTGCCATGACGTACCAGTGCTCAGTACCTGATGTGACGCTCAGGATTAACGGCATTCCTATTCAGCTCCATACACCAGCAAAGGCTCTGAGCCTGCGTTACTCCGTGCCTCTCAACTTTTTTGAGCTAGTACACTTTCAAGTCACAAAGGCTCGACAAGCAAAGTTCCACATATGTCGCCAACTAAACACTGTCGAAGCACGTCTATAACTTTACCGGAGTCACCTTCACCCTATCTTGGAATAATGTATTTTTTATAGGTAGCAGCCTGCATAAGCCGGACCGCATTGTGCTTGAAAATGTCCAACAGCGGTACACTAAAATGCCCGCCTCACAATACCGGGCGTTTATTTACAGACAGTGGTGTGATCTGCTCAGCCCCTGACCTTTATGGTTGGGACTTGTTGTCCTAAACTTATGCTTCATGCATAAGGTAATACTAGACTTTGTGTATAGTGATTTAGCCAGACTTAATCTGAGAGATGGAACAGAAGGTTACCTCAGAAACAAGAGTAGTGCTCGGCTAAAAGCGAGGAAGAAACTACGCTCTCGTTTCTTCTTGATTGCAATATACCTCTTTAAAACAGACTACCAACAAGGCTGCAAGGAATCCAGAACCCGCAGGCTTTCAACATGGAGGCGCAATAGTTTCAGCGACCAGCTAAGGCAAACGGCTGTTTAACCTCTGTGACACAGACCGCTTTTGGGACCGGGAAGGAGAGAGCATGGTAAACACCAGTGTATCCAGGTGTAACTTCGTGTGCTATCCAGATGGTGTTTGCGCTAATTTGGCGCAAGGCATATGTTTTATTCTTAGCTTACTATCTCTCCTTCTCATCACTTGGGTCCCGCCTGGGTCACCTGTAGGATAATTCTAGGAGCCAAGGCTTTAATTCTGAGTATCCGACTAACGTCATAAACGTTCATTATGGCCTGACCCCTTTTTAGCTCGGATGCAGTCCCTCAGACACTAAGCATCCATGTTGCAGTGTAGGTGTAGCTGCAAATACTACCCATTACGCCCTATCCTTATCTTCACCTCCACGGCTGTCTATCTTGCATGCAACCTTAATACGGCGCAACTAAGTGGATAATTGGCATACCGCTTTTGAACAGAGTGGTAACACCCCTCGTCCGGTGAATGTGACCTTTCGCTAACAGGTTCACTATTCGGCAAGTGCCTCCTTATTCCATCCTTACTACAGAACGCTCCCGCTCCAATCCCATGGACCTAGAGCATCCTTGACAGTACGGCTGCAATCAAACATCTGCCCTTATTGTGAGAGGTAACCTATTCCATACGTGTGCGTATCTGTAGAGGTAGAAGTTGGAGCGAATGCTGCTGCGCGTTCTTGGTAGGATAATGGAGTGGGATCTATCATGTAGGGGGTACGAAGTGATATACGATTTTGAGGCAGGGGTTAGTTGACTCCCATTGGGATTATTAATGAGCGAGCATAGGAAAGCGAGGTTAGTTTTCAGTCGGCGCAGCTATAACGGGTCGAGCTTAAGTCTGTTGCACCGTTCACGGTAGCTTAGACTTGAGTGACCCAGGCGGCGTTTTGTGAAGGTACGCTGAACCTTTTCGAGGGCTATTCTGTCGCATTTTCTGAGGTTGGTGAATACTATGGAGCAGTACTCTAGCAGAGGCCGGGCACATGTTTGTAGAGCGCAGTTCTAGATTCCTGTGTTGTCATGGTTTTGAGGATGCATCCAATGAGATTGCGTGCTTTAGCTGCGGAATAAACTACTTGTTCCGCGAACTTCAGCGAACAGGAGTAGTGCACGCCTAAGTTACGCAATGTTGGGCAGTTCCCTAATGGCGTGCCTTGTAGCATTAAGGTATTGGGTGGCATAGTGCATCTGTATGTAAGGACATTGCATTTTTCTGGTGTGGATGCCAGCTTTCACGTGTCGTATCATGTTGTTAGCGCTCTTAAGTCGTATTGTATATAAATAAAAAAATAAATAAATCTTTTATTCTCAACAAGGTGAGGCACGCCTTTACAGGCATGGTCATTTTGACGTAACGATGCATGATCAAGAATGTGCAAAAATCCGATATGTTTGCCATAGCAGTTTGTGTTTGTGTAGGGGGTACGTATATATGTCATTGTGTGTGTACGTGTATGTAGCCGTGTATTTTGTGCTTGTAGTTGTGCCTTAATCTTCAATGTTTGATATCGTCATCAATATGCGAGTAGGAGATTGGTGTCCATGGGTTGGATAGAATTATCCGGATATCCACGGGGCAGTGACTTTATTTTGTGGCGAGTCACGACCGCTACGTCACAGTGTTGTTAAGCAGACATTTGTGGCTTTTTTTAGAGAGAACGCATGCCAGGCGAAACCCACTACGTCCTGGAACACTGCCGCCAACTATTTGCTGGAACGGGTGAAACCCGAACCACCCAGCTGCCACCACGAGGAGGTTGTTCGGGAAGACAATTTTGATGTCGTCGGCAAATAGGTAGGGTGTCCCATGTTGGAAAACCTGGAACACGTCATTGATATAGAGCAGGAAAAGTAGAGGGTCTAAAACGCTTCCTTGAATTACGCTACTTTTGACTGGTTTTGGAAGTGACGTAAAGTCCCCAACCATTACTGACTGTGAGCGAGCTGTAAGATATGATGAGAACCAAGTGTGAAGTTTGCCGGAGATACCGTATGATGCCAGCTTCATCATGAGTTCTGTATGTGGTACTCTGTCAAAGACTTTCGTCATGTCTAGGAAGATGATGGCTAGTGTTTGCTTGTTGTCAATCCGTTGAGTTACATGAGTGAGGAACTCAAGTTGGCAGGTCTGACAGGATTTAGGCGGCAGAAATCCATGTTGTTGTCGCTTGATGAGGTTACGAGTAAGCAGGAAGGTAAGCATGGTTGCTTTGACTATTCGTTCCATTATTCTTGAAGCTAAAGGCGTGTGGCTGATGGGGCGATAGTTTTCCATGTTCTGCTGACTTTCTTTTTGTGTTTGGGGATGACGATGGCATGTTTCCATGTGGTTGGATAAATCCTGTTTGTCATGGAAAGCGTGTATAGGTTGAGAAGTAGAGCTGGAATGTCCTAGTCACCGAGTATCAGCAACACGGAGGGGAAACATCGGGACCAGGATGTGATGACCATTTTACTGAGCTGATTACTCGGGTGACAGAACGTATGTCAAACTTGATAGTGTCGATTGAGTCATTGGTGCGCCTAGCTGGAAAAGCAGGCGCGGTTCCATTAGCGTCGGTGAAAGAAGTGCAAAAGTATCCATTGAGAGTCTCACATATTTTTGATGGATCGCTAATAAGGGATGTGTAAGAAAGTCTGAGTAAGGCAACATGTGTAAATTTTTGATGGCTTCTTCGTTGGAGTAGTTGACCGAGTGACTTGGTTTCATAATTAGATTTAAGGGCAGCATCTTCTTCAGCAATCTTGGCTGCTTCCTGCGCAGTTTGCCAGTTGGTTAGGATTTCGTTCATTCAAACAAAGATGCGGAATTCCTTAGTTTTGGAGTATCGCTGGCGCATATTTTTGATCTTCCTAAGTACACCGTGAGCCTTTGCTGATGTCGCTGTCAACTTTGAGCGGCTTCTGCAAGTGAGTGGCGAGATCACGTCTAGGCAGCTGAAGAGGTTTAGATATAGGACGTGCGCGGCTGCGTCAATATCAGTAGCTAAAAATGTTGTCCCAGTTCGCAGATCGCACTAATATGTCAAAGCTGTCCCAGTTAATGTGGTTGAACATTCGAAACTGTTTGACAGAAGGAGAAGTGGTGCAGTGTGAAGTAGAAAGTGTAAATAGGAGTTTGACCACCTTGTGGTCGCAGCCATGAAGATTATCTAATATACCAGCAACTGCATCAGAGACACCTTGCGTAAAGATTAAGCCTAGGGTGTTAGAAAGCTTGGTGTGATCGTGGAGTTGTTGGGTCCAGTTATTTGCTTGGACGGTGTCAACGAAACTTCTGTATCTGAGTGGGGCAACCTGGTCGTTTCTGGAGATAAGTGGCGTATTGAAATCGCCACCCACTTTCTTGTGACTTGTGGGCATTTGGGGGATTTCAGTGAATAGGTTAGTGAGTTTATTAATCTTTTTGCTAGATGTGTGTGGAGGGTTGTATACGCAACCGATAAGGAGGTCAAGTTGACCTCCTGTCGTCTGGATCCAGATGGAGTCTTCAGGGTCACCTATAGATAACAGTTCGAAATCGGGTGCACCAAAGTCGTCCCGGACATAGATAAGACAACCGCCACCCCGCTGGTTGTCTCGTCCGTTACAGAATGTAGTGTAGCCAGGGATGCGTAGTAGGCTGTCAGAGGCATTTGAGGGGTGCCACGTTTCTGTGATGAGAACCAGCTGTGGGTATGAGAGTAGGATAAATGGGCCAATGAGGTGCATCTTGTGTGTAATAGATCGCGCATTAATAAGCAGCATACTGTATGATTCAACGCAAGGAGAGTTGAAGGAGTTCGATTGTGTGAGGTAAGTTGCACAATAGGGTGCAACTGGCGCAGGGTACATGGAAGTGGTAAGAAATGGTGGAGAGGGTGATATAGGAATGTGATCAGGAAGTGATTGAGGAGGTAGCTGATGGTAGTCGGCCGCTAATGAGGCTGTAGTAATATTATTGACTGTAGAACCTATCCGGAGGGCTGAAGCCAACCGTGGGGGTTAGTTGCAGTGAGCATATGAGTTGTTGGAGGTAATAGAGAGCTGGCGAGAACTCTTGGTGGAATGGGCGAGGTGGGTCGTGTCCTGCTGCATCCCATAAAAAGGGGCCGTGGATGGCATGGCCCGGTTGTAGTGCTTGTCATCCGGATATATTTTTCGTTCAGGAGAACGTATGGTCAGGGAGTGCGGGGTGGTGTTGATGGAGCGGTAGAGATTTTCAGAAGGGCGTCGTCCTTGGGAGGGTGCTTTGTTCCCCACTGTTTCGAGAGGTTGTGGGGATTGGTAACGGGTTGTGCACTTGACCTTTGGATGGCATAGCGCTTTTTGTAGGGCCGACTGGGCGATAGCGTACCAGGCGGATAGTTGGTTATCAAGGGAATCACTGCGTTGATGCTGCGCGGGCTGCTCATAGTTTCATTTTGTTGTGGTGACTGGTAGAACGTCCTCAGTTTTTGAAAGCCAGGGCAGTTGTTATATTTCTGGGGCTTAATAGCATTGTTTGGCGCCTCGAGTAGGTAGGGCTTGCGCATTGATTGAACCGGTTGGGTCGAAACCTACGTGGAGGGCGGCGTTTGGGATCGGAATGATTTTGACCTCACGCGATCTATTGGTACACGTGTTGATTGGGGCTTATCAGCTGTCCGTTTGTGACAGGAGGACATTGCTTGGGCACGGTTATCTTTGTTATGGTGATGCATCAGCGGGGAGTGCTTCGTAATACCAGGCGTGCCGTGTTTCGGATGTTGACCTTTGTTGGTACTCTGTTGTGTTGCAAGACTTTACCGCTTTGCACTTGGGGGAGGGAAGGGAGTTGATCAGCGGGAAGTCTACATTGATAGATTCAGAATCGGTGTCACTCATGTCGGAGGCGTTATGCATTGACTCAGCTTCTTGTATCGTTAGCGGGGGCGAGTCTGGAACGTTGGTTGACTTTTATCTATTAGGGCTGTGGGGCTTGAGTCGGTATGTAATGCTGTCGTGGACGCGTGACGCAGGGGGTTAGGTCCAGATCCACGTTAGTGCTTGTCGTAGAGCAAGCGGTAGCTCTGGCAACCGGCGATGAATCATGAGGCTGTTGTCTTGCTTTGGTATTAGTAGCCGGTAGGAAAGCTCTTTGCAACGGCGTTAGATCAGGCTTGATAAGAATAGGCCCAATGTTTGCGTTTGTTCTTAAGGTAAATCGATTTGCTATGAAGCTTGTAGCCAGTTCTGGAGTTTTGAAGGCGATAAGGATAGGGCAATTGCGACTGATCTTCGATTTTCTGAGCCGCTTACTCACGCACATGTCAGGAGGGATGTTACACATGGACGTAAGTAGGCGGGTGACTTTCTCCAAAGGAAGTTTGTCATGAACGTTGAAGACGATCACGTTTCGGGCACGGCGGGTGCGCTCGTTTATCTCAGTAGTGATGGTAGTAAGAAGGGCGCCGGCATCTTTGAGCTCATCAGCGTTGTCATTTTTCCTTATGCCTGCGAGTTGGGCCAATGGCATAAGTTTTGCTAGCTCTGTTTTGGTGACGGCCATTTCCTTTTTAAGAGCAACCATTTCAGCTGAGAGTGCACTGATTTTGTTAAGTGCATCTAACAATGGGTCTATAAGGAGAACACTGCAGGGGCGCAGTTTATTCAGGCTGTCTTTTGCAGCAGGACTTTTGGTTTCCTTAACCGCAGTTGCGGTGCATGAGGCAGAGCTGTGATCGGCAGAAACTGCGGTATTCGAATGAGTACTTCTACGTTTGCCTCGGATTTTGGCTTGGGCGGCATTACCTGTTATTCCATTTTTGTTAGTCATTATGGAATAGCACGGCTTCATAATTCGAGTTCCAGCAACACTGTTCTGCTGTATATGGGGTCTAAAAACCTTAGAGTATAGCACGTCAAAATATCGAGGCAACGCGCCTAACTACTCTAATAAATAGTAGTTATATGTCAGAATAAGCAACAAAAAGTCGAAAACGCACAGTCTCTAACTTCGCGTGGTCAAGGTCAAGGTAATACCTTATAATTCCACTGGAGGTCATCGTCCAATGGTTCCCGATTATTTCGTCGCAATATGTTCGACAGCCTTCAAGTCAATGATCATCCAGTTAGCAAAGCCACCGATAAGCTCATTCCAGAGCGATATGTCTAACCCGGTATGCATCGCAATATTAGGATCTAAGTACGCAGTTGCCAAACATGTCCGAAGATCAAGCTTCAACTACGTGTGTCCGCGCCAGTTGGCCGTATTACGCTGATTTCCGACCGTTTTGCACATATCAATCTCAAAATAGTTGGACATCTAGCACTGTCTAAAGGCGTTGCCTACATCAAGACTAGGATAGATCAGTGCACACTTTGACATGAGGCCATTTCGCTAACAGCTGCCGAAGCAGAAACTGTCAAGCGAGTTTCCGTTGACCATTGGGTCTTTCCTCACGAATGCCCTGTAACCGTGCCTACCTAAATAGCCCCACGATTCGACTCTAGCGCGTCCTTCGTGACGCTTAAATTGCAAGGTACCCATCGCATTCGCAGTACCATCTAACCTCCCGCTATGAATTGTGTGTTAGAGGGTTTCCATAGGCAACTCAGTGAGTCTCTTGGTGCACTGGATACCCTTAACTTACTGAAGCCTTCCCAGCGCTATGATTAGCCGACGTTCAGCGATCAAAACTGACCTTCAAGCGTCTAGTGCCGGAATAGGTTATGGACAAAATTTACGACTTCCTGAATATTTCTGCTCCTGCGAATCGACATCTTTATGTCACGATGCTTCTTATGTTTAACAACCTGCGAGTATCAAAGTCTATTCAACATAAATAAATAAATAAATAAATAAATATTTTATTCTCGACTATGCGAGGCACGCTCATGGAGGCATGATCAGATATGTACAACGGTACAAACATTATAATGCAATTGTAACAGTAACGCAGAAAATTGTTCATATATCCATGATTGGAACTGTACAATGTTGAAAATGCGAAACAATAAGTTAACTGTCATGAGATACGGGACCTCAGCTAATAAGAGATTGAGAAACCTGAATGATCCACTGAAAGGTAATGGAAGAGCCCGCACACAAGGAAGGAAAAGGGCAACGTATGGTAGGATGTAAAACGACAACAGTATATACAGATGTAGAAGTCCCAGTGTAACGATCCTATGTAGAATTGTGACGCTAGTTGACCTGCCAGTGTAAAGTTATGGGCTGTGACTTTATTCGGTGGCGAGTCACATACGCCACGTTGCAGTGTTGTTAAACGGACATTTGTGGCTTTTTGTAGGGAGAACGCTTGCCAGGCGAAAACCCACCACGTCCTGGAACACTGCCACCAATCCATTGAATGGCAAATTGTAACTGGCTATGTTTCTTGTTAAAAGTCTGTTTGCTCGGTTATTCGCAGTCAGGTTGCGTCCCATTTTTTCCGCTGGTTGATGCAATAACTGGTTGCCTATTGCGTTCCTGGGTCCTGTCCGTTGGTAGGTCGGGTACTAAACATTCTTATTGAATATGATGTGTTGATCCTTCGCAGAACCACATGAAGTCATCTCTGATTATGTATATTTGCCGGGGAGCGAAGAATTCGTGTCCAGCTACCCTCACTGGACATCGGTGGTTGGGTGTAAATAGTTAGAGTGGAAGTGAGGCCATGGTCCAGGTAAGTACTTGTTGGTTATTTCGTCCCATCCCAGACGGAGGCAGTTCCTCAGTTCAATCCCGAAGCTCTCCGATGTTCACGACCTCAGAGAAAAGGGAGAGAGGAACAAGCCGAGAGAAGACCGAAAAGGAACAGTCGATGTACCTAGCGTTTGATCAAAATCCTACATTAAGACATTTATTTGAGACAACTAGTGTACAAGGTGTAACAGATATTACGCTAAAGATGTTTTTACTTATGCGGAAGGCATGGCCTGATGGGTAGAATACTTTCATGTGCATAGGGATGAAGAGCAGGATTCCGGTAAGATGTTCATGAGGTGTAAGCTGACAATGTTCGAATTCTACCTGAGACTAGAAAGTGGGTGTGTAGTCACGAATGGTTGTTATCGGAAACCCAAGGAGAGTGACGATGTGGCCGTATTTATATATGCTCACGGGATAAGGATTACCTAAGACACCATAACTACAATGTACATAGGTATATGAATATAGGAAGCTGAGCATATTAGAAGCTGGCTAAGATTAAATGGATATCAAAGGAAGACTAAGTGTTGAAGGTAAGACGATTAGAAGATATCGATACTGGACCGGGTATCAGTGGACAAGGGTGCCTGTTGGGTTAATCATTCGAGGTGCCAATGAATAACAACCGTGTCAAAGGATCGGACAGCAAACCAGCTGAGCTGTGAAAAAACTATACCAGGAGAATAAACAATCTACAGAAGGACTGACGCCTAGCAAGCTAAGGAGTATTCCCAAAGTTGAATAGAGCATACAGCAAACAGCTGCCGCAGAGCAGAGATAGTGGCTAAAGGAATGGAGGTATCAGTGGCTGATTCAACCATATCATTAAGACTTTTGACCACATGTCAAGTAAACGCGAGTAAGACAGACGACGGATAACGGCGCGCTAGGAGAGATGAATGGCCAGCAATAAAGTTCGAAATAAGGCTTCAGCTACCTGCGGGTCCTACGGTGGCACAGAATAGGTCAACAAACAGCTGAGCTGTGACGCAAACAATCAAAGAGATGATCATGGTAAGAACGGAGCAAGCTCCGGGTATCCGCAAAGTTAAATGGAACCTATGGCGACTAGCTGCTGCTAAGCAGAGATAGTGGCTCAAGAAAAGTATGTATCAGAGGCTGGTGTAGCCATATAATTAGGAAGTTTGACCAGTACTGGATGACTACAGTTTCAGTGAATAAAGCAACAGACGAGCGCTGAATAAGGAGACAGACTTCAAAAGAAAATGAACGCTGGAGTGTCAAGAAGTTGCACCTTCCAGGCTACATGAGGCCAACAACGACTAGCTACTGCCAAAGAAAACTGCACGAGAGTAAGACGAAAAACGGATAACTGCGCGCTAGGAGAGAGATGAATGGCCAACCACAGAATTCGGATTAAGGCATCAGTTACTAGTGGATCCTACGGTGGTACAGAATAGGTCAACAAACAACTGAGCTGTGACGCAAACAATCAAAGAGAATGAACATTGTAAGAAATGAGCAGCTCCTAGAGAGCTCCGGGTGTCAGCAAAGTTGAATTGAGGCTATGGCGACTAGCTGCTGCTAAGCAGAGATAGTGGCTCTAGAAAAGGAAGTATCAGTGGCTGGTGAAGCCATATGATAGTTATAGTTTCAATGAATAGGTCAACAGACGAGCGCTGAATAAAGAGACAGACGTCAGGGAAAAATGAAAGCTGGAGCGTCAGGTAGTTGCTCTTTGTAGGTTTCATGGGGCCAACAATGTCTACCTACTGCCAAGAAGAACGGCGCGCTAGCAGTGAGATAAGTGGCCAGCCATAGAATTCGGATTAAGGCCTCAGGTACTAGTGGATCCTACGGTGGCACAGAATAGGTCAACAAACAACTGAGCTGTGACGCAAACAATCCAAGAGAATGAACACTGTAAGAAATGAGCAGCTCCTAGAGAGCTCGGGGTATAAGCAAAGTTTAATTGAGGCTATAACGACTAGCTGCTATAGGCAGAGATAGTGGCTCTAGAAAAGTATGTATCAGTGGCTGGTGGAGCCATATGATTAAGAAGTTTGACCACTACTGGATACCTACATTTTCAATGAATAGGTCAACAGACGAGCGCCAAATAAGGAGACAAACGTCAGAGGAAAATGAAAGCTGGAGTGTCAAGTAGTTGCTGTTTGCAGGTTACATGGGGCCAACAATGACTAGCAACTGACAAGAAGAGTGACGCGACTAAGCAGAACGGCGCGCTAGGATTGAGATAAGTGGCTAGCCTTAGAATTCCGATTGAGGCTTCAGGTACTAGTGGATCCTACGGTGGCACAGAATAAGTCAACAAACAGCTGAGCTGTGACGCAAGCAATCAAGAGAATGAACATTATAAGAAATGAGCAGCTCCTAGGAGCTCCGGGTATCCGCAAAGTTGGATTGAGGCTATGGCGACTAGCTGCTGCTAAGCAGAGATAGTGGCACTAGAAAAGGATGTAACAGTGGCTGGTGAAGCCATATGATTAGGAAGTTTGACCACTACTGGATACCTACAGTTTCAATGAATAGGTCAACAGACGAGCGCTGAATAAGGAGACAAACGTCAGAGGAAAATGAAAGCTGGAGAGTCAAGAAGTGGCTCTTTGCAGGTTACATGGGGCCAACAATGGCTAGCTACTGCCAAGAAGAGTGACGCGACTAAGCAGAACGGCGCGCTAGGATTGAGATAAGTGGCTAGCCATAGAATTCCGATTGAGGCTTCAGGTACTAGTGGATCCTACAGCGGCACAGAATAGGTCAACAAACAGCTGAGCTGTGACGCATACAATCAGAGAGAATGAACATTATAAGAAATGAGCAGCTCCTAGAGAGCTCCGGGTATCCGCAAAGTTGGATGGAGGCTATGGCGACTAGCTGCTGCTAAGCAGAGATAGTGGCATTATAGAAGGATGTATCAATGGCTGGTGGAGCCATATGAATAAGAAGGTTGACCACTACTGGATACCTACAGTTTCAATGAATATGTCAACAGACGAGCGCCGAATAAGGAGAGAGACGTCTGAGGGAAATGTAGGCTGGAGTGTGAAGTATTGGCTCCTTGCAGGCTACATGGGGCCAACAACTACTAGCTACTCCCCATAAGAAAATTGCACGCGAGTAAGACGAACAATTGATAACGGCGCGCTAGGGGAGCGTGAATGGCAGCCATGGAATTCGGATGAAGGCATCAGTTACTAGTGGATCCTACAGTGGCACAGAATAGGTCAACAAGCAGCTGAGCTGTGACGCAAACAGTCGAAGAGAATGAACATTGTAAGAAGGGAGCGAGCTCCGAGTATCCGCAATGTTGAATTAAGGCTATGGCAACTGGCTTTATGCACCTGGGTAGATACATTTTCAGCTTTGTACCCAGTTAAGAATACTGTACAGCTACGCCTAGCCTTGCTGTAGGATCTTATAACCATAGTAATCCTGGCGTCAGCCTATAACCTTTAGGCTTTAAGATCCATCCCAGCTTAAGTTACGTGCAGCTTAGCAGTCCAAATGAGTACGAAACCGGTTATGCTATATCAGGGTTAGGGGCAGCAACAATGAACCACGTTCAGTTCAGTTTCGCTCCTTGTGCTCCTAATGGCCCATGTCTATTGAAAGTGAACCGAGGTCTGAATAGCGTTTGCCTGTCGCAATCCAACCACATAGCGGGGACTCCAAATCAAGTTTGGAATTCCTTACCGCTGAGCCAAGAGTTGCTTACGGCGTTTAGAGCTATGGTGATCGAGGCATCAGCCTTTAACCACTGGGATCCGCGTTCCAACAAGCTCAGGCTCTCTCTATCTAACGAATTCAACCGAAGACGAAACCGGCTATGTCATGACAGGGTTGAAAGGAGCTACACCGAACCACGTCCAAAATTTTCAGCTTTTTTAGTGTTACGGCGAATGAAAAATATATAAGATTTAATAGGGGAAAACAAGTACCTTGCGTAACGAAAAGGTTTGTGTACCACACAATCAAACCACTGTGCCTCACGCTGAAGGGTTTTGTTGTGTTTACAAATAATCATGACAATTACGTTAGGATAGGATTGTAGTGATAAACCGTACAATAAAATAATTATCTAAAGTTCGAGCGCGTAGTAGAAACTGAAAGCGCCTTCATTTATGCTTTTTGCGGTGGATGAAATGGGTCGTTTAGAAATTTAAAGAAAACTACTACAAGCGTCTAATTGCTTGCTGACAGTAGAATCAACAAAAGCCGTTCCAAACAGTCCATTGCAAGTAAAAATCAAGTTTAAGTAGTGTAAAAACCATATGCAAGCATTGTTTAGAGGCCCAAAAATACTTACTGGAGAACAGTAAAGCCAGTGGAGCGGAATGCGTGCAAGTACTAAGTTAAAAATCGAACTATGAGGTGCGGACAGAATGCTTGGTCTGAGGGCATACATAAAAAGGTAGCTTTCAAATTTTGTCAAATGTTTCAGTGACATGTGTAGACAATTATAGTTTAGGATAAAAACCGAGATGTTTGACAGTCGACGTTCTAAATAAAAGTTCGTCACCCACTCCCAGTGAGGAAGTGGCATTCGAAATATCTAGCCGCTGACCAACCCGAATCAAAGAAGCTGTTACAGCACGGCGTTTAGAAACGTTTAGTAAGAGAGACCTGGTCGACGACCACAGCGCACACTCATCCAGAGCAGTCTGGAGGGGAGATGTTTCAACGTTTGGAGATATGCTTCCTATGCCAACATTATATGCACACTTGCATTCAATAAATTTGGATATAATAATGACTGCGATGGAGCTAGTATGGCTCCTTTTACAATACCACGACAGGATGATATTTTTATTAAGCTGCGTGACGTGAGTACGGGTGTAAAGTCATCTGTAATCACACTGCAAACATTTGTATTTACCCCATTCGTAAGCAATTGGATGAGTAGAATTGATTTGTTGAAACTCACACAAGCATGCGAATGATCGATAAACATTAGACACACTGCTAGCATTTTTACTCCATGCCGAGGGTCAGCATACCATAATACTATTTTCCAAGCATCTTAGAATAACTCGTTTCTCTGCGCGACGCTACGTATACATTTGTTCCGCACGTACGCTTTTTTTCAACTGCTATTTACTACCTAACTTCTATCGATCATTCCTTTCTTACCCAGTGTTCTGTGTCCGTTTTTGCAGCAAGGGTTTCGACACTTACTTATGTAGGAGTTAAGCTCTCACAGGCTTTCCCATCTCAGTCGGCCAAAGCGCTATACTCTTAATACCGTCGTGTCGTCTTACTGGCTTGATCCCTAGAAGCTTTGTACTCAGCGTTTGAATCCAATCTATGCAGTGGATTACCACCGGTTGACTTTTGAATCTCTTTCATCGCAAGCCATTTATACCTTCACTTACTTTTCTGCGCTCCCTATCAAAGTAGGTTGGCTACCTGGTGGTCTTTAAATTCTGCTTTCTGTCTTCCTACGCAACAGCTGCATCATAGCAAACCGATAATGCGTTTTCTGCTCAATGGCGCAATGATCTTGATCCTATGTAGATAGTAGCAACTTATCAATACACCCATTGCTTTCGTATAACACTCAACAGCCACTTTTAGCACAATCAGTGTTGCACATTGTACATCACTTGTTTCCACTAAATGTTATACCATAGCACATAAACAATGTTTGTTCCCACGCCTGTTCTTTGCGGCCTTGTTTGTCCCTCACCTTCCTTTTTCTCCGAGGTCCGGAACTTCTTGGGGATCTGGGATTGGACTGAGAAAGAGCTTTTGCCGGGGACAGGACATAACTCACAAGGACATACAAAGAACCTGTCTGTACAACAAATAGATACAAATGCAATTACTACCACGACCGTCGTCCAGTAATGATAGCTGAACACAAGGCCTTCCCACTCTGGAATTGTATACATATACCGGAAAATTCCAGACGCAAGAAACTGATGTTTTGCTCACCTGGACTCTCACAAAGATGGTTCTTCGTATAGGTCTCACTCTCCATGGGCTCCAGCCATTAGGGCCAAAGATACCTGACCAACAAACAGAGGAAATTGAAAGTCAATTTACTGCGGATAACCGAGGGTGAAAGCAGTCGGCAAGCTGCTCTGCCAATTTTACGTTAGTGTACAACCGGATTCCTGACAGTGTTACCGGACGTGGTATGTTTCCGTCTGACAGGCGTTTGCCCTATAAAAAGCCACAAATGTCCGCTTAACAACATTGCGACGTGGCGGATGTGACTCGCCACTGAATAAAGTCACTGCCCACAACTACCTACTGGCAAGCCGACTAGAATCACAATTTAATATTATCCTGTCACGTTCAAGAGTAAGGTACTCCCTGCTTACATGTATCATTTTCACTACACATGTAATGCCCAGACTGGTTAGACTACTCACGCTAGCATTCAGCGTGTCGTCATGCATTGACCACTTTATTCCTCATGATTAATATTACAATTTCCAGAGTCTGTACAACTTTCGGCTCCCTGCCGATTACATACATAGCAAGGTGTTTGTTACAAAACATAATTGCATGTAAATGTTGATCATGACTGATTTGGTGTGTCGCGGCAAATTCGAGAATATACTACTTATTTATTTACTGTACCAGGTACAACGCAGAATCCATTGTGAAGTGGTTAGGTTTGTAGCAAACTGGTATACGTCTTCTGTCTGGGCTGCAATTAAACATACGAGGTACAACTTGTTTTAAAAAGACGTTTAACCTCACCGACGTACATGCAAGTAAACGATAGCTTTAAGATATTTTCTTGGGCATGGGCGTTATCCTTGCAGGTCTCCATCTGTCAGGGATGGCGCGACTCATAATACAGCGGTTGAATAGAGCAGTAAAAGTATGGCGAGATAATCCGCGCAAGCTTTTGGAGCGAGTAGGAATAAAGCACAGATCCAGCAGCTTTGGTAATATTCATTTTTGAGTTCCCTGTACACATTCAATGGATCAAGGAAGACTACGAGGTAAATACTGGAGTAGGTGGGCGGGAAATAGAAATTCCATAGAGAAGCAAAAACTTTGGCATTGAGTCTGTCCACATACACCTTAGCAAAATGCCGCACGGGACTTTTACCACACAGTTGCCGTAAACTCCTTCAAAGGTCATGAAAACCGTGATACGTATTACTGTTAATACGTACAAACTATTCAGTGGCATTCCCTCTGCTTTTATACCTAACGTTAGTCGTTTATCCTAGGCAGACTATCTGAATTTATAAGCCCGTTCTTGCTTCCGTCTTAGTCGTGTAATTTGGGCTCATGGGAAGCTGTCCCTCCCTATGTAGCTAGGTCCAACGGAGCGGTGTAGACCAAAACAAAAGTTCACACAATCGGTAAAAGGTTCTCACTCCAGTAGGTTTCTATCTGCGAAAACTGTAATTTAAATCTCGTAGAATTATACAAACGTTTCATTTGGACAGTCGTCTGCTGATGCTTTTGAGGCATTTGCGTTAACTACACGGGATTGGTTTTACTAAAAATAATTAAGCATGCACTTAGGACTGGGTGGTCAGTTACAGAAAGAGGCACGCTTTGAAGTAGAAAACAAATACTTTGTTTGTGCAGCCAAATTCTAGTTTCGCATCAAACCTGGTTTCAAAAGTAGCCGTATTTTGTAGATTGTTTCTTGAGTACCGTCATAGCACCTTTGTCAAATCCATTGGCTACGATACAGACAGAACAGACAAGTTGAGTCGGTAACCCTAATGAGACTATCAGCAAACTTTTGAGTTTGGTCGATGGCTTGTCGGGGGCCATGTGTATGTTTCTGAGACCGACGGCAAGAAATCCACAAAGAACTCAATTTGCCCTTGGTTAACTGTTAGCGAATTTTCGATGTTGAGTATGTAAAGAGCAAGCTAACCGATTTACACCATGCCTGGTCCACATAAGTGGCCACGCCTCCTCCGCGATGCTACGGCTTTCCAGGGCGATCGAACCTAACAACGCGGTGTATATTGAGTTGAATAACCTCTTCGTCCACCTCAGGATGTAACGAAGTTTCTTGTAGATATAAACTGCACGTATTCGCATTGATTTCGGCAAGTTGACCAGGTAGCGAACATACAGCTTAAGAAGATTAGCAAAATTTGCGATGTTTTAGAGAGCTGAGTCCGGCCTGCCAGTCAGCACTTTGTCAACTTCCGTTGCCAAAACGTTGGTTTAAAATTCATTTCATGAGGGTGCTGAGGTTGTGCCTGTATGCGATATAAGGCGCACCTTTTGGAACGTCTCTAATCCAGTTTAAACCATCGACAGAATGATCCAGATATACAAAATGCTGGAACAGAGATAAACTTAATATATCCGCAGTAGAGAGTGTAAAGATAGTACTCCGAGGAGAAAACAGCAACGCCCGATTTGATGGCTTCGCTAAGCAGGTCAACCTAGCTAAGCCACGCTTGTCCGGACCGTTCGAATCCAGGGAATCTACGTTTTCATTCTTAGTCATGTAAGCTTCTACCACTGTTTGCAACTTTTCGTCTGCGTAGGCGGCATTTGCCGACCGGTAGGAAACCAATAAGAGGAACCATTTATGGTCATTCCACACAAGAACCTAGTCTATGTTGTTGAGCGCTACGACAAACGCAAAGTCGTGACAATCGATCGACTCAAATGCTCCTGTTTAATTGGCCGAGAGCGTCGAAGTGGATCACAGGTTAGCAGTCCCACCGCCTCTAACCGAACCAGAGGGCACACCATCCGCCGCTCGACAGCCAACCCGACCACAGCCAAACCGCAAACATAGACTTTTCGGGCAAACGGGTTCATCAGCCAGCGTGACTACACCGTTGACGTCTTCTTTCAGCGTTATTATGTTTTGGCCAGGCGGAAACACAGAAAGCTGTAAAATATTTTGAATACCAAAAACCGTCTTTTGCAAACGCAATGGAGACCGCGTTTTGTATTAGTAACGCACTTGGTAATAGCTGTGGCTTTGCGTTTTTGGTCAATAGCGCGTGCTTCACGTCCCTATTTTACTTTATGTTTATATCCCCAAGCTGGAACAGTTGAACACCGCCGGACATCACATGCCCAACCACTGTGTGCAGGAACACGGCGTTCTTTTCCCGTTTTGGCTCCCGTAGGGAAGACATGGGTGGCAGCTTGCTAGGATCGGTTTGCGTTGGTGCACACTCGGCAGCTGCCACAAATTTCGCCACCGGGTACACTGAAGGCTGACGGAGGAGCGAAGGGTCACCCACGGTTCGCTTCTAGGGGCTGTGTAATGACCTGGGGATTTCCCCGTAGGTTGTTTAAACTTTTAGCAAATTGTCGTCTCACATGTACGCAAGCAAATTATTCAGTGTCTGTCGCTTTCTGACTACTTGTTTATATGCACAAACTTTGGGAACTCGGTCGATGACAGCGAGCTCATACGCAACCGGAACTTCCTTTTTACTCTCGCAAGCTAGGTTTCGTTTGGTGCTATTTGTTTACTAGCAAGCCTGTAGGTTTCAGCAATAAACGTACACCTCATAATATTCTTAATAGTCTTTGCACTCTCCATTGGTGGGTTGGTTGTGCGAACTTAGCGTCCTTCCATCGATTCCACTGTAACTTCATGGCAGTCTGAGAGGTCGGAGAGCAATAGACCGTTCAGCCGAGACTAGAATAACCGCCGCATTGAGATTTAACCGTACAAGTAAGATAGGAATACAGATTTATATTGTCAGCGGAATGGTGCGGGTTAGGGATGAAAGAGGTTAAATTACTAAAAGGTGCACAAGTCAAGCAGGGCCCTGGAGGTATGGGGAATGGAATGTTGGTTTTGGCAGAGCTTATTTCGTTTATGTCTCGGTAGTCTGGAGGCAGTCATAGAGCAGGAGACTGCTTAGGTAAGACAAGATCAGTTCTGTTGATGAAATTAAAAGATATAGCATGGTAAGGAAAGGGCAGGTCCGAAGTTAAAATGCTCTCCTGGAAAGGGTGTAAAAGCCGTCAAGACCATCAAGGTTATTTGATTAGAGCGTTGGGTCCGCTAGACGTAGATTGGCAGCGTCTCAATAGTCTGCGAGAAGTTGGCGAGCAGGAGGTTGCTCAGAAAAGAAACACTGGATTGACCGGCCCGATGATATTAAGCCTTATAAAAGGTTGAACCAAAATTTGAGAGCTTCAGCCGTAACTGACCGGTTGGGACTGAAGGACGCTATAACAATAATGGTGAACAAGTCCAAAAAGAGTTCCACTAGGCTGCGTATGCCGATTGTGTTAGTGTGGGGAGGATTATACAGACAGCCAATTAAGAGATCGTGCTGTCCTCCACTGGTCTGAATCCAGACCGAGTCTTCCAGATTGCCGATTGAAAGTTCTTGAAATGATAGGGCACCAAAATCGTCACGCACGTAAATGAGGCATCCGCCACCACGGTGATTGGTACGTCCATTACTGAAGGAGATGTATCCCGGGATTCGCAGCTGTGTATCAGGAGTGTTAACATCGTGCCACTTTTCTGTGATGAGCACTACTTGGGGGCCGGACAGGATAATGACGGAATTGATAAGGTGCATCTCATGCTTGATGGATCTTGCGTTAATGAGAAGTATAGTGAGTGCCTCGTTGCAGGATTGAGCATCTGGTGCATTAACAGAGACAGTAGTAATCTGAGTGGTTTGCGTGGGTGTAGTTGCTGTTGTTCCAGAGGGGGTTATAAGAGTTATAAGATTACAGAGGTCAGACAAAATCTTACTTTCCGCGTTATCATAAAGCAGGTCGGGTGGTAGGAGGGGGACTGCTTGGTTACCATGCTGAAACGAGGCAGCGGAGATAGGTCTTGGAGTGGGGGAAGGTTATTGGCGATGGCTAAAGTATTGACAGAGATGTTTTGTGCGTAAGCAGTAGAAGATAACGATGGAGTACAGTGAGTGTGCAGCCCTGAGGGGCATATTTCTGCTAGATGTGGGCTGGTTACTGCGTTGTCTGTATCACATTCCAAGACTCGTAGGGGGTTGATGGCATGCTTGTATGCAATGGTGAGTCTCCTAGTTTGGTAAGGTAACGTGTCTAACGGCTCATTCCTGCGCAGAAACTTTTATACTGCCACTTAAGGAGGTCAAGGATTCGAATTGCGGACCGCCGTGTGCAGCGAGGCAACGCTCGGTGAAAGCGCACGTTACGCTTTCCGCAGCTACTTTGGGGATGGCAACGGCTTCGGGCCAACGGGGCAAAGACCGTTCCTAGTCAGCATGCAAACCACTGCTTTGGAAGGGGTCATATGTCCTACCATGTCGAGATAGACATGGACAAATCGTGCTGCACTGGACTGAAAGTGGCCAAGCAAAGCGGTCCGGGCCGCTGGTTCTTGGCTTGCTGACAGATGACACAGCTGCGTTCCCACATCGTAAGGTCGCGTTGCAGCCCGGGCCAAATATACCTCACGCAGCGAAGCTTAGCAATAGTTTTAATGACTGGGCGGGTGATTTTATGAGGCGTCGAATAAGATACAACGAAAAGTTTCTGACACGACTGGTCGAGGTCGTTCCGTAGACGTGTTGCATAAAACTGCCATCGGATGGCGGGAGAGGGTGTGGGGATAACTGTAAAGAAACTTCGCGAATTTTCGAAAGACGGATTGTTTGATTGCGGCCATAGCTGACCAATCGATTGCTATCCCGGCAGGGTCGTTCGCAGATACTCTTGCAAGAGCAGCAGCAACGACGTTTGGCTGCATAGGTATGTGTCGTAGATAAGTCGCCAATTGGGCAATAAAACCAACTGACCCACCTCACGTAATGTGTCTCTCTGTTTGATGGCAGAATGAGTTGATAAGCGGCTTGGGATCGGTGAAGCTAATGAATGGTTTATGGTTCAATGGTGTATGATGGGACAAAAAGCATAACTTTACAAGACCCACAGGATGGATATACAAAAGCAAATTAAAAGCAAAATATTCCAACGTGGAACGTAAAATATCAGTAGTTAAATCATTGCATTTTAGCAAAGTGTTGTGTATCGTTTATCTAAATCTAAGCGTCATTCGCGTGTCGTCATGTCTGGTGCGTTCACCACATAGTTTGGTAATGCATTCCGGTGAGAACAGATTCTAAGTGAGCAAAAATACTTTCTACAATTCAAACGAGAGTGTTGCGTCATTAGTTTTAGGTGGTTGCCTCGGTTGTTTGTATGGGGCTAGAGTCAACTGTGAAGTACATGGATGCTTGCTTTCGGTTAGATCTGGTATTTGAGAGTAAGATCACCGCAAAGCCGTCGGTATTCCAATGAGAACACACCAAGTACACGAAGACGCGTTTCGTAACTTATACCGGATAGTCCACACTTTGCCTTTGTGGCTCTTCTTTGGGGCCATTCCAAGAGGCGGATGTCTCGTTTTAACCATGGACTTTAGGCCTGAGTTGCATATTCAACAGGAGGACGAATGTAGGATTTAATTAACAAGGGTACTAGCCGTCGCTCAAAAGTGCCGAGAGTTCACCTTAAAAGTCTCAAGTTCAAGTTCGCCACTATAATTTTATCTCATCAGGTGAGGACAGCCGGCCTTGAACCCACGACCATTGGTAGCCGATACCTCTACTCCTCTGGCTACCAGGTAGCTTCAATGGCGTGTCGGAAATGTCGAGCAGTAGAGTACACGGTCAGAAGTTCGCGGCTGAGCGTGCTGTACTTGACTTCAACAGGCTGTAGGCATCTATAGAAGAAAGCAAGTGGTTTCCAGCATTTAGCTGTATGTTGCCGTAAGACGGCACCAAGGGCCGTGACCGATGCGTCAACAGCAACACTGAGCAGAGCTTTCGGCTCAAGATGGTTAAGCATAACTGCTTTGGATAAGGCCGCTTCGTTGGACTTGACGGTTAGGCAGCAGCAGTAGTTAGTTCCAGCTAGCTAATTTAGCGTCCACGAGGTAGGTCAGTTACGGGGCTAAGCAAAATGGCACAGTGTGGAAGAAAACGTCGCTAATGATGGTACTTGCCGTCGAAACGGCGAATAGCGGCTAAGGTATTCGGGACCGGAAATTCTGATTGGGCGGACCCTATCATCTAGATACCGTATACCATAGTGATCAATAGGGTGGACATGGAATTCCATGGAAGGCTGCTGAAATCCGCACTTGTCAGCGTTGACCGTGCTGCTGTAAGCTGCCAGCTTATCGAGAGAAGCTTAAGCTGTGCTGCGTGTTGTTCTTTAGAACCGCTTACAATTAGGATGTCGTCGACGTACAAATAAACAAAATATAGCCCTCTAGTGACGGTATCAATCAATCATTGGATAGCCTAGTCTGCATTGCGGTGACCTAATGGCAGACACAAAGTTGGAAGTGCTTAAACTGCGTGCTTACGGCAGTCTTTGTTATGACTTCCTCGGCGCCTGGAATCTGGTAGTAAGCGCAAACCATATGCATTTTCGATACAACACCGGTGCCGCGCAATCCAGCCTTGACGTCCTGAACTTGAGGAAGATGGTAGCGGTCGGAAACAGTACCGTTACTGAGCGCAATAATCATCCAACCTAAATCAGTCTCCTGCATTTTTGGGCACCAGATGGAGCCACGAAGCCTAACGGTTTTATACGTGGGAACGATATCTACTCCAAGCGGGTGCTTGTATCCGGGGCGGGCAAGTGTTAGCTTGTCAGGGCTCGTTCGCCTGGCGTTGGCAAAAACAGGCCGGCCTTCGGTAACGACGTGATATTTTTCAGCCTCACCGACGGATGGCAGCGGTGACATTGTACCGAAGGCTCGCAAGAATTAAGTATTAATGGTCTGACCAATAGGTGAGCTCGATTGATGGGCTATACAGGATTGCTTGACTAAATGTCGATCAAATTACCTATAACTGCCAGATTTGTTAGACGGCGGCGTTGCTTCGAGTCAACAAGCAAACCAAAGTGCTGCAGAAAGCCTTGGCCAAGAACGGGCCTCTGAACATTTGCGACGAGAAACATCCAATTAAACGAAAGCCTAATTTTGAAATTGAGCGTGCGCGAGCGTTAACCACACACGCAAATGGTAGTGCTGTTTGCTGTGCGTAATGCGCTGGTTGCCCATTCAACAATGTCATTGGAATCACGTAAGATAAAGCTGATTTTTTCGGCGGTGTCAACTAGCTAGCGTGCATCCCTACTGTGATCAACGATGAAGCAAAAGTGAATATAGCAGCCAGTAACCTTCGTTGCCCATAAGTGCTGGCCGACCCGATTTCTTGCTTGTTGCACTGCAAGGAACAGGGCGGGTGACGCGAGCTGGCCTCACGACCAAATCGCTCGTGACACCAGCAATAGGTCGACTAGGCGGGGATTTCGAACGTGATCTGGAACAAGTGCGACTGCTGGAACGACTTCGACGGTTGGATCTGGAGGTGTTGGGTTCTCTAGTCAACTGGTAAGGGCCGCTACCTGTGTTCATGTTTCTGATGCCCTTGTACTGGAAGTAGACTAAACCAGGGAAGCTTCAGCGTTAGATTCTCAAATACGGGCGGCAATGTCGGCAAGCTGGGAAAAAGACACATTAGTTGCAGCAAGGGTGTTACGTAGGTCGCGTGGCAATCCCCGTAGCCACCTCCCGTTAATGAAATATTCGCCAACAGTGAGTGGCTTAGCTAAAGACTGCCTCCTGTGCAGGAGTTGAGAAGGTTTTCGATCACGTAGCTGGGTTTCGTTAAGAAGCTGAGTAAAGTGAGTACGGTCTGGTATGATGTATCCCTTAAAGACGACGGCCTTAGGCCCATCATGAGTTCGCTTAGATTCACGAAGCTCCAAGCTGTAGTCGAAGCCATCGACGACTTGTAAAGAAACCGCTGCGACAACGCAGAACATTGACACTATCAGGCGTAATGAAAAGTTGATTCTAGCAGAATAAACCAGCACTTTGGACTAGTCTCTAGGAAAGGTGGTAGCGGAAGATCAAACCCATTAAAGTGATCGTCCGCGCCTGGGCGATTGACCTTCGTGGTTAAAAAATACGGAGCTAGTAAAAGTAAACTCAAATGGTGAAAAATTAAATTAAAAAGGTAGTCGGAGTAAGTTACCGGTCTGAAAACTTATAGCAGCAACAAACTCATCAACAATTTTGCAGTCACTTTATAGAGGGCCTTTCACGTGCTAGATAACCAGTACGAGACTAAACGACCAACCATGAGCGTACAAGAGAACACTCGAAAAGAAGCTAGGGAAAAGGTTTATTGAACGAGAGGTTAAACCAGCCTAAACTAGTGCATCTGTGGTGGGCTAGCTAGGGAGGAGATAGTTGAGCGTCGAAGGTATTGACGGGGCCTCGCTCGCAGTCAAAACGCCGGCCAAAGACGGGTGTCGTGCGTTTTTAAAAGCCGGGAACAATGTTCCGACTAGCAAACCGGCTACTTTTCTAATACGTAAAAGACAATAAAGTTAGAATCCTTATTTGCGTACTTTACACAGTCATACGGGGAATTCTCCAGGTCACTAAAACTTGGATTGTCTGAGAGATGCGTCTTAGTCAGTCATCCGTTGGTCGGCATCGCGGGACAATGTGGTCAGCAGCATCTGTCGCGACGGGTAGAAGCACTGCAGCTGGTAGTATCAGTTACGGGTTTCCTTGCAGTAGGCTCGCATAAGCTTAAGGCATCTCGGCTATTCGGTACACGGGACTGATGGTCAAGGATCCCAAAATAACTCTTTCAGCTCCTAGTTTAATACGGTTGCCTAAAAGTTTAACACGTAACCCAAAATGTCAGAGGAAGTGGATAACGATACTTGCAAATTGTAGGTGCCTAAGTGTAAAATCCGCTGAAAATCTCGGTAGAAAGTGAGCTCTATGTTCATCACGCGCTGGCCGACAGAAATTATCAAAGAACTGTCGGCCATCTGCAAGTTTTGCTTAAGCTTTCGATGTTTGAAACTAAATAAATAAATAAATGGTTTATTCTCGTCACTGCGAGGCACGCCATCAAGGGCGTGATCATGATATTACAGACATGTATGATCAGCAATTGCGCAAATTAGTACATTTTGACCAATAGCATGGGAATTTATGTGTGTGTGTTGAGATGTAAAACTATGTTTAACTGTGTAATGGAAGGGCAGGTGTTGTGTGGGTAGGTAAATGTGACTGTGTGCTCTTGTTCGTTGTGTTCGCCATCAAAGCGGGAATCAATGGAACACTTTGAATCAGATGACGTCCGTGAATTGTGAATGATCCTCCGGAAAAGGGAAGAGGCTGTGACTTTATTTAGTGGCGAGTCACATCCGCCACGTCACAGTGTTGTTAAACAGATACTTGTGGTATTTTATAGGGAGAACGCTTGCCAGGCGAAGTCCCACCACATCCTGGAACACTGCCGCCGAACCATTTGCTGGAACGGGATTTACCCGAACCATCCAGCTGGCATTCTCAAGGATGTTGCTTACTTCTGCTTCGTATCAATGCGGAGTGCTGGAAGAACCTCGATACTTGACGTGTAACATTTGACCTGTTTTGTTGTTGATAGATACGTTTTCAATCCCTTTCTTATCGGACGTCCGGCTTTACTGCATTGCCGTGATATTGGCTCACTTGCCTAGTCTGTTTCCCTCAGTCTGCTACTATGCTATTAAGACCTACGCGGTATGCGCCCCGTAGTCTTAACGTGATGTTTCCCTTAAATTTAGAGCCTGCTTGACTTGCTCACCATTTACTGCTGGCTCCTTTCTTACCTTTACTACATGTCCTTATCCACACGCGCCGACTAATCAAGTCCTACCCGATCGGCCTCCTGCTCTCCGGATTTATTCAGACTTCTGAGACGTCACCTCTCTTGGCTCGTCTGACTCTACTATCCCTTTACATTACCTAGAGAGCCTATTTGGCTTCTCTTACCCATCGTCAATAAACCCTTTTTACCCTGTCGCTAACTTATGTTTTATCGCGCTCGGTTCTCAATTGTTCTTCAACTGGCGGTGTGGTGATCTAGTCCACCGATCAGTTTCCTTCTCTCTGATTGCTGATACGCTACTCTGACTTATGTAGTTTACGCTATACAGACTCAACGCTCTTGATCCCTTACTTCGTGAGGCTGCTAGACTCGTTCACATTTTGTTACAGTCTCTTTTCCTGCCTTTAATTTTACGTGCTATTCCTACGCGCCGACTAATCTAGTCTCGCTTGATCAGCCACTTGTTTCCACTTTTACTTAGAGTTATTCCACGTTACAAACCTTGGTTCAGCTGACTCAACGTCTTGCTTACATCACCTGGAAAGCCTCGTTGGCTCCCTCACTCCTTATCAGTAAACCTTTCTCCTACCGACCCTAACCTTTTCTTATCTCGCTTTCTCTTTTCATTCCCCTTATTAATCGGACGACCAGCTTTACTGCCCTGCCGTGATCCTGTCTCACTGGACTAGTCTGTTACTCTCTGACTGCTTCCATGATACCGAGCCTTAAACGGTATTGGCTCCGCAGAGTTAACTCTATTACCCCACATTATTGTTATAGCCTCTTTCTTATCTGCATTATACGACCTAGTCCCAAAGGGCCGATTAATCCAATACCGTTTAGTCGGCCTCGTAATCACTAAATTCATTTGGACTTCTGAGACATCACTTCCATTCGTTCGGCTGAACTATTGGTGCTGTTTACACTAATTGGAGAGCCTCGTGGGCTTTCCCACTCTTTACCAATAAACCCTTCTCACCCCGACCCTAACCTTTTCTTCTCTCGCTTTCTGTTTTCATTTCTTTTTAACTCGGACGTCCGGCTTTACTGTCCTGCCGTTATCCTCTCTCACCTGACCCGTCTGTAACTTTCCGCCTGCTTTTATTTCCTATTATCCTTGACCTTTTCTCTTATTGCGCTCCAATTTGTATTCCCACAGCTTACACTCATTGCGCCTATCCAAGTTATCCTCGTGCGCATGATCTCATTCGCTCTGAGCTCGTTCCTGAGTATTGGCGGCACTCGGACCATTGCTAAGTGTTGCTTGACTAGTACTTCCATTAGTATGCTCAACTTACCACTCTTCCTATTCCTATGCTCTTTACCTTATGCTCGCACTGGTATACTATTGAGACCGTACGTGTCATAACGACACCCAATGCACGGCAGTTTTGGCCCCCTGTGACCATTTTCCTAGATTCTGAAGGCTTTTGGACTGTAGAATCATGAACGCTTTAGTGTAATTACTCTTACGAACTACTCCTCGTATTGCCATCAGCATTCTTCGCTCCTGGCCGCTTCCTTGAAATTCCTTTTCCTCTTGGAATGTTGCTCTACCTATCTTGCTCCCGCATTCGGTCTCAACCTAGTTGTCCTCAGTTTCACCTAAGAGGCCTCTCGCATTCTGGCTTCTGCCATCATCATCGGTTTATCTGTTTCTCTAAAACCATCGCATCATTCGCTTAACTTTTGTTAAAACGTTTTGTTATATCGGTCTTTTGACCCTGCGCGTGCAGAACCTTCTTCACACGTAGTAGCTGTAGTCTGAGTCACACCAGCGACGTAATGTATAGAACGCGCTTGCGAATTATGTATACTAAACAAACTTACATAAGTTTGAAGGTATCATAGGCACCGGTGAGCGCCACCAGTCTGTGTTATTGCTTCTTGATTCATTGCTGTCTCTGTTTGGCCACCTCTTGTCCGTTGCCCGTTTTTCCCGAGATTCCCACAGGTACATCCGCCAAAACAAGAAGGTTTATCCACTGGGACTGGCCGACCCATCCTCAAAACGCTTGGTCCTTTCTCCAGGAAATGATAAACCCACACACTGGTCCAAATGGAGCTCATTCCGCCATTCCGGAGGCGCTACCTTCATGGGGTCTAAACAAATGGGTTTAGCTTGCCTCGTACTCAGAGAACAATTTACTCACCTGGAAGAATATATGTACATGGATCCCCCGTTCCACAATCGAAGACAAACCACTCTGGCGTGATTACCTTCACTGCCTCAAACATTCCTATTCGCCAGTCACCTGGAGCTATTCTGATGTCATTTCACGGACAGCGTTGCGCACGTATACGTGGCTATTCCGATGGTCTTCCATGGAATTTTCACTTGGCTACGGAAACAGTTACACTTACTTACATTTGCAGGAATCCCAAATCCAATTTCCGGAGAATGGCGTTTTTACCTATTAAGGACATATTCAGCCACAAGAAACAACTTCACTCACCGACCCCATGACAAGTCCAGCGAGGAAAGCTGGACATGGTTTGCGAGCCGAGCATGAATATAATAGAAGAGCCGGCCTCTATTAACAATGTTTTTACTCACCTGCATCATTATCATTCGACTCTTCGAATCTTGCATCATTGACCAGCTTCAAAGACTGCTGCCGTATCAGAACTAAGCCATTCGGCCAACCAACGAAGAATTTTGGCTGTCAACCGACTGCGAATAATAGAATGCAAAATCGGTCTATACGATGCATAACCGACTTGCACTACTGTTCAACGAAAGCTACGGCAGTGTTCCAGGACGTGGTGGGTTTTCGCCTGGCAAGCGTTCTCCCTATAAAAAGCCACAAATGTCCGCTTAACAACACTGCAACGTGGCGGATGTGACTCGTCACAAAGTAAAGTCACAGCTATGCATTTCACACTGACACAGTCCTCAGCCTTCTACATCGAACCTGTGCAACTAATTCTGCTATGAACAATGCTTTGTTGGAGCACAGATCATCTCTATCTCGTAATGGTTATTGGTTGCAAAAAGCCTTGTTTAGGCTCCTGTGCTCACGGATCACTACCTGGCGAAATTACCCCCAACTTGTGTTTTGACGGATTTTTGCGCGCCACAGCGCCATAATGTCCCTGGGTCTGACTATTACCTGACAGTATGCTCAATCATACGGACAACATCTTTTCTTTTATAACTTTCATCAAAACGAAACGTTTTAACATTCCACAGAAGCTATGCTTGTATGCATATTTGATCACGCCTTTACGGGTGTGTCTCGTTTTACCGAGAATATACTATTTAGTTATTTATTTATTCACCCTAGCATACGAGCTATTCGCCTTCCATGAGGCGGCTGTCGTGCCTAATGTGGGTAGTTCGACAACGTCTACGTATTCCGCACTATTGGCGGTGATACCAACGTAATTGCTTGACGGGTTTGGTATTACTGGACGACAAGCAGAAGAAAAAAATAAATAGTTTATTCCCATCAACGCAACTTACGGCTTAAAAGTCATATTACGGATCTCTGTCGAACACCATGTGCTTTGCGCACTCATATGCGAGCGACAGTGAACGGTAGTTAACAGCCGGCCATCGTCGGACTTTGGGCTGGAGTTTCGAACCCTTCAGTGCTGCTAGCCTGTCGTGAAGTAGCTTAAATTCCTTATCTTTAGGAGCAGTTTGGTTTGGTGACTAGGAGCAAATACAACTCTAGTTTCCATCACTGCAAAGTGTTTACAGAAACCATCGGTTGTCCGAGAACTAAGAGGTCCGAAGGCAGCGTCTGCTGTAGCACCTAGTGCTTTCTGGGGCTTATTTAGAAAAATGAAGAGCAGTACCAAGAACAGCGCAGGGAGACATACAAGCCAAAGCTCTTATATCCCTTCTTTGCTTAAAATTAAGCGATCAGCAACGCACTGAAATTTACGTAGCTTCTACGGCTGGCGGTTTTCCAGCTTGTGACCATTGAACTGTTGTAATCAAGCCCGTGCGTTGGTTGGTAACGGTTAAAGTCGTATGCCTCGGCGTTTCACGCCATCTCGTTTGATGGGCACAGTAAAATTTCCTAAGTCATCGTCACTACTGCCGAATGTTTTGCGTGTGATGAACTGTTTGTGTTTTGGACGGGCCTTCTGAATGCCCTTAGTTCGAGTACGATCCTAAAGGTGACAAAACCAATCCTTAGGCTGTCACCTGCAACACGGAACAGCCTAAGTACGCATAGTTACGCTGTGAAATGACTTCGCTACTATTTTCTATTTGTGCGCTGAGTATAGCAATGATGAACCAACTAGTTGAAACTGTTTAAATTAGGCAAAAAGCAAATAAATAGAATTGTAAAATGGAGAACAAGGAACAAACGCTTCAAAGATACTTACAGCGAAGAAATGTTGATTTGCGCGTGCGAAACCTACTTTTGCTCTTCCTACTGCTCCACAGGTTAGAATCCAACGTCAAAGACTTGCCTGTGCCATCTTTCTGGCCCATGAGTACTGCGTCCAAATGCGTTTTTCACGACTAGTACAGCCAGCATGAACCGAAGCAGCTTAACCTGCTGGAAACTAGTGGCACAGCAAACAGTGTGAATTCAAGATGACGAAGCTATCCGATTGGCTGCACGGACGTGATTGGAATTGCGTGGAGGTGTGTGCTTTTTAGTCCGCTTAACCTGAAAAGTGGTGTTTGAATGCACCAATACGATGGTTACTGTTAAATAAATAAATAAATTTTTATTCTCGACAATGCCAGGCACACTTTTACAGGCATGATCATATTTAGCTAACATAGCGGGATCAAATTTTACAATAGGACATGTTTGGCGTAACAGCGTATGTAAGTATGCTGAGGCTGATATTGCATTATTGATGCTTCTTCACCGCAGTTGGGCTAAACCAACTTACACTTAAACTAGGTCTTTTAAAGCTGGCTAAATTTCATTCCGCTTTATTTGGTTTGTTCTGCCTACCTGAATACTCTTCTATTAACTGGCTACGTTGCTTACATTATTTGGGCTTATGTTCGGTAACTTTGTTGCGTTTGTAGCATTTTTAACTAACTTGCGCACATTTTCCCTTATCGCGTATTCGTTGCTAACCAACTTACTTCATATACTAATTTAGCAAAGTGTTATGCCACCATATCTGTATGCATTATTGGATTTGTTTTATTTAATCTTGTCGTTCCAGGTGTTTGGCTGTTGCTTGATATCCCGGTGTGGCTGCGCTTGATGTGCATGTTTACAAGGTGCCTACCTGTCTATTACCCACTACCTCGTCCATACTGGCTCCAGGAGACAGTTGGTCGTTGCTGGAGGGGACGGGGTGCACGGTCCTTTCTGCCGTGCTAGGCTCGAAGAGTGGTTCCATCCAGTGTGGAGCGGACTACGGTCCAGCCACCGCCTTGTGTGTACTTGATTTCCCAAATACAGCGTGCTTGTGTTTGTCTGTGAAGGAGTGTGGGCCCGCACCGTTGATGAAACGTGGCTCCCATCCACATGCCTCCCGGTCTTATTATTTCGGGTTTACACTGGATATGTGGTGTGTGGTTGGAGCTGTGGGTGGTGCAGCGCAAGCCATCCATGGTCCCTCTGTAGGCGCAGGCGTCCTGTGTCTGGCCACAGTGAGAGGCCAAAATCCGAAACCGGATGCCACCAACCATGTATATACGCATGCCATTGTGTAGGGATGTAGCTTGTGTTTTTGAATGCGCCGCAGAATTTGTAACTGTTTGTTATCATCAGGAGTGTGGGAATAAGCGATTGCTTTTCGTAGGTTAGATAGCATTTTCCGAATATCCACGGGCCAGTGACTTTAGTTTGTGGCGAGTCACATCCGCCACGTCGCAGTGTTGTTAAGCAGACATTTGTGGCTTTTTATAGGGAGAACGCTTGCCAGGCGAAAACCCACCACGTCCTGGAACACTGCCGCCGATCTATTTGCTGGAACGGGTTAAACCCGAACCACCCAGCTGGCACCATGAGGTGGTTGTTCGGCTAGCCAGCCTTGTTCGACTAGCCGTTGCCACCAAAATGAGCGGTTAATAAGCAGCTGGCTAGCCGAATAACCTCCTCGTGGTGCCGGCTGGGTGGCTCATGTTTAACCCGTTCCAGCATATAGTTCGGCGGCAGTGTTCCAGGACGTGGTGGGTTTTCGCCTGGCAAGCGTTCTCCCTATAAAAATTCACAAATGTCTGTTTAACAACAAAACGACGTGGCGGATGTGACTCGCCACGAAATAAAGTCACTGGCCCGTGGATATCCGGAAAGTGCTATCCAACCCACAGACAGCAATCGCTTATGCTTACATTCCTGAGGATAACGAACAGTCAAAAATTCTGCGGCACATTCAAAGACACAAGCTACATTCACACACAATTACATACGTGTATACGCCCATACACTTACATACATTGTTATGCCAAACATGTACTTTTTGTACATTTTTGATCACACTTTGTTAGCTAAACATGATCATGCCTGTAAAGGTGTGCCTCGCCTTGTCGAGAATATAGGTTTATTTATTTATTTATGATTTAGTATCTGGTAGGTAAAAGCTACGCAATTTCATTTTTCTTTATTGAAAAACGAAGCAATAAGCTGGTATTTCTCTGTCAGCTGCGAGTAGCTTATTGACAGTCAAAATGATTGTCGATTCCTTGAAGCATACCGGTAGGATCCTTTTCACATGAAGAAGATTCTGATCGACAAGCTGGAAATTTCTGTGGCTATGTTATGATACCTAGAAGGGTAATGGAGGGTGACAGATAACAGTGAACTGTTAATTAATGAAAGCAGTACACCAGCTGTTTAGACACAGATAGACATACTGGTTCACGCGACCTCTCTTCTGCTCTCTACCGCTCAATAAACTCAAGGATTAATTGCACTAACAGTTGGAAAATTGACCGTCGTCCTGATCCGAATACATGGAGCTATCTGTAAATATAAAGGTAATAGATGCTGTATGGGAAGTAAGGTTCAGATTCAGATAGATTGGAAGGATAGGAAAATCCCTTGTGTGTTCCTACTTGAGCAAATCGTTGAGCCAGGAAATGTTGAGGAGCTGGGTCTTCATAAATCTAAAATGGAACACCCGACACAAGCCCTGGTCAAACAACTACTGCCTGCCTTCCCTGCACTAGCAATTCCCGCTGTGTAGGTTACGTGCCGTAAGAAAGGTCGAAAGAAAAAGGAAGCTAAGGGAGAATGAAGGTCATTTAATTGAAGGATAACACCAAAGAGTGTAGGGAATGACAGAATATGAACTAAAAATTAGATGGATATGGTCAGGAGAAGGGAAACTTTTCGTGTTGCCACCCACGAGGATTTAACTGACGCTAGAAACCCTTAGCCGTAAGTTTCCTGACTACACCATCTGGAAGCGTGTTCCAGCGCTCGAAAAATCTACGCGATACCCGAGTCTCCTCCCTGACCCGGTCAGAATGCGGCTTGCGCAGCTTCATGGGATGACCGCGAAGACAAGGCAACCTTGCCGGGCTAAATAGCCAGCTCAAGTCCGGTCCAACCTTCCCTGTTAACAAGCGGTAAGGCTTTGGTCCCCTCGAAGCCGTCCGCAGTGCATGGAATACTTACCGGAGCAAAATAGACGCCCGGGGTACGATTGCCCCGGTAACCCCACAACCAATTTGGTACCTACTCTCAAACCCCTCTCGAGCTCCATTTCGTCCCAAACAAGATAGTTCGGGCAAGGCTGGATGCAGTATTCCAGATGGGGACGAACGAAAGCTGAGAACTGCTTCACAAATATGTCGGCAGTTAAGACCTCGATAGTAGTGATTGATAATGAACTACATATACGCTGTGCGAGAAGTAGGTTTAATAAAGAACTTTCAATAAATAATGCTAATGGATGCAACCAGGTACCACAGTACTTAGCACTGGCGTCGACAAGGCGGGAGCGCTGCGCTTTACGTTAGATGTGAATTTGATGTTTTGCGTACTTACATGTTTCAATCGGTAGATAAAACTGTCGAAGCTCTGTTGGTGATGATTAGCACTTCCTCAGCTCAACTTACAGTTGTACTTGTGTACACAAGCCCTGAGAGTGCGCGTAAAGCGGTGCTGGACTGTATTCGCTTCCAATACGCAAACAGGTGTTTGATACTGGGGGACTTTAATCTACCAGAAGTTTACTGAGCAGACCTTGCAACTCGGCAGAAAGTACTTTGGTAAAAATCTACTTGAGCTTACGCTACAAGTACAGTTGCAGCAGTTCGTGGACCTCCCAACTAGGTACAAGGCCGCCCAAGTGCCGTCTATTTTGCACCTAGTGTTTGCCAAGTCACTAGACATGGTAGGTGACATCACTTAAAGCACTCCCTTAGGTGCTAGTAAGCATGCTTGTTTATCGTTCAGGTGTACGCTGATCGGGCGTTACCCGAGCATCGCCAAGCTATTTCCAAACTTACGGCGTGTTAACTATCAGGCAATCAGTGGTAGATACGGTTCAGGCGGCCTGGGATAACTTTAAGTCTTATCTCACGGAAGTGTCTACTCCCTACATACCGCTTGTGAGGAGAAAGGTGACACGAGCGCGCCCGCCGTGGATAGATACCATTGGCAATTACCTGCTCCAGCAGCGTTCCAGTTGATGGGGGACCTACCGTGCGGCTCCATCAACTAGCACCTATGCTAGATACCGCGAGGCTAGAAATAGGTGTAAAATCACTTAAGGAAAGCCACGCTGTGGTACGAAAAGGAATTGGCTGATGGAGCTTCGGCAACTCCGAAGATGTTCTTCGCTTATGTTAGGCGAGGTTTGGTAAGTTCGGCAGCATTTAGAGCACTTCCTGAGCAGGTATTTACCGGTACGATCTATCCAAGGAGGCTGCACACTCGTCCTCCGTACCCTAATGTGATCAGCGTAGCAGACTTCATGTAGGTTAACGTCACCAGATATTAAATAGGCGCCCACCGGCAGCCTCAGTAAGAATGTACACTCTACCCTCCCGCGAGACACTTCCAGGAATCCGATGTGCCACTACAACTATAAAGTGAGTAGAAGAAGTGCGCAGGGCAGTCCGCAGGGTCTCGCTAGTTTTGCAAAGCTGACCTGTGCGCACGTGGTTAGTGTAATGCCAACGATGCAAGTCCACAGTCACCTGAAGCAGGTGATGAAGGAATGAACAGGTTGGCAATTCAAATGTTTATGAGCCAAGGGGCACCACAAGTCTAGTGGATGGCATTTGGGATGGAGCGAAGGTGTGCCAGAGGCCAGGATGGAAACAGAAATTTGGAAGCTTGAGAGCAAAATGGCTTCACAAGGTACATAGGCCTCTCAGCACTATCACCAAGAATGTAGGTCTCGGAGCCTCCATACACATCAGCACAGACTTGGTGCACTGGTGACATAGTAGCTTACATATGTATCGTAGCACTAGCAGCAATGATGTAGGTCTCGGACCCTCTATACATATCCGCACAGACCTGGTGCACTGGTGACATAGTAGCTTACATAGGTATCGTAGCACTAGCAGCAAGAACGTAGGTCTCGGAGCCTCCATACATATCAGCACAGACCTGTTTCACTGCACTGTTGCATTAAAAGAGCACCAAACTGTCCGTCAGAAAACATCTATGGCTAGGTTTAACAGCACTGGGACGATGTGGAGATGATCCCATGCATATAATAACTGAAATGTCAAGAAATGCAGGCGCATAGACAGCACTACCAGGAACGTCGTCGTTCAGACCCATTCAAAGTGCTCACGCGAATGTGCCGGACACGTCATATGCGTCACGTCAACACAACTGATCACTAAGGAGTGGGATGAAAGTAAGGTACCTAAAGGAAAACATTATAAACAAGGAATACGTGGGCTTTGAGGCCCAGTTAAACAGCATTTGGGCCATTTCTGCGAGGATTAAAAAGCCACCGTCCGATTCATTTGCCGAGTGTTCTAATCAATGCCGTCAACCGAGCAGTTACATTGGGTTGGGAAGGGGGAAGCTCACGGAAACAAAACAGGAGGCGGCCCTAAGAAGGACCAACTTTGCGTTCTCACAGGCTGGCCCTTAAGCAGTTAGGCAAAGTCATAATCACCGGCTGCAGTGGTTTAATGACAATGGCGCAGGACTTACTGTCCGGCAAGCAAATCGTGAAAGCTCCTTAAAACGGTTGTCTCTCCAGTAATCGGTTCATTTGCAGTGGAAACCAGGTCTACACTGAGGAGAATGCGGGTAATAATATATTATGCTGTACTCAAACGCAGGTTTGCAGATTGGCTGCACCTCCGCCGAGGTGTTCGTATCATGTTTTAAGCGCACAGACATACCGGGTTCGTTGTCCATACTCTGTGACACATATGCATAGCTGCAACAGGGTACAGCGTCACAAACACCTGAATGTCTGAGCGGAGGTGAATGGCCATTTAAAAGCGCTTGCCTTCGTACGCCGGGGAAGTAGATCGGGTGGATGATATCGTTATATTCGGAGATGGTGTACGGGGCGAAGCTGAAACTAAATTACTTGATTCCAACTCACGTATGTTACTGCTATGTGACGGTTTCTTGGTAAGTGTAACTGCTGCTATGTCCCCGTAGCTAACTTCGCAACCGTCGATTTCGTTCTTTACCAAGCATTTACGGTGGTACAATAGTGGGTTGAGCACGCAGTGAACGCCCGTACCTGCAACAGGTTCACCGCAAGCGAAGCAAAATGTAGTCAACGTACCGGCTTTGTGCCACCTTGGTGGCTTGCGCGATGGTTGCTTGTGTAGCTTATCACGTACGACGGACGCACCTGGTGCTACGTCTATAAGCTCAGCTGTTTGTTTAATGAGTCTATCGCTGAACCCCGATATCGCACTGGGGTTCACGTCTGCCAGGCACTCAAGCCGAGCAAGCGGTTTTGCTACGTTGGAATTGGACTGCCTTGAGGTCCCTACCTTTAGAGTTCGAAGTAACATGGACTCCTCCTGCATGTTGTAATTCGCTAACCATTGCCTACGGATAGTGTTTTCTAAAAATGGGAATGCAAAAATTTGCTGGTTTACCCGCCGGATGTTGATTTTCCTTATATAACATCAGTAAATGGACTCATTGTAGCCTTATGTGCCCGTAACATGCGCATGTGCACGTGCAATTCGCGCAGTCCATGTCCTACCGATGGTGTTTATCTTGAACAACAAAATGTGGAAGTAGCAACGTACAAGAAGGCATACCAGTCCTGTTCCAATGTCTGAGTACACGGCGCCGAACTTGGGTGTTGACAGATGACTTTTAACCAGGGTGCCAGCTTAAGTTGTTAGGCGGCCTATCAGCATCTGCAAGTAGGCGTTAACTTCCTCTTCAAACATTTGGTGTCTGTCACAGAAGCAGGTACACTACATCTGAAATTCTTTCAGTAGAACCTCAGACGGCTTCCACACTTTACTCACAGCCACAGCAAGGCGGTCGGAAGCATGGGTTATTTTCTTCGAGCTAAGATTGGCATTCTCGAAACGGTTGTTCGTGGTGTTCCCAAAATGCACCAATCCCGCTTGAGCGTTGTTCGCCCACAACCGCTTGATGAACATCCAGTAGGATGTTAGATACCGAACAAAATATGGCTCCGTCTTCCGAAGTAGGCTAAGATCCTGCTGGAACCTAGAACAGTGTGAATGTCGAAAAAGTGGCATACTCGGCCTCCGTATCAACTTTAACCATCCAGTGAAATAAATAAGGTGTGCGGAAGCTATTAGTCTACAGAACAAAATAGAACAATTCGTTTGACTTACGTGCTTTTGATCGGCATCGCAGGTATGAAAGTAGCACAGCAGAATGTCACCCTGGAATGCTGCTTGTGCTGCGCGCATTTGAACAGCCATTCTATCCATAACGAAAGTTCGTACGGAGAAACCATGGCTCATGGCATCACCAAATAAAGCAAATAATCTCATTAACGATTTGAACGTCTCCTTACGCACAACCTCACAAAAACTGGTCGGCCGAAACCCATGCCGTCTGCTACCAAGTGCTGGTACAACTTGAAACGGTAGCGAAATTTAGCGACGAATGTCATAGGTACCCAAAGCGGTTTGTACCATGCCTTGCATCCACGCACCCAACGTGTGGAAATCGCCAAAACATTTGAAGTTGCTGCTTACGACCAAAGTACATATGCGTGACTAAGCCTTTTTCAGAACTGCTTTGCACGGAAACATCTTGTTCCAGGCTCTGAAGGACCTGCAGCAAATTGACTAGCAATAATAACGTGACATTTCACCTACATGGCACGGGCGAATGCACCCTGCGGCGTACATTACGGACGACGTCGCTGGTGACGGTTTCCCCGAATGCATTCTCAATGTATTACTTTTTGTCGCACGTGGAAGTGTTGTATCCAAATAAGTCAGCAGACTGATTGCATGCCTCCTCCTTAAGTCGCCGATTTAGAGGGTGCCTTCCGAAAAGAAAGCGGTTGCGTGGCTGGTTGTTGGAGGGCTGGAACGTTGTCACCTTTAGCTTACGGCCATCCCGAGCAACCTCGACAAGAGCACTGCAATCGGTGTCTCGAGAACTGAATTAAGCCATCAACCACATTAGAAAACACAAACTAGACTCGCCGTATTCCTTTGCTCCTTGTTTTGCAGCGCTTACAGCTCGCGCATTTATAAACGACGCGATCATACCTCACGCTATGATACTGGCTCCCTTTGCTACTACAGCAAACAAAATTGACGTTGTTGCGATGCATAAATGAAGTAAAACAGCGATTAGAATTCATCAAAGCTATGAAACGAATGTCTAAGAAAGATGCTCCTGAAGTCAGCCTCCATGGTTGCAATTCGAAATAGCAGTCAAGACGACCTATTTCATTTGACCTCACTTAAAGTATCAACGAACCTCATTTGCAGAGCTATCAACCGTTTTTGTAAAACACTTGACCTAGCCGTATTTTATATTGTAAAAGGGATGCAACTTATTTTTTATTGCCACATTCCTTGCGGTCCAATGTGTGCCACTACGTGGCACGGCTTAAGCTCAAGTGGCAACAAGGAAAGGGGAAGGATGAATGCTAATAAGCGCGTTGACTATCGGTTCTTTTATAGCAGGTTAACTGACGGAAACGACTGTGACGCACTGAAAATCTACCGTATACTTTACAAACAATGAGGCATTCGCAACCATAAAATCCTTATTAGTATACAGTTATACAACTACAAACTTATGTTTTTAAATCTATATCCCATTTACTCTGTTGTTTTCCGTCATATGTTCTGTCTTTCCATCATTTAGTCACTGCTCAAGCTAGGACCGACGTACATCCTTGACCTGTTTCAGGTTTTCAAACACGGCAATCCTTAGCTTCTTGCGGGTGACCTAGAAGTTGTATTTGTACGACCCACTCTGTCTATCGAAAGACTATCCAGCATTCAAAGCGACCTCAATGCTGCTGAAACATGGTGTTAATTAAAGAGACTAGAGTGCACACTATAGAACTGCAAGGTTTTTTCTTACCGGTGTTCTTTAACCCACACATCCTAACACTTAATGTTACATCAATGGGTAGCTTCAACGTGCGCGACCCCGGTGTGCACCGTAATGGCGCAATGAATTTTGAAAAACAAAGGAGCTACAGTTCTGTTAAATCCAGGTCTATCAATGGCAATATGCTAAAATTAATGAGCTTGTTAGAACCTCAACTCACGCTTTAAACGTTGTGTGCCGGACCTGTGGGCGAGTACGGCTCCATGGTAGTTACTCACTTACACAAAAGTGACAGCATGTTCGTCGAGAAAGTGTAACGTTTGTTTACTAAGTGCCTCCTGGTATCCACTTTGTTCAGCTATCAAGGCCGCTACAAGTAGCTTGGGCACGAACCACTTTGATTGCGGAGGCTTACAACCAACTTTTCCTATATAACCTAGTCAAAGCCTCGGACTCAAGTACTGACTGCTTTTTAACCGCCGTGCGACACAATATATCCCCTACGCCAAAAACCACACACATCCTCTTCCCAAGCTACCTTGCTCCATGTGTTTTAACTTCTCCCACTATTGATATGCGCC
The DNA here is from genome assembly GCA_944474145.2 of Dicrocoelium dendriticum. Lineage (NCBI taxonomy): Eukaryota > Metazoa > Platyhelminthes > Trematoda > Plagiorchiida > Dicrocoeliidae > Dicrocoelium > Dicrocoelium dendriticum. Next base: position 227,055,738 of record OX104063.1, read on the forward strand.
CGAATGGAATAAGCTACCAGAAGCCGGCAGCGACACAGAAAGTGTTATGAGATTCTCCTCCGTCACAAATAGCCTACTAAGTGCCCCCAAAGTAACTGAAACCTCAGGCGCCAGCATCAAGGAAGACGAGCTTTGAGAAACGGCCCTGATCGTACACATCTTTTAATAACACAAAAGCGGCGCCAGTAATCACACATCGGTGCTATACGCGGATTCACCACTATTCCTTGCTGTCCATTACACTTCATATTAGATTCTGGTCGACTTACTCCTAGGAAGCTACCGCCAGCCGTCGCAGGAATCTCTGCTCTCCCTACACCTTCCACGCACCTGATCGGCACTTGCTTCTCTGTCCTTCTCTGCATATCCTGCTGATGTCCCAGCACTGTTTTTGCTACAGATTTGATCCTGCAACTTAGTAACTAAAACTGAGAAACGGATCACTCTCCTCTATTTACCCCGAGACCATAATCTACTGTTCTTTCGCCGCTGTCTCACCACGAGAGGCTTGTTTAATTTATTGAACCTATGGCAATGTAGACTTTATTATCTTGCCCTTCCCCAATTGCGCCCGCTGTTTCTATTACTTCTTCAACTTTGCAAATGATCCTTAAGGTCCTGCTCTTATCTAGTTCCATCGGACCAGTCCCCTGTTCCCTGAATGCTTCCAGCTTACCTAAACGTAAACGAAATTGGCTCTGCGGACACAACGTTTTGTTCCCCTCAACACGAAAGCCCGTTGGACTTGTTCACCATTATTGTTATAGCGTCCTTCGGTCCCAACCGGTCAGTTACTGCTGAAGCTCTCAAATTTTGGTTCAACCTTTTATAAGGCTTAATATCATCGTGCCGGTCAATCCAGTGTTTCTTTTCTGAGCAACCTCCTGCTCGCCAACTTCTCGCAGACTATTGAGACGCCGCCAATCTACGTCTAGCGGACCCAACACTCTAATAAAATAACCTTGATGGTCTTGACGGCTTTAACACCCTTTCCAGTAGAGCATTTTAACCTCGGACCTGCCCTTTCCTTACCATGCTATATCTTTTAATTTCATCAACAGAACTGATCTTGTCTTACCTAAGCAGTCTCCTGCTCTATGACTGCCTCCAGACTACCGAGACATAAACGAAATAAACTCTGCCAAAACCAACATTCCATTCCCCATACCTCCAGGGCCCTGCTTGACTTGTGCATCTTTTAGTAATTTAACCTCTTTCATCCCTAACCCGCACCATTCCGCTGACACTATAAATCTGTATTCCTATCTTACTTGTACGGCTAAATCTCAATGCGGCGGTTATTCTAGTCTCGGCTGAACGGTCTATTGCTCTCCGACCTCTCAGACTGCCATGAAGTTACAGTGGAATCGATGGAAGGACGCTAAGTTCGCACAACCAACCCACCAATGGAGAGTGCAAAGACTATTAAGAATATTATGAGGTGTACGTTTATTGCTGAAACCTACAGGCTTGCTAGTAAACAAATGGCACCAAACGAAATCTAGCTTGCGAGAGTAAAAAGGAAGTTCCGGTTGCGTATGAGCTCGCTGTCATCGACCGAGTTCCCAAAGTTTGTGCATATAAACAAGTAGTCAGAAAGCGACAGACACTGAATAATTTGCTTGCGTACATGTGAGACGACAATTTGCTAAAAGTTTAAACAACCTACGGGGAAATCCCCAGGTCATTACACAGCCCCTAGAAGCGAACCGTGGGTGACCCTTCGCTCCTCCGTCAGCCTTCAGTGTACCCGGTGGCGAAATTTGTGGCAGCTGCCGAGTGAGCACCAACGCAAACCGATCCTAGCAAGCTGCCACCCATGTCTTCTCTACGGGAGCCAAAACGGGGAAAGATCGCCGTGTTCCTGCACACAGTGGTTGGGCATGTGATGTCCGGCGGTGTTCAACTGTTCCAGCTTGGGGATATAAACATAAAGTAAAATAGGGACGTGAAGCACGCGCTATTGACCAAAAACGCAAAGCCACAGCTATTACCAAGTGCGTTAATAATACAAAACGCGGTCTCCATTGCGTTTTCAAAAGACGGTTTTTGGTATTCAAAATATTTTACAGCTTTCTGTGTTTCCGCCTGGCCAAAACATAATAACGCTGAAAGAAGACGTCAACGGTGTAGTCACGCTGGCTGATGAACCCGTTTGCCCGAAAAGTTTATGTTTGCGGTTTGGATGTGGTCGGGTTGGCTGTCGAGCGGCGGATGGGGTGCCCTCTGGTTCGGTTAGAGGCGGTGGGACTGCTAACCTGTGATCCACTTCGACGCTCTCGGCCAATTAAACAGGAGCATTTGAGTCGATCGATTGTCACGACTTTGCGTTTGTCGTAGCGCTCAAAAACATAGACTAGGTTCTTGTGTGGAATGACCATAAATGGTTCCTCTTATTGGCTTCCTACCGGTCGGCAAATGCCGCCGACGCAGACGAAAACTTGCAAACAGTGGTGGAGGCTTACATGACTAAGAATGAAAACGTAGATTCCCTGGATTCGAACGGTCCGGACAAGCGTGGCTTAGCTAGGTTGACCTGCTTAGCGAAGCCATCAAATCGGGCGTTGCTGCTTTCTCCTCGGAGTACTATCTTTACACTCTCTACTGCGGATATATTAAGTTTATCTCTGTTCCAGCATTTTGTATATTTGGATCATTTTGTCAATGGTTTAAACTGGATTAGAGACTTTCCAAAAGGTGCGCCTTATATCGCATACAGGCACAACCTCAGCACCCTCATGAAATGAATTTTAAACCAACGTTTTGGCAACGGAAGCCGACAAAGTGCTGACTGGCAGGCCGGACTCAGCTCTCTAAAACATCGCAAATTTTGCTAATCTTCTTAAGCTGCATGTTCGCTATCTGGCCAACTTGCCGAAATCAATGCGAATACGTGCAGTTTATATCTACAAGAAACTTCGTTACATCCTGAGGTGGACGAAGAGGTTATACAACTCAATATACACCGCGTTGTTAGGTTCGATCGCCCTGGAAAGCCGTAGCATCGCGGAGGAGGCGTGGCCACTTATGTGGACCAGGCATGGTGGTAAATCGGTTAGCTTGCTCTTTACATACTCAACATCGAAAATTCGCTAACAGTTAACCAAGGGCATATTGAGTTCTTTGTGATTTCTTGCCGTCGGTCTCAGAAACATACACATGGCCCCCCGACAAGCCATCGACCAAACTCAAAAGTTTGCTGATAGTCTCATTAGGGTTACCGACTCAACTTGTCTGTTTCTGTCTGTATCGTAGCCAATGGGATTTGACAAAGGTGCTATGACGGTACTCAAGAAACAATCTACAAAATACGGCTACGTTTGAAACCAGGTTTGATGCGAAACTAGAATTTGGCTGCACAAACAAAGTATTTGTTTTCTACTTCAAAGCGTGCCTCTTTCTGTAACTGACCACCCAGTCCTAAGTGCATGCTTAATTATTTTTAGTAAAACCAATCCCGTGTAGTTAACGCAAATGCCTCAAAAGCATCAGCAGACGACTGTCCAAATGAAACGTTTGTATAATTCTACGAGATTTAAATTACAGTTTTCGCAGATAGAAACCTACTGGAGTGAGAACCTTTTACCGATTGTGTGAACTTTTGATTTGGTCTACACCGCTCCGTTGGACCTAGCTACATAGGGAGGGACAGCTTCCCATGAGCCCAAATTACACGACTAAGACGGAAGCAAGAACGGGCTTATAAATTCAGATAGTCTGCCTAGGATAAACGACTAACGTTAGGTATAAAAGCAGAGGGAATGCCACTGAATAGTTTGTACGTATTAACAGTAATACGTATCACGGTTTTCATGACCTTTGAAGGAGTTTACGGCAACTGTGTGGTAAAAGTCCCGTGCGGCGTTTTGCTAAGGTGTATGTGGACAGACTCAATGCCAAAGTTTTTGCTTCTCTATGGAATTTCTATTTACCGCCCACCTACTCCAGTATTTACCTCGTAGTCTTCCTTGATCCATTGAATGTGTACAGGGAACTCAAAAATGAATATTACCAAAGCTGCTGGATCTGTGCTTTATTCCTACTCGCTCCAAAAGCTTGCGCGGATTATCTCGCCATACTTTTACTGCTCTATTCAACCGCTGTATTATGAGTCGCGCCATCCCTGACAGATGGAGACCTGCAAGGATAACGCCCATGCCCAAGAAAATATCTTAAAGCTATCGTTTACTTGCATGTACGTCGGTGAGGTTAAACGTCTTTTTAAAACAAGTTGTACCTCGTATGTTTAATTGCAGCCCAGACAGAAGACGTATACCAGTTTGCTACAAACCTAACCACTTCACAATGGATTCTGCGTTGTACCTGGTACAGTAAATAAATAAGTAGTATATTCTCGAATTTGCCGCGACACACCAAATCAGTCATGATCAACATTCACATGCAATTATGTTTTGTAACAAACACCTTGCTATGTATGTAATCGGCAGGGAGCCGAAAGTTGTACAGACTCTGGAAATTGTTATCTTAGTCATGAGCAATCAAGTGGTCAATGCATAACGATACGCTGAATGCTAGCTTGAGTAGGTCTAAACAGTCTGGGCATTACATCTGTAGTGCAAATGATACATGTAAGAAGGGAGTACCTTACTCTGGAGCGTGACAGGATAATATTAAATTGTGATTCTAGTCGGCTTGCCAGTAGGTAGTTGTGGGCAGTGACTTTATTCAGTGGCGAGTCACATCCGCCACGTCGCAATGTTGTTAAGCGGAACATTGTGGCTTTTTATAGGGCAAACGCCTGTCAGACGGAAACATACCACGTCCGGTAACACTGTCAGGAATCCGGTTGTACACTAACATAAAATTGGCAGAGCAGCTTGACGACTGCTTTCACCCTCGGTTATCAGCAGTAAAATGACTTTCAATTTCCTCTGTTTGTTGGTCAGGTATCTTTGGCCCTAATGGCTGGAGCCCATGGAGAGTGAGACCTATACGAAGAACCATCTTTGTGAGAGTCCAGGTGAGCAAAACATCAGTTTCTTGCGTCTGGAATTTTCCGGTATATGTATACAATTCCAGAGTGGGAAGGCCTTGTGTTCAGCTATCATTACTGGACGACGGTCGTGGTAGTAATTGCATTTGTATCTATTTGTTGTACAGACAGGTTCTTTGTATGTCCTTGTGAGTTATGTCCTGTCCCGGGCAAAACGCTTTCTCAGTCCAATCCCAGATCCCCAAGAAGTTCCGGACCTCGGAGAAAAAAGGAAGGTGAGGGACAAACAAGGCCGCAAAGAACAGACGTGGGAACAAACATTGTTTATGTGCTATGGTATAACATTTAGTGGAAACAAGTGATGTACAATGGTGCAACACTGATTGTGCTAAAAGTGGCTGTTGAGTGTTATACGAAAGCAATGGGTGTATTGATAAGTTGCTACTATCTACATAGGATCAAGATCATTGCGCCATTGAGCAGAAAACGCATTATCGGTTTGCTATGATGCAGCTGTTGCGTAGGAAGACAGAAAGCAGAATTTAAAGACCACCAGGTAGCCAACCTACTTTGATAGGGAGCGCAGAAAAGTAAGTGAAGGTATAAATGGCTTGCGATGAAAGAGATTCAAAAGTCAACCGGTGGTAATCCACTGCATAGATTGGATTCAAACGCTGAGTACAAAGCTTCTAGGGATCAAGCCAGTAAGACGACACGACGGTATTAAGAGTATAGCGCTTTGGCCGACTGAGATGGGAAAGCCTGTGAGAGCTTAACTCCTACATAAGTAAGTGTCGAAACCCTTGCTGCAAAAACGGACACAGAACACTGGGTAAGAAAGGAATGATCGATAGAAGTTAGGTAGTAAATAGCAGTTGAAAAAAGCGTACGTGCGGAACAAATGTATACGTAGCGTCGCGCAGAGAAACGAGTTATTCTAAGATGCTTGGAAAATAGTATTATGGTATGCTGACCCTCGGCATGGAGTAAAAATGCTAGCAGTGTGTCTAATGTTTATCGATCATTCGCATGCTTGTGTGAGTTTCAACAAATCAATTCTACTCATCCAATTGCTTACGAATGGGGTAAATACAAATGTTTGCAGTGTGATTACAGATGACTTTACACCCGTACTCACGTCACGCAGCTTAATAAAAATATCATCCTGTCGTGGTATTGTAAAAGGAGCCATACTAGCTCCATCGCAGTCATTATTATATCCAAATTTATTGAATGCAAGTGTGCATATAATGTTGGCATAGGAAGCATATCTCCAAACGTTGAAACATCTCCCCTCCAGACTGCTCTGGATGAGTGTGCGCTGTGGTCGTCGACCAGGTCTCTCTTACTAAACGTTTCTAAACGCCGTGCTGTAACAGCTTCTTTGATTCGGGTTGGTCAGCGGCTAGATATTTCGAATGCCACTTCCTCACTGGGAGTGGGTGACGAACTTTTATTTAGAACGTCGACTGTCAAACATCTCGGTTTTTATCCTAAACTATCATTGTCTACACATGTCACTGAAACATTTGACAAAATTTGAAAGCTACCTTTTTATGTATGCCCTCAGACCAAGCATTCTGTCCGCACCTCATAGTTCGATTTTTAACTTAGTACTTGCACGCATTCCGCTCCACTGGCTTTACTGTTCTCCAGTAAGTATTTTTGGGCCTCTAAACAATGCTTGCATATGGTTTTTACACTACTTAAACTTGATTTTTACTTGCAATGGACTGTTTGGAAAGGCTTTTGTTGATTCTACTGTCAGCAAGCAATTAGACGCTTGTAGTAGTTTTCTTTAAATTTCTAAACGACCCATTTCATCCACCGCAAAAAGCATAAATGAAGGCGCTTTCAGTTTCTACTACGCGCTCGAACTTTAGATAATTATTTTATTGTACGGTTTATCACTACAATCCTATCCTAACGTAATTGTCATGATTATTTGTAAACACAACAAAACCCTTCAGCGTGAGGCACAGTGGTTTGATTGTGTGGTACACAAACCTTTTCGTTACGCAAGGTACTTGTTTTCCCCTATTAAATCTTATATATTTTTCATTCGCCGTAACACTAAAAAAGCTGAAAATTTTGGACGTGGTTCGGTGTAGCTCCTTTCAACCCTGTCATGACATAGCCGGTTTTGTCTTCGGTTGAATTCGTTAGATAGAGAGAGCCTGAGCTTGTTGGAACGCGGATCCCAGTGGTTAAAGGCTGATGCCTCGATCACCATAGCTCTAAACGCCGTAAGCAACTCTTGGCTCAGCGGTAAGGAATTCCAAACTTGATTTGGAGTCCCCGCTATGTGGTTGGATTGCGACAGGCAAACGCTATTCAGACCTCGGTTCACTTTCAATAGACATGGGCCATTAGGAGCACAAGGAGCGAAACTGAACTGAACGTGGTTCATTGTTGCTGCCCCTAACCCTGATATAGCATAACCGGTTTCGTACTCATTTGGACTGCTAAGCTGCACGTAACTTAAGCTGGGATGGATCTTAAAGCCTAAAGGTTATAGGCTGACGCCAGGATTACTATGGTTATAAGATCCTACAGCAAGGCTAGGCGTAGCTGTACAGTATTCTTAACTGGGTACAAAGCTGAAAATGTATCTACCCAGGTGCATAAAGTCTTATTCCTTCGGGTTTACACTGGATATGGTGTGTATGGATGGAGCTGTGGGTGGTGCAGCGCAAGCCATCCATAGTCCCTCTGTAGGTGCAGGCATCCTGTGGCTGGCCACAGTGACAAGCAAATCCGAAACCGGGTGCCACCTACCAAGCGTGTACTTGTAATTGTGTTGCATCACTAGTCACTGAAGGCTTACTTCAAATGTGATTGCTGGCCACTGACGTCTCTCCTAGCGCTCTTATCTGCCGTTTGTCTTACTCCTGGCAGCTCTTCTTTGCAGCAGTTAGTCGTTGTTGGCCCCACGCAACTCTGTGCGGATCTGTAGCTTTGAAGGAGCCACACCTGTACCCTTCAACCTTTTTTCCTCGAATGTCCGTTTCTCCAATCTTCGCTGGCTTGTTGATTTATTCATTGACCTTGTTGTTATCCCCTACTGGCTAAACGTCTTAATCTTATGACTTCACCAGTCACTGATACCACCTTTCCTAGAGCCATTATATCTGTTTAACAGCATCCAGTCGCCATAGGCTCCGTTCAACCCTACGATATCTGGAGCTCGGTATACACCACGCCTTCTCTACAAAGTTTATTCTCTTGGACTGTGGGCACCACAGCTCAGCTGGTTTGTTGACCTATTAGGTGCCACCGTAGGATCCACTAGTAACGAAAGGCTTAATCCGAATGCCACTGCTGGCCACAGGTCTCTTTCTCCTACAGCCGTTACCTGCCGTTTACCTTACTGTCGTCAACTCTTCTTGGCAGCAGTTAGTCGTTGTTGGCTCCATGCCTCACTGTGCAAACCTGTAGCTTGCTTGGAGCCACCACTTATTTCCAAACTTTATTCTCTTGGATCGTTTGCATCACAACTCAGCTGGTTCGGTGGCTTATTCTGTGACATTGTAGGTACCCACTAATGACCAACCGTCCTAATCATATGGCTTCACAAGCCACTGATACTACCTTTCATAGAGCAAGTATCTCTGTTTAGCAGCAGCTAGTCGCCATCGGCTCCTCGCAACCCTACGGATTTCCGGAGTGCGCTATGTGTTACTCTTTTCATACAACTTTTATTCTCTTGCATTACAACGCAGGTGGTACTGTGACTTATTCTGTGACCCTGTAGGTATCCACTTGTGACTGAATTTCTTAATCGAGTGGCTACAGTTGGCCGCTGCTGATCTGTCCACCAACGCTTTTGACTCGTTTGACTCACCATTAACACCTCTAGCTTCCGCGATTTGGCGTACTCTCTTTGCATCTCTGCGCATATTCAGCGCTTGCTAGGTGCCACTCCTTATCTTTCCAACTGTTTTCTTGTAGACTCTGCATCACATATTTTTGCTGGTTTGTTGACATACTTTATGACACTGTAGTTATCCATTAGTAACTAGAATGCCTAACCCAACTAGCACTTTTGACCACTGAAACCCAGTACATTAGCTCCATTTCTCGATCGTCTTACATTCGACAATTAGTCCTCCTTACATATCCATTTAATCCTAGCCGGCTTTCATTATGCTCAGCTCCCTATCCTCATATACCTATGTACATAATAGTTACTATGTGGTATTAGATAATCCCTCTCCTGTGGAGTATATTTAAAAATCGCCACCTCGTCCCTGTGTCTTCCGGTTTCCGATTGCAACTAATCATGATTATCTAGCCACCTTTTGGTCTGCGGTTGAATTGTAAGGCAGTAAGCTAATACCTAGTGAATCTCTTACTGGAACCCTGCTCTTCATCCCCATGAAAGTAATTTGTCCATTGGGCCACGCTTTCTACTGCGTAATCAAAAAGCAGTTTCAGAGTAATATCTGTTACACATTGTACACCAGTTGTCTCAAGTACATGTCTTAAAGTAGGATTTCCCCAATGCTCGGTACCATGGCCATCCTTTTTGGTCTTTTATTAGCCTGTTCCTCTCTTTCCCTTTTCTCTGAGGTCGTGAATATCTTCCAGCTCCGGGATCGAACTGTGAAACAGCCTCCGTCTGAGGTGCGACGCAATAACCAACAAGGATTTACCTGGACCATGGCTCCACTTCAAAACCAACCATCTGCACCCAAAACCTCAACCATCGATGTCCAGTGAGGGTAGCTGGACACGAATTCTTTACACCACAGCAAATATACATAATCAGAGAAGTTAAGACCACATGCACTGGAAATTCTACTTACCTTCAAAATCATACTTCCTCCTCGACTGACCTCAGCGTCCAGGTTGGAAGCTGACTGTGTCAGTTGTCTAGCCAAAAGAAAAGTCACTCAACTGCGAATAACTGCATGAACAAATGCTCTATATGAAGTTTTGCTAGCTGTACATGCCCGTTCATAGCATTCAAAGACAGTGTTCCAGGACGTGGTGGGTTTTCCTCTGGCAAGTGTTCTCCCTATAAAAAGCCCCAAAGTCCGTTTATCAAAACTGTGACGTGGCGGAAGTGACTCGCCACTGAATATAGTCACTGCCCACTGTTACGCACTGGAATACCGACTACGCATTATTCAACATTTTATTGCCACGTACAACAAATATACTCTTCCATTCATCTACTGTTTCCACTCCACTTACCGTGCTTTTTTATTTACTTTACGCGCACCTGAAACCAATTTATTGGCACTCCACTGATGACTTTGCTCCTCATGAGTGCTTCGACTGCTTCTGCAAATTGTACAACTTTTGGCCACAGCCTATTACATGCCATGTAACCTATCCGTTGCGCCACATAATTGCTTGTAACTTTTGAGGTGGTATGGCTCGAGGAATTCGAGAATAACAAAATTTATTTATTTATTCTTGTATGTTTGATATCGTCAGCAATGTGCAAATAGAAGACTAGTGTCCCTTTGGCTTTCGTAGCATTATCCAGATATCTACTGGGCGGTGACTACATTTTGTGGCGAGTCACGGCCGCCAATTTGCCGTGTCGTTGATTAGGCGTTTGTGACTTTTTACAGGGAAAACGCCTGCCAGGAGAAAACCCACCACGTCCCGGAACACTGCCGCCGAACCGCTTGCTGGAACGGGTTAAGCCAGAATCACCCAGCTGGCACAACGAGGAGGTTGTTTGGCTAGCCAGCTGGACAGGTAAACAGAAGTAAAGAAAAAATATAAGTGAAGGGGAGCGCGTTGTTATAAAAATGGGAAGGGGCTTTAAGGTAAAGTGTGGAGAGGCTCATCAGTGGCATTGACTTACAGTGTTATCGCTTTAGCTACACTGTAGGTGTATAGGTGATAGAAGTGGAAAGTATTGAAAGATTTTGTAGAATGGAGAAATGTAGGCATCGAACAACAAGTCGTAAGGCGGCGTTTGTCGTACTAGTAAGAGCGCATGAGTATTTACCTGGTTTTTTAATCGACGTGGGAACGATGCTGTGAAATGTAAATCAAGGGCCAGCAGAGCTTTCAAGTCTGTGAAAGACAGAGGATGCCGGAAGGGTACAAACCGACGGGAAGGAGGTCAGACGTCTGTGATAGGCGTATACGTCCAGTCATAAAGTTCAGCCAGATAGACTGGTAGTCAGAGGTGGAAATAGTGCTTAGCTGAGGAAGAGCTAGTCTTCAAAAGCGATGAAATTAGGACGAAGTAAGTTCCATATGGGTTAAATGCGTGGCTTAATAAGAAGGAGTTCGTGAGCAGCAACAGCCTTAGATAGGTGGTTTATAACACTGGACGTGGGAGTCGGTACTTTGAAATGATAGCCGATGAGCCCGCAGAGCATACAGCTGCTTTAATGTGAATGAAAGCCACAGGGCACAGAAGGGGTTCAAGTGGACAGCAGGGGAAGACAAACGGAGCTAATGGACGCATGCGTCCAGTCATATAGGTGGACCACGGTAATGTGGTGAAGCGTATTTAGCAAAAGATGCGTTGGCTGCACGCCTGTGTGATGTGGAATGCAAAGTTGCAGTAGGCGGCCTGTGTCACTGCATTCGCGAATAGATGACAGCTGCTGCCGAGGTGATTACTGGGGCGCAAACAGTAAGCAGCCCGATTGGTTTGATGGCAGCAATGGAAATATTGGCGCATTGGAGTTTGAGAAGAATACAACATTTGCTGCATGTGCCGCAGACACTAGTGACTTGGGGAAGAGGAGTGAGTGTCGCAGAATTCCACGGCTACTGACCCGAGAGCTCCGTCGCATTAAACTGCACGGTAGACGAAAAAGGAGGAACAGATGGAATGCTACATCGAACGTCTCCAACACAAGATGGTATTTGACTACTTGTTAGCGGTGTATGGACCGTGGTTGAAGCCACTGGGGAAGTTAATAGGTGGTAGTGCAGGCGGCACCTGCACACAAATTACGGACCTAATGCAAACCTGTAAACATTACTTTGACTGGCTCTTGAACCACCGTTCAGCGTTTGATAGACCTACATGGAACGGGCCGTCACAGCGCAATTTGAAAGTGAGTTTGGGGGACGCTCTGAAGCTGGATGAGACCCAGAGTGCCCATGCTCAGCTGCGAAACGGCAAGTGTTTTGGTGCTGGCGGGATTCCACCAAAAGTAGTAAAACACAGCAGACCTGCGTAGGTGAATGCGCTACACCACGTAGCGCAACGCATGTGGATTGAGGAAAAGGTGCCTTCTAAGTTAAAGGATGCCCTTTTGCTACCAATGCACAAGGGCAAATCGCAAGTTTATGTTGGAGTTCGACAGTAAAAGTGGGATAAATACCTGCGAACTTTTCTTCTGTAGAGCATCGATGATCCAGGGTATTATATTCCGCCATTACTGGAATATAGAAGTCAGATCAACACGCGCGAACTACCCCAACGTCAACTAAATAATACCCACGTCACCCACCTTGACAGTCCCCGATGCACCGGTCACATGAAAACAGAAACAGAAGAAGAGACTTAAAAACCAAAAGGTACTAAGTTTTTATTTAAAAAGGCGAATAAACTGAGACATGAAGGAAAAAGTTAGGAACTGAAGGCTATGAGAGTCAAGTCGTGGTTCAAACTCTATCACCGTTGATGCCGTTACGACGTTCTAGGGCAGCGTATTCTAGGAATCCACACTCGGCGTGATAAACGAAAGTCCTCCCGGACCCGATCATATTGAGGTTTAAGTAACTTAATGGAGTGGCCTCGGAGAGATAGAAGCCGCGCCGTTTGGAATAGCTCAGCTGACTCAGGTCCGATTTTACCGGATCGTTTGCGATAGTTCAAGGGCAGGTCGCCTAGGTGGCGACGAAAATCCATTGACAGCATCCCCAGCTCAAATAGCCCTTTTGGGTAAGAAAGGTTCCGTAATCCATGGGTAATTTTGGTTCAAGCTCTCAGCACACTCCACTGACACCCTGTCCCTGACTAAGCAAGGTGGACAAGCCCGGATGCAGCATTCTCAGTGTGGCCAGACAAAGGCTGAGACTAATCTAACAAACACATAACCCATCTGGTCTCGAATGCCCTGCGGGTCATCGGTAACAATCTGAAACCCGGGCACATAACGTTCCTCCAGTGCCCACTGGATTTAGGTTCTAAAGACAACGTGACCCATAGGTCTACCAGTTAAGCAAAATGTCATAGTTGCTCCCGCCAAGCAGGTAAGGCGTTTGGGGCCATTTGTTCCTAAGCTTAAAATGGAGCCGTTTATATAAGCTATGAGCAATTGCCGCATAGCAGCCCAGTCCCAAAGCTTATCGAGGGCCCGTTGAAGATTCTGGGTTCCATGGAAGGCGGACACTGCGTGCCAAAACTTGAGACCATCTATAAACATGAGTGATGGTGCACTTAGCAGTTTAGGCAGCTCACTGAAATACAGCGAAAGGAAAAACGGGCCAAGCACTAAACCCTAAAGAACCCCATGGAGGACTGACTGGCGGAAAGGCGGACTAGGCCGCACACGAACACAACTTTCTCCTCCAGAACTGTGGTGATCTATTGTAGTACATGCACTGGCTACAACGAGCGAGAAGAATGTAGCACAGGGTCGAGCGCCTTGGAAAAATCTATAACCAGTACGTCTATCGCATGACAAGGATCTAAAGCATCCGCCCAACCTTCGCGTAAAACTAGCAAATTAGGCAAAGAGGTGTGACACTCGCGAAAACCGTGTTAAAGTGGTCTGGGCAGCCCAAACCCTCAGGTGGACTTCAAGCAAATTCCTGACCAACTTCTACAATACCTCGACCAGTAAGCTTGTCAAACCTACCGGTCTATAATTAGTACAGTGATGCTTGTCACACCTTTTAAATATCAAGCAGATGATAGCATCCCTCTAGTCCTTGGAAAGAAGCAGCTTCGAGGCGAAAACTGAACAGACGTGTTGCTGGGCCACCTAACTAGCTTGCGAGTTTGTATAAAAGCTTTGGGTGGATGTCATCCAACCCAGAGTATTTAGCCCCTGACGAAGGTAGGGAACTTGTGCCACTGAACTTGCGGCGCCAGTTAAACAAGAGTCCCGTTGGACTCTCTCAGCTAAGTCAACCTATGGCAACTGCTCATCCGAAGTAACGTCCTGGCATACTGCGCACTTAGTTGATAGACATTTTGTGATGAGTATTAAGAGTGGCGCAGTCGCTGCCTAATAACACCTCGATAGATGAGCCTAGGTTACAACGATTTTGTAGTAGGCGAAGAATCGTTTAGGAGTTGTGGAGGCTAGCCAGCTCCATCTCGTAGTTAAGTCTAGTAGCTCGCAAATGACTTGCAAGCAGTGCGCGCCTTACGATTAGGTCGAGGAGTACATTCCGGGAGAACTGTCCAGTAGATCCGCCAGCATGTCGCCCGTTTATTTATTAACTCGTGTGCGGCTGAGTCCAACCATAGTGGGTTTGCCTTGGTAAGCTTCTTCACTGAAAAAGGGAGGTAGGTTTGGGAGATATGACAGAGCAAAGACTTAATCGTATCCCAGGCCATTTGAATATCCTCGTCCAACAAGATGATGCATAAGGAACTAACCACCTTGGCTCTACTAGACTGAAGGTTGGCTTGCTAAATGTTCGGAGTTCAAACCTCGCGTGAATCGTAGTCTCTAATGAGAGCACAATTGAAGGACAAACATACATGATCACGGTCTGCCAAAGGAAGACCATACTTAAGGCCACTAACAAAGTCAACCGACTTTCCAAAAAGTAGGTCCATGACAGTAGGAGCATGACTGTCTATGTACCTCGTGGTTTATCCGACAAATTGGTGTAAGGGTACCTCCAGTGTCAGGTCGACTAGTTGGGTGGCCAACCCTTTTCTTGCTGCTTATAAGATAGATCATGCCAATACGGTTTATCGACGTTGAATTCCCTCGTTATTAAGCGGCTTTTTGCGGAGTAAGTGCGGATGAAATCAAGGAAACCCACTGAAGCAGCACAAGTTTAATTAGGTTGACTCAGTACAGACTTTAACCGCAAGAGCTTCAACAGTTCACCAGCTGAGTTACAACCATTGTTTTATTATGTTCCCTCACAGCTGGTATACAGGGTGACTCCATCACGGCGAGCAGTTGGGCGGTCATGGCTCAGTATTGCGTGGCCCGAAACGTTTAATTCTCTGTCTATGACGTCAGAAAACAATCATGTTTCAGTGAACGCAAGTAAATCAGGATAAGAGATGTTTAGTATTGCCCCGACTTCACACATATTGTTTCACAGGCTCCGCACCTTACTAAGAACTATGTGAAAACGTCTTGTATGGAGATTCCTGGGTTGTGTGCTACCAGGATGTGAGCTGGTAAGGCGGAGTGGACTGTCGGCTCAACAGTCGAAAACCCACCAAACATAAACCTTCCTTGCAAGATTTGCAACATGTCTTAAGGTAGTTGGTGGCTTCGTTAAGCTTTATGTTATCTGTTAAAGGTAATCCACCCTACATACGCACTCTGGAACCTCTTAGTTAAAAGTCCAAGCGCAAAAGGGATTGGCGCTCCTCCGGTATATACAGGACCACGTGCAATGGATGGGGCCAACTTTCAGTACTGGTACTCGATATGTTCCAAAGCCTGGTAAGTTTTCTAACCGTAATCCCAGGAAACCTGGATGGAAGTAGCTAAGAAACGCAAAGTTTGAACCAGTGACTGTCGCCAAGCATGCGATCTTCCGGAATAGCCGCAGAGGAATCCGCGCTATTCCTAAAGATAACGCTGCTGTCCGTAAATGCATTCTTACGACGAGGGGTGTTTACGGAGCGCGTAACCGTAGAAGTGACCGGCGCATCGCCTGACTTTATATCCTCCTTAATAGGAGCAGCAGATGCACCTTATAAGTATTCCGGCAATGAGCTGCAAGAGTGTTCAGTTTCCGTTACCGCGGAAGGAGTATCGGCAGAGCCCACTGCTACCTACCTTTAGTTTGGGCTTTGTTGTACTGATCAATTTCCTCACCTTTCTCTGCTTACTTTTGCAGCTACACTAGCCTGTAAAGCTTCCCCACTCTCAGCTGAGTTCGGTATAACGTCAGGATGTTTACTATCTCCAGATGCTGTCTCAATCGTTTTTGAATCCTTCGAAGTCGTAACACGTGTGCAGTCGCCTGAACGTAAGCTTATTCGGAAAACACATGCACGTCCAAGGCTTACAACGATTTGGTCCACCAGCCCCTCTGAAGAACTAAAAAGATAGAAGGTACCCACTCTATCCACTAATGCAGCAAAATCGTCATTTGGGACTGGACTGTATGCTTGGTGCCTAACACAATCAGGGAAGCTTTAAGGTAAATCATTGCTGTTTTATAGGGGCTTATACTGCTGTTGCTACAAGCCAGTGAAAGCCTCATGGAACCAATGACTTCAGACGTAAGGTGGCATCAGTATTTGGTTCAGATCAACTATATTTACCCCAAACAGCTTACGAAAAGGTTAATGGGTCAGAGAGCAACTTGGAACTCGAGAGCTTTACTAGCTCAAAAAGGAAAGCTTTTAGCAGACAGTAGGCGTGTGAACCAAGGTACGGTAGACAACAAAGTAGTCAAAGTGAGCAGCAAGCAGATGAAACCCGGGGTGGTTTATCTGCACATATTTAGGCGCACCGGATCGATCAAAGTAGCAACGAAAGCAATGACAGGCTTCTATGTGGAATAACTACTTATAGCTGTTCTCCGTTGGAGCTATGCGGGACTGAAGGAACGAGGGTTGTTCAGATTCGCGATGTCGAATAATAATGTGATTTGTACTTGATGGTTTAAATACCGACTGAACCAAGTATTGTTTGCGTTGGAATCCTCCAGCAGATGCCAAACAATATTTCGATGGAAAAACCGCAAACAGTAGGCAAAATGTTCAACATTTTCAAACGCTGGTATATTGGACACTTCCAAGCTCATTTGAATCATAAGAAACTGACCGGCAAAATTTTGTTCCAAGTTATTCAAGACTGTTACCAAAAAGGCTTCCGAGAAAGCAAGCTCAAGTGGTGAAACACGACAACCACGCCGTGACGGATATGACTCGCCTCTGAGTAAAGTCAGCGCTGAACATTTCACACTGTCGCAGTCATCAGGCTTTTGCCTATAACCCGTGCAATCGATTTTACTATGGAGAATGCCTTGATGGAGCGCCGGATATACCAAGATTTTAGTGGACACCCATTGCACCGAAATCTTGCTTTGGCTCCTGTGTTCATCTATTATTACATAGCGAAACCACGCCGAACTTGAATATTGCCATTACGGCTATGACTGATTTTTACGCGCTCCAGTGCCATCAGTTTTCTTGGTCGGACTATTACCTAAGAAAATGCTCACTCGTATTACCTACTACCTTTCGGTTATACCTTTCCTAAAAACGAAAAGGTTTACTATTCCAAAGTAGCTATACGTGTATGCATATTTGAGCGTGCCCTCACAGGTGTGCCTCGTTTTACCGAGAATATACCAGTTATTTATTTATTTTTATTATGCTGCTCTTCCAAGTCCTTTTGGAGCACAAACGATCTTACGAAAACAAAATATTCTGTGCCGTGTTATTCAACAACTGTTCTCAGACAAGCATTTCAGTAAAGAAAGCCTCGGACGTTGAAAGAGCGCAACCAATGCGCCACGAATTATCGTGGCATCAAATCGTTGAGGTGTGCGGGCAGGATGATTGCCTGAATCCTGCTCAGTCAAGTTATAAAACTGAACGTGGCGATAAAGCAATGTGGATTCCGTTAGGCTAGCAAAACCGTAAATATTGTAGTTGAGGCTCGTCAGTCGCAGAAGATGCAGTGGACGACCTCAACCGTTGTACTCGCTTTTTGTTGCTTTCGTCAAGGCATCTGATACGGTGAACCGCGAGGCATTATGATTGGCGTTTGCTAAGTTTGGCTGTCCCAGTAAATTTGTGTCAGTCTAATTGTATGTTTACATACTGGTATGCGGGCGAGGGTGCCGTTAAGGGAACAGCTCACGGCAGTTGTCTTTGATGTGAGGCAAAGCTGTGTTACTTCCTGCCCGTTTAAGAATTTTCTACATGGCATCATGTGTCGTGTTTTTAATGACGCTTATACTTACGGTGTTCATGTGGAGCACGGTATTGATGGTAGGTTGCTAAACATCCGTCGTTTTATTGAGAGAAATCTAGTTTTTGAGACGACCATCCGTGTGTTTGCTTTTCTCTGACAATTGTACGTTGTTTGGTTACAGCGCGGATGAGTCGCAGCACATGGCTAGTGCTCTGGTTAAAACAGCGGCCAAAATTCGGGCTCACAAACACCAAAAGCAAAACTGTCTGCCTCTTTCAGCCTTCACTGGAGGTGCAATCTTTAATTGTGCCGCGAATCAGCATTGGTGCTAAAGTATTAGAAACCAACCACCCCTTCTGTTACCTTGGGTGTATGGTTGCGACTGACCAACAGACACATAGTGAGTTGCATATCCGAAGATCGAAAGCAGCAGCAACTTTTGGAGAACTAGAGTACTGAGTGCAGAACAACTACCAGCTTCATGTTGGCACAAAGTTAATAGTGCACCAATGCATGTTGCTGTCCGGTCTTCTATACCGCGCGAAACTTGGACGACGTACCGGTGAGATGAAAGATATTTCGAGCGGTCACTTCAAAGGTGTCTGCGACTGATTCTACACAATAGTCCGTGCGATGAAGTCGCAGCCACGGCGATGCTGCGCCGATGTAGGATGCAAGCCGTGAACTGCATACTTTGGCCGAGGCGCTCGAGGTGGCTCGGTCCTGTGTAGCGTATAAATTCGACGCGGATACCGAAGCAGCTATTATATGGTCAGCTGCACGCAAGGAAGCAGAGTGTTAGAAAAACGATCTTACGTTACCAGGACTTGATCAAAGTGAGGTTATCACGTTGTAAGTTTGAATGTAAGTCATGAAACGCAAAAGCGCTTAATCGGCTTGAATGACGAGATTTAGCTGCAAAGGATGTTGCCAAGGTGCAAGAGGAAGCTCTCGTGCATGCAGAGGAAGCGGCAAGTGCGGAAGCGACAGTCGCAGATGAAGCATGTTCCATCGACGTCGATCGCACGAGGCTGTATCAGTGGCGACCGCGAGTACCTGAGTTACGCAGGCCAAATGAGGTACGAACGAGACCACTCAATACGAACAGCAATACGACGACGGGCCCTACTGAGAACGTAGGCTGAATCGGCGTAGCGTTGGCAGCTACGCCGCATTCGATATTCTAATCGCATGGTTGGATGTCGAGGTTCGTTGCTTTAGTTCGTTGGCTAACTAAATGCTCTATGCGCATCATGTTTTACCACAGCTTAACTTTTACCTGAAATTCCACACGTTCCTTATGCTAAATGTGCTTAGGTTTGTTAATCCTTCCGCGTTTGTGGCATCATTTTTTACAATATATAAGTTTGTCTCGGCTTGCAACTTTTACGGAGTTGTTGATAACCAATTCATTACCTGTGCTAAATTAGCGTAGATATTTGTTAGCTTTCCATTGCCCTGCTTGATACAAATAAGTATTTGTTTTCCTTTCAAGTCATTAGCTGTTGGTTGTTATCCCCGGTGTGGTTGCGCGTGCTGGGCCCATTGAAAAGGTGCCTACCTCTTTATTGCCTACCTCGTCTATACTGGCACCAAGATAAAGTTATTGGGTGCTAATTGGGTCGGGGTGCATGGTCCTTATGGCCGTGCCAGGCTCAGTGTGGTTCCATGGACTCGGTTTGTGTGGATTGGACTACGGTCCAGCATCCACCTTGTGGGCGATTAATTTACATATAGAGCTTGCCTGTGTTTGCCTGAGGAGGAGTGTGGGCCGGCTCCGTTGATGAAACTTGGCTCACATCCGTACGCCACACGCTTATTCCTTCGGGTTTACATTAGATATGGGGTGTGTGGTTGGAGCGTTGGTTGGCGCAGCGCATCAACGCAGGCTCCTCCAGGGGTGCAGGTGTCCTGTGGCTGTCTTTGTAGAGGACACAGTGGCAGGCACATCCGGAATCCGATACCGCCAACCACATATATAACGCGTGGCCAATCTTAGTACGATTTCCAAAGTAGCAAAACATAGTTAAGATATTAAGGAAGGGTATTAAGGGACGGACAACAACCACTAATGTATTGGGATCATGGTGGTATGGGCAAACACTGTGTTTGCTGTTCTTTGCGAGATCTTGCTATGCCCGAAAGATTTCTTAGCCATGCGCGCCGATTCTTCTTGCGCTTCCTTATAGGGAGAGGAGAGCGCCTGAGCAGGCCTTAGCTCATGTATTCGCTTTCATGGTTTAAGACCAACTCAATCGTTGTCAGCCTAGTTGTTGCTTCCAACCGAGACCTATCGTCGCGTGCGACGCACGTGTCTAAGACATCGTAGCCTGCTCAGCGAAAGTAAATAGCTCAGCTGTCGTCGGTCTGCCTGATTTACCAAATCCTTCGGCGAAAATCATCGCTACTAACGTAGTCGCCGTACATCAGCAATACTCCATAGGCAATGGCGCTCACAAAAGTCATTATTTGAAAATGTTTTGTGCGAAAAGGCCGAGTCTAGCAACCGCAGAGCAGGTCAGCTTGCACTTTAATAACCTGGTTGTAGACGTTCAGAGGATGGCTCAGGTCCTTTCAACACCAGAGATAAGCGTGAGTAGCAAATGCATCCAGACAATTAGTGGCGCAGAAAGATACCTCAACCGTTAAGCCGTTGGCGCCAAAACAGCCTGCAAAATGAAGAAACATTTCCACGACAAAACGTTGTGAGAAGCGTAGCTTCTGGCCAGTCCTGCAGTAGGGCTTTACCTATGAGCGAGGCTGTCATTCCGAAAGGGAGACAAGCACCACCAATCCACGTGGCACATTATGGTGACAAACCATAAACCACCAACTACAGGGATACCAGCTGCATACTCCAAATCAGGAAGTCAGTTCCTTGGAAACGGACTCAATGCCACTGGACTCGCAATTGTCTACAGCATCATTTATGCTGGTATCAATTTATAAGCGGAAAGGGATAAGTGATGCAGGGCAAAGTTGGCTTACGCCGCTGGTGAAACTGAAGGAGAAAGTGAAAGTCTGCCGTACTTACGCACGACCAGAGGTAAATGAGCACTGGCTTGAAGAATGTTAACCTACGTCTTGGGCACTCCCCATCAAAAAAGTCGTTCAGAGAGTTGCTTGGTCAACTTAGTCAAGTTCGGCTCGTATATCCAAGAAACTAGTGATATTGCAGACCGAATTTTGCAGCACTGTATAAGCAACAGTAGTAAATGAAACGTGACTACGCTGACATACAACCACGGTGAACTACGGAAGGACGAAAGGTAAGATGGAGAGAAGCTAGAGTAAAAAGGTAGTGCATTAAACATGCACTCAGGGTTAAGACGCTTAGATCATGCTCACAACCTTCTATCACAAACAGCTGGCTATTGTGAAAAATAAGGCGGTGTCAACGGTTGAGCTAACTTGAGGCTTTAAACGTCCCACTTCATAAGCAGGAATCACTCTGCCGACGACTGCGAAAGACACACACGTCAAAAACCAGACCTACTAAGATACGGCAACACACGCCACCAGTGTCGACTGCGAGCTAGGTCATGTAATGTTTTGGGTTAAACACAAGACAGGTCGCGTGAATTCTGTCTGCAAAGCAAGACGAACCAACGGCACCTAGTAGGGTAATTTGCGACTTCATTTTCCGCTGCCAAGTTAACCACTGTCTCCTAGGAGCAGTGCACCACAATAAACCTGGCAAACAAAACAATGTCCTTCTCCATCAACGGTGACCGGGCATCGGTAGTACGTGCTCAAGCCCTCACAACCTATTCAGTGCTATCTACATTTTAACGAATTGGCCTAAGTATCACTGTCTAAATATATAAGTACCTAACTAAAATGTTTATGCTCGACTGCGCGTGGCATACCTGCGCAGGCAGAATCATGGTTAGAGTACAAAATGTGCTCATTTAATGTACCGTAGCACAATAGGGTTGTCATTTCTGTTGCTATATATACGTAGGTATGTTGACATGTAAGCGTGTGTAGCCTTGTTTATGGGAGTTGTAAATACTTTCCTGCACTTTTGATCGTGTCGCTTGTTTAAGAGGTGCCTAATGTTTGTGGACTTGAAGCAGTCGCCCGGATAAACAAGAGGTGACTTTAGTTGGTGACGAGTCACAACCTCTATCTTACAGTGTCGTTAAGCAGGTTTTATTTTAGCCTTTTATTTAGAGAACGCTTACGAGGCAAAGCCCACCACGTCCTGGAACACTGCCGCCGAACTAGTTGTTGAAACGGAGTAAACGCGAACCACCAACGTGGCACCACGAGGACGTTGTTCGGCTAGCCAACTATCCAGCAACATCCGGTTTAGGAGTTGCCGGTCACTGTGGCCTTCACGAGGACAGTCACAGGACATTTGCGCCTACAATGTACCCATGTGCGGCTAGCGCTACACCACCCCCAGCTACATCCACAACCCTCATAGCTAGTGTAAACCTGAAGAAAGTAGGCCGGTAAGCATGCGGATGTGAGCTACGTTTCATCAAATAAGACGGCTTACATTCCTTCATAGGCAAACGCAAGCACACTTTGTTTTAGGAAGTAACTGCATACCAAGCGGTTGCTTTGCTGTGGTGCGCTCCGCACACAAGCCGTGTGCATAGAACCCTCCTTCAAGCCTAGAACGATCACGCGGACCGTGCACCCCGTCCCCTCTAGCGACAACCAACCATGGCCTAGAGCCAGATTTTACGTGGTGGCGGGTAATAAGCAGGTAGACCCCTTGTCAGCATGTACACCAAGCGCCGCCAAACTGAGGATGTCAAGCAGCAGCCAAGCACATGCAAGGAACTAAGCAATAAAATTGGTCAAATTAACACGTTATAAATGGAGCACCCGCATAGTCGCCATATATTGAAGTTGGCAGATAAACAGATCAAGATACATTTGCAACATAGCGTAGAAACCAAAGTTAAACACTATGCGTTTAAGCGACATTTGAAGTTTTTAAGTTCATTCAAGCGGCCGTTAATAACTGGTAACTTAGCAGTACGAAGTTAGCAAACCCGCCACCTAAAAGAAATAGACAGCACGTAAGCACACCGTTAATAAATCGAATGCAGAATACCTACCAACACTACGTCGGTGCTGTCTACGTTGTCAGCAGGACCCGTCGTCCTTTCGCTGCTGGTCCCGAGTGACCTCGCTAGTGGCTCACTAGACCTGTCTTACTTAGGGCACTGCCGACCGCATGCACTACAGCACCATGCGCTGGACGTCAATACCCGGAGACAGACACTACTGAGCCATGTAAACCACTATGGATATAGCGTACAATAATTAAACCCCTAATTGGACAAAAAAGCTGGCCCAGCACGGCAAGTGCCAAGTCCGTCTGGATAACCTATGGGATATTTCGTCTCCTTTGACTAGTTTGGTACTAAAGATTGCGCCTTTTTCTTTGATAAATATCAGGTTTGATCTCTGAGTCGATGTTATATATGCTTAAGTGTACGTCATCACTACCGGTGAGCTAGAAGAGTCTGCCGCTGATAACAAGGACAGGAGTATCGTAAAAATTAGAAAATTGTTTCGTGGCGTGCAATGCATTTGGGTTTGGGTTGATGATAGTTTAACAACTCTGCTACTATGGTTAAGAATGCTTGAACATGAGGAAATAACGTGCCTCATGTGCTTGTACACTTTATAAGGAATCCATTGGCTTTTCCGAACCAGTCCTTCTAAGTTTAAAGTCTGATGCGAATGCCAGCGGTGTTACTTATGGTGGCCAAGTTAAATAAGACTATGGTGTCGAGTATACTAGCAACGCAGTGGTTTTCCTGGTGAGAGCTGTTATGGTTCAATAATCAATGAATAATAAGGTAAATTGGTAGCATGGAGCGCAAAATAAGTAGGTGTTGGTTGTTCACCTATTTAGAAAGTAGCCTGCGGCAGAAGCCCGGAGAGCGATTCCTGATGCTGGAGCAAACTACTGGAAAACATTCAGTTGTACAGCAAATGGTTAACCGTTGTCCAGCTACAAAAAGCAACACCGTTGATGCTCTAAAATTGGGACGCAGAAAGTGACGCACGCAAGGCAGTCGCGAGTTGCAATGGAAACGAGCACCAAGCATAATGAAGAGGCTCAGCTCAGGCAATAAAACGGCAACCAGTTTAACAATCAGCACCGTCCGTCTGCGTGTACCATGAAATAAAAATTTTAGTTAATATTTTACACAGGCAAATCGGAGAATTTCCTGCCTACTACATAGCCCTTTCCCAGAAGACATTGTGTAAGCAGTCCTTCCATCTACGTGAGAACTGTTCGTTGCGAGCCCGCCCTCGGCGTCAGCTGTTTACCATCCCGGTGCCGCTGCCGGAGAATTATTCCATGGGCCCCTAGCGGGCCCACCTCTGTCCCCACTACGGTAGCAAAACAGAGAAATGTTGGTGGAGGGACAGTTCATAACGTTCACGTAACTGGTGGAGAAGGAAGTATGTTGCGCTTCCACTTAAGGTACGGGAATCCAACAAAGCGTGAAATCGAGGAGCAGCCCACTGACAGGGCGTGTACAAAAGGAAAAATTCAAAGGAGTACCGTGTGCGTTTATCAACACACAAAAGCGTGCAAGGCAAACCACTGCGAAGCCGCCTATGGTATTTCATAAGGTTTTGCACCGCTTTGTTGGTTTCAAAACGTATTGCTTTTTAGGAGTTGGAAAACGTTTGATGAGAACAAGAAAGTAGGAGACGCAAGTCCTATGTGAAACAGCAAGTGCCAACAAAGTTTGTAAACCGGACCGGTGGTTTGAGCTTCGTAGCCTATTAATTGTTATTACATAAATAGTGGAATGAATAAATAGCATATACTTAAATTTACGGAGGTACAGAAAATCCGGCAAGACCAAAATATGGCGGGTAAGTAAATCAATAAATGTTATATTTTCGGTAAAACGAGGCACACCTGTGCAGGCGCGATCAAATGTGCATACACGCATAGCTGCTTTGGAATAGTAAAGTATTCGTTGTTATGAAAGGTATAACCTAAACGTTGTAGGACATACGAGTGAGCATTTTGTTAGGTATTAGTACGAGCAAAGAACATGATGGCGCTGGGGTGGGTAAACATCAGTCATAATTGTTGCTTCTGTATACAAGTTTAGCGTGATTTTCTCATGTATTAATCTATGAGTACAGGAGTCAAAACCAGAATGCGGTGCAATCGCTGTCCATTAAAAGTGGAAGTGTTCTGTCCTCCAGCAAAGCATCCTCCAAAGTAAATTTGGCTGCACAGTTTTTATGTAGAATTCGGATGGTTGCGTCAGTGTGAAATGTTTAGCAGTGACCTTATTTCTTGGCGAGTCACACGTGCCACTTTGCGATGTTATTAAGCGGACAGTTGTGGCTTTTTATATAGAGAACGCTTGCCAGGCGAAAACCCACTACGTCTTATAACACTGCCGTAGCTTCCGTTGAACAGTAGTGCTATCCTTCGATGCATCGCACCGACCGATTGTGCACTCTATTATTGGCAGTCGGTTGACGGCCAACTTTCTTCGTTGGTTGCCCGATTGCCTTATTATTGATCCAGCGGTAGTAGTTGAAAGCAGTCATTGATGCAAAGGAGTTGTAGAGTAGAATGATATATGGTGCAGGTGAGTAAAATTATTGTTAACAGAGGCTGGCTTCTTCTGATGTATACTTGTACGGTTCGCAGACTGTGTCCAGCTATCCACGCTGGACTTGGCATGGGATGGTGAGTGCAGTTGTTTCTTGTGGCTGAATACGTCCATAACAGGACAAATTCCGTTCCTTTGTCCAATGCGGGATCGTTACGAGTTTCCTACTGCGCAAACTAGCATCGGAATTCCTTCAAATGTAAGTAAGCAACTGCAACTGTCTCCATGATCAAGTAAAAACTCCATAAACGGCCATGGGGAAAACATTTAAACGGGCGCCATTAAGCAGCAGCAAAGCTATCCGTGAAAGAACCTCGGGAAAGCTCCATGTTAATGCAGAATCATAATGATCTTTTGGTAATGTAAGGCCCCGAAACCAATTTTTCGAATAGGTGAATATAGGCTAATTTTTTTCGTAGTGAAGGTAATCATAACAGAATTGCTTGCCTTCCGTCGTGGAACTGGGGGTTCAAGTAAATATATCATTCCAAGTGAATAAATTGTGATACTGTGGGTACGAGGCTAGCTAAACCCAGTTGTTCAGACCCGTGAAACTGGCGTCTCTAAAATTGCGGAAAGAGTTTCATATAGATTGATGAGTAGATTCTTCATATCCCGGAGAAAGCATCAAGTGTATAAGCCAGCCGGCTATTAAGAATGGATCAGCCAGGCCCAGTGCATAAACCTTCTTGTTTTGACCGATTTGACTAGAAACCTGTAAAAAGACGGGCAACGGACAAGAAGCAGCCAAACAGGCAGAGAGCAATGAATCAAGAAGCGCTATCAAAAGACTGGTGGCATGCAACGGTGTCTATGATACTCTAAGACCTAGGCAATTCTGCTTAGTATACAAGGTTTGCAAGCGTGTTCTTTACATCAAGTCGCTGATGTGGCTCAGACTACGACTACTACGTAGGAAGAAGTTTCGGCACGCGCAAGATCAAGAGACCGATGTAACAAAGCGTGGTTACAACATTGAGCGAAGAATGCGATCGCTGGAGATTAACATAGATAAACCAACGATGATGACAGCAGTCCAAATACCAGAGGACGCTTAGGTGAAACTAAGCCCAACTAGCTTGAGACCGCATGCGGGTGCAGCAGTAGGTAACGCGACGTTCCATGAGGAAAAGGAAATACAGAGAATCGGTGAGGAACGGAGGAAAGCGGACGGCTGTGTGAAGCGTAGTTGTTGAGAGTAATTAGGCTGAAGGGCTCATAATTCTATAGTCTGAAAGCTGTCAGAATCAAGAGAAAAAAGTCAACGTGGGCAAAAGCTGCCGTGCTTTGGGAGCCGTTATCCCGGGTACGGTCAAACTAATAGGCAAATGCAAACATGAGGAAACCAGCAGATGCATAGGAGGAGAGGTAAAACAAGCGTACTAAGGGAAGCAATAGCCACGAACCACAGCAACGGTCCGAGTGCTGCCAGTATGCAGGAGCGAGGTCGGAGCGGAGGCGACCATACGCACGAGGATAAGTTAGTTCGGCGCAATGAGAGTAAGCCGTACCATGGAGGTGGCAATGAAAATGAAAGGCAATAACTAAGAAGGCTATGGCTGAGAGGAAAATAAAAGCAACGTGGATCTAGACAAAAGTAGAAGAGAGCAAATTCGCTGCAAAATCATGTTCCGGAAAGGCGCGGACATCTGGGCGTAGTAGGAGGGCAGAAGACCGTTCAGTTAAGAGTAGTTTAGTTGGCGCACTAAGGTTGGGGCGTACAAATGTCGTGAGAACAACTGTGGGGAGGGTCAGCGGAAACAGGCAGGTTAAATATCAAAGAGACTATATCATAAAGGGGCGATTAGGATTGGCAAGGCACTCGAATTGAAGGAGAACGATCAGATAACACTTGGTTATCGGGATATTGAGATTGCGTCGCACAGGTAAGATGGAAAGAAAATAGAGAGGATAAGCAGAAAATAGTAGGAAAGAGAGGGAGAGGCTATTTTGACATTGGATGGGCAAGTCTAGCAGAATCCTGTAGTACTAAATAATAGCGTTGCGTCTGCAGCGTATAAGCTGTTAACATCCGGTGGTCTGGAGGACGTCACAGAGAAGCAGAATGGTCAGATGAAGCTAGATTAGGAAAGGGCACTGGGTTTTCTCTGCATAATAAAAGGAGAACTGGCAACAAATGGCGCAGCAACGAAAAGACGGTCGGGATTGAAAAAATTTACTGCTAAGTTGTAGCGAAGCTAACGACGCTCTCGTGTAATGAAGTATGGATTGTTCAGTTTTCCGAATAATAACCGGTAATATCACAGTAGTCAGAGAAAAGCCGGAATTTAGGAAAACGTTAAGGCGAGACATGATTAGTCGGCACATAGAGATTAAAACGTATAGTTAATGGGGAAAGAAAATAAGAGTCAGCAAAGGACGGATTACGGACTTAGTGGCTATATGTATTAAGAGAAAGAAAGTCGGGCATGCTCGCGATGTGAGAGACGTTGTGTGTTGGTTATGCAGAGCCCAAAACGTCTCCATTTTGATAGACTGGAAGCAATCAAACTGGCAAAGAAAACCGAGCGCTGCGAGCTCGCTACCCGGTTGAGGAACTAATAAAACAGGGAGCGCGATAAGGGGAGATCAGGATCGAAATAGCAAAGTAGTACAGCTACGAATTAGAAAAATAAACCTGTCCCTCTAGGTAATGGGAACAGTGCGTTCAGTCTTCCGAGCAATCGCCGGCAACACCACAAATTCGGAGAGAAGGAGGCCACGCAGACTGGATTAGATTAGTGGCGCATGGTGATTGAGTCGTACAGTTAATTCAGGAGATAATTAGTCAACAACCTTGGACATGGCAAAGGTAGAGATGCTTATATTAACATAGGGTAAATAATTTCAGCTGGCTGTCCAGATGAGAGGGACATGGCTTTGAATCTACAGTGCTCAGACCGTTAACATCCCGGCAGTCTGGAAGAAGTCCCAGAGAAGCAGCCTAGTGCGATGAGACTAGGCTAGTGCAGGACACCGAGAATCAGCTGTCATCTTGAAGTAGGATTGAAAACAGAGACCGCAGCAAGGAAACGACAGGATCTGGATGGAAAAAGGTTACTGCTAATGTGTGGAGAAGCCAACGAGGCTCTCATGTAAGTGGGTATAAAGAGTTCAGATATCCGATATTGTAACAGTAGTCTGAGAAACGTCGGTGAGCAAGAGAGCGATCAAAGGAGACTGGACCGGTCGGCGCGTAGAGATTGAGTAGTACAGTTAATTTTGGAAGACCAATGGTGTGGGTCAAGAGTTGAGCCGGTTAGATGTGGAACTGGCTGTATTAATAAAGCGTGAATAGGTCCATCAGTTTGTCAACGTGAGGGGGACGAAGCATTGTGGATACAGAGCCTAGACCGTGGATATCTTGGTAGTTTGGGAGAAGTAAAAGAAATTTGACTGGCCAAATAATGCTAGGTTAAGGCAGAGCACTGAGAATTGGTTTTCCGATTGAAAAAGGCTTTAAAGCAGAGCGTTCCGTCTTATGGAAAATTTGCCGGCAATATCACAGTAGCCGGAGAGCAGGAGACCGATCAAACGAAACGGAGTCAGTCGGCGCACTGAGTTTGGGTCGTACAGTTAATGTTGGAAGACAATTGGTGTGGGTCAGGAAATGGAGAAGTTAGGGGGAAGAGGTTATAGTGAAAAAGGGGTAACCAGTTCAACACGCTTCCAAGGTGAGGGAGACATGGTTTTGAGTCTCCAGATTGTAGACCGCTTATATCTTGGTAGTCTTTATGTCAAGGAAAAGCAGACTAGTCAGCTTAGAATAAAGCGGGGCACGGTGAGCTGGCCCTCCGGCTGAGGGTGAAATAAAGACAGAGAGCAATAAGGAGAGGACAGTGTCCAGAGAAAATGGTTTATAGACAAGAGATGGGAACGTCAATATCTCGCTCGAGGTACTGGGGACAGAGCGTTAGGCCTTCCGAACAATTGCCAGTAAGGTCACAGTAGTCGGGGAGTATGAGACAGATTAAGCAAGACTGGATTAGTCGGCTCATTGAAATTGAGAAGTACAGTTGAGTTGGGAAGACAAATGGAGCGAATCAGACAATATGGACAGGGCAGAAGTAGAAGTGGCTGTATTTACTTAGGGGAATAAGTCCAGCAGGCTGTCAAGAAGAGGGCGACATAGATTTGAATCGACAGAACCTAGACTGTTAACATCCCGGTAGCCTAGTAGAAGTCACAGAGAATCAGTGGTCAGTTGAGAATAAGTTAGGGCAGGACACTGCTGGTTGGCTGTCTTATTGAATAAGAAATGAAAACAGAGAACGTTCAGTCATCTCAACGATGACTGCTCCAATGCTACCCTGACTTAAGTGGTATACGCCATGCAGACGCAACACCTGTTCCCCTACCCGGAGATTCTGCTTGACTCGCCCACCCCCTATTGTTGCGGACCTTCTCCTGCATTTACTTTTACGTGCAATTCCTACGCGCCGACTAATCCGGTCTCGCCGGATCGGCCCTTGCTTTCCCGTTTTACTCAGAGTTATTCGAAGTTACAAATCTTGGTTCGGCTGACTCAACGTCTTGTTTACATCACCTGGAATGCCTCTTGGGCTCCCCCACTCCTTATCAGTAAACCTTTCTCATACCGACCCTAACCTTTTTTTCTCTCGTTTTCTGGTTTTGTTCCCCTTTTTAATCGGACGGCCAGCTTTACTGCCCTGCCGTGATCCTCTCTCCTTGAACTAGTCTGTTTCTCTCTGAGTGCTCCCATGCTACCGAGATTTAAACGGTATAGGCTCCGCAGAGTTAGCTCTGTTACCCCTACACTGAGGGACTGTTAGACTTGTTCCCTCGTCATTGTTACAGCCTTCTTACCTGTATTGTACGACTTAGTCCTAAAGCGCCGATTAATCCAGTACCCCTTAGTCGGACTCGTATTAGCTGAATTCATTTGGACTTCTGATGCTTCACTTCCCTTGGTACGGCTGACATAACGATTCTGATTACATTACTTGGAGAACCTAGTGGGATTTTTACTCTTTATCAATAAACCCTTCTCACCCCGACCAAAACATTTTTTATCTCGCTATCTGTTTTTCTTCCTTTTTTTAATTAGACGTCCGGCTTTACTGCGTGGCCGTGATCTTGGCTCACCTGCCTAGTATGCTACTATGCTACTGAGACCTGCGCGGTATACGCCACGCAGTCTAAACGTCATGTTTCTCTTAAATCTAGAGCCTGCTAGACTTGCCCACTGTGATGGTAAGACACTACATTTAGATGCCCGTTGCATAGCGATCGGTCGAGCTTAACGATTTTGGGCCAACAGTCTGGAAGCGGGTCGATCGCTGCAGCGGCGAACTGAAGGTTAGCATGCAATCGATTTGGATCGACATTGAACGAAACTCGAACGCTGGCTGAGAATGTAATAGAAAGGAGATTTGTTCTGCGAGTGATTCTAATTGACTCGAGATATAAAATGATTTTTGCGTTCTATGAATAATGAATTTCTGATCGAGGCCCAGACTTTGACTTTTGATGCACGGAGGGCCAATTTACATGGCGACAGAGGACAAGAAGACACGCCGAACCCCGCATGCGTTTGGTGGACAACCAACGATTCCGCTGCCAGCTCCGTTGCAAATGACCGAGAGTTCGTTGCCGGAGAATTGGAGAATATGGAAGGCGAAGTGGCTAGACTTTGTAACACTGACTCAGTTGGATTCTCAGCCAATGGCCTATCAACTGGCGATGTTCAGGCATGCCATTGGAGACGAAGCCAGGCGGACGCTGCAAACGTTGGATCTCAGCGATGGAACTCAGGAGATGGAGCTGGATGAAGTAATACGCAGATTCGGCGAGTTTTGCGAAGGTTACACAAACGAAACTTACCAAAGGTATCTGTTTTTCAGCCGAAATCGCCTGCCGGGTGAATCAATCGACGCATACATCACGGAGCTGAAAATTCTGGCGCGGGATTGCAATTTTTGCACCTGTTTACGAGATTCGCTGATCCGCGATCGAATTATAATTGGCATAAAGAATGAGGAACTTTCCAGACGCCTTTTGCGACAGCGAAACCTGTCTTTGGAACATTGCATCGATATCTGTTTTAGCGAATCAAGGACGGCTCAACAGTTTCAGCAGCTCAAGATGGAGTCCACGACGGATCTGTTTGCAGTATCCCGAGGCCGAGAAATTGTATCGAAGTCATCGAGCGCGAATCAACCCAAATGCCAGTTTTGCGGCCGCTCACACCCAAGGCGCAAAGAGGATTGTCCAGCATGGGGCCGAACCTGTATGAAGTGTGCGAAGAAGAACCACTTTGCACGTTGTTGTCAGGCAACCAAAGTCGACTCAGTCGGGCAGGACGATCAGGAAGAGCCGCAGGAACTGGCTATTAACAACATGACAGGACGTGAGAGACCAGTCTGTGTATTCGCAACGTTGCTTATTCAAGGGCGTCCGGTGCGATTCCAATTGGATTCAGGAGCAAGCGTGAACATACTTCCTCACAAATACTGTCCCGATGCAGAATACCGCCAAATACAGACACAGCTCAGAATGTGGAACGGATCAAAGTTACAACCGAAGGGCTGCGTTACCATGAAGGCCATAAACCCGAAGGATGGCTCCGGGCATTTACTTGATTTTCTCCTGGTATCAGGAGATTTAATGCCCATCCTGGGCCTTGATTCCATTCAGAGTTTGGGTTTTGTTTCTTTTAATCATGATCGTTTTGTTCACTCGTGCGAAGTCGGTACAGAGATCGTAGACAACTATCCCAGTGTGTTTGATGGTACCGTGGGAAAATTCCAAGGCGTAGCTCACCTGTCGTTAAACGAGTCCGCCAGACCAGTAGCACTACCAGCGAGAAAAGTACCTATCGCTTTGCGTGAGAAGTTCTTAGACGAGTTGCAGCGTTTGATCAGTTTAGGTGTGATTGCCAAGGTCGATGAGCCAACCGATTGGGTCAGTCAAGTCGCGATAATCACCAAGAAGTCAGGCGATTTGCGTGTGTGCATCGACCCTAAGCCGCTCAACGCCGCACTCAGGAGAGAGTATTTTACACTACCAACGCTAGATGACGTCTTACCCGAGTTGTCCAAGGCCAGATTGTTCACGAAGGTCGACCTCGCTTCCGCTTTCTGGCACGTCCAGCTTGACGAAGAGTCCAGTTATTTAACCACGTTCGGAACGCCATTTGGACGGTTTCGGTGGTTGCGCTTACCATTCGGTTTGAAAGTGTCCAGTGAAATTTTTCAGAAACGATTAATGCAGGCCCTAGACGATCTACCCGGAGCTATTTGTGTAGCAGACGATGTAGTGGTTTTTGGGGCGACTCTGGAAGAGCACGACCGTAACCTGAGCAGATTTCTAGAACGCTGTAAAGACAAGAATATCAGATTGAAACGTGAGAAAATTGAGTTACGAAAAACAGAGCTGGTGTTCCACGGACATGTTTTGAGCGCAGAAGGTCTAAAGCCAGATCCGGAGAAAGTTAGAGCCATAAAAGAGATGCCACCTCCGACAGATGTTAAAGCCGTGAGCAGACTAAACGGGATGGTGAATTACCTCAGCCGCTTCCTTCCACGACTAGCCGAAGTAATGCTTCCTATCCGAAAACTTACACATAAGGGCGAGAGCTGGCAGTGGAACACAGAACAGGAGGAGGCTTTCCAGAACATCAAACAACTGATCGCGTGCGCCCCTGTCCTAGCGTATTACGATCCGTCACTTCCCCTTGAGATCCAGTGTGACAGCAGCCAATTCGGTATCGGTGCCGTGCTAATGCAGAACGGGAAGCCCATCGATTTTCGCAGTCGGACACTAACGGAATCTGAGCGCCGTTATGCACAGATTGAAAAGGAGATGCTAGCATTGGTTTATGCCGTAGAGCGTTTCAACGATTACACTTTTGGTCGCCGGACCACTGTATTTACCGATCACAAGCCTCTGGTATCAATAGCCAATAAACCACTGCACGTCGTCCCACGCCGCTTACAACGAATGCTCATTCGGCTCCAGAAGTACGACCTGGACATCGTCTACCAACCGGGGTCGAGGATGTACATTGCAGACACACTGTCTAGGGCATATCTTTCCGATGTGACCGCAACGCAAGAAGACCAAGACATTGTCCATGTCACTCAGCTATTGGCCGTCACAGAGGAGCGTTTCCAGCAACTACTACGCCACACGGAAGCAGACGAGCTGTGTAATCGGCTCAAGGAAACGATACTGAAAGGGTGGCCCGATAGCAAAAACAAGCTGCCAAAGGAGTTGACTCCCTTCTTTAACTTTCGGGATGAACTTGTCACACAGGATGGGCTAATCTTCAAAGGCAACCGTATACTCGTTCCAAAGGCAATGCAACGACCCATGCTGGAGCTGATACACGGAAGTCATTCAGGAGTCAATGCTTGCGTGGCGAGAGCTCGAGAGCTAATGTTTTGGCCTGGAATGACTAGTCAGATACGGGATCACGTTTCAAACTGCTTAGCCTGTCGAGCACATGATGTCCGCCAGCCGAAGGAGCCTATGATGCTTCGTGAGGTCCCGGAAAGGCCGTGGCAGAAAGTCGCCCTAGACATCTTTGCACATGACGGAAAGAATTACCTGATCGCTGTCGATTACTTTAGCGACTATTTCGAGATTGATGCTCTCACGTCTACTAGCACAC
This sequence comes from Dicrocoelium dendriticum, assembly GCA_944474145.2. Taxonomy (NCBI): domain Eukaryota; kingdom Metazoa; phylum Platyhelminthes; class Trematoda; order Plagiorchiida; family Dicrocoeliidae; genus Dicrocoelium; species Dicrocoelium dendriticum. Next base: position 227,089,962 of record OX104063.1, read on the forward strand.
AGGCCGTGATAAACAAGCTACGATCGCAGTTTGCGCGACATGGGATACCGGAAGAGGTAGTGTCCGACAATGGCCCCTAATTCAACAGCGCCGAATTTCGGTGTTTCAGCGAAAAGTGGGATTTCCTTCATCGTTTAACCAGCCCTTACCACAGTCAGTCAAATGGAAAAGCTGAGTCAGCCGTGAAGGAAGCAAAGAAGTTACTCACCAAAGCCAAGGAGACCAAAGAAGATCCTTACATCATGTTGTTAGAACGAAGGAACATGCCATCTGCCGAAATTGCATGCAGTCCAGCGCAACGTCTGTTTGGCCGTAGGACAAGAACCCTGTTGCCGATCGCCAATACTCTGCTGCAGCCTGAAATACCATCGCAGAGCTTGATGTATGAGCGCTTGCGTGAGCGCATGCTTCGACAAAAGAAATATTACGATCGCGGAACGAAGCA
>OX104063.1:227090899-227109306 GCA_944474145.2 Dicrocoelium dendriticum
TAAAACTTAGCGTGGATAACATGTCGTAGTGTGTGACAGGATTTACTTCACTATCAACCTCTTTAGGACATTCCGCATAACATATACATTAAATCAATGGAGTAGCATAGTCACTGCGACCTAATGGTGTGCTTGTACTTATCTTGTCGAGCATGATTTCCTCATTGGTGAGCACAGGATCAGGTATCGACGATCTGTCGGATGTTCGAAATCTGTTGGGATAGGCAACATGGTTGAACATTGGCTGGAAATTCGCTCTTGCAAACAAACGTTACGCTGTGCACCATCGGTTGCTGGCGTCTCCATGTCGCGCACATTAAAGTTTTTAGCGATAACAAAATAGCTTTTTTTCATTCCAAGCAACGTGAAAGCGTGGATCAGTTTGGTGTCTATTTCCGACGTAGAGTTTGGCTGCCAGTAAATTACGTCCGCATGGTATGTGTTCCTGTTACGCAACCGTATTCGGCCTCAGCGAATCACGGGAGCGGATTTCTGGGTGACTAATAACTAACACCGGAGGTTTATTTTGTAGAAGGGAATTATACCATCACACCTAATTCTATCGTACCGAAGCAGAGGCATACCCGGTAACTTGATCCCAGGATCCATTGTCTCAACTTTTAACCGTGTTTCTGTAATCATGAAAAGACGCGATTGTGCAGCTCGGCCTACTCATAGTCCTTGGGCGTTAGCTTACAAACACGATATTGGCTTGGATGTTAGAAGTGCGTTAATGAACGTCAAATCAGTGTTTAGTTTTAAGCTTACCATCAGGTAGTAAGCCTATAATCGTTTTTCTATGTTGGTCATAAGATTATGAACTTCAGCCAGACTGCATGGCGTTACGGAATGTTTTAAATCAGTATGCCCACTCGTACTTTGCTCTTTCCTTTCATATGGTGTGGGCGCTGTTATCTCGGTTTATCCGTAGGAGTGTACAGACAAAGGATTTACTGCGATTGCAAGCTCTATTAGATATATGAACACTAGTGGCTGTGCCCCTGCTTCCTTTAAACAACTCTGTTGGTAACCTGGCACTAAACATCAACAAGTTATTCAATGGGACTTAGGTCATTCCTTAGTTGTACTGAACAGGTTTCATTAATCTTGGACCACAGTCCTTGTAGTTAAGTGATGAAGAGATTGCTACCAACGATTCGGCGATAAGATTGTCCAGCGAGAGTGCATGTCAGATACAGCAACACTGCTCTCCATCATGCGTTTACGCTTCGTGATCAGAGAATCCGTAAGCTCGAGAACACTGTGAACAAATATGTTTTTGCTATCGCTATTAAACAAATGAATAAAGATTTTATCCTCAAATGCAAAGGCACAAAAAGAAGGCATATGAGAAAACCTGCGTCTGTTATGTGCTTTCTTTGGGCGAACTTTCTAAGGATTGGGTAATTTTTGCACCCCGAAAGGAATGTTGGGAATGGGAACCGCTGAGAGCATGGCAGCCTCTGTCTCGTTTGCTGAGTGCAGATCTACTCGAAAAATTTGAGTTTTGCCAAAGCGCATTGTGGGTAGGTGACGCGCTACGCGTCTCAGCGTTATGGGCTCATCCCAAATACTGATCCCATTGCAGTTGAAATTTTACTGGTTGCGATCATCCGGCAACTTGCCCTTTATGTGCCAACTTTCGACTTGAACGTCATCCACGGGAGTCAACATAACAGGTTTACGTATACAACCACGAAGAAAAGTCATCTCAGTCCTTTCTTTGCTCTAAACGGGGTAATAGAATGGCTATTGTGCTGGAGTTTAGATTCAGATGCGCTCCTTAGTTTACGACAAGTGATATTACTGTGCAGCTTTTTATGAATAAGCTTATGGAAGAAGCATTTATAGGTATACAAATAAATAGTTTATTCTCGAATTACTCGAGGCACACCAAAGCAGGCTTGATCAAAATTTACAGACAGTTATGCTCCACACCAAACGTTGCCAAGTATATAATCTGCAGTGGCCGAAATTTATGAAGTCTGCAGAAATAGAAGAATTAATCATTAGGAAACAGGGTTGTCAGTGGATGAGGAATATTTTTGATCATGTGTGTATAAACCGTAAAGGCCCTATACAGGTAGTGGAGACAGTAGATATAGACAAAGTATCATTTCTTGTACGCATCGAGAAAGTAGTGAAATATGACTCTAGTAAACTTGCCAGTGTGTTGTTGTGGGTGGTGACTTTATTCAGTGCCGGGTCACATCCGCTAGGTCGCAGTGTTGTTAAGCGGACTTTTGTGACTGTTTATAGGGAGAACGCTTGCCGTGCAAAAACCCACCACTGGCTGGAACACTGCAGCAAATCCTTGTGAAAGGTAATGTACAACTGGCGGAACACCTTACGGACCGATTTACCACCGGGTTAGTAGCAGTCAATTGATCCAATTTCCTCTGTTGGCTGACCAAGTAGCTTAGTCAGGGCTCGCCATACTCGTTAAGGCCGGTAGTGGAGGACGAATCCTAACTAATAGGATGAATAAGTTTGCAGATAAGTAGAAATTTCAGAATATCTTGGGCATGCTTTTTCTGCTTCTGGATACATTTCCTAAGTGTGAGGACTTCGTGTCCAGTTATCCACACTGCACATCAGTCCTTGAGGTGGTGAGTGAAGTTGAGTCATGTTGAGGTAGAGCCATGGTCCAGGTGGGTCCTTATCGGTTATTTCGTCACGTCTTAGGCGCAAACGCAGTTTCTCAGTCCAATCCCGGATCCTTAAGAAGTTCCCAACTTCGGAAAAATGGGAAAGAGAGGAACGAGCGAGGGTACCTCGCAACGAACAGTCGTGGAACCAAGCATTGTGTAAGTTCTACGTCATGACATTTAGACTTGAGACAAACTGACGTATAATATGCAACATATACTATGCTGAAAGTGTCTTTTGATCACGCAACAACAAATAATGGCCGCGTGGGTGGATTGCTGTCATCTACAAAGAGATCAGTCGCGTCGTCCTGGAAGTAATCCAAGTAGTAACAGTTTACTGTGATGGAACTAAAATGTGGGGACAGAGAAAAGTGGGTTCAAAGTGGCGCCGATTGAATGGTGAATGAACAGCAGGATATCAGTCTAAATCACTATGAAGCGCAGAATAAATAAGCATCATTAGTTTGCGACGAGTCAAAGAATGTTCATTAACGATAAAAGAACGAGAACATAGGAGTCGAGGTCGGAGTGACAATATTTCAGTGGATCTAGATATATAAAGACGACAAGCAACAGTGCGTGGGAGGTGCGCAGAGGTATTTTTAAATGGAAGGAATAATATAGTACAATGAACAATGATTTATCACGGGATAAAAGCAAGTGCTTGACACGTCCCGTAGGATGGTAGCGGTGAAAATGAATATGATGCAATTAAAATATGTCTGGGTCATCTATCGAACGTCTGCCGAGATGAATACTTTGATAATTAACATCAGTGTGAAATGAAAAAGAAATTTTGCGCGTAAACATTCAGAAAGACACTGGGGCGCAGTGATAGTTGAGGTAAGGAGTGAGAAAATGAAATATGGTCGCTCACTTAGGTCCATTTGATACATTAGTCCTGTTGAAAACATGCCTGGCGTAATCCACAACAGAGGAGCTTAGGTAACAAAATGTTGGGAGCTGAGAGCAACATCTAATCGTTTTTTGAAAACATCCAGGGTAGGAGAGGATACAACTGAGTCTGGGAGTGCGTTCCATGGTTTGCAAACCCGAAGGGAAAAGTAATTCCGTCGACACTCTAGACGGCTATATTGTTCCTTCAACTTTAAGCAGTTACCCCTGAGCTGCGTGTTGTGGCTAAGTTCCAGCAAATGGCGGCATACGTGGTTGGGGTCACTCAATATCTGATACGCTAATATGAGATCGCCGCGCAGCCTTCGATAACGTCCGCTGAAAATTCCCAGCAACTTCAGCCTTCGGTGGTAAGAGTGACACCGCAGGCCCTTCACGTTCTTTGTTGCTCTCCGTTGTGGTGCCTCTATCGCTTCTAGGTCGCGTTTCAACCAAGGTTGCCAAGCTTGGATTGCGTACTCAACTTGCGGGCGCACGTAGGAATTGAGCATCATTGGGAAGATTGATGGGTCAAATCTCCCGAATGCCCTTCGCAGCATGCCGACTTGCTGGTTGCCTCTTTTGGCAGCTACCTCAGCCTGTTTTGAACAGTTGAGGTCGCTCTGTACGATCACACCAAGATCACGTTCCTGGGAGCTATTCTGCAATTCGTTTGTCCCAAGTATGTAGGTGTAGTTATGTCTATGGCGTAATTGTACTACGCGACATTTGTCTACGTTGAACGGTAGAGCGTTTTGAACTGACCAGTTCGACACTGTGTTAAGATCGTGCTGGAGCCGTTCATGGTCATCCTGTCCTCTGATCCTTCGCCATATCTTGATATCATCAGCGAAAAATAAGAAATCGGAAGTAATTGATCTCGCCAAATCGTTAATGAAGCTTTGTCTCATATAATAAGTCCTATAGTCATAAGTGGAGACCGACAATAGCAAACGTTGAGTCTGTTATGCAACGGTATGTGATGTATAAGAGGCAGTGGATGCCATAATAAGCATACAAGAGAACAAGTCTAATCAAGTGCGGAGGGAAAAATGGTCCGCGCCATCAATATTATGTCTTTGTTGCTAGCTACCTGCGGCTGCAAAAAGCATAAGCTAGGTTGCAGGGAGTAAATAATAACTGAACACCTAGAAAGGAGTGGCTGTGCTCTGACCAGTTGAGATAACATTGCTCGCTAGAAGAGAGCTAAGGAAGGTTCATTGATGAAAAGGCAGCGAACGGACGGATGCAAGCATACAGTGCGGGTGCTGAAGACGTCAGAGAATACGAGACAAAAGCGCAGATAATCAAGTCATACTAGCGTGCTAAGAGAATAGTACCAACTTAGACTGAGCCAGGAAAACCCAGTCGGTGAGTTGAACTGTTGCAAGAGGAAAAGACGAAGACATTGCAGCGGATAAATTATAACTAAACATATAGGAGAGTTAGGCTAAGCGGTGGCTGTGGGCTGACCAGGTGATATAAGATTCATCGCTAGAACATAGTTAAGGATGGTTAATTGATGAAAGGACAGCAAACGAGCAGAATGCAAGCATACATTAAGTTTGTTGAGGATAGCAGAGCATATAAGGCAAGAGCGCATATGCGCGCATATATTCGAGTGATGATAGGGTACTAAGATAATAGTAACAAGATAAACTGAGCCAGGAAAAGCCGATGAGTGAGCTGGACTCCGACATGAGCTGGCGTTGAGTACATTGCAGCGAGTGATGGATGGCTTTCGGGAGCAACTGTGATGCTCAATTCACCTGAGGCATAGCATAATGTTCTTGGGTGTAGCCTGTCACATTCTGCAGTCGAACTTTGGTTTGCTTGCCACATGTGCGAAACCACATGAGTAGTCCTCGCTTCCTGCTCATGGGTGTTTTTCAACCTCCCTTGAATAAAATGACCTGACGTTCAATTTCTCCTCGGGCGTTGGGTAATCGGGTCAGAATTTACTGAGGTGATACTGGAACCCCGGGAAGCAAAACCCAATGACCAACCGACACACGTTACACCGCACTCAAATCCGTCATACATTGTCTTAATGTTGACTAGCCGTGAACAGCTTGTGTTTGCTGTGGCTGTCCTGGATCGAATTGCATCGCGTGATCATTCGATGATCATTGTGAACCTTTAGCTATTGCTGCTATACTCCCATCCTTTGGAGTCATCTTACAACTACTGGAAAACTGACTTCGATTAACAATGGACAATGATTTAGCACCGGTAAATAGTAGGTACTTGCCATGTCCCATAGGAGGATTTCAGTGAAGATTATCGTTGAATGGATCAACGAATAAGTAAATCGTCATTTTAAGCATCTACCAATTTAAATGCGCCGCTGCATAAGGATAGTTTAAATTGGGAATGGGATGTGCATATACGAAATAGTAAAGCGAGCTGTTCTAGTTCACTAAATGCCTGCGTAATTATAACGGCAACGACAACACTCACTCGTGTTTTGCTTCCTTTGACAGATGCGATAGGTGAATCCAGTTTACGTACCCTTGTGCGACAGAATAAGGATACCTCTGCATGTATCAACAGGCCAGGTTGCGGAGAGGGCTGCTAAGCCCATGGCTTGGTTTGCGTAATTTCGTCCTCCAAGGGAAACGGAATAAATCAGATAATGCAAGTTGAAAAGCGTTTCATCAAGGTGTTTTTTGAACAGCGTTACTGTAGGGTTACGTGAGCCGGAAGGCCGTTCTAGGCACAGGACATCCAGAGGGAGAAAACATTTCATCGATTATCGAGTCGACAGTAACTCGTAGCCAGTTTGAGCTACTGCCTTCTCAAGTTCGTATTGTGGCTCTGACGCAACAGAATGCGGCATGGGTAACTTGGGTTCGTCAGTATTAAGTAAACCATGATGAGGACTCCTCGCGTATTTCGATATCCAACGCTGTATGCTCCCAGAGGCTGCAGTCTGCCCTGGTAGGTGAGATGAAACAATCCTCTAACTAGCTTGGCTGCTGTATCCTTTGGTGCCTTAACTCGCGCTTGCGTCAGTGACTTCAGGCTTGGATCGCATTTCCACTTTGAGCCTCACATAGACGATCAGCATTTGCGTAAACATTGATGGTCCGAACGTTCCCGAAGCCCTCCGTAAGGGTCTGTAGTGGACTCGGACCCAAAGAGAAACAAAGATGAATAAATGATGATCAGAAATGACAAGACTCACAGAAGGGTTCCGACGTGGGTTAGAAGTCCAACCACATAAAACTTCCTAGTCCTCTTGCGTCAGCCACTCCGATGGATGACAAACGACGATGGTGAAACCAGTTGAGACGGAACGAGATCTGTAGATGAATATTGCTCTAGGTTAGAACGTAGTGACCGACAATGCCATAAAATCCGTGGCACAAGAACACAGAGAGAACACGCCGATTTGCCCGCGTGGTTCAAAAAGTGTGTTATTTATCAATCAAAACAAGTATACAAGGTTAATGTACAAGAATTGGTTGTAATAGGAAAGGAATGTACAATGAAAGATAAGTAAATTTACAGGCGCTACAGAACTCCCCCCCTAGAGTGTTGGAAAGAGAGAAAACGCTCGATAGTATTATGGTGTGTAGTCGCGGAAACGCACAGGAGTTTTGTTAGCCCTACCAGAATGAGTATGTGTTGTAGGGGGTTGTGGTAAACAGGTAGAGTCTGTAGGCGTAGTTGTCGTTGGATGCATAGGAGTACATTCGGTACGAGGATCAGTAGCAGAGGAGGATGAGTGTGAGAAAACCGGAGTGGAGCTGGAACAATCATCCAGGTAGGCAACTTTCAAAAGATCGAGACTGACAGAATCAGGCGTGCCGTTACGATCGACAACGTAATACTTGTCATGTCGCGAAATCACTTTGAATGGCCCTTCATACGGTGGTTGCAGGGGCTTGCGAACAGCATCAACGCGAGCGAATACGTAGGGGCATGAATGTAAATCCTTATGAACTTGAGGTATGCGTGATGTCCTTCTCGTCGGCGTTGGCTGGAGCTGACTCATATGATGTTTAAGCCGGGCGACAAATGAAGTGGGATCAGATTCACCGGTGATTCTGGAATCGATGATCATCTCACCAGGAAGTCGGAGCGTTTTACCGAAGGTAAGCTCAGCAGGAGAACAGCCGATGTCTTCCTTGCTTGTGTTGCGTATACTGAGCAGTATGATAGGTAAGGCTTCGTACCAGGATGTAGCGCTGGCTGTTAAAGCTGCCTTCAACTGTCTATGGAAACGTTCCACCAAACCATTAGAAGCAGGGTGATATGCGGTAGTGCGTAAGTGGTTGCATCCCATGAGGCGGTTTAAGTCACGAAACAAGGTGGACGTGAACTGTGATCCTCTATCAGTGGTAATGGTCGCAGGTACACCAAAGACAGATGCCCACGATTCAACGAAAGTGTGAGCGACAGTTTCGGCAGAGGTATCACGCAATGGGACTGCATGCGGCCATCTTGTGAAACGATCAACACAAGTCAATAAGTGCGTAAAACCGTTTGAAGGAGGCAATGGTCCAACTATTTCCAGGGGAACGTGTTTGAAACGCGCGTCTGGAAGTGAGAAACTGCCTGGAGTGGTAATGGTATGACGATGAACTTTACTCTTTTGGCATTGAATACAGGATTTTGCCCATTGTCTGGTGTCAGTATTCATGTTTGGCCAAATATAGCGATCCGTGATGAGCTTAACGGTAGAACGGATGCTCGGATGGGAGAGGCCATGAAGATGATCGAAAATTTTCCGCCGGTACGACAATGGGACGTATGGACGCGGCTTACCGGTGGAAATGTCACAATGTATTTTCGAATCACAGTGAAGCAAGGGTAACTGGACGAACTTTAGTGCTTTGATATTGCGAACAGACTCGAAATCAGAGTCAGTGATTTGTGCAGCAGCAATGTTCTCTAAATGGATGGACGATGTCGACAGTTGGTGAATGTCGGTGCGGGATAACGCGTCAGCGACAATGTTGCCTGGCCCCTCGATGTAGTGGATGGCAGAGGTAAACTGCAAGATATAATCAAGATGCCTTGTCTCCCGAGGAGAATAGCGATCAGCTGGCGAGTTAAATGCGTAGACAAGTGGCTTATGGTCAGTTAGAACGATGAAGTGGCGTCCTTCGAGGATGTGGCGGAAGTGCTTAATGGCGAGGTAAACAGCAAGAAGTTCACGGCCGAACGTGCTGTACCTGGTTTGAGCCGGCTGGAGCTTCCGTGAGAAGAAGGACAGAGGCTGGACTTCGTGATCTATGACCTGTTGTAAAACGGCTCCGACGGCTGGTTGCGACGCGTCGATTTTAAGTACTAACCTGGTGCTGGCGTCTGTGTTCAGATGACTCAGCGAAGTCGCGGTTGCTAGCGTTTGTTTGGCATTTTCGAAAGCAGCTAGAGCGTCGGGTGACAGAATTAGCTTTCTCGGGTTACGCTGCAGTAAATCGGTAAGCGGTTTTAGGACATCGGAACAGTTAGCGATAAAACGACAGTAGTAGTTAATGATACCGAGGAAACGTCGGAGGCTCTTTATGGACTGAGGCACAGGGTAGTCGGTGATCGCAGTGACCTTGGCCGGAAGTGGACGTATACCTGTGGAGTCGATGTGATGTCCAAGAAAATCGCTGCTAGGCATGCCAAAAATGCACTTAGCAGGGTTGATTGTGACACAAAAATGAGCTAGACGTTGGAAAACCTGGTGTAAATGAGACAGATGTTCCTCTTCGGTTGCGCTGGCCACCAAAATGTCGTCGATATAGGCGAAGACAAAATCAAGACCACGAAGGACTTGGTCAATAAATCGCTGAAAGGTCTGGGCAGCGTTTCGGAGACCAAACGGCATACGGAGAAACTCGTAAAGACCGAATGGCGTCGTGATTGCGGTCTTAGGTATGTCTTTTGAGGCCATCGGGATTTGGTAATACGCGCGGACTAGATCAATTTTAGAGAAAAGGCGTTTCCCGTATAGATTCATGGAAAATTCATGGACGTGGGGAATTGGGTATTTGTCTGGAACAGTGGCATTATTTAGAGCGCGATAGTCGCCGCATGGTCGCCAATCCTCTGTGGATTTCTTTGAAACCATGTGAAGTGGGGATGACCATGGGCTATTCGATGGACGAATAATGCCTAAATTCATCATGGGTTGAAATTCAGATTTGGCAATGGCGAGTTTGTCGGGAGCAACACGTCGTGGTCTGGCGGTGACAGGATTGCCTTTAGTTTCGATGTGATGGCGGATTTCGTGTTTGGGCTGAAAGTCGTCGCTGATCGGTTGATAAATGGACGGAAACTTGCGCAGAAGAGCAGTAAACTTATTGTCGGAAGGCAGAGCCAAAGGAACGCCAATAGAGTCGATAGTGAGGACTTTGCCGGAGTCAGTAAGTGAGGTGACGCTATCACGGAGTTTCCTGTTTCCGAGATCGACGATGATGCCAAACTTCGTCAAGAAATCGATGCCAAGAATGGGTTTCTGAACGTCGGCGATTAAGAAAAGCCAAGGTAGTCGACGTCGGAGTCCCAGATCTAGGGTTAACAGTTTCTGACCGTACGTCTGAATTTTCATACCATTGGCCGCCTGGAGTGTGACATGCCCCGGTGAAAGTTGGTGTTTGTGTGTACCTACGGGTATGACGCTAACTTCGGCACCCGTGTCGACGAGAAAACGGTAGCCGGTTGAGTTGTCGAACATGTGGAGAAGGCGACTATGGTGTTGGCCAGCGGCAGCTGTCGCCATTACTGGCTGGCCGGCGAGTTTCCCTGTTGGTCCTGTAAGCGAAAGGCTTTAGGGTGCGAACACCACGGCCTACAGTTCCGTGCAGCATCCCTAAATCGTTTGTGAAAATAACAGAAACGATTCAGTTGGTCACGGTTGGAGGGTAGAGCACGTGTGTTACGGCCAGGTGATACACTTCGACGGCGGTTAAGACGTTTGGTGATGACGGAAACTTGGGCGGTTAACTGTTCAATCTGGTTCTGCAGCCTATCCATTACAGATGTACTTTCAAACGCGTTAGTAGGCTGCGAGACCTGATTAATGGGATGCTTGAAAAAGCATTCATGCACCTTGTCAGCTAGTTCAGCCAACTTATCAAGCGTAGTTTCATCACCTTGGACGGACAAAACTAGGACGGTATTAGGTGGTAGACATTTAGTCCAAAGTTGGCGCAGGACTGAGTCATCAACTTTGTAGCTACCAACTAAAGTTCTCATGTGTCGCAGTAACTGAGATGGGGAGCGGTCGCCAAGTTCAACACCAGATAGGAGTTGCTTTAAGCGAGACTTGTCTGAAGCGGTCGTGCGTTTTAACACAGCAGCTTTAAGGGTATCGTAAGGAAATTCTGTTGGCATTGGGTCTAGGATGTCGATCACCTCAGTGGCAATATCCGTAGGGAGCTGAGTAGCCACATAGGAAAACATAGTCTCTTGTGTAGTAATCCTACGGAAACGGAAATATGCCTCAATTTGCGTGAACCAAACGCGGGGATTAGATGCACCAAAAGCAGGTAAATTAAAGGAAATATGGTTTTCACAGGGAACCGTACTCGAACTAGGTTTGGATTCCATAGTAGTCGTGCAAAAAAGAATATTGGGAGTTCTGAGCTTACAAAAAAATGAAGTACTAAGAAAAATTTCGGGGTCACCAATTATGTAGTGGACTCGGACCCAAAGAGAAATAAAGATGAATAAATGATGATCAGAAATGACAAGACTCACAGAAGGGTTCCGACGTGGGTTAGAAGTCCAACCACATAAAACTTCCTAGTCCTCTTGCGTCAGCAACTCCGATGGATGACAAACGACGATGGTGAAACCAGTTGAGACGGAACGAGATCTGTAGATGAATATTGCTCTAGGTTAGAACGTAGTGACCGACAATGCCATAAAATCCGTGGCACAAGAACACAGAGAGAACACGCCGATTTGCCCGCGTGGTTCAAAAAGTGTGTTATTTATCAATCAAAACAAGTATACAAGGTTAATGTACAAGAATTGGTTGTAATAGGAAAGGAATGTACAATGAAAGATAAGTAAATTTACAGGCGCTACAGGTCTACGGCTTTGACTGGCTCTTTTTGGTAACTTCTTAGCGTGTCTCCAGCAGCCATGTTCGTCCTGACAATCACTGAGGTAAGTTTCCTGGGTAGCAAATGGCAACTGATGTTCCCAAAGTCGATTTTTATGGATAAGCTGATAGAGTATGCTTACGACTTTGCGCTTTGCTACTTTGAACTGGATCCGGTTTTCAGATGACCACGTATAAGCTCTGTCTAGATCGCTCTGCAATGTCGTGTGATCATCCGCTATCCTGCTATCATGCCAAATTTTGACATGATTTGCAAACAGTAAGAACTTTGACTGCGGCACACTGGCAAGATCGTCAACGAAAGCTAGGTCCCAGTACCGAGCCCAGTGAGACCCCACACTGGCCGTCAATTGGGTCGGAAATGGATATGCTTACTCTCACATTCAGCTAACGTTGATTGAGGAAGTTGCATATCTAACCGAACACAGGAGCACCGATTCCATCGCTTCGAAGCTTTTGTGGGTGAATGCGGTGGTCTAAACGGTCGCGCGGTTTCGAGAATTCCAGATAGACTACGCGACTGCCACTCTTGCATCGGCTGACTCATTTCAGCTTGCTCGGGCTAGAAAAATGTTTGAGGTGCAAGACCCATTTCGGCGGAATACATGCGGCTGTGAGACTAACACGTTGTTGCTCTCAAGGTATCCTTTGAGTGCCTTTGCGATTATCCCAACCATTACCTTGGATAAACCTGGGAGGAGAGTGCTTGTGTGCTGGTTGGAGAGCTCAGCACGTTTACCACTTTTTTAATTAGGAGTGACTAATCCATGTTTTCACATTGTTGGAGCCTTCATTTCGTCGAGACTTTGAAAGACCCTAGATATTGGTTCAGCAAGGTCCACGGCCGCTGTCTTGAAGGGCTTCGGTTTGATGTCGTCCACGTTATGTGAGCAGTGCACGCGCAATGGCATCAGCCTTGTCATCACATCGGCGGCCGTGAAAGACACGTGGTTTAACCCCGGCGGCGGCGGGAGCTGTGTCAAAAGGGAGAAATTTATGATTCACTGCCAAGTGTGGCTGCAGTGTTGGCAAAGTACGTTTTTGGCATCTTGTGTAGTTTGCACATTACCATCGGTTGCACCTAAAAGCGGGATCCCGCGCTGCACTGCGGAGCTTGTTGACGTATTTATATAGCAACGTGGGATTTGTACTGAATTTCGCCGCTAACTTCTGTTGGTGTTGAAGTTTTTTCGCGAAACAACTTGAAGCAGTGGTTTCGTTTATTTCTGTAAGCACCCTAGGTTAGGTTACTTAGACAGACTTTGCAAGTGCGCCAGGCTGAATCCATCAAGGCCACGCATTTTCCAGTACGGCTCCTCAGGAACGAGTTCAAGTTCTTCGGGAAAATATCGTACTTTCTGGCGCAGTTGCCACTATCTCGGTGAAGAAGTGACAAACACCATCCAAACGACATCGAGCGATTGCTCGGCTAGAAAAGATCGGTCGGTTTCTTGAACGAGGTTGGACAACATATCATTGTGTATAACGACCGTTTTCCACGTTGTTCGCATTGATGTACTCCGAGTAACAGGTGTAACTAAAGAGTAACATAGCGCGATTGCTACGGCCAAGCGGAGCATCTACGGTTACCTTATCGACCAGTAGTTTCTCATTGGTATGCGCTTGGTCCAAAACAAATGGCGTATCGCCCGGTCGGAATCGCGTGTGAAGAATGACATGGTTGTACAGTGGTACATCGGCAACCATCTCTTACGAGTAAGCCTTCAGTTTTTCGCTGTGCAATGCTGGAACTTTGATTAAATGCAGGTTATAGTCCCTCACAAGAAGGAAATGACTGTGTGATTACTTCAGGGTCGCTTCGTCGCAGCAGCTAGGCACTGGTCCATTTCCAAGCTGGATATTGGTAGGTACACTATTGCTATTGATACACTATTGCTAGTAAACACACATCACCACGTCTTAGGTGCACACCAAATAAGTAAATAGATATATTTCTAGACTGGTTAGGTGCTCGCTAGTAAGCGGTCAGTTCAATATTTACATTAATCCCATGCTCTTGCACTTTAGTGTGAACATTGTGAGCATATTTAAGTTAACTGGTGAGTAGCAGGATTTTTAAATATAATATTTTAAGGTATTCATCCCAAATGCTATGGATTTAGCGTCTAGCGTGAGGACGTCATCGCCTCCCAGGCTAGCCACTGTCAGTGACAGTGGAAGATAGGTGGTGTTATATTCCACTTAGCTTGCAAATTATGTAGCTCAGCCAACGTCCCCCATGGCTCAGTGGCTTAAGCTGCTGGCTGGTTGGCACCTGCCTCTAGCGAAGATGGGTTGGATCCCCAGTAGGGGACCGAGGAACTGCGCACCACCGACGTCCTTCAATAAGACGAAACGCGTCTGGTGCTTTTCCGGACTAGCTGAGCTATGTTGCTAGTGAACTAACGGGATGAATACCTTACAAGAGTAGTGTGAGCATATGTTATTTGTTGGCATTAACGAATGGATATGCTTAGTTGCGTTTACAGCTGAGGTGGTTGTACGCGCCCACGTTGAAATTTTCTAACTTTTTCAAGCGAGTTTGTGCTTCTTAATTTTGTTTGTTGTGTAAGTTGCGCAGAGCCGTATGTTGTACATGCATTCTTTGGAAACAGGATCCGATTCACCACGAACATCACTATAAATGCTTTGGACTATTTATGCACGCTCAGTCGTCACGCTTAATGGTGCGCACATAGAAAGAAATAAGAGCGGCAGAATTATAAGGGACAAGAAAAGGTTAAAACTGATTTATAGAAATGCAACTAAAAATGAAACACGTTTGTTAAGAGACATACTAAGGTGGCATACTTAAATAGAATAATACAAATTAGCAAAAATATAACCAAAAGTCCTTGCGCTAACTTTGATCTCTGGCGATAAAATTAAACCTGCGTAAATCTCCGAACAAAAGTAAAACCTTTACTAAGGCGACAGTGTCGCGAAACGCAGTACAAAATAAACTGCTCAGAACAACTTTTGACCGCTGATTACGCCAAAAGCAAAAGCAATGCCACACATGCAGCAGGTCGCGAGTTATTCGCGATCGAATGGCGGCTTGCGAATAACGTCATCACGGTTTTCGATTTCTGATTTGCAAACAGATAAATGAAAAGAAAATGTAAACTCTGGCGAAGCGTTATAAGTTCTAAATTCACATAACTATTCAGAAATGCTCTAAATAGCCTGAATTACCCCGCAATAACTAGATACGATGTAAGTGGCCAAAAAGCAAACTTTTTAGGCGTACATAACAAATATAGGCAAATAATCGCTAATGTTTCGCGAAAACACTAGAAATACGGTAAAGAATGTTATATAAGCAAGGGTCTTCAGGACAACTTATAATTAGCCCACGGTCACAAGGCCTCAGTGTACCATTTTCAGTGGATACTGAGCCGCCTAAACCACTATGTATATATTATTCAGTATATTTTTATGCCTTAAGTGGTTTCAAAGTTTATATTAAGACTGCATGAGCTAGATCTACCTAAATAATACAGGAGACCTTTAAGATAATTTGAAACTTCTAGGTATAAAAGACACATTTTCGTTAGAGAAATATCGTAAGTTTTATCTCTTAGAGTCGATTTTCTATATCCATAAGTCTATGTCAACAACTCCGATGAGCTAGAGAAGCCTGTCGCTAATAATAAAGAAATGAGTTTCGGAAAAGTTAGCAAAAGGCTTCGGGGTGCATTCTATTTGTGTCTTCATTGGTGGGCCATTAATAACTCTGCTTCTAGAGGTTGAGCTTACTCGAACATGAAGGATGGTTGTGACTTATGTATTCACACACACAATTGTGCATCTGTCTGCTTGATTTTGAGCTATTTCTCTCAAATTTTAAGTTCTGAAGCGAGTTCCAGCGGTGTTCATCCAGGTGTCAATGTGAACTAATACTGTAATGTCGCAACAGCTAGTTCCTTGGTGGTTTTCATGGTGTGAGCTGTTCTAATACTCTTAGTAAACAGTGCTAAGGTTATGCAAGAGTAGAAAAGTACGTAAAAAGTGTGAGCTGGTTATTCACTCACCATTAGGCATAACGCATGGTAGGCTTTGGAGCCAGCTAAAAGATAACTAACGCACGGGCGGCCAAAATAAGGCGAAGTGTTTGTCAGGAGGTTCTTAATGTCCAGATAGCTTGTGTGACATGTGCCTCTGCAGCTGGTTAGCCTTCGTGTCAGTGAAATGGAACTCTCAAATGAGAATGCTGTACTAGCAAAAACAGTTAAAGAAAAGGTTTTTGTTTTCATGATGCCTGTCCACTAGTGTGTAGCGGTCTGTAGATTCCCAGGTTCGCCCGTGTAAAAATCTAGCAAACATTATTCCGTTGTACACCTAGGGGACCGGTGTGGGTTATTGAACTTATTGCTGAGTTCTGCTGCTTGACTTGCTCATCGCCATTTTTGCTTGGCGCTCGCTTTTCGGTTCCAACTCGCGACTACACTTTGTGCTGTATATCCTCCGTTCCTCTAGCTGGAGCGTCAGCGGTGTCATTTTCTTATAGCTAATTAACAGGGATTTGTTCACTGTACTTATAACTGTTTTTCTGCAACCCGATCTGCCTTTACGAATCGCTCTCTGGGCACCCGCTACAGGCTATTCACTAAACCGGTGACCCTGACTTCGGCTGAAATTCAAAGCCGGCTATCCCAAATATTACTCCGGTGAGCTCGTTCCAAGTATATTTCCTATTTTCGGTTTATTTTTGCATACAGTGGCTTATATATGACGTCATTTTTAAAAACGTGGAATTTGTAGACCCTAATGTAGAGTTTCTCCTTAGCGTTGTATCTCTCTTTGTGCCACCTCCTTCGGACATACATTCACTTTTGTGGGTTGCTTATCTTAGTGCTGTGTTTTAAAACCACAGCATCACCTTCGAATACGCGAAGTATAACAAACTCATGTGCTATCCCCAAGTAGGTATCAGTGCAGGTTCGATACGTTATCATTTCTCACACCGAAAATCGCTAGGAGACTGTCAAGTAGGCTACGATTAAGCGTGTCATGCCCTTCTGTGAAAGTTAGCCTGTAGCAGCTTTTCAGGGATCTGCAGCTGGGTGACATATTGCCCCTAACCCTGCTACGAGCGATGCAGCTACTCCTTGGTTCCTTAACCATGGACGAGATTTTACTTCGCGAACCATGTCTACAGCGGCTACCTGAAAGCACGCAAGCGGTTCCTGCTAGCGTGTGCTTCGTTTCGCTTACCCAACTAGCAAATTTAGCAGATGGAAACATTGAACGATCACAGCCACAATCCGATGGTAGCAAACTCACTGCCGTGGCGTCTCAGGGCACTTCTACCACCGGCTGACAGTCAATTATAGAAGTCCTGCAAACACAATTTGCGACACTTAGTCGCCAGCTTACTATGAACAGCTTACTATGAACCGTCGTCATCGTAGCCGATCAAAATGGCTTTTTAAACATTCCAAGTCCAACCACAGGCAGGTTTGCTGTTGGTGCCATCAACGTTTTGGTACCGCAGCTGGCAAATGTAGCAAATCTTGCAACTTCACCGCGAAGCAGAGAAACTTCTCGGCCGGCCAGTAACGGTGACCGACGCGACCGGCCAACACCAAAGTCGCGTCATTCGCGTTAGGGAGTGAACCCGACTCCGAGTCCCTAATCGATACTGAAGCCAAAGTTAGCGTTATACCCCGCCGCTCATTGTACACCTTGGCGACCGGTGTGGCTTCTTGAACTTATTGCCGAGTTCTTAATGCTTAACTTGTTCATCGCCGTTTCTGCTTGGAGCTCCTTTTTCTGTTGCAACACGCGATTGCCTTATGTGCTGTACATCCTCCGTTCCTCTAGCTAGAGTGTCAACGATGTCGTTTTTTATAGCTAAATAACAGGGAATCTTATACTATGCCAAAATGTTTCCATACAAATCGATCTGCCTTTTCGAGTCGTTCTCTGGGATCCCACTACAGGCTATTCAATAAAAGTGTTGCCAATAGTGTTATGCACATGTATAACAGGTAAATGAGCAATCAACCATGATTTATCATGAGTAAAAAAGCATATGCTTGAGAAGTCCCGTAGGATGGTTTGAGTAAAAGTTAAAATTTAAAGGATCCTCGAATATGTAAACCGTTATTTAAAGCGTTTACCGACTCAAATGCACTACTGCATAGCGATAGTTTGAAGTGGGGATGGGATGTACACGCGCAAAATATTATAGAGATCTGTGATAGTTCCGTAAGTGCGTAAGAAATAAAAAGGGAAACGACAACGCTCACTCGTTTGTTTCTTCATTTGACAGAGGTTGTATGTTAATTCAGTTTAGGTACATCCACGTTGATGACCTGGACACTTCTGCATGTATCCTTACCGCCACGTTGCGGAGAGGGCCGCTAAGCAAATGTTAGGTTTGCGTTATTTCGTCCTCTAAGTGGAACGGACTAAAATCAACTAATGCAAGTTTGAAAGCGTTTCATCAAGGCCCTTTTTGAACAGTGTTAATGTAGGGGTAAGGATAACGTGAGTCCGAAGTCATTTCAGGCACGGGACACACGGGGAGAAAAGGTTTCGTCCACCATCAAGTCGACTGTAGTGCGTAGCCAGTTTGGGCTGGTGGCCTATCAGGTTGGTATTTTGGCTCAGATGCAACAGACTGCGACATGGGTGAGTTGGGTTCGTCAGTATTAAGTAAATCACGGTTAAGTCTCCTCGCTGACGTCTATTTACCACAGAACAATCTCAGGGACTGAAGTCTGCATTGCTAGGAGAGATGAAAGAACCCTCTGACAAATGTGATCGCTCTAAGTTGTGGAGCA
>OX104063.1:227109803-227141843 GCA_944474145.2 Dicrocoelium dendriticum
AACAGGCCAGGTTGCGGAGAGGGCCGCTAAGCCCATGGCTTGGTTGGCGTGATTTCGTCCTCTAAGGGAAACGGAATGAATCCAATAATGCGAGTCGAAAAACGTTTCATCAAGGTGTATTTTGAACAGCGTTGCTTTAGGGTTACGTGAGTCTGGAGGCCGTTCCAGGCACGGGACACCCAGAGGGCGAAAACATTTCGTCGACTATCGAGTCGACAGTAACTCGTAGCCAGTTTGAGCTACTGCCTTCTCAAGTTGCTATTGTGGCTCTGATGCAATAGAATGCGGCATGGATAACTTGGGTTTGTCAGTATTAAGTAAACCATGATGAGGACTCCTCGCGTATTTAGATATCCACCACTGTATGCTCCCAGGGACTGCAGTCTGCCCTGGTAGGAGAGAGGAAACAATCCTCTAACTAGCTTGGTTGCTGTATCCTGTGGTGCCTTAACTGCAGTGACGTCGCGCTTGCGTCAGTGACGTCAGGCCTGAATCGCATGTTCCATGTGGGGCCTCACATAGACGATCAGCATTTGCGTTCATATTGATGGCCCGAACGTTCCGGAAGCGCTCCGTAAGAGTCTACGATTTTGACTGGCTCTTTTTGATGACTTCTTAGCGTGTCTCCAGCAGCCAAGTTCGTCCTAACAATCACCCTGTGGTAAGTTTCCTGGGTAACACATTGCAACTGATGTTTCCAAACTCGATATTTATGGATAAGCTGATAGATTATGCTCAATACTTTGCGCTTTGCTATTTTGAACTGGAGCCGGTTTTCGGATAACCACGTATAAGCTCTGTTTAGATCGCTCTGCAATGCTATGTGATCATCCGCTGTCCTGCTATTATGCCAAATTTTGACATTATCTGCAAATAATAAGAAATTTGACTGCAGTACATTGGAAAGCTCGTCAATGAAAGCTAGGCCCCAGTACCGAGCCCAGTGAGACCACACTGGCCGTCAATTGGGTCGGAAATGGAACTGCTTACTCTCACATTCAACTAACGTTGATTGAGGAAGTTGCATAGCTAACCGAACACAGGAGCACCGATCCCATCGCTTCGAAGCTTTTGTGGGTGAACGCGGTAGTCTAAACAGTCGCGCGGTTTCGAGAATTCCAGATGGACCACGCGACTGCCACTCTTGCATCGGCTAATTCATTTCAGCTTGCTCGGGCTAGAAAAATGTTTGAGGTGCAAGGACCCATTTCGGCGGAATACATGCGGCTGTGCGACTAACACGTTGTTGCTCTCAAGGTACTCCCTTGAGTGCCCTTTGCGATTATCCCAACCATTACTTGGATAAACCTGGGAAGAGAGTGCTTGTGTGCTGGTTGGAGAGCTCAGCACGTTTACCACTTTTTTAATTAGGAGTGACTAATCCATGTTTTCACATTGTTGGAGCCTTCATTTCGTCGAGACTTTGAAAGACCCTAGATATAGGTTCAGCAAGGTCCACGGCCGCTGTCTTGAAGGGCTTCGGTTTGATGTCGTCCACGTTATGTGAGTAGTGCATGCGCAATGGCATTAGCCTTGTCATCACATCGGCGGCCGTGAAAGACACGTGGTTTAACCCCGGCGGCGACGGGAGCTGTGTCAAAAGAGGGAAATTTATGATTCGCTGCCAAGTGTGGCTGCAGTGTTGGCAAAGTACGTTGGTCGCACCTTGTGTAGTTCGCACATTACCATCGGTTGCACCTAAAAGCGGGATCCCGCGCTGCACTGCGGAGCTTGTTGACGTTTGTATATAGCAACGTGGGATTTGTACTGAATTTCGCCGCTAACTTCTGTTGGTGTTGAAGTTTTGTTCGCGAAACAACTTGAAGCAGTGGTTTCGTTTATTTCCGTAAGCACCCTAGGTTAGGTTACTTAGACAGACTTTGCAAGTGCGCCAGGCTGAATCCATTAAGGCCACGCATTTTCCAGTACGGTTCCTCAGGAACGAGTTCAAGTACTTCGGGAAAATATCGTACTTTCTGGCGCAGTTGCCACTATCTCGGTGAAGAGGTGTCAAACACCATCCAAGCGACATCGAGCGATTGCTCGGCTAGGAAAGATCGTTCGGTTTCTTGAACGAGGTTGGACAAGATATCATTGTGTATAACGACAGTTTTCCACGTTGTTCGCATTGATGTACTCCGAGTAACTGGTGTAACTAAAGGAGTAACATAGCGCGATTGCTACGACCAAGCGGAGAATCTACGGTTACCTTATCGGCCAGTGGTTTCGCATTGGTATGCGCTTGGTCCAAAACAAATGGCGTATCGCCCGGTCGGAATCGCGTGTGAAGAATGACATGGTTGTACAGTGGTACATCGGCAACCATCTCTTACGAGTAAGCTTCCGATTTTTCGCTGTGCAACTGCTGGAACTTTGATTACATGCAGGTTATAGTCCCTCACAAGAAGGAAATGACTGTGTGATTACTTCAGGGTCGCTTCGTCGCAGCAGCTAGGCACTGGTCATTTCCAAGCTGGATATGGTGGTACACTATTGCGATTGATACACTGTTGCTAGTAAACACACATCACCACGTCTTGGGTGCACACCAAATAAGTAGATAGATATATTTTTAGACTGGTTAGGTGCTCGCTATTAAGGGACCAGCTCAATATTTACATTAGTCCCATGCTCTTGCACTTGAGGGCGAACATTATGAGCATATTTAAACTAACTGGTGAGTAGCAGGATTTTTAGATACAATATTTTAAGGTATTTATCCCAAATGCTATGGATAAAGCGTCTAGCGTGAGGACGTCATCGCCTCCCAGGCTAGCCACTGTCAGGGACAGTGGAAGATAGGTGGTGCTATATCCCACTTAGCTTGCAAATTATGTAGCTCAGCCAACGTCCCCCATGGCTCAGTGGCTTAAGCTGCTGGCTGGTTGGCACCTGCCTCTAGCGAAGATGGGTTGGATCCCCAGTAGGGGACCGAGGAACTGCGCACCCCAGACGTCCTTCAATAAGACGAAACGCGTCTGGTGCTTTTCCGGACTAGCTGAGCAATGATTGCTAGAGAAACCTAACGGATGAATACCTTACCAGAGTTAGTGTGAGCATGATGTTATATGTTGGCAGGTTTGCTGTTGGTGCCATCAACGTTTTGGTACCGCAGCTGGCAAATGTAGCAAATCTTGCAACTTCACCGCGAAGCAGAGAAACTTCTCGGCCAGCCAGTAACGGTGACGGACGCGACCGGCCAACACCAAAGTCGCGTCATTCGCGTTAGGGAGTTAACCCGACTCCGAGTCCCTAATCGACACTGAAGCCAAAGTTAGCGTTATACCCCGCCGCTCAGATGAGACCGTCTCACCCTCGCCGACCAAGCTGCGTGCCGCCAATGGCACACCAATCGTAACTTTCGGCGTAAGGCTGCTAACACTCGAGTTGATCCTCCGGCGAACCTTTCGCTGGCCTCTCATAGTAGCAACCGTGCCTTTCGCCACCACAGGCATAGACTTCCTTCAACGCTTAGACCTCCTCTATGCTAAAAGGAAGAAACCGATAGACTCAAGGACAAGCTCAGTGTTATCGGGACTATCGCCAGTGTGGTTGCTATGCTTCCCATTCGTGTCCTACATCAAGCTTAACAGCCTGCGCCATCAGAGCTAGCACCGCAACCTCAAACCATTCAGTTTGTTCCAGCGGAACCTACGGGATCAACCGACAACACTCCTACTCGCCGTCCTATCTATCGACGCAGCAGGAAGTTTAAATCAGTTCGTGTTACGGACTTTGTTAGCAGTTGCTATTTCACATGGGACGTGCCTTTGACATTTTCTTGTTCTTATCAAACGTTTTCAAATATCCACAAAAATGAGCAAAACGTTTTGAAACTAGGTAAAATGAGCAAAACCTTTTGAACACCGAAAAACAGCTTTGCTAGTTTTTCGCTTTGTACTGTTTTGCATATTGCCATGCATTTACGCTGCCATTACATTTTGCTTTCCTTATACACCGTCGGTTGGTTGCAACTTGGTTTCACTTTTGTCTGCATCTCCGCACGTCAACTGGTAGTTTAATGAACTTCCTTCTTAACTGCCTACGTGAACTTTACTAACTGACCCCCCACCAACAATTTGTACCGGTTCGACACTGTAGGGAGGACACTGTTGAGAGCCTGCTAGGGTCCGATTGCATGGTCCTCCCCAAGCAGCTGCATCAGGCTTCGCAACCTGGTCTCGCAGAAGGGTAGCACGCGACGGACAGTCCTCACGTAAAACAAAGGACTCCTTACACAGTCCCTTTTGGGGAGGGCTATGCAGTAGTCTGGAGATTCCCCGGTTTGCCTGTGTAAAATTCTAACTAAAAAGATTTCATTGTACACCTAGGCGACCGGTGTGGCTTCTTGAACTTATTGCTGAGTTCGAATGCTTAACTTGCTCATCGCCATTTCTGCTTGGTGCTCCTTTTTCGGTTGCAACGCGCGATTGCCCTATGTGCTGTGGATCCTCCGTTCCTCTAGCTAGAGCGTCAACGGTGTCGTTTTTTATAGCTGAGTAACAGGGAAACTTATACTATACCAAAATGTTTCTACACAAACCGATCTGCCTTTTCGAGTCGTTCTCTGGGATCCCACTACAGGCTATCCAATAAAAGTGTTGCCAATACTGTTCGGCACATGTATAACTGGTAAATGAGCAATCAACAATGATTTATCATGGGTAAAAGAGCATATGCTTGAGAAGTCCCGTAGGATGGTTTGAGTAAAAGTTAACATTTAAAGGATCCTCCAATAAGTAAACCGTTATTTAAAGCGTTTACCGAGTCAAATGCACTACTGCATAGCGATAGTTTGAAGTGGGGGTGGGACGCACACACGCAAAATATTATAGAGATCTGTGATAGTTCCGTAAGTGCATAAGAAATAAAAAGGGAAACGACAACGCTCACTCGTTTGTTTCTTCATTTGACAGATGTGATATGTTTTACAGTTTAGCTACATCCAGGCTAATTACATGGACACTACTGCATGTGTCCTCACCGCCAAGTTGCGGAGAGGGTTGTTAAGCACATGGTTAGGTTTGCGTTGTTTCGTCCTCCAAGTGGAACGGACTATATCGAGTAATGCAAGTTTGAAAGCGTTTTACCAAGGCCTTTTTTCAAAACGTTAATGTAGGGGCAAGGTTAACATGAGTCGGAAGGACATTGCAGGCAAGGGACACACGGAGGGCGAAGACGTTTCGTCGACAGTCAAGTCGACTGTAGTGTATAGCCAGTTTAAGCAGATGGCCTCAGGTTGGTATTTTAAGTAGCTGCAACAGATTGCGACATGGGTGCGTTGGGTTCGTCAGTATTTAGTTAACCATGATTAGGTCTCCTTGCTGACGTCGATGTTCACCACTGTACAATCGCAGGGATTGCAGTCTGCGTTAGTAGGAGAAATGAAACAATCCTCTAACGAGTTTGATCGCTCTACGTTGTGGAGCATTAAGTGCATTGACGTCGCACTTGCGCCTTGGACGTCAGGCCTGGGGCGCATATTCCAGTGAGGCCTCACGTAGACGTGCAACATTTGCGGAAAGAATACCCAACCACTCACACTTCCACTATGGACGTCACCCAACCATCCTCAGACGCTCCACCTGCTTAATCGCAGTTGCAGTGGTACGTATTCAAACTCGTATAACAGATAGACACATGCACTCACATACATGTATGAACTCATAGCTCCGAGGTTCATGGCGAACTTGCACCATCTTTTATACCTTCCCTGGCATTTAGTTGTACCTTTAACGTGATCATGCCTGCATAGATGTGTTTCGCATTACACGAGAATAAATAAGTTGTTTATTTGTTTGAAATTGCCGAAAGCCCTCCATAAGGGTCCAAGCTGTTGTCTGACTTTTTGATGCTTTTCTAGCCTGCCTCGAGTAATCAAGGTCATCCTGCACGATCACCCCAAGCTCGTTTTCTTGGGAAGCACGTTGTAAATGCCAGTTCACAAGTAGATATTCATAGATAACCTGATGGCGTATGCTTGCGGCTTTGCACTTAGTCACCTTGAACTGGAGCCCGTGGTCGAAAGACCACGCATAAGCCCGGTCGAGATCCCTCTGCAATGATATGTGATCTTCCGACGTCCTGCTATCATGCCAAATTTTGATATCATCTGCAAAAATAGTAAGAAATTTGACTACACTACGCTACCAAAGTCGTTAACGCATGTGAGGAATAGACGTAGCCTTAATACTGATCTTTAAGGAACTCCACACTGGACGCCTGTTGGGTCGGAAATGGAGCTGCGGACTATCACATTCTGCTGGCGTTGAACGAAGTTGCCGATCCAACCTAGGATAGGGTCACTGATTCCACAGCTTCGAATCTTTTAAAGGAGAATGCGGTGATCCAAACGATCGAACGCATTCGAGAAGTCCAGATAGACAACGTCGACTCCCACGCTGGTATCAGCCGACTCTGTCCAGCTTGCTCAGGGCTAGCAGCAATTTTGTGGTGCAAGATCGATTAAGGCGGAATCCGTGTTGCTGTGACACTAGGATATTGTCGCTCTCAAAACATTCCATGAGCGCCACTGCAATTATACTTCCCATTACTTTGTATAAAACTGGGAGCAGAATGCTTAGACGATAGTTTGAGGGATCCGAACCATTACCACTAGTAACTAGGAGTGACTAGTCCATTTTTTCACATTGCCGGAACCTGTATTTTGTCGAGATGAAGTTGAAAAACCGAGCTAAATAAGTGCATAAATATTATATTCTCGAATGTGTAGAGGCCGCTAACTCATGCACGCGCAAAAGTTAACAGCAGTTATGTTGCGCGGCAGATACGTTACAATGCGCGTAATCGTCTGTAGCCAAAATTTGTACCAGTTGCAGAACCGGAAGAAGTGCCCATGAGGGGCGAAAACGTCAGTGTGGTGACGATGAACTGGATTCATGTGTGCGTAGAGTAAACAGGATAAGCACAGTAGGTAAAGTGGTGACAGT
Source organism: Dicrocoelium dendriticum (assembly GCA_944474145.2). Taxonomy (NCBI): domain Eukaryota; kingdom Metazoa; phylum Platyhelminthes; class Trematoda; order Plagiorchiida; family Dicrocoeliidae; genus Dicrocoelium; species Dicrocoelium dendriticum. The sequence goes on from OX104063.1 coordinate 227,116,754, forward strand.
ATGCAAAGACTGTGTATCTTTTTTGTACGTGTCAACAAAATAGTGAAAACTTTTTCTAGTCTATATGCCAGAATGCAATTGTGGGCAGTGACGTTACTCAGTGGTGAGTCACATCCGCCACGTCACAGTGTTGCTAAACGGAATTATGTGGCTTTTTATAGGGAGGAGGCTTGCCAGGCGAAAACACACCACGTCCCGGAACACTGTCGTCGATTGATTTGCACGGCTCGGCAGGGATCATGGCTACTGTCTTCTAGGTCTTTGGTTTGATTTCGTCCGCGCCAGATGAGCTGTACACACACAGACATTAACATTTTTATTACACTGGCTGCCGTGAACGATACGTGGTTTAAGCCTAGTAGCGATGGAAGTTGTGTAAAAAGCAGGTAAAATGATGTTCCACTCCAGAAAGTATGGATAAAGTGTTGGCAAAGCACGTTGGCTGCATCTTGAGCGGTTTGTGCAACACCATCTGTTAGCGACCCTTTCTTGCCTTCCCATGCTTTCCGTTGCATTCCTCCTTCATTTGATGCTAAATTACTTGTGTTTGTCCTCCCTGACTTCTTACATCCCTACCAATTTAGGACTGAGACAACACCTCCCTATCGCTTCTTCTGAGTGATATTCTTTTTTATACTCCGCACATCTCGTCCTCCTCTCTCTGTTTCCCACAGATGGGGCATATGCGCTTTAGAACCCCTCAAACTCTTCGTTTCATCTTCACTCTCTAATGATCCGTGATCTGCTCGCTTCTCGTTGTATTTCATCACATGATACACGTGTATTTGCGATATTTAATTAACAATTAGATGATATAGGTTACAACATTTTAGTCATTGTTGAAATTGATCGACTGCGTTCCGGATGCATTTCTTTCGTCTGTCTTTGTGGCTGTCTTTGTTTGTTGCCTTCTGTCCCTGAGATTGTCACAGGTACAGCGTCAGACACCCAAGGAATTGTCCATGGTTGCGACACTAATATAATATAATGGCACAAAGTTCCTTTATGTGGATATAAGTGGAAGATTATCAGCCGTTTTTACAACTTATTAACTAAACGAATCAGTCGTCAGCTTGCATGGATACAATTTTCCAGACGCCTGCATAATTGGTTTCTGTTCGCCTAACACTATCTCTTTCACATACTTCTTGCCTGGAGCACTCCTTTTGGGTTCGGAAGGCACATTCTCCTGTCTATACAAGGCTAGAACAATTGGTCATCTTAAACTTTTCACTCTGCTTTTACCGCCCATTTGGCCGTGGTTGCCTATATTTCGAACCAATTTTACAAATTACCCCGGGAGTATCTCAGGTTTGATTTTCGTAACCATATCCTATCCTCCAGGACGTCAACATATTTCAATGGATACCCCTCGGAGGCTTCACGTGGTTCTACAGCTGATCAACATAGAATATTTAAAAACTATTTGATTCATGCCCTAACAATCGGCACATCTACTCCTTCAAAACAGGATAGAATCCAGGAACACAATAGTCTCTCGCCTAAGGCATCAGCCAGCGAAAAAATGGAACGCAACTTGACTGCGAGTAACCGAGCAAAAAGCGCTCAACAAGAAGCATAGTCAGTTGCAGCTTTCTATTCAACGGATCGGGGCAGTGCTTCAGGACGTGGTGGGTTTTCACCTGACAAGTGTTCTCCCAATAAAATGTCACCAATGTCCGTTTAACATCCCTGCGACGTATCGAATGTTACTCGTCCCGGAATAAAGTCACAGCCCATGACTTTACACTGACAGGACAACTAGCGTCACTCTTCTAAATACGTTCGTTACACTGGAACTTCTACATATGCATATAATGTCGTCTCTTCTCTCTACGATTTCACGCATATAGGGTCGTCACTTTTCTTTCTACGATGGCGTCGTTGATCATTGCGTTACGTACGCACGAACTCATTATATTGTCATACCTCTCTCGGTCCTGCTCTTCAATTATCCTTTAATGGATCATTCAGGATTCTTAAACTATTATTAGCTGAGGTATGACTGCAACATATTGCAGAGCGATTGTGTCCTAACAAACGGGTCCCGATCTCACGACAGCCCAATTATTGTTCCACATTTCCAACATTGTACAGTTCCAATCGTGAAGGTATGAACACTTTTCTACTGTCGCTGTTACGCTTACCACAAAATAGCTGTACAGTTGTACCTACCTGATCCGGCCTCTATGGGGTGCCTCGCATAGTCGAGACTAAAATATTTATTCATTTATTTAACTAAAACCAGTATTTCGGGTTTCACTCTGCGGAGCTTTTTGACGTGTCCATCCAGTAGTTAGGGATTTTTATTAAATTGTGCCGCTAAGTTCTGTTGGTGCTGGAGTTTCTCTTCGCGGATCAGCTTGACACAGTGGGTTCGTTGGGTTGTGTAAGCACCCCAGGGCAGATTACTTGGACAGAATTTGTAAGCGCACCAGGCTGAAGCCTTTAAGGCCATGCATTTTCTATTAAGACCCCTCGGAAACGAATGCACTTGCTTCGGGCGAAGGACCTTGCTTTCTAACGCAATTGCCACTAGCTCAGAGAATTGGGTGACAAACCACATCCAAGCGACAGCAGACGGCTTCTCGGCCAGGAAGAACCAGCCGGTTTCTTGAACGAAGGTGGAGAGGATATCGTGATGTGTAACTACCTAGGTTTCCATGTTGTGCTCACTGATGTCTTCGAGTGACAGACGCAACGAAAGAGTAACATTGCGTGATAGCTTCGGTTAAGTGGTGCATCTATTTTCAAAGTATCGAGCATTACTTCCTCGTTGGAGAACACAAGGTCCAAGACAGAGGTTGTGTCACCTGTTCGGAATTGCGTGGGAGAGGTGACATGGTTGTACGGAAGTACATCGGTGATCATCACTTGCAAATCCGCTTTTGAATTGTTTGCTGTGCGGTGCTGGAAATTCGCTTGCATACAGGTTGAATTTTCACACCAGCAGGACGTGACTGTATGATTGTGCCAGGACTCGTTTCATCGCAGAAGCTAGGCACTGGTCCTTGTCCGAGGTGGATATTTGTAGGCAATAAACTATTGCTAGTAAACACACATCACCACGCCTTAGGTGCACAAGACACCAAAGAGTATCAGGGACTTTCGTTTCTGGGTCCTCGAAGACATTAACATGCAGGTCGGATTGATCAGACAGGAGCACTCCCCCTCCTCTGCTAGATCGAGCGTTCCGTATGGAAGTCTTGCCGCGTAGTGCAATCTCCGTATCCGTGGTCTACGTGTTCAGTCATGTTTCGGTGACCATGACTAGGTCCCAAGACGCAGAAACCTGACGAATATGAAGTTCGGCTAGCTTGCTGAGAAGATCTTGTGTATTAGTATACAAGCATGTGAAAGCATCGGTGGTCAGAAGCGTGTTGGTTACTGCTGGTTTCCGGTAATGGTCTATGCCGACCCTTATGGGGTCGGCTGCCAGTCGCTTTTGTAGGACCGATGACGCAGGCCCTAGGGCCGGTTCACCTTCTTGTATAGAGCTCTCAGCGCCAACAAGTAGGTGACCATCCAAGTTCGGAGCCAAATGCCTAATGTTTGGGCCTATAGCGTTTAAAGTGGTCCCTTTATTGACCAGATGGTATATATATATATATATATATATATATATATATATATAAATTGTATATTCCTCGAGGATGCGAGAAGCTGTTCCCTAGAAGGAACAGATCAAATCATGGTACAACTTTTCCATGACATTTCATCAATACAGTTTCAGTGATGAACATGGGCGCAATTGCAAATGAGGTTACACAGAGTAATCAGAATGGTTCTGCTACTTTTTTCCTGTCATTGAATAATGATTCTTCACAATCACATGACAGATATGTGGGCCGAGAAAAAATCTAAAGAAAGGGGCTGTTGTCCGAAATGTTATATGTATGTGTTTCGGAAATTTATTCAGACACCACAGTTACCGTTTTCGAATGCGTTATCTGGGGACTGTGATATCCCGAACATCTTAATCACGTTTTGGACGGATAAATGCTTGCTGATGGCAAGCTTAAAATTACAAAGAGTATAGCATGTTCTGATATCACTTGGAAGTTTTGTTCCAAATCTTTGGGTATTGAGTTAGAAAGAAACGTTCTCTGATTCTCGTAGTAAATTTTGGAATCATGACCTTTACCTCTTTGTTACGTGCTGGGTATCTGCTGTTTACAGATATGTGAACACCGTTTTCAAGACTGTGAATTTGACAATTTATGATTCTGTAAAGAAAACATATATATATATATATATTATTTTGGGGTATGCATACCGATGGTAGTTGGAAACGGCAAAATAAAGTAGTGAGTACTCAGGATTAATGAAAACGCATCAATTGTGGTCAACTAGCGACTGACATCTACTGCTGACCATGCCCAAAAGGCATGTCTCGCTTTGTCGAGACTAAAATATTTATTTATTTATTTAAGGTACATAAACGTACATCCATAACTGGTATTTTAGACTGTATTTGACAAATCTAATGTTAACCTTAGGTGCATTAAGTGTATCGACTGGAAGAATAGATTTTAACACCTTATACAAGGATTAAGTCTGGTAGGATGCGTTTACTAGGCGTACCTCAAAGCACATATGCCTAATAATTTTTCACGAACCCAGTGGTCTAAGAAGTTGGAAAAGAAAAGGATATAGCTGAAGACTAAGGAATGAAGGGGTAGATAAGATTTAAGGATTGAGTTATGCCTGTTTGGATAGATTCGTTATGGCTCTGCGATATCCTATATAAGGAAAGCTTACATATTTGCGAACTTGCCATTCGGTAAGCTAGGCTGTACTATTTGTTTAACCTTTTAAACATTGCCAGGGTAGCCATCAAAGAGAAGAAACCTGATTGGCGTAGATACTGATTGATCCATACAACCTTTGGTCCAACTTGTCAGTGACGGAACCGAAGCAAATCGGGAACTAATCTGTAATGTCTAAATACATTTTGCATTTAGAATTCTAGTCTTAGCACCTGCAAGATAAGTGTGTCTTATCAGGCTGAGTCCTCTTGGGTGTTGTGGTTGCGTTGTTGGATAAGATGAAAATAAGGGTGACAATGATGGAGACAATTCATGGGGGTTAGGCTACCGATAAAGCCTTACAGGCAGCTTTCGTGCAGCCCTGAGAGGGAATTGTCCGTAGGAGCACTCACAGGTCAAAAAGAGGTCAATGATGACCAAGGTCATCTTGTACTCAGCTTTTTGTGCTTAAAACCTAGAAAAAGGGTGCAACGGATACCGCTAAGTTCTCTTGGGTGTTAAGACGGTAACGACAATGCATGTGATGAGTTGTGAGCTCAAGGTGCTTAGGTGTCATGCATCTTAGGCGTCCGCATGGTGCCTTAGAGACAGTGTCGAAGAAGTAGGCTTGTAATTGTAGGTATTGTAAATGTGTTGTATATTGTCAACAAATAGGAAGCTTCGTACCTTTGCTGAATGCCTGCAAGTTGTGAATTTCTCGTAGTCTGGAAGGCAACCTGTTCGGTATGTTCACGTGCATAACTAAGAATCAAGGAGATCGCAGTCACTGCTTTGCTTTTAGTGGGTAATGGAATGGCTCTTGTTCCGTTGTTTAGATTCAGATGCCTTCCTTACTTTAAGATGGGTCATATTACTGTGCAGCTATTTTTGAATTAGCTTATGTAAGATGTACAGGTTAAGGATAATACACCATTGCCATATGGGCTGAATTTTAAGAAGTTCGCACCTTTGTCTCTAACTCAGCGCTTGCGTTGATGGAGGCAGCAACTTTGTAATGCACTGCTGAGCTTCTTCAAGCAGAACGCGGTCCGACTTCCGTAAGTTCCTGCATATAAGGTAGCAATATTTTAGAAATGAACCGATGTGGCGCTTATAAAATTCTAGCCTCGCATCTGCGGTTTTATGTAAGGTGCTCCACAAACTTTAGGCTCATGGAGTAGCACAAGCCGAGATCTGTTGTCATCGCATATTGTTTGCTATTGGTGCCGTTTAAAGTTAAGTTCTCTGCCGTGTATAGTAGTGCATGCCTGTCGCACTACTTTGACACAGAAGAGTTTAGGACGCCAGACCGGAGGAATATTACAACGCATCCAAGAAGGTCCCATTTCCGGTCAGACTGCGCTGGTCCAGATCCACGAGACATCCGTTGACGGATGATATAACCCAAGCACAATCTTCTGCACTTCACCCTGAACAAAGTGCGTATGTGAAACTGACATGGATGTAACATAATGCATATTCGCAAATGTAGAGGTGACTAAATGGAAAAATCTGCAAATATTTTGATCTATCCCTATGTGGAAATACTCTCTCGCATTGTCGAGCATTAAAAGACTTATTTATTTATTTATAAGAGGTATAGCTAATTTGTGGGTCATGACCTTAGATTTTTGTGCGGTGAACGCCATTTCCCAGTGTTCGCACCACTTTCCAAGTGTTTTAATATTCCCACAAATTCTATTAATGACAGATATTTGAGTACCAGGGGTAAGTGGCATAAAATTTCTACGTCATAGGAAAAGAAGAAGCGAGCATGCTGCTAACTCCTGCAGAGGACATTAGTATAAACCTAAATAGGGTAGGGCCAAGCAAACTCCCGTGCAGTACGCTACTGGAGAAGGAGATCAGGGCGGATAAAGTTTGCTCAATCTTGACAGACTGCGTGCGTCTTATTCGACAGGAACTCAGTCAGTTTTAAAAATATCTGTTTATCCCCTAAGCCTTTGCCTTATGCTTCAGGCGCATGGGTGGTACCCTGTCAAAAGCCTCTTGCATATCATGGTAAAGAATGACAACTGACAGCTTAGAGTCAATGGCATCGGTGACTAAATTAAAGAAGACCGGTTGACAGACAGCACAAGACCGAGCACCTAGAAATCCGTGCTGTGATTAATTAGTGTGCTCGCCTGTATAAAGGTGACTCATGAGGACTCTTTTAATCTACTTCTCCGTCACTCGCGAGATATTAGAAGTGTGGTTAACTGGGCGATGGTTACCAGCGTCCTGTTGGCTTCCAACCTTACGCCGTGGCATAATGATGGAATTTTTTCTAGCGGTCGAGTATTGACTTTTCTGCATTGATAAAGTAAAGAATCAAAAGGCGAATAGGGATATCTTTGCCATATTCTCAATTCGACTAAATGGTATTCTCTCTGGACCAGGGTTGGTGGATGACTTCATGATTGAAATTGCAGGACGAACATTATTTTTGGTACATTGTACAAAAGAAAGGGACTGGCTACCGGACAGTTGCAGCGCCTGAAAGGTTGAACGTATTTCTATACACTGCGATTTTTTGAAGTATGTGCCGAAGACTTTACATAAAATGCTTGCGTCACTGAAAGGGTCGTTGGGGATAAGCTTTTGGGTCGGGAGTTGTCAGTCATAGTTAGGGGCCCGAGAGCGCAGCAGTTAGCTGATATTCTTAGGTTGGTTCGCACTATGTAGTGCGGCTATTGCTTGATTTGTTCGTTTCTGCTTAGGTCTGGCAGAAAGCTGATTTGCAATCTCATTCGCTCTCACGATGTGGGCAAAATTGTAGCCCATGTTGTAGGATCGTCTAAACTGACGCATTCGGTTATGCTTTAGGTTTGGGTTACACTTTTAAAGGATTGCTTTATTAAATGTGATATGGTATACCACGATCGCGTCTGTTTCTGTTGGGAGGGCAGTAATTCGCTTTAAGTAAATTGTGCAATGCACTAATCTGTGATCACTACCCGGAAAATTCTGGTTAACTGACACTCGCGTTGATGGGCTGCCGGGAGTTAAGTCAAGAATATGTTTTGCCCTGATTGGAGCAGATACTTGTTGCGTCCAACCGCGTAACTTGATACATGCTAGTAAACCTGCATTATTCGTTGTTGCAGCAGGTGGGAACCAGTTTAACTGAGTCAGGTTGAAAACTCCTGCGAGCAGTTTGTATTCACACGAAAGATTTGATTCCTGCGCAACGGTAACCATAAGTGTGTTGTCGCTATTAGTTGAGGTACCTGGTGGTCTATAAATACACCCAAGAAATATCGTCGATCCCAGAATATCAGCCGTTATCCATACCGAATCCATTGCTTTAGCTGCGTCTTTGATGTCGGTTATTGTTGCTGGGTAAGTATTCGTAATAAAACTGAATCAACCGCTTCCACGTTTATGCACATGGGGTTGCATAACCAGCTGATAGTCTTGAAGTGAGTAAACCTCATTCATAGCATAAGCGTAAAACCATGTTTCTGTGGCAAATATTGCTCAAGAAGTGGGTAAACCTCACCTGTACATAAGGGAAAAACCAGGTTTCCGTGACAAATATTGCAGCAGGGTCGAAGAGCACAGACAGAGGGCGCAGGGTATGTGTTTTATTGTTTAGGGCCCTAGCGTTTAGCAGTATGAGTGAGAAAGAACAGTCGGGGTCTACTAGCCTTACGAATGACCCCATGGAGCCGTTGATAGCTGCTTCGCTATCTGCAGTAGTTGTAAAAAGTGAGTGAGAAGACTTTGCAACGGGTAGTTGGGCGTTGGGATGGTTAGTGCTGCGATGAACCTGTTGTGGCTCATGCCCACATTGGCTACAAATTGGCAGGTTGCGGGGTAGAAAAGAGTGGTTTAAATGTCTTATGTATCTGGACCAGCAGCATAAGCCTGAAGACTGTAGCTGGTGTGCAGCAGCCTGGATGCGCGTGAAGTTGCGCGATGCGGTGTTGTATGCAAAATGTAGTGCTCGTCATAGGTGAGTTGTTTGCGGTGATGGTGCGCGGTATCGTTTCACTAGTATCTGGGGTGGGATCAGAAAGAGTCCGTCTTGTTGGGCCGAAATGCAAGTGTCTTAATATGGTATCATAGCGGAGTTGTTCACAAATTAATACGCTAGTGAGCAAGATCCTATTAGTGCCTTTACTCAGTTTGATTGGGGCTGGGACTTTGCTGATCATTTTAGCCACATCAATTTGTACCGAGTTTCTCGTAATACCGTTAACTTCAACGATATTGCTATTAAACTTGCCCGTCGTCCTGCCATCCGGAACCTTAAACGCAAGTACGCTGAACTCCACATTGTCTCACCTACGTTGCGCCGACTGCTCGTCTACGTAACTTGAAATATATAAGGCATATGTAGGCGACATAGTCATCATAGGACAGTGTCTATATGTGTTCTATCCGCATGCCCGTTTAGCACTAGGCGCCTTCGTAGTTTTGGACACGGTGCGCTCTAAGAGGTTATGTGTCGCTGGTCGCTTTTTAATGGGTGCACGGGGCTATTGTTGACTAAAGCCGGTTATGTTGTTAGGATTCGTCGCAACCCAACTTATGAGTATACTTACGCTCCAAGTAGTGGAGACCTAACGAATACAAAGTTCGGATAAATTGCAGATAAGACTGTGCATTGGTATACATTCAGGTGAAAGCATCGTTGGTTAGAAGTGCGTTTGTGAAGGCTGATTTCCTGTAAAGGTTCATACTGACCTTTGGCAGCTCGGCTACTGGTCGTGTTTTGTGAGATAAGGCTTTGGTATGCAGTTTTTAACGTCAACAAGAAGGCGACCATCCTGTTTTTTCAGCTGTCGGCATGTTTTTGGTATTGTCTCCGTGCTGAGCTACGCAGTGACGGAATAGTATTGTTGACGTGCATGCGCAGTGTTACCTTATCCATCTGTGGTTTGATGCCTATCGCCTTTATTGGTATTTCGAACGACATCATTTTACGCTTTTTTGCTGCATTTTGATCACAGGTTCTACAATCAGTTCGGAGTGCAATGTTACTTTTATCACTCAGGGCCTAGATCCCTTGTAGGTTGGTGATAGCAGTGACCTTGATGTTGAATTACCGCTAAGGTTTTCAAGTGAGACACTCCACGCCTAAAACGCCATTTATCCCCATCCTGCGTATTGGCCTCTAGATCGCTTAATATCTGGAGCTCGGAGACACCGTGAACTAGGATAGATTTTGCGTGTGGTTATTTACGGGTTATTTGGCTTTTGTTTGCGTTTCTGGCGTTGGTCTTAAGGGAACGCTGAAAAAATTTGTACATTGCATGTGGTGGTACGCAGGAGCGTGCCTGACAAGTAAACTGCCTCTGCATTATCACCTGACCGAAGTATTAGCTGGAGTAACTGCGGTTCGCCGTAAGGAACAGAGTTAGGGTGACGGTTTAGGCGCATCACATTGATCGGTTTCGTGTGAACCCCTATTGGTTGACACAGGGTGTCCCACTGTTTTATCGTCTAGTAGCTTATTTTTCTTGAGTTCGCCGCGGATTCAGTAACATTAGAGCATATAACAGGCAAAAGATTATGGTAGGGTTTCATGTTCTATTTTGTAGGGTACAATGGCTGCTTTCTTCAGTTGCACAACTAATGGGATCTTGAGTCTTGTAGTGATGTTGCTAGTATTAACTCGTTAAGCAGCGGCGGCGTTACGATGCGTGCCCATGTCATACGGGTAGCAAAAACGGACGCGTATGTTGTCGGTCTTTTCACGGTGTTAGATTTGGCGGGTGGTTTTAGTAAATAATGTGGGGCGAACGCATCGTTATGAGCAGCTGCTATTGTTGAAGAGACTAACCCTGGATCGGCAAACCTTTTTTCGTCCCGCTACACTGTTCGGAATTGGAGCTTGATGTTGAGCATCGAGTTCAAAGCACTGATTTTGTCTAATTTTTGTAAGATTGCTTACACGGCTTCAGGGTGCTCTAAAATCTGTCAACATATTTCGCTTATCGCTAACACAGTTACAGATCTCATGAGTGGAATAGACGTACACGCAGTGCAGGACCAGTGGGCATCAGTTGTACGATTATGTTTTTTATCAGGCTGGAACTAGGGTAGCACAGCAAGGATGAAAATAGCTTAGGCAGTTTGTGCATTTCACACCAAATCGAACAGCGTTGACACAGCCGCTAGCAATGCAACTAACGTTCAGTTCAAAAGCTTCATGCTTAGCTTTCCGTGAGCAAGCAGTACGAGCCATTGTGACTGTCAGCTCTTCGGATGTCGTTCGAAGCAACATAAATAATAGTAGGCTGAATCCAGTAGCTGTTGAGCAAGCTTGCAGTCGTACTGGCACAGGATAGATTTCTATAAAACAAATCCAATGAGGCAGGCACAGACGGTAGTTAGGCCGATCAATAAGGTCTCAGAATTAGCCAGAGGATATCCAGCAAACTTGCAGAGATGGAAATTTACACCATATGAAATGTCTTGGTGCACAACTCACACAGAGAAAACGCTCATAACACAGCGAGCCCAGAGCAAACGTCGTATCCAGCAGGGTAAAGCAAAATCCACGGCGTCCGTTGGTAGAGCCCGGTAGTCATATTACAGTCCAGACGCAAACCAAGTGAATTGATTGCGATCGCAGTATTGGTTGATGTCTGGCAATCAGTTATAAAAGGGGGTGCAATCTCTGTGCGATATATTTGCACCCCTCCAATATTGGGAGGCTGGAGCAGTGAAACCACATTGGTTCATAAAGAATATGGTTAACTAGTTTGATGGTGATGCGTGTTGTGGAATAAATTCCTCCAGTCTGGCTCTACCGACCTTCACGAGCTATTCAAAATACATAGGTTCTATACGAGAGCGCGAAATTGCAGAAGCGGCGATAGTTTGCAAAGGATCTGGCATCCGCAGCAAAAAGAGCCTCCAACATAACGTTTGCTTGCCTGAAGCGGCGCACGAGATCGTTAGGCAACATAACAGTGTTAGGAGGCTCTGACAGACAGCAACTGAATTCCAGTGCTGAACTTGCGTCCGCGTTGGCGCCGTACTACTCTTTGGTTGCATGTGGCTATGCGTAAATACAATTCACCCCAGTTGCCGCCTATACGGAACCCCGAAGCTTGGATTGCTATGTGGAAGATGTGCGAAGCCATTTGCCTGCCTGTATATCACGAAGCGCGCTGGTCCGAAAGGGCGCCCTCTACAGATTCTCTTGTCAATGTCGACCATCAGTACGCCATCCGTGACAGATCTGTTCAACAGAGCGCTATCAGAAGATACGTTGCCATCAATTGCAAGTGCTCCATTTTGAAGCCAATTCCTATGTGCGGTGATTTATGTAACGTGGACTGGTACTTCCCGATTTGTCTGTCCTCCGTTTTTCAAAGATACTCAAGAAGTTCGTGTAAAGTAGCCTACTGCATTTGTTGGAATCGAATAACCTGACGATTTCACAGCAAGGTTCCTTAAAGTGCCGCTCTTGTACCACCAACTGGCTGTTGACACGGCATGAATGGTTGCAGGCGTTGAACCCAGGAGAATTTGGTGGGTGATCTACATTGGTTTCGGTAATACCTTCGACAAAGTTAGCCATGAAGTCCTCTTCCACAAGCTGAAAATTTGCGCCGTTGGTAATGCACTGCGCAAGGGGATCAGTCACTTCTTCTTAAGTTGGAGATGGAGGGTACACGTGGATGACCATCTGACGGTCTGGTATCCCTCCAAAAGTGGTGTACCCCAAAGAATAATACCGAGGACCAATTTGTTTCTTTCCCCATTACTAAAAACGTTAGCTCCTTCGGTCAACTTTCGCATTGTTAGCAGACGAGCTAAAAATTTAGAGGGTTGTGGATTCTCCAGATGACGGTGACATCCCTCAGCATGGCCTTGACACTCTGTTCACTTGGTCTACTGATAATGACCCGCCGGTCACCCAAGTCAACTTGTTATACATGAGCCAGAGGAAGCGCGTTGATGGGCCTACGTACACACTGGCCCGCCGGCCGCTATATCACAGACCACTGAAAGATCTCGGAGTGCTTGCACGCTTCGACTGGAAGTCCGTAGTCACCACGAACATTACGTGTGGTAATGGACTGCGCAAGCTTTGTGCACGCAAACGCACTTTCTGCAATTGGTCTGAGGAGATAGCCCTGCGCCTCTTCTCTTCCACCGTAAGACCGACGCTCGAGTCCAGATCACCCACGTATTGTCCGATCATAATAGACAGGTGCAAAGACTGGAACGCGTGCCGTATGTAGCTACCCGGCTCACCCCCAGTTTAACAAATAGTTCGTACGAAGAGCAACTTAAAAGACTATGGCTGTATACCTTATCATGTCTTAGGCTTTGAGTTAATGTCATATTGACTCATCAGGCATTACACTTGGGCCGATTCCCTATGTTGGGGCTGCTTCTTCATGTCAGAACACCATGCACTAAAGCAGAAAACCGGTACAAACTGGTGGTACCGGATTTGAAGCCTATCGCTCACACAACCTACTTCGAGCTTCGATTGATGAAACATGGGAAGCAGTTGTCGGGAACAATAGTCGAAACGAAATCAGCGTCGGAATTCCAGATTTCTAGACGCCTACTTCGCGGATTACAAGTAGAGGGAGCATAGCGCATCAGGATAAGATGTAGAGCAGTCTTAATATTCGGCAACATCGCAGGATGAGCAAGACGGCTCTGCGCAGTTGACCGATCTAACTATCATGGATGAGCAAGGGATTTACCATCTCCCTCTCTAAGATAAATATGCAGTGTTCATTATTTAATAAACTTCAGACCGAGGGCTATATAGCTCAAGCGTTTTATGAGTGTGTGTGCACTGGAAGTATGGTTATTCCTAGACTCAAACAACTAAAATGTGCACATACCAAATGATGCGCTGATGCCAGGTTTGGGTATAAGTTATTTAACCTAATGCCTTACGGCAAAACGGCTAGTTGATCGTCTTGAGCCCGTGCAAAACGGATAGCTGCGCACTGCCTCAAGGATAGGTTTGATTTTGTAGATCCGGTAAGAGGTGCTGACGCTTCATGTATAAGCATGAGCTCTCTGGATGTGGCCTCATTGTTAACAAGTGTGTCCACAATGGAATATGAATGTGAATATCTTGCTTTATACGTGATAAACATCCGCGTACCCATCGTGACCCTACAAATATACTGTTTAGATGCACGGTTCATGTGTATTTACATGTACCGGCAAAAAAGGATGTGGAGATGAGCTCCCAACATTGGCCAGTCCTAGCTAATATTTGCACGGGTACCCATGGACAAAACAAGTTGAAATCAACCACCCCAAATGTTAACTTCTAACATCCTTAGGTTAATGATATATATTTGTTTCAACCGGAATTATGCAAACAGAAGACTTTGCTGCAAGGGCATCTTCTAACCTGGCCCTAGTTAGCTCACTAATTTTTATCACTCCGGGCGCCTACAGTGGTCGGATGCTGCACCTGGCATTCCACCGATTAACTAACACGTGCTGTCACATGTGTTGCTAATGGATTTTATTAACCAATACTTTTGAGTTCATGTTTGTCGTTAACGTTTTGATTAGTTCTCCGAGCTGAGAAATTTAATGTCAAATGTTTCACCACTTCCCTCAGTGGCATCTTCAGTGTACGGCTCCGTAGGGGAAATCTCACGGAAAATGTCGTTGGAAAGTAGCGTTTGAAATTACCCTCGTCGATCTGTGTCCCGTGACCTCTGTTTGTTCGATACTTAGCCGTCCAGCTTCACGCTTTCTCAGCTGTAGGTACACGGGATCGAGATCAATGCGGAGGTTCAGGGAATTCTCCGTAGAGAACCATGCCTCGAGAAATTCCCTTCCTTTCTTGTCCCTCCGTGCGCCAGACTTTCTGTTTTGTCCCAGTTAACACGTGAATTCATTGAAGCCTGGCATTCAAAAGAGAACTCGATCAATAAGCACTTGGACATTGAAGTCGCTTACGAGACACTTCGAACCAAGCCCCTGAAGCCGCACTGATGATGTTGCCTAGTCAGGCAACGAAACGTCTGCAAAATAATTATCCAGCTCGGAGAACTGCTCAAAATCAACATTGTGTCCTTCCTCATCGAGGTGTGCTGAGATCTGTGGCGATACATGATGATATCGACACGCACGTCTGTGCTCTTTTATCCTTGTGGCTAGTTTTCTCCCCGTTTGACCTACATAGTCTTTGCCACAGCTCTCGCATTTTATCCTGTAGACGACATTTTGGTGTTCTTGTGCCTCCAGTCTTTCTTTAGGTCTAGATAATATTCTTTTCAAAGTCCCAGTTGGTATGTGAGCTATCGTCAGGTTGTGCTGTTTGAGGAGTCTGGCTGTCTTTTCCGGTATGCTTTTGATGTACGGCAAGGCGATGTGTTTCGTCGTCGTTGGTGCAGGTGTGGTAGTTGTGCTCTTTCGGTTTAGGTGTCTTCGGATGAAACTGCATGGACTTGCTGGTCACCAGAACGGTAGAAGGCGAATTACAGACATCAGTTTACAGAAAAGCAGCACACACCGACCAAATCCTAAACTTTAACAGCAATCACCATAAGTGTCACAAAATAAGCTGTATACGGACCCTCTTTCGTAGGATAGAATCGCATTGCAATACTGCAGAGGCAAAACGTAAGGAAGAAGAACATCTGTTTATGTCTTTTATTCGTAACGGCTACCCAAGCAGTTTCATCCGAAGACACCTAAACCGAAAGAGCACAACTACCACACCTGCACCAACGACGACGAAACACATCGCCTTGCCGTACATCAAAAGCATATCGGAAAAGACGGCCAGACTCCTCAAACAGCACAACCTGACGATAGCTCACATACCAACTGGGACTTTGAAAAGAATATTATCTAGACCTAAAGAAAGACTGGAGGCACAAGAACACCAAAATGTCGTCTACAGGATAAAATGCGAGAGCTGTGGCAAAGACTATGTAGGTCAAACGGGGAGAAAACTAGCCACAAGGATAAAAGAGCACAAACGTGCGTGTCGATATCATCATGTATCGCCACAGATCTCAGCACACCTCGATGAGGAAGGACACAATGTTGATTTTGAGCAGTTCTCCGAGCTGGATAATTATTTTGCAGACGTTTCGTTGCCTGACTAGGCAACATCATCAGTGCGGCTTCAGGGGCTTGGTTCGAAGTGTCTCGTAAGCGACTTCAATGTCCAAGTGCTTATTGATCGAGTTCTCTTTTGAATGCCAGGCTTCAATGAATTCACGTGTTAACAGGGACAAAACAGAAACTCTGGCGCACGGAGGGACAAGAAAGGAAGGGAATTCCTCGAGGCATGGTTCTCTACGGAGAATTCCCTGAACTTCCGCATTGATCTCGATCCCGTGTACCTACAGCTGAGAAAGCGTGAAGCTGGACGGCTAAGTATCGAACAAACAGAGGTCACGGGACACAGATCGACGAGGGTAATTTCAAACACTACTTTCCAACGACATTTTCCGTGAGATTTCCCCTACGGAGCCGTACACTGAAGATGCCACTGAGGGAAGTGGTGAAACATTTGACATTAAATTTCTCAGCTCGGAGAACTAATCAAAACCTTAAATACCAATCCGAGCTAAGGTATTCCGAATCTGTTTGTCGTGATTCCACTATTCCCACCACTTTGACTTCATCAACCATTTGCTTTGTGCCTTTTCATTTTATAACTGTAAATGCCTGAGGAGATTTATCGAAAAGAATACTCTTCGTAACATTGTGTTCTTGCATTTCCATGGGTATAATCTACGAATATTTTTAATCTTTTAGTTTTCTCAGGCTGTCGAAGATAAAAACCAACACTTTTAGTCAGGCCTATAAAGCTATGCACTTTACCGGGTGGGTTAAAATAACGGCCTGTTCACATACTTGGCGTGGAACTAAAGAGACCCTTTAGCGGTGTTACAGCAGCTATGCCAGTACACTAATCGCCACAGCTTCGACCCACGGTGGTAGCCAAGGAATTTAATTATCAATCCAGTCAGTTAAGCGTAAAGAACCTGCACATAACATCTACTTTCAATGGAACTTCAGCAAATACGCTTGATGCCGCGGAAAAATGGAAACCATTACCCCTCCATAAAACTCTATATGGAACAAACGATGAAGGACCCAGGGTCTCAACAGCAAACGGTGAAGCAATTTTCCTGTATTGAGGGAAAATCCTTCGAAATTCTTACTCGTCATCTCACAAGGGTGTCCATGCATACCATCAGAGCATCAAACTTACAGACCTGCTTCATCAGCACACCGATGGTGAACCTTAACCTCAAGGTTGCTGGACTTGTTTACGAAAACTCTATGCGCATCCATTCAGTTATCTGTTCCTGTCGAGCAGGATACCTTGGTCATACGAGTAAGTATCTCGCCGAGAGCGTAAAAGTACAGTGTCTGGTACGGCTAACTGCTGGAATCAGATTGAGATGTAGGTCCTCCCTATCTGCTTCCTACGCACACACAGCACAAAAATCTCAAACCAGCCGACACCTTAAAAATTATTTACAACCACCGAAAACCTGTCGGGCCGTGCGCACAGATGGATGCTATCAGCTGCTAAAACCATCCTAATTCGGTTGCGTGAAACAAATTTGTGTACTCAAAAGCGATCAACCTATGCTGCAGTACATTGGAACGGCGTACATGCCGAAAGCATTACTTAAATAACGGCAACCTGTTAAGGATCACGAAGGTTAGTTCCGCCTATGTCTAACTACATGCATAAATGTATATATCTATACCGTTGCTATATATTGTACCCGCGAAGGATCAGATCGAGATATACACAAATCCCTTGCCTATGAATGGAGAGTGCGAATGTTAGGAGTATATGCGCCTTGTTGCAATTATCCTACCAAACAGTAGAGCAGTGATTGCTACATTCTCTTTCGCAGCGCTTAACATGTTATACCTCTAATATTCCGGCTTTCGTAACGGATACACAGGCTTCTTTACGCATAGGTTTAAGCGATTGTAAGCGGTAACCTTTATTTC
Organism: Dicrocoelium dendriticum; assembly: GCA_944474145.2. Lineage (NCBI taxonomy): Eukaryota > Metazoa > Platyhelminthes > Trematoda > Plagiorchiida > Dicrocoeliidae > Dicrocoelium > Dicrocoelium dendriticum. Next base: position 227,134,453 of record OX104063.1, read on the forward strand.
ATCTGCCTTCTTCAGCTGATCGTTTTTCTCCCTGAAATTATTAGTGGCATATTTATACACATTTTTCAAGGCATGTTCCAATTCACTACTAACTGCACTCTGTTTATTGGACTGTTTTAGCTCACTTAGTTGTTCTGTTTTTTGGTGAGTACATAAAACCTATTAACAGGAATGAACTTCTAACGAATAAGTAACTTGTTAAAACTGATTGTCTGCAAAAGCAACTGAAATTAAACGTGTTCCAAAAAAAGAGAAACCTAACACCGTGGCGTACTTAACTAAAAAATTGCAAACTAACGTATACTATAACCGAAAACTTGTGCACTAAAATCTAATTTCAAGCATCAAAATGCAACACTAAGTAAATCGTCGAAAACTAAGTAAACCTTTTAATTCGAGAAAATTGCAAAAAATAAGACAAAAGTAGGCCACACCAAACAATGTTATTCACTGGTTCCGAGAACGTTAAAATCATTGTGATACGTGCAGTAGTTTGGTAGCTATTCATGATTGCATGTCTGTCTTTAAATCATGTCAATGTGTTTAGTTCTCTAACATTGGCTTTCCGCTTTGCAAGCAGATACAAAAGGATAAGTACGTGTAAATGTGGCGCAGGGTTACAAGTTTGAAATTGGGATACTTATCTAGGAATGTGCAACATAGCACAAATTTCACCGCAATATCTAGGTACCACGTAGTGGGTCGAATAGCAAATGTTCCTGGCATACATAATAAAAGCTATGCAAATACGCTTTAATGCTAGCATATATGCAAGCAAGCTAGTAATGCATTTATATATTCAATATGCCTCAGGAGAACTGTAACCAGCCCATCTTCAGAAGGCGTAGTGTGGCATTTTCAGAGGATATTGGGCTATCATCACCATGACTGTAGACTTCACAAATTTTAAGCCTCTACGTGGCTACTAAGATTATCCAGGGACGGCGTGAGCAGGGTCCGCCTGGATACTCCAGAAAACCTAGAGTATCATTTGGTTTGCATGGGCCGGGAATACCTACATATTTCTTGGATAACCGATTAAACGTGCAGCGAGGGGGACTGCAGTTTTTGTTAGAGGTTTTCATCCTCGATTTGAGCGGATGGCGTGACAGAAACGTAGATGGTAGACCACTTAAGTGGTGAGTTCTGCGCTAGCAGGTCAATAACGGGGCTGACTCCTGAGACAAGACTTATGTCAGTAATGAGCTGCTCGAAAAGCTTTGGTATCTAGCATCCCGTTATGCGTGTTTGCCAGAACGTGCGCTGAGGGCAAAGCTGAATGAATTGTGGTCAGAATAGACGGTGAAATTATCGGCCCGTAGCCTTAAGGCTCACAACTCTGCCTTGTAATCCGTGGACGCGGCTACGAGCTAGCGTAGGAACAGAGCAAACTTCGAAGTGCCTTTAGCCCACGCGCGACTTGTTACGTGGCAGCAAAGCGGGTAAGTTATTGTGCAGTACTGATCATGCTGTTTTAACTTTTCAACCGTGAAAATACAGTCTTTTAGTGTGTCTGACATGGGAGATAACTAGGTAGACTGCAAACCTTTCTCTAACCAACGTGCTGTAGCTGCATTTTACAGGGGTTTGCGGAAGAGATCGAAAGTCTGTTACTGTCTGTTAACCTGCCACTAGTAAGCAGTTCCTACTGTAACATCTAACGCGCAACAATACCTGACCTCAAGCACGTGATCGGGGATTGACAACCCGATCACAAGCCAACTTATCAGACCCTTATTTTCACGTACGGCTTCTCACCGCAATGCCATCCTGCTGTACTTGCCATGCTTACTTGGAGACTCAGCGAAACGAAACAGCATAATACACACTCGTAAATTTAAGTAATAATTAAACAATTTGAACTACATTATTTAGTTGCTTTTTGTCCATTACTTATTGAGTATTTCACTATTAGCAATGATAGGGTGGAAAGCTGAAAACGTATCTACCCAGGTGCGTAAAGCCTCGTTTGAACTGAATTGATTACTTACAACACCGACGCGTACAACCAGCAACACCCTGCAGTATGTTAATGTATAAGCGCGAGGAAGAATTAACCGAGAGCAATTATTTGCTTAACTGATAGTCCATTTCTTTTCTCTCATGATCATGCCTATACAAACGTGTTCCGAATTGTCCAATACGATAATTTATTTATTTATTTATTTATACATAGGCATCCTACAGGCGTGTCATTCAAGTCGGCCGTTGCTGTTTTTTCCTCGGTGTACTAGTTTTATGACATCTACTGCCGATGTGTCATTTTTGTATTACTTGTCTCGCATTTTTTTAGCCGGATCATTCTGAGGACATCAATGCTAGTTTACGCTGCCAACCTTTTGAACTTGTTTAAAGATGCTGCAAAAAGTGCTTCTTAGATTGACGGATGATGATGACGGATGATGATATAACCCAAGCACAATCTTCTGCATTTCACCCTGAACAAAGTGCATATAAATAAATAAATAAATAAATAATTTATTCTCGACTATGCGAGGCACGCCCATGGAGGCATGATCATGGATGTAACATAATGCATATTCGCAAATGTAGAGGTGACTAAATGGAGAAATCTGCAAATATTTTGTCCTATCCCCATGTGGAAATACTCTCTCGCATTGTCGAGAAATAAAAGACTTGTTTATTTATTTATAAGAGGTATAGAGAATTTGTGGGTCATGACCTTAGATTTTTGTGCGGTGAACGCCATTTCCCAGTGTTCGCACCACTTTCCAAGTGTTTTAATATTCTCACAAATTCTATTAATGACATATATTTGAGTACCAGGGGTAAGTGGTATACAATTTCTACGTCATAGGCAAAGAAGAAGCGAGCATGCTGCTAACTCCCGCAGAGGTCATTAGTATAAACCAAAATAGGGTAGGGCCAAGCAAACTCCCGTGCGGTACGCTACTGGAGAAGGAGATCAGGGTGGATAAAGTTTGCTCAACCTTGACAGACTGCGTGCGTCTTATTCGACAGGAACACAATTAGTTTAAAATAATCTGTTTACCCCCTAAGCCTTTGTCTTACGCTTCAGGCGCATGGGTGGTACCCTGTCAAAAGCCTTTTGCATATCACGGTAAAGGACAACTGACAGCTTAGAGTCAATGGCATCGGTGACTAAATTAAAGAAGACCGGTTGACAGATAGCACAAGACCGAGCACGTAGAAATCCGTACTGTGATTACTTGGTGTGCTCGCCTGTATAAAGGTGATTCATGAGGGCTATTTTAATCTACTCCGTCACTCGCGAGATATCAGAAGTGTGGTTAACTGGGCAATGGTTACCAGCGTCCTGTTGGCTTCCAACCTTACGCCGTGGCATAATGATGGAATTTTTCTAGCGGTCGAGTATTGACTTTTCTGCATTGCTAAAGTAAAGAATCAAAAGGCGAATAGGGATATCTTTGCCATATTCTTAATTCGACTAAATGGTATTCTCTCTGGACCAGGATTGGTGGATGACTTCATGATTGAAATTGCAGGACGAAGATTATTTTTGTTACATTGTACAAAAGACGGGGACTGGCTACCGGACACTTGCAGCGCCTGAAAGGTTGAACGTATTTCTATACACTGCGATTTTTTGAAGTATGGGCCGAAAACTTTACATAAAATGCTTGCGTCACTGGAAGGGTCGTTGGGGATAAGCTTTAGGGTCGGGATTTGTCGACCATAGTTAGGGGCCCGAGAGCGCAGCAGTTAGCTGATATTCTTAGCTTTGTTCGCACTATGTAGTGCGGCTATTTCTTGCTTTGTTTGTTTCTGCTTAGGTCTGGCAGAAAGCTGATTCGCAATCTCATTCGCTCTCACGATGTGGGCAAAATTGTAGCTCATGTTGTAGGATCGCCTAAGCTGACGCATTCGGTTATGCTTTAGGTTTGGGGTACACTTTTAGAGGATTGCTTTATTAAATGTGATATGGTATACCACGAGCGCGTCTGTTTCTGTTGGGAGGGCAGTAAGTCGCTTTAAGTAAATTGTGCAATGCACTAATCTGTGATCACTACCCGGAAAATTCTGGTTAACTGACACTCGCGTTGATGGGCTGCCGGGAGTTAAGTCAAGAATACGTTTTGCCCTGGTTGGAGCAGATACTTGTTGCGTCCAACCGCGTAACTTGATACATGCTAGTAAACCTGCATTATTCGTTGTTGCAGCATGTGGGAACCAGTTTAACTTAGTCAGGTTGAAAACCTGCGAGCAGTTTGCTTTCACACGAACGATATGATGTCTGCGCAACGGTAACCATAAGTGTGTTGTCGCTATTAGTTGAGGTACCTGGTGGTCTATAAATACACCCAAGAAATATCGTCGATCCCAGAATATCAGCCGTTATCCATACCGAATCCGTTGCTTTAGCTGCGTCTTTGATGTCGGTCATTGTTACTGGGTAAGTATTCGTAAAAAAGCTGAATCAACCGCCCCCACGTTTATGCACATGGGGTCGCATAACCAGCTGATAGTCTTGAAGTGAGTAAACCTCATTCATAGCATAAGCGGAAAAACATGTTTCTGTGGCAAATATTGCTAAAGACGTGGGTAAACCTCACCTGTACATAAGGGAAAAACCAGGTTTCCGTGACAAATATTGCAGCAGGTTCGAAGAGCACAGACAGAGGGCGCAGGATATGCGTTTTATTGTTTAGGGCCCTAGCGTTTAGCAGTATGAGTGAGAAAGAACAGTCGGGGTCTACTAGCCTTACGAATGACCCCATGGAGCCGTTGATAGCTGCTTCGCTATCTGCAGTAGTTGTAAAAAGTGAGTGAGAAGACTTTGCAACGGGTAGTTGGGCGTTGGGATGGTTAGTGCTGCGATGAACCTGTTGTGGCTCATGCCCACATTGGCTACAAATTGGCAGGTTGCGGGGTAGAAAAGAGTGGTTTAAATGTCTTATGTATCTGGACCAGCAGCATAAGCCTGAAGACTGTAGCAGGTGTGCAGCAGCCTGGATGCGCGTGAAGTTGCGCGATGCGGTGTTGTATGCAAAATGTAGTGCTCGTCATAGGTAAGTTGCTTGCGGTGATGTTGCACGGTGTCGTTTCACTAGTATCTGGGGTGGGATCAGATAGAGTCCGTCTTGTTTGACCGAAATGCAAGTGTCTTAACTTGGTATCATAGCGGAGTTGTTCACAAATTAATACGCTAGTGAGCAAGATCCTATTAGTGCCTTTACTCAGTTTGATTGGGGCTGGGACTTTGCTGATCATTTTAGCCACATCAATTTGTACCGAGTTTCTCGTAATACCGTTAACTTCAACGATGTTGCTCTTAAACTTGCCCGTCGTCCTGCCATCCGGAACCTTAAACGCAAGTACGCTGAACTCCACATTGTCTCACCTACGTTGCGCCGACTGCTCGTCTACGTAACTTGAAATATATAAGGCATATGTAGGTGACATAATCATCATAGGACAGTGTCTAGATGTGTTCTATCCGCATGCCCGTTTAGCACTAGGCGCCTTCGTAGTTTTGGACACGGTGCGCTCTAAGAGGTTATGTGTCGCTGGTCGCATTTTAATGGATGCACTGGGCTATTGTTGACTAAAGCCGGTTATGTTGTTAGGATTCGTCGCAGCCCAACTTATGATGCGCTTCAGCGGCCCGAAAGCAAGCTGGCTCAGCATTGTTGCGTTGCGAAGTTGTTCAAAGTTAGCTATGCGAGTAAGCAATAATTACAAGAAGGCAATACTGCCTTATATTTTACGCTCAGTTCGCTGAGAGCCAAAATTTGGCTACACGCTTGGTCAGTAGTTGAACCCGCGGTGCATTCTCTGCAATGCCATTAACCGCGATGGGTGCACGCCTAAATGCGTTCACCGATATACCATCAGAAATGTGGAAGACCATTGCGCTGCACGATCCATTCCCACACGCAGCATGATATCGTGCAAGGTCCTCCACTTTTCCTATTTGCAAAGTTGGTGAGGTTGACCACAGCTGCTTAGGTGAACTCTTCGGTGTGGCCCGTACACGGGTTCTTTTGGCTCGAGTCGCCAAAGCCTCTGTTCTCTGAGTGCAGGTTATGCTAGGCCCGCTTCGATCATCGTAGAATTTTCCTAACATGTCCGAGTTAACTGGGCTTTCTAAAGGTTGCCTTAGGGTTTCGTCGACCATTGTCCCTTCCGGTATATCAGGTCCAGTTGTATCAGCAGCTGGGTACTTAGTATTAAGTGTGACGTTTCCTTCATTATTCTCAAATTGGTTGGTTTGATCCATGTATCCTGTGGCTGTATAGAAAGTACTGCTCTCAGGGTTTGCATATTCTTCCAACGAATCAGGCAATCGCGTATCCATATCAGACGAGTTGTCAAAATTTACAGTAGCACGGCCACTTAGGTTTGTAGATGCCTTACAGTTGTCAAAACTCGCCTGAACACATCTAGTCTATGCGAAGCCCCCTCTTTGTCTATCTTAACAGCGTTGCGAAGCCGCTCTTGCCGGTACTAATTTTATGTTGATTAACGTCGTGCGGGTTCCATATTCGCTTTGATAAGCGAGAAACTCGTGAACCCATCTCTCATTACCTAACCTGACTAAAAGGGACCTTGGTTTTCCGTAATCCTTTCCTTCCGCCTTGTGTAACGCAGAAGGTTTTGCTCCAAGCGACACAATTACATCAGTATTTAGCTAAAAGCTGAAACATTATACATCACTACCTCATTAAGACATTTTAACCAATTTACCAGATCGGTGCACATCGTGTTGAAGAACCCCAGCCAACTCCGCATGTTTAACCTCCATAACGTTCTTGGGGTAAAGCTTAGTCGCTATGGCTGCTAGTCTATCAGTAAAAGATTCTAATATGTTGTAGATCATTTGATTTTCACCATGTCGTTTGGAAGCTCGAATATTTAAGAACTAAGGAAGGTCGTCCGTTGGGTTAATGGTGCATGGTGTAGTTGCACCAGTTGAGACCTTATGGTTAGTTTTAGATTCAGCCAGGGTACACTTTACGGGTCCCAAATCCATGCTGGTGACGTTATGACGAGGTTCGCAGAAAATGTCCACAGAAAAGAGATGATAGAAAAGAAAAGATAAGGGCAGCAAAACTAAGTTTAACGACAACTAAAAGTGAACATCGTGATATACTATACTCTAGATACAACAAACGCTTCTGAAAGCCTGAACAAATTGAGAGAGAGACAAAACGGACCTCGTTGCCGGGTACAGCTCTGTGTCTTATACCTATATGCGACATCAAAGAGAAAAGCCGACTTAGGTTCCAGAGTCCACTATAATATAAACATGCGAGTCGGATCGCTTATACAACAGCGTTCCGCCTCCTGTGCCAGGGAGGTAATTTCGGATGGAATTCATGCCGTGTAATGCAAACTCAGCATCGGTTATCTCCTGGTTCGGAGTATACTTACGCCCCAAGTAGTGG
>OX104063.1:227142341-227197582 GCA_944474145.2 Dicrocoelium dendriticum
AAACAGAGCTTAGCAACCTTCCTTCTGGCTGTCTCAGTCTTCATGTATAGCTGCTGAGCTAAAATTAAATAAATAACCATCTTTTAATACTGTTTTTAGAACCTAACAATGCACAGAAAATCTTTGTCCTTAAGTAGGTCCCCTATTCCATACTTAAGAATTTGAGTTTTAGTGTTTCCCTTATAACCACACCATTGTTCTTCATCTCTCAAACCAAGTGAAGAGAAGCTTCGTTCCGTCAGTACAATGAGTCGCCTGTCAGGACATCACGAAGTATCCATACCCATTCGTAGCTTTGAAATGGAGAAGTATCACTGCTAAAATATGATTCCAAATCGGTGCCTAACATTTAGATTAGCTTGTGGATAGGATGTGAAACAATGGTAGTAAGTGGATCAAACCGAAAACAGTATGTCACGTGAAGCCGAGAATGTACATTATTATTATTATAAATCTGGAAGGGCGCCGGATCAAGGTAAAGCAAGACAACAGCTGAAGCTTAGATTAATCGTGCTCATATTGAGCGAGAACTGATGGGTTGGACGGTTTTGCTGTACAAGTTAGGTGATCCGACCATGGTTGCCGTCATTAGGCAAAAATTCGATGTGTTGATATAGTACAATCAGCAGCAGAGATGACACTAAGTATAAATAGTAAAGAAAAGGAAGGGGAGCCAGAGCAGAACATATGCGTGTTGAGAAAATATTCAAGTTCATGGCATTTACGCCTTTGGAGCAGTGTCGGTTTGCAATCAATGTGAAGAAAACGTGGTGTCGATGAGACAGCCACTTAGTGGCTGCATCCACCCTCGGACTTGCCGCGAATAACTACAAGACACTGGGACCATCAGAGAGAGGATAGTCGGTTGTGATGTTTCAAACACAAATAAAATGCTAACCCAAAGGAACGAGGCCAACAGGTCTAAGGATAGAAGGTACGACTATTTTGAAGTTGGCCCATATTTCAACAAATTGCACATCACCCATGGGTAGGGGAATCTGAATTACAGCACATGAGGCTAACGACAAGGCCAAGAGACCGCAAATGTAATATACAGCAAGCGTACACGCACTTACAGGAGAATTCAATTTTTAAAGGATTGCCGCCTACTAAAAACAAAGAAAATGTACTAGCTTCTTGATGGAATCACTGTACGCGCCAAACACTGTGCAACGAGAGACAATCGACAGTTCCCCGGAGTCAACGCCTGAGGTAGCGACAACAAACGGGTAGTCAGGTCATCGACAGCCGAGATCAGACCAGACGCATATCGCGCTACAACAAACACCCGCCAATGAGGTAGGACTACGCCGAAGTGACAAAATTCCACACATGATTTGTCGGTCACGGGATCGCCATCGTTGAGCTTCTGAAATGGAGGATGATCGCGCGACTCGTTCGCTTTCGAACTACGAGTTAAATCGAAATTGAGTTCTCGTAAAGAGGACAATGTTGAGGAAAAAGTTCGAGCGCCTGTGAAATTCGCATAACTGTGCATAAACTTACGTTAGTTAAATGACAACGGCAGCCGCAGACTTTTGGGACCACTTGCAGACGTAGACGAAATGGTTGGGACTAATGGATAGGATGAGAACATGCAAGTTCGGATACACAAAGACCCAAGGATGATCGCCATAGTATCATAAGCAACACGGTGTAATCTATTGTGCAGGTCCATCAGTTCGAGTGCTCACACGAGATACCCCTTGTTACGCACCGAGTTGGAATAACTCGATCTGGCGTTGTTCCGCAGTTAGAAGGTAGGGAGGATAAGGCTAAGTCAAAGCGAACAGTCGAGCGTCCAAAGAATGGATTTATGAGAGAGTGAGCGCACGAGTGTTGTCGGTTTGCAGACTCACTTCCCAGTGGGCGGTGGTCTACTTAGAGGTACTGCCCAGTCAGCGCAGAGGTTAATTTTCATAAACTTGTCTCATCAGGTGGAGACAGCAGGCCTCGATCCCGCGACCAATGGAATAGTAGTCGAAACCTACTACTACTATTCCAATGGTCGCGGGATCGAGGCCTGCTGTTTCCACCTGATGAGAGGAAATTACATCGAAACGCGTCGTGGTTGTGCAGTGTTTTCGGGTGGGCAACGCCCAATTTCCATCTGCTTTGAGTACGGTCCATGTGATCGTTGTGACTAAGGTTCACTTCAATGTGAACCACAGTCCATTACATTGAGATTGCGCTTCGCAATCCAATCACACAACGTGTAGTCCAAACTTGACCCTCCAATTCCCTAAACTTGTTTGCATGGACGCTTTGAAGCCTGCTGCGGCAGCAGATCGAATATCTGACGGAATGGGTGACGTAATCCGTGATGGAACGAATGAGGAAAAATTAGCTGACAACGCGCATGTAGTCATTCATGATCGGATGGGCAAATCTGTCGGTTTGAGTGTTAGAAAACAGTTGTTGTGTATCGGTATCGCTTCCATGGGAAATTAGATTACAGTAAGTAGCCTGAGAGCAGAAAGTATGAACAGCAGATTACATCACATTATTGAAATTACTGAAACCAAAAATAGCACCTAAAGCCTCGATGGCAAGCCTAGACAATAAATGCATATCTGGCAATCAACATGAAGTTAAGTGAAGGCAAGCCTCCTCTTCAGAATGGGTGAGGTAGTGGAGCGCAATGCGAACCTCAGACAGACAACCCGGTGAGGATGTGATAATAATTACATTACTGATGAGAGTTGCATGCTATGTCGGGTAATCGCCTAAAAGTAGCACAGACTGGGGCCGCGTGGACCCCACTCCGAATGGAGATAGATGGAGTGGAATCGGTTTCCAACAACAATAAAGCACTCGTGATAATAGTAGCGGTCGAGAACATTCTGTGTATTTGAATCAGATCGAAAAACGGGCTTAAAGTGACTAGAAAAGATGAGGACATGTCGCAGCTCGTCACCGCTAGATCACAATGTGACCAAAAGATCGTGCAAGGCATAATTATTTTTCCATAAACTTAAACACTGGTCAGATGGATGCACGCAAAACACTGTACAAAGCAAATAATGCAGCAAATAAAGTCACAGGTTCAACGCATGGGCTTGAGCCAAAAAGAGGACGTAAAAAGAAGGGATAAATGGGTTGATTCGAGACGATTTTGAACAAGCTGAGCGAGTGGATGAGGGTGCTTTCCATTGTGAGTGTATTGGGACCTGAAACAAGCTAGGATAACAGGTCAGATGTGTGGCACGTTGCTTCACACGGGATTGGATGATTCCGGACCATACAACCTGTGAAAACAATGGAGAGACAAAGAATACACGTCACAACATATCATGCACTTAGTTGTTCCCAAAAGTCTTTCTCATAGCCTTCATGAACATGTTCCAATAGAACCTGTCTCCGACTTTCGCAGTACCTAGCTTTGTCTTGTAACTTTTGCTTAAGTTCGTTCAAACTGATCGCAGAGAAATCCCGATCAAGAAGACCGGATAAATGTTCTGTGGCAAGTTCCAAGTCACTCTGATTACCCTCGAAGATGATCGAATGATTGTTCTTTTTTAGGAAGTACGCGAATGCGTATGTGTACATTAGCGTTCGACGGCAGCTACATAGGGTATCAACGACTTTTCGGAAAAACTTCACATCGATCCACGAGGTACCATTGGCCTGCATTGCTTCCATTTTGTTTTGTACTGATTCATACAATCGGGCCTCGAATCGTAACGACTGTAAATGGTTGACGTACCGATTGAAATAGAACAGGTACCGTTCAAGATTCACTCGTGACTGGGCCTGAGCATCGCGTGCCTGCTTCGCTGTTGCTTCGTCGTATCGATTGCAGTTGTACCAACGAGCGCCGTGTGGCTCCCATCGATCGAGGCAGAGCCAACAGAATTCGTGTTTGCAATCCACATTACGACATGTCATGTGATTGCAACCGCCATTTTTCTCTATGGTTGCATGACATTTGGGGCACTCCTTGGTGTTTGCGGCTATCCAGTTGGAGGTGCCCGAATCATCGCTGATTCGTTTCAGCCAAACTTTCAGCTGATCACAACGAACTGGATCGTGCCAAGGTTGACCGCATGAGAAGCAGAAGGATTCGGAGCAGTTGGTACAATTGATCTGATGTACTTCCTTTGGGCCGAAGCATCGAGCAGCGTAGCCACAATCCACCCCTGGGCACCAAGTCAAGGCCCGGTTGTGCAGGACAAAACTGTTTGTGATTAATTTTTGAAACCGCCGCCGAACTGCCGGACTCGTCAGCATTTGGAATACAGCTTCGTCCTCGATGAGAATATTGCAACCATAGGAAGGGCAGTAAATTCGGTCGATCTGGCTTTCCTCCATAACCTTCCACTCCAAATATCGTCGCCAACAAAGTAGACAAAAGTAATGTTCGCAGGTTAAACAATGCATTTGATCTGAAACGATAGCACCAATGGAGATGGTTTAGGCTTAGAATACGAAATGTGAGCTATTTCAGAGAAGGTGAGTAGAACAAGTGATACAGCATTTTAGATAACCGTAGGACTAGCGAAGAGCAAATGTAGTCCAGGGTGGTTGTGGGCGAATGCCATTCTGGCTGCCTTATAGTGCAATTCGTTTTTCACCATAAGGAAGACCGTTCGGTCCCAGTGAACGAGATGGCCTAACATGGTTGGCGGCATCCGGTTTCGGATTTGCCTGTCACTGCGACATCTACAGGACGCCTGCGCCTACAGAGGGACCATGGGTGGCTTGCGCCGCACCACCCACACCACCAACCACACACTTCATGTCCAGTGTAAATCCGGAGGAATAAGACCGGGAGGCATGTGGATGGGAGCCACATTTCATCAACGGAGTCGGCCAACACTCCTTCACAGGCAAACACAAGCACGCTGTAGTTGGGAAATCAAGCGCACACAAGGCGGTGGCTGGACCGTAGTCCGCTCCACACTGAGTGCATGGAACTACTCTTCGAGTCTAGCACGGCCACAAGGGCTGTGCACCCCGTCTCCTCCAGCAACGACCAACTGTCTCCTGGAGCAAGTATGGACGAGGTAGTGGGTAATAGACAGGTAGGCACCTTGTCAACTTGCGCATGAAGCGCAACCACACTGGGGATGCCAAACAACAGCCAATCAGTTGAAATGACATTAACAAATAAAACATCTGTTAAAACATACAGCTATGCCGACATAACTCTTCGCTAAATTTGCATATGAAGTAAGTTGGTTATCAAGGATTAAGCCACAAGTACAAAATGTTCGCAAGTTACTCAAAAAGTGCTACAAATGCAATAATGTTAACAAAGATACACGCAATTAGCGTAAGCAACGTGTGCAAATCAATGAAGGTTATTCAAGTAGGCAGAACAAACTAAATAAAGTGGAATGAAATTTATCCAGCTTATAAGGAACTAGTTTAAGTGTAAGTTGGTTTAGTCTAACTGCAGTGAAGAAGCATCATGAATGTAACATCAGCCTCAGCATGGGGCATGGGCTAACATACACAAACACATACAAAGGTATGTGCGTGCGTACATTTGCGAATCTTGATAATGGGTGGTGCACCAAATCAGAAAAGAACGAGACTTTCACGGCGAGAGGACATGTGGTCGTGGCCGGTATCGGTTGCGGTACTAAACTGGATATTGCAAATAAAGTAGCTGCGTTTCGGTGCCAATACCAAAAGATAGAGAGACAGTCGCCAACCACTGATGCTGGAATAATACTGGAGGCTTAGTATAGTTATGAAGTTTTGATGAGACCCATTACCAGTACAAATCGATGAATAAGAAATAGAACAACCGTATAGCGACATTTCTAGAAAGCTTACAGAAGTGACAGACCTAGAGTGACATAAATGAAATATCGCTTCTATAGACTTGCTGATATGCAAATGTAGTGTAGTACGACGCCCAAAAGTAGTGATCGTGATATACAAGCGACAACCTACTGGTGCGGGAATAACGCACATGGATCTAGTACCGACCCAGAAGAATGAAGTGCGCTGTTAGTTAGTAAGAAATCGAACGAGCGGCAGATACAGACAAGAGACCGTTTGGTGAAACGAATCCTGTTAGCAGTGTTATGAGTGATGGGGTAGTTTGGACTACAGCTCACTGGTAACGCAAATGTAGGGTGGGGAAGGATTCAGATAAACAACAAGCCCGATGAGCTCGTCTGCCGTAACCAAATGGAATGAATGAGTGTTAGAAGGGTTGTCAATTACGGCACGTGAACTTCACAGTTAAAATTCCACGGGATTCGTGTGCCATGATCAGGACCTGGGCTTGAACTATACATGACTGAACAGCGAGGGAGCAGAGATGGGTACCAGAGCTGAATAACCCCCATAAACAAGCGAAAAGCTGTATATACCATGTGCACATTTTCGCGTTTTGGAGTGGTATAGAACGACGAATGCTTCAGAAGTTGTAAACAGAATCGAACAGAAAATACTGAAGCAGCTAGTGATATGGTTGCACAGATAGCAGAACTCTGGGAATGTAGTCCTCTTCCACATTGTTGCTGAATTGTGTGGTTGAGAACCGAACGAGGAGGTTGAATACCACAAAGTTTGTACATTTATGTGGGGGGAGGATAATCAGTCCGTAGACTAAACGCTAGCAATACTCCCACCAAATACAGAATGCGTATCTGTCACTATCTATCAGTGGACAACACTGGAGTAACCCGAAGCAGCAGCGAGATAATAGTAGAGCCATGCACCGGAAGAAATTAAGTCAGCCACACTTGGATAAGTTCACATTGGTGAGAATAGAATCGAAAGTGACCAAAGTTTGGCTCGGTGACAAACACACAAACACTAGATGTATACTAGTGATGCGGAATGTATGGTGACAACGACAAGGACATATCAAAGCAGTCTCGAACACGAGTTGCTACCCATCCGTCAGCAAGTAGAAGGTATGTGTTGCATCTGTCATTGTAAGCCCCTGTGTTGTGCACGTGACAAAAAACACCGCAGTGGTTCGTATCACGTGCCATCCAAGCAAACATGAAACCAGATAGTCCGATTCATTCGGGTGACAAGGAACGAGTGAGGACGATGAAAGGTTAGACAGAAGCCGCGGACCACCGGCAGCGGACACGAATCGTAGTGACGCAGTAATAAACTGAGGTGATCGGAGAACATAACCACATTGTTGCGAGTTGACAGTGGCGTGCGATGAATAACTAGTGTCCATACTCTCCATTAAGAGCGATGAAAAGCAGTATCAATGCACATTCTTGAGGAAAATGATCATGGAGCTGAATGGTTGCGGGTAAAATGGACCAAAGCGAAAGCCAGGGGAAAAGATCGATCTGACGAAAGCATGTAGAAGTCGGAATGTGGGGCATAGAAGATAAGGGGCAAGGTGTTCGGAATACCTAAGCCTTGATACCAGCAGTAGATCGGATGGGAGAATAAACCCAGGAGATGGGGATTACTATGATGTACACTGGGGAAGCGCGGAAGGAGCGATTCGCTGGATGATACCCGATGAGGTAACAGTAGTGGAGCCGCAAAACCACTCGTCGCTTAGGTCAGTACGCCAACACACAGATACACACGCAAGACAGGTTCGTAAGTGGAGTGAGACGAGGGAATCAAAAGAGAGACAGGTATGAATAGAAAGTGTGCGAATGGCGACGTACCGCGGGAATAACAGACACAGCAAATATCACAGATAAATCCTGTTGAACCGGCCCCAGTTGATGATGTGTTTGTTGATGCTGAAAGAAAGCAAACAGTTGAAAATGCTGCTAGGAAAAAGAAGCCACGGATATAAGTTGGGTGGGAAATGATAATGTCGAAGAGCATAAGAAACAAAGTTCACAATATGTAGTGGGATCGCGTTCTTAGTGATTTTGGTTTTAGCATAGATCAAACTTGTGTGTGGTATTCGACAAGGTAAACCATGAGGTCCTCCTCCACAAGCTGAGAATGTGCGATGTTGGTGGACCACTGCACCAGTGGATCCAGGACCTTCTCGTAGGGCGAAAGTGGAGGGTAGAGGGCGACAACCATCTAACTGACTGGTATCCCTCGACTAGTGTTGTGCCCCAAGGCACGGTGATGGGGTCCGCTCGGTTCGTAAACCATATCGATGATCTATTTCAGATTCTTCGGTCGCCGTGTGCCCTGTTTACGAACGACCTGAAGATTTGGAGAGAAATTAGCACCCCAACCGACTGCAGCCTACTTCAGCCTGATCTCAAGCGCCTCTCCATGTGGTCTATGGAAATCCGCCTCCCGATCAACCAATCCAAGTCGACATTTAGGAGCCTGGGGAAGGGTGGCGGCGGCCGAATTTACACCATCGACAGCCAACCGTCACACCTCGCACCTTTGGTAAAAAAAATCAATACGTACTATCGCGCTGCGATTTGAAGTCCATAGACAACACAAACGGAGAATATGATAACGGGCTGTGCGTGCTTTGAGCGATCAAATTCAGCCTCTGTGTTTGGTGTGAAGAGGTCACTACTGGCCTCTTCTTTTCCATTATAAGACGAATACTGGAGTACAGCTCATCTGTCTACTACCCAATCACCCGACGGGAGGCAGAGAAGATCGAAGGGGTCCAGCTCGTCGCTACCATGCCCATTTTTAACTGACGAGGATTTACGAAGACCTGTGCGAGAAACTGAGACTCTACAAATTGTCCTATCGTCGGGTGCGAGTACATTTCATTATGATCCACATCACGGTGACTTCCCAATGCTGAAGCCGCTGCTTCACTTATGAACGCCATACAGCACACGCGGACAGTGATGCAAGCTTGTGGCGCCGGTTATAAAATGATTACCCCACGCCTGAGTTTCAAACAGAGAGTGGTAAATGTTTGGAACTGTCATGGAGGCTAAATCTGTGCAGCAATCCAAAATGTTGTTGAATTTACATTGGACCACCATCTGACTCAGAGAACGATTGCACACTAGCAATGACATTTTGCATTTGTGAGCCAGTGAAACTGTAAATCCGACAGCTTAAAATGCTACATAAGAATTTGACATACGAATAGATTACCACGGATTGCAGATACTTTTTATACTATTTTTGATTATATTGTGATGGAGTTGTACAGCTTTAAATTTCTACTTGCTCCCACGTACAGTATTCAGTGAACAGGATTGTGTCACAGAATGGGCTGCCAAATAAAACGGCGTCGGAGTGAAAAGGCGAGCTGCAAGTAAAAAAATGCCACTCATTCATCACAACAGCCGAATGTAGCGAAGCGCACGAGTATCAGGAGCAAACTTTCGCCGATGAGTGGCAAGGTTAATGGACATCGAGCACCCAAAGTTAATGTCGAAAGAATGGAGCTAGCCAAATGAAGCTCCGCATAGCAACTGTCCCCACCACAAGCTGGTAGGTTATGTAAAACGTTCGGGGAGCAAGCCGGTGTGAAAGAAAAAGTCTGTCTTAAGCAGACTCAGTATTAAACCGTTGCAGACGTCAGACCATAGACAGGCAACACCATAGCCTAAAGCATGTTAATTCAGTTAGTAGACAGGGATGAGCAATGCACATCTTTGGACACCAGTGATTAGAGAAAGTTAATGAATAACTAAGCAGCAATGACAGCCGAAAGACCAAGTGTCTGGTTGACAGGAA
Organism: Dicrocoelium dendriticum; assembly: GCA_944474145.2. Classification (NCBI taxonomy): domain Eukaryota; kingdom Metazoa; phylum Platyhelminthes; class Trematoda; order Plagiorchiida; family Dicrocoeliidae; genus Dicrocoelium; species Dicrocoelium dendriticum. The sequence goes on from OX104063.1 coordinate 227,151,915, forward strand.
ATCCAAAACACTTCACTTGAAGTAATCTGTAATGAGGCAAAAGAATGCCAAAAGCAAGGTTGCTTGAATGCCAAATGATGGCATTCATTTCGGAGATGCACAGGGAGGTGTTATTATCTACATCAATCCCTCGGGGCGCACGTCAACAGTCACAACATTTTAACCCCTGAATTTCGTAACGTAGGCCAAGGTGTTTACGAGACTACCAGTCGATTTTGCCGGTTAATATTTTCTACAGTTTTCCAACTTAAGAAGCAGAGGGGTTTAATGGTTAGTCTGCTATCGATCGCCTTGATCGTTTTCTCTACATATTTGATGGAGTCCAGCAGATTTGATAACACTTCTCCTGAAAATCTCGGGTTGGGAAGTGATGTAAACTCCCCATCAAACTTAAACCAATCCTAGACCTAAAAGGTATTAACCGTGTGAAGCTATTCTTGTGTGAAATTAGACACTGATTGGTAGTTCTATTCACTCAAAGATCAAGTTATCTTCTCACGTTTATAACTACATAAAGCGTATGGAGGTTACTCGTTGTAATGATCGCTCACTTAAAAGACAACTTTTACTTTACAACATATATAGACTACGAAAAACAAATTGCATACGCAGACTTCAGTAGCTTCCTTGACACATAGGTATCTACGAACTGTGACCAGTTAACGAGCTATTTCAACTTTTGTTTTGATACCTCAGGAGAGCCCTGTCATCAATGTGGAGCGGTTCTCATCTCTATACCTAAAGCGTTTGTGTACACTCAAGGGGAAAGCGTTTAAAAGAGAAGACCAAGCTAAAGTGAAATCCGTTTTTATTTCTACCAAGGCAGAGTTTCGTCGTCTAAAACATCTATATGTCCAGACTATATTTGGAAATAATAGTTGTCGGGAAGTCTGGCGGATGCTGAAACAGCTTAATGGATTCCCTCACCGCAAGAAAGTTGCGGTTCAAGTTTTATTATATGCCATCGACAGAAATACACAGCACAATAAACACTAGCAGCTACATTCCAACAAGGCGAATGGCCTGGTCGGACCATCTCACTTTGTTCTTAACGAGTGCGTTGATTCTTTGGCCCAGCCGCTTGTTGATTTATATACGTAGTGAATAAAATAAAATTGCTGACTGTCGAAGAAGTGATAGCATTATGACAGTGACAAAAATAGGTTCACATACATACCGGCCAATTGCTTGCAACTCAATAAACCTAAAAGTCGTCGAAAATATTCTTGAAAGGATTCTGACTCATACCCGTTCGTGTGATCCGCACCAGTCTGCTTACCATGGTTCTAGATTTACTCTATTTTAGATACTCAATGTTTTCATCACTAAACAACAAGACGAAATGCGTGCGAATGTTTTCTTGATTACACTAATACTTTCGGCTATGTAAACCGTGAGCTTCCATTTAGAGATTTACATTATTTTGGAATTCCACCATCTACCGTCCACTTGGACCAGCCCAATTTACCTGAGTTGGAAGTAAAAGTTAATAACCATCGGTGTTGTTAGGGGAGCCGTACTGTATCCACATAGCTTTTCTGCTCACATCGGTTCATTATTTGCCTAGGATGAAGCGATGCCGCCGAAATATGTAGACGACGTGGTCTTAGATATCCAACATCCGATCGAAGCCACATCTAACAAATTACTAGTCCATGTGGACAACTTTAAAGTGTGGCCTAGAGCTTACTTTTTATTACTTAATACGTTAAAATGTAAGGAGGTTCTCTTTTAATACACAACGGCCGTCGTTACAAGCAACCTCTCATGGAATGCTCTGAACTTCGCGTAGAGAGTGAGAGGGCGCAGTGAAGGATCTAGGTGTCACAGTCGGTTATGATTTCCCTTGGACACTCTATGTGAATGAAGCTTCACAAAAGTCAGGAGCTTTCTTTTATACGCTGCGCATCAGCTATCCTCTTCTGCCCCTGACTAGTTATTGCTGTAGGTTATAACCGCATGGAGGTAATACCACTAGACCTATTGCTCTCTTGTGATGTTTCCAGATTTACTGAGCAGGCGTTTCGAAATCCTAGACAGGTCACTTAAGCAACTGTCACGAGCTTCTTTGACATTCATGTGTCTGCTCAAATCAATGCATGCAAAAGGCTTGCTTCAAAAACACACCGATTCAAGCAGCCAGCTTGTACGCGCATACACTACTCATATGTCATTCTATATTTGGCGCGCTTTTGGTGCGACCAAACTTCAGTAGTTGTGGGATTTACTAGCAAAATTTCATTCTAACTATGGTATTGCTTATGCCAATTATACGCCGACTTCATATTCGCTGGTTCGAGTGTTGTACCTTTTTACAATTTTGAAAGCGTGGGGGTGACAGCTGAATACTTGCCATGCTGGGCACATAACACTCATTCTTGAACTGAACTGATACTTCCCCGCTTATTCAGTGGAGTTGTTGTGAAGACCTACCAGGGGAGAGTCACAAAACACGTCGAGGCACGAACTGCCGAACAGCAGCGGGGCACTGAGACGATTATGGCACGAGTACCATTCTTCTGCGTTACAGTTCATCAGCAATGTTCGATCAAAGGCAGGACGCATGGTAAGCAATCGACATGGATAGGATTCCAATATTTCAAACCAACCCCAGTCAGCAGGTAGTATAAGTATCTGAATACGAAAGGCTAACAACTATATCCATTGATAAACAACCACACAAGCGCCCAACGAGAACAGAAATCTGTCACCCTAAAACCTGGATATAGAACTGGGGGTCGTTTTGGCGAATAAAACTAAGTAGAAGGAGGAGATAGACGCCATCCACAATGAACCTACAAGACTAAGAAAAGTGGGGCAAAACGCAACAATAACGAGATAATCAGCAAGGCCTACGCGCTCCTTAAAATAACACAGTAATCGATGTTGATGTCTTCAAACGTCCTGAGCAGACAAGAAGCAGGGGAGTTGAATAATATACCTACAAGTTCATCATATATAGACTCAATCAGACATCCAAAACACACCCGGAAACGCATCGTACAGCTGTTTAATCCTTTCGGGAATCGTCAGTAGTGCGCATTCCATCTGACCACCTTGGGGTTAGAAATAGCAACCCGACTGTTACCAGTCGGTGATGAGGACCACTGGGCTACTGGGATGGCAACAACCGAGATGACTAAATTACTACCTGTGATTGGCGTCGCTCGCTATCCAGGAGTGTGATGGCTGTCTGACTAAGTGTAGATGATATCAACTAGTTATGCCATTCAAATCGCTTGTAATAAGTACACAGACTAAATTGCTTTTAATGCCAAAAGTTTATTGACGGCTGAAGTACCGTAAAACTGAGTAAGTTTGGTCCGCTTTTTTGGTTTGGAATGCACCACACATTTATCAGTGCTTTTGATAAAATCAGTGAGCAGTTCATGGGCTATAGTGTCATAATGCTGTAGAAAATTTTAGTTGATGCAGTTCTATGTCTTTAGAGCAGTTGTTTTATAATATGTACTATGGCCAAAGTTACCCCATAACAAGCATACTTTGGCCATGAACACAATACATGCAAAGAACCAATGGTGTAAAACGCAAGGGCAAGGCCGCCGTTTATATATATACGAGGGTCATTCAATAAATAAGGTGAACTTTTCGGTATAAAAGCTTCTAATACAGATAGAAGCTTACTTTTTGTTTATTTTTGTTGTTTTTCTTCTTTTCACATGGATGTAATTTCTTTTGCAGATTGAAAAAAAAACTTTGAGAGTTGTAGCGATTAACAAAGATGGCCGATCAAGAAGCATGCTCCAGGATTGAACAGCACTCAGTTATCAAGTTTTTGGTTGCTGAAGAGTGGAAACCAGTTGAAATTCATAGGAGAATGTCAACTGTGCATGGTGTCACATGTTTCAGCCGAAAAAAATGTCTACAAGTGAGCAAATTGTTTAAAGAAGGACGGAGCAGTGTTGAGGATAAAGATAGGCCTGGGAGGCCTACAGAAGTGAGGTCTCCTGAGGTGATCGAATCAGTCAATGACCACATTCAGTCGGACAGAAGGGTGACAGTGGATGACATGGACAATTTTGTGTGCCGCCCCAAAAGATAAGCTCAAAGTCCTTACAATGTCATCCACTGTCACCCTTCTGTCCGACTGAATGAGGTCATTGACTGATTCGATCACCTCAGGAGACCTCACTTCTGTAGGCCTCCCAGGCCTATCTTTATCCTCAACACTGCTCCGTCCTTCTTTAAACAATTTGCTCACTTGTAGACATTTTTTTTCGGCTGAAACATGTGACACCATGCACAGTTGACATTCTCCTATGAATTTCAACTGGTTTCCACTCTTCAGCAACCAAAAACTTGATAACTGAGCGCTGTTCAATCCTGGAGCATGCTTCTTGGTCGGCCATCTTGGTGAATCGCTACAACTCTTAAACTTTTTTTCAATCTGCAAAAGAAATTACATCCATGTGAAAAGAAGAAAAACAACAAAAATAAACAAAAAGTAAGCTTCTATCTGTATTAGAAGTTTTTATACCGAAAAGTTCATCTTACTTATTGAATGACCCTCATATATATATATATATATATATATATATATATATATATATATATATATATATATATATATATATATATATAAGGCGTCTATAACATCATTACATACTTGAGCAAATCTCTCAGAAATCGTTCTGAGTTCGGCAGACCTTTGATGGTTGAACACACTCGTCATCACAATCAGGAAAGATTTCGAGCCGGTTGTCATTGACAGCACCGACGGAGGACAAATAATCGGCTTCTTTTAGATGAACACGGGCAGCCGAGGCACTTTCTGGTGCAGCACATGGCTCGGTACCGGTAACAAGCTCCTCGGTTGGACCCAAGACAGCTTTCCCAGGTTACATATCCGAAACTTTATTTTGCGTTGTGGTAAATTTTCTTCACCAATGGCAAAGCGCATTTCTTTCACTTGTTGCTTAAATACCTCTGAAACGGAGGTGCTGACGACATTTGTATCCTCTTCATTTTCCTCTGGAATTCTGCTCAAGACAGACTGGGAATTAATTGGGTACATGACAGCTGTTCTAAACCCCGACCGTAAGCTTTCTGCAATACCAATTATGGTATATAGAAGCTGCTTGACAGCCCCGAAAACCTATCCTTCTAGATGGTTTGGGTCTTTTTGCCACGGAAGTTTTTATATTTTGTTAGGATAGCGCTCTACAATCTTCATAGACCGAAAGAATGCTACATCTAAGGGCTGACAGAGGTGGGTTGAGTTAGATGGGATGCAACAAAAAGCTAGTTCGCTTTCATTACAGTCTGATAATGTCAAGAGATTGTCACCCAAAGGACACAACGACCGAATTTTCTGCGACAGAAAGGTAATGCCACTTGCTGAAACCAGTACAAAAAGCAGGTGCTGTTAAATCAGCCTAACCATGACCTGTTATCTCGGGTGCCTGGTGGGCAATTCTCCATCCAAGTGTCCCAAATAATAAGTTATTACCATAAGTATAGTCATTTGGATTACACACGAAACAATAATGACATTTTATTTGAACGTGCAAACATTAAGCAGTGTTTAGTTAACGGAATTACTTTGCCTACCTGGCCAAAGTTACCCCAAAATAACTAATCTTATTGGGGTAACATTGGGCACCAAGATAGCAACATAATGTATGATACAAGTATTTGGATGACATCAATTATGCTTACTATTACTTAATGACAAAGCAACAAAACGGGCGGTTATACTTACACTCTCTTAAAAACTTGATCCACAGTTGAAAGTATACCGTATGTTAAACCAAAGTCATAAAACAGGCCATCTTTACAACGAGTATTCTCAGGAACGAATGTTACAGTTTAGCATAAAATGATTACAAATTAATGAAAAATAACTTGAAAATTCCCATTTAAGTTGAGAGAACGAAAGACCATCTGGTGAGCAATTGCTTTCAATGATTCATCATCAGGCCATTAAAATCATATGAAAAATAAGTTATCAACACATAAAACCGATTTTACCACAAACAAAAAATAAAAATAAGTGTCCTCTAAGTTTTAAATTTTTTCATGTTGGCCCGAAGTTACCCACGAGGCTAAAGTTACCTCATTTTACGGTATGGTAAGTTCGTCGCTTGGTGAGGGACTACTCTGTCTTCTGTATGGCAGTAACGAGCAAGTCATTGGATAGTGAGCGGCGCTATATCACATCTAGTTACCTAGTTACGGTGGTCGTTATCGTCCCCGTAGCCCGGTGGTCTTCAACACAGACTGGTAACAGTCGGGTGGCGGGTTCTGGCCCTACAAGGGCCAGATGAAATACGGACTGTTGACGATTCCCGAAAGAATGAAACAGCTATACAACGCTTCCCCAGACTTGGGATGGCTGTTTGAGTGAGCACAGATGTGACGAACTGTTACTTAAATGAGGGGAGTGGGTCGAGGATTTCATGGTTTATGAGAAACGTATTAAGAAGGAGGTTTACTGGATCCTCTTGTGGATATACGCATTGTGTCGCATCACGTCACAGCCAAATGGCCTGCTGAGATTTTAGAAGTGATTAAGAAATTCTAAACATAATTTATCCTCCAAGGTGTATACAGTTTTTTAGAGCCCATAAGAAAGATCAATCTAGGTGGAGGAACGAAAGTATTGCTAAGCGCAGTATTCTTCTTTAACGAGAATCCGCTAGAGGGTAGATTACAGTTGCGCAGCTCGTATAGTTCGGCGAAACCTGTGCAGCAAATCTAATGAATAGATATAAAACAAAACAAAATCATGGCAATCACTGGAAGAATAAAGGTTTGATCACCGCATCATCATCATGCCACATTAGCTGAAGGTAAGCAACACGCCTGAGCTGCTGTGTCGTAATAAGGGAAAGGAACTCTTGCTGTTTGTTATTTTTTCACGTCATTTTTGTATTCTTTGCCATCTGAATCTAAACAACTATGTATTAAGATCAGTCACTGGTTTCGATTGCGCACCACATCCTGAATTGTTTGCAGTCCTCGGCACTCCCCGTTCCTAGGCAGACGAATGGATCCAACGGCAGCAAGATATGCAGTCAACGATTTCATATGCTGTCGCCAGGTGAACGGGCGACCACCGCGTGGTCTCTTCCAGCCACGTCCTGCACGAGTGAAAAGGGCGCAACAGGGAAAACGCTCAGCTGACATACACAGGTGACCGAGCCACCTCAACTACTGCATTTACTGCAGGGAAAGGGAAAAATCGCATTCCCTAAGACATGACGTCTGATTTCACCGCTGCAGATAAGTTGCTGCGAGCACACAAGAACAATCCTTCTTTCGGAGGGCGAAAGTCAGTGCATGTTACCTACGCGAATAGGCCTTGACTCACTGCCCTATAGAAACAGCACTCGAACGATGCCATTGTAAACCCGACCTTTTACGAAGTGGCAGACATCCCGACGACGCCGTAAGTGTTTCGAGTTGACAAACCCCAACCGAGGTTTGGCGATGCGGAAGGAAACTTCCTTCTCAATAGTACTACCAGCAGACGCGTACCTGCACGGGGATGGTACAGTGCCAATCTTGGAGCAGCACTTTACATATTGACGGGCGAAGCACATTCCCTACTCATATACCCCAATCGCCAAACGGTTTAGAGTGGTTCGCATGCTCTGTGAGTCAGAAAGAAGGCGATGTCATCAGCATAATCTAAGTCGGTCGCTCGATTGCCCGGTACTAGCTGCAGACCAAACTGTTGGTAACCTTCCACAGCTCTCAAAAGAACGTCTATAATCGCAAAATTGAAAAGGAAAGGGGACTTAGGACAGCCCAGTCGCAAACCGCTATTGACAGCGAAGGAGGACGAAAGCTTGCCATAAATTTTCACACTGCCGGAGTTGTGGAGGTAGAGTGCGCGTAGGACGGTAGTGTACTTTTCTGGGACTCCGTTCTTTGACAAACAGTGCCACAACGCAGGAAGATCAACCGAGTCGAATGCAGCACGGATGTCTAAGAATGCAACGATGGTAGTACTCTGATAGAGGTGGCGGTGTTCGAGAATTTAGCAGAGCGTGAATATTTGATTCACAGACCTATGGACAGGACGGAAGTCAGCTTGTTCATCCCAATACTGAGATTCACGAATCGAAGATGGTCTACGGAGTAGAGTGGATGCTGATAGCTTGGGGGCAACCGAAATGACACTGATCCCTCGGTGACTGGGGCATTAAGTGCGAACATCTTTAGTACAAGAGGGACAAAAACTGACTCGCCTCAGGAAGAAGGCACCTATTCCTCATGCCAGATAATGAGGAAAAATGAAGTAAGCTGGTTGACGATAAGTGCGCCTCCATATTGAACATCTCCGGAGGAAGTCAGTCTGAGGCAGCAACTTTGAATCGTTTTAAGTGTCGAATCGAAAGACAAACTTCCGCTTCGCTGGGTGGATCAAGTGTGATGATTCAGGACGGGTATGTGGGTTCGTAGGGAATACAAGTGGACGATGACGGCTGCGAGTCAAAATGTTTGGCCCATCGAACAAAGCGTCTCTGTAGGTTGGCAATCGGAGGACGATCCGCTTCGCAAATAACCTCACAGACACCAGTGGATCGAATGAGCCGAAAGAGCTTGCGAGTATTGCCAGAGGGCAGTGGCCTGCATTACCGAAGCACGCTGAGAGCACCAGACTTCACGACCACTACAACGACTTCGTTGAAGCTACTGACTGACAGAAAAGTGCATTCCATTATTATTAGACTTCGCTGGAGCGGTCAAATAGATCCAGAAAGTGCGTGGAGATCCAGGTCTGCATAGGGCGCTGAGTAAGACAATGGACTAATTGCCCGGAAGAGATCATGGTCCTCTGCATGAACGTCCAGTATCCATCAATGTCTTAAGGTGGGTCGCAGCTGAGTGTATCGACCAGGGAAGATTGATAGTTCTGTTGAACTGAGGAGGTAGATAGCTCATTCGTATCTAACAGTGCTTCGTATTCGGGGACCCTCCGAAACTCATGCAGATGTTCGCACAGACAAGAGCGTGGTCTAAGTCAACAAATGTGGGCCAGATAGATTCGCAACGATCTACACTACCCCTTCTTCTGAAACTGATTGTGACCTGATCAATCCGAGACCATGATTGAGACGAAGAAGGGAGCCGCCAAATAGCGGAATCTCTTCGAGTGTCTAAAGCAGGTGCTCGAGAGAAACAAATAAGTGTCTTTGCACAGTGTGAGCAGTCTCACTTTATTATCTGAGCGGCTTTCAGTAAGGGCACGGTGACCATCGAGGTGACTTGCGCATAAAAATAGCCGAGTGAAACGTGTGTTGAGATCTCCAGCAAGCACAATACAATGGGATTTGCAAACTATGCACAAGCGCTGATGAGGTTCACGATGGAAATGGTCCTTGACTGAGCCAAAACTGAAGTCAGGTGGAGCATAAGCTGAGATCACAAACAAGTTGCGTTTCTCCTCACAACATATATTGATGCTGCATGACCCCCGAAGCCGAACTTCAGATAGTCGGCTATTAATAGGAAACCAGAACAGCAGTAAGCCTCAGGTTTGCTGCTTAGCGCTACACCGACGCCAATCAAGTCTTCCACAGCTGTTTCTTTGTCACCAGATGGACGTAGGTGAAATATGTCTCCGTGGTTAGTGGGAGATCTCAACATAATCACAGTTCTGGGATCTTGCAAGCATGTTTCGGAAAGACAGCAGACATCGATGGCGAGGAATTCCAAGGTGCACACAAGACCAGCCCGCTTCCCGATCTGCATAAGTGTACGTACATTGAGGGATGTCAGACGGAATGAGGACCGAGGTGAAAAGAGTGCTACTGGGCGAGCTCTCTGGGTGTCGAGGAAACCATCGGGAGTTGAATCATGAAAAGGGGAATCAGCTGGTACCGGATAACGGCGATTGGCAACAAATGAACAAGTGGCGTGTGAAGATGGTGTGTGAGTAGCGGAAGCAGTTGAGCGCGATATAACATATAAACGATCCATGGATTTGTCAGTGGGCGATACTACCCGGTAGCCCAACCCGAAGTAGGGAGTTGTTTCAGCGGACAACACCCCGAGCCTTTGGCTATATAGGCTGCTCGCAAGGCAGCGACGCGAATTCGAGGAGTCACACCCACTGGGGGTCGGTGATTGAATATTCAGTTCATCGGTTGGCATCTGTCTCTAGCGGTAATGTGTTCGATCCCTAGTAGGGGGACCGAGGGAATGCGCACCAATGACGAGCCCAAATAGTGTGAAACGCGTCTGGTGCTTTTCCGGACTTGGCTGTGCTATGTAGCTTGTGAGCAGCTGAGACGAAAACATTACAATTAAAAAAATCCACCTACTCATTAGCAACAGGTCTTTTGTTTGGTCGGTTGCCAAACATGAGTCCAACCATCCCCGTGATAACAGCACACTTGATAGGGTATAATGCTTCACCGGAGTGAAGCAAGGGGTAGTGACTTTATTTAATGGCGAGTCACATCCGTCATGCCGCAGTGTTGTAGACAGACATTTGTGCCATTTTGTAGGGGGAACACTTGCCAAGCGAAAATCCACCGTGTTCTGGAACACTGGCGCTGAACACTTTGCTGAAACGGGGTAAAAGCGAACCACCCAGTTGGCATCACGAGGAGATCGTTCGGCAAGCCTGAGCTCGCCTCAGCAACATTTAAACTGCGCAGATAACAGCCAAGCTCTCCTCAGTGAAACCACTGTTACGTGTCAATGCAGACTGCGCAGACTCCACTTAAGCTCATCCAAGTGACGCTGCTGCATCCACCGTTCCAAGCCGCATTGAGCTCAAATGAGTTTTCCTCAGGACAGCGCTATCATACGGCTACTCGTATAGCATGCCGGCATTTCCCTATAACTTATGTCTAACCCACTATGCTATTGAATTGCACATACGAAAGTGCAGAAGACTAGCTCGTCTCTGGCTGAGTCAGTGACGAACTTTTGCTATTGGTCAATGTTTCCGGGTCCCTCTTGTAGTATTTCGTCACTAGTCTTAGGTCGTGTGCACACACACACACACACCCCATGGTTAGGTCTCCTAGGTCGTGCCGACGCGATTTCAATTGGCTACTCTGAGCATGGGCTAATAGCAGTGAAAAGTGTTCCATCAGTCTCCGCTAGGAAAATTGATACAACTACGTGTGTAACAACTACATAAGCGATTAGTTTCAGACAAAGGTTGCAAATGGCCAAGTGGAACAATCATATCGCTGTTGAGCTTGAGCAAAGTTCATTTAATGTCTGACCAGGTACTACAGAGGCAAGAGATGACCACTGATCACAGATGGGACCGCTAAAGGTAGACGCATACAAGCAACTAGTTGAAGGACAAATTCACTAGTATAGCTGTTGACAGCTTCGTGAATCACAGGGAAGTTAAGTGGACAAATCACTTCGCGCCGCAAACAGTCGTTGTTGAACGGAAAACAGTGGCTTATCTTCACAAGGTAGACAGAAGAGAAAAATTACCCCAGAAGCTCAGTGCAACGACTTCCACTAACACTGAGGCATCCAGATTACCAGATTGGATTAATCGGTACCGAGAATGACAACATGGAAAAGGCAATATACCTACTATGCTACCTTTGACTCACTGAGTTCAAAACAAGGGTCTATTTGCTGTCAAAATGAAAAAGCAAGGTTGGGTACTAGAGGTAAAATCTCGAAAGAGTTAGACATAACATGAGGCCTACCCAAAGGCAATGTTCTCTCAGGATAGTTCGTTCTGAGAAAAATAAAAGTTCGAAAAAATCGTCGATAAATTAACTTAAGGAAATAGGTCTACTCGTTGTTGCCGTTCAAAGTAGAAAAGGAGGTGAAAATAACACCTAGATCGCGAACCGACAGCTGCAAAATGAGATTCCTCAGTTGATAAATAAGTCAGGTCGCGAACTTGCAATGAACTATTTTTAGAGGCAATTAGTAATCACAAAATAGCTGGATAGTAGCGTCGGGCGAAAAATGATCCTACAGAAGACAATTCTGAAAAAAACAAACCGAAAATGCAAGAACTTACTTGAGAAAGACTGAGGATCTATGATACCAGCCGCCGCAAAAGTGCGCGGCTTATCGTGTTCGAAGTAGAACTCAATCAGAGCATGCTTGTCCCATTTGAAATGAGCGAGTAGTAATCGAAGATAGGTGGGAGAGACTTGGATAATTTGTGACACGTCCTGGGTGATATCGGCCATATGCTTTGTGAGCTGATCGGGATTAAGCATCTGCATAGAAGAAGGACCCAGATGCAATGACAGTGAGCATTTGATCAGTTCCCGTAACCTTACTACATGAAAATGGATGACAACTGAGAGGTCCCGTGGAGAATCAGGGGGCATGAGGAGCCGACTGGGACTCGGTTGAAAGAACGGAAAACGGCGAAATGCGTGTTACGATCATTATCGCAATTCCGAATCAGCGCACACAGGAACCAAAAGCTAACAAAGTAATCACAACTCGGATCACGGATGAAACACTAATTCGGCTCCCAGTCAATATTCACAACATCAACAAGGAAGAACACAAGACATCTGAACGAGATCTAATACGACGCCAAATCGGAAAATCACCAACAAGACATTCGTTGGTATTTATAGGTCTCCTACTGGCTCTATGAGATTGGCCAATGACAGTCCTGTTCGAAATCGAGGATGGATTTGTGCGTATTCTTTAAAAAATCAAGATGGCAACTAATAATAAGTCCATGTTTTCGTTGCCTTCAGTAAATTTTTTGGGAAATATGGTGTTTTCCTAACAGTTAAGCAAAAGACGCCAATCAAAGTTCGCCCATGGGTGCGCCGATTAGGAAAGGCGGCGCAGAGTGAGCAGATAATAAGGGAGCCATCAATTCGATCGTGAAGAAAGGCGGTGAGTTCAGTGACCAACTGTTGCTCCAGTTATTCCGTTGGATCGATTCCTGTGCGCTTCCTCGTCGGCTGAGAACCCGATCAAGCTTTCTAAGACCTGACAGAGTGGGTCGTCAGATTCATGGTATATGCAACCTGGCTATTAAAAACAGTTGGTTCCGGACGACGTGGCATCTGCGCAATGTGTCAGTCCAACGCTAGCCAATCATCGATTAAACTGTTCCTATTGGTTGGATCAAGCAGTCAATGTGTGTCCGTTAACGCCAGCTAATCATTGATTAGACTGTTTGAACTAATGCGAAGCGTTGTCTTTGTGGCGACACAATGCATTCTGTGTATTGCTGAAACTGATGGGTTCAACGGGCCGAACACCGCGCGCTACTAAGTGTCGGGGTTCGCTAAGCGCCGAGTGGTAACAGACTAAGGACCTGATTTCTTCCTTTATTGAGAGCTGAGAACCTTAGTAACTGTCAACACAAATAACGGGTGACAAGACTAACACAAATGGTGTAACGCATGGGCCATTGCACAATTTGGATGTAGGTATGTAGTAGCAACAGTCTAGCAAATAGAAATAGAGACAAACAAAACCATGGAAATCACTGGAAGAAGACAGGTTCAATCGTCCCATCATCAACAAGGCATATCAGCTGAAGATGAGCACCACAACTCAGCTATCGTGCCGTAATAAAAGAAAAAACATCACTTATCATTCATTATACACGTTAGCTAGAGGTGAGAAACACCTCAGCTACTGTGCCTCTAACCATACAAGAAAAAAGGGAAAAAGTGACACAGCTGCAAGCCAGTTGAGCCACCGGTAACCGATGGGCATCGTTCCGGTAAGCTACCAGCCGGTTACTATGCAGAAAAAGTTACTATGCAAAAGTACATCACGCTAAATAGTGATATGGTGAATAGAGTAGGAGGTTAAGAAGGATGGGGTGGGACAAAGAAACTCAGCACGTACGCCACTGAAGTCTGCTCCTAGCCATATCAGCAAGTGTATCCAGCCAAACGTGTTCCTCGTCTTTCGGACCTTAGCCAGGGAGCCGAAACGCTCCAACCGAGGCCAGCTTCGAAATAAGGCCCTTCATTTTTCTCGACCAAGTCATCGCTTGGCCACCCCTCCTCTTCTTCCATCCACACCACCGTCGCGCAAACAACGCACGTCGCGGGAGTCCGTGGACTGGCATGCGTCACACATTGCCGAGCCGTCCGAGGCTAGCGCGTGAAATAACGGTCATGACGTGTTCTTTTCCTGTGCCGTAAACAAGGCGTCGAACATGCTCATTGCTTACTCGGTCTTCCCACCAGATGTGAGCTAAATTGCGAAGGCACCGGTGGTCGAACGTAACTAGCCTCTTTATGTCCGCTGATCTAAGAGCTCAGGTTTCACAACCGTACAGTAGGGTCGAACGTACCGCTGCATTGTACACTCTTCCCTTCAGGGCGAGAGTGATGTTGCGCCGGCTCCATAAGTGGTGAAGGTTAGCAGCAGCGCCTCGGGCATTTGCTATACGGTTCGTGATCGCATTTTCAATCCCACGGAACTGATACAACTTCCCAGATAGTTGAATTTTTGAACGACTTCTAGCTGATCCCCAACAACGGTCAGCGTAGGGAGGCATTCCAGACCAATCTTGGAGGAACGCTTCGCACCTCGAGGGTGCGAAGCAAAGCCGAAGTGACGGACAGCCAGTGCTAATCTGTCCAGTGCCGTTTGGCACTTTGTGAGCTGTCACAAATTAGGGCAACATCCTCAGCATACTCTTAGTCAAGAAGTCGTTCTGCAGGGAGCAGATTTACACCTTCTAAGTCGTGTCCCGTAAACGCGATTTCCATGACTTCATCAATAGCGAATTTGAAGACGAAAGGGGACACGGGTGTCCTTGTTTCACACCGCTGGTAATATTGAGGGGCGACGACAACTGACCGTAAGCCCTCACACTACCTGACCTACGCGCGTATAATGCCCGGGTAATATTTACATATTTCTCAGGTACGCCTTTCATGAGTAGACAGTCCCAAAGTGCACGTCTGTCCACCGAATCGAATGCACCTTTGATATCGAGGAACACGACAACGGTGGACTGCCAATATATGTGACGGTGCTCCAACAACTGACGCAAAGTGAAGATGTGGTCAATGCAGCCACGACTTCGACGAAACCCGGTTTCCTCATCACGAATATGGCTTTCACGAGTGGCAGTCTGTCTGGGAAGGATTATAGAGGCAAGCAACTTGGAGGCGATGAATATCAGACTGATTCCTCTATGGCTGCCGCATTCCGATCGTGAACCTCCGTTGAAAATTAGGACGGTGAAGGAGCGGCTCCAGTCGCTTAGGACAGTTTTCTGCTCCCACAGTTCCACTAGTAACTCGTATCAATCATCCACAAGAGCAGAATCCCCGAATTTGAAGAGTGCTGAGGGAAGATTATCTGGCCGCGCGGCTTTATTTAACTTCAACAGTTCTTTCTCACCTTCGACTTCTGAGCAAGAGGGTGGATCCAAAGGGACAGCCCAGGGAGCGGGGCGATCAGTGACCGGCGAGAAATCTAACAATTCCGACCGATTAAATTGCCTTTCAAAGTGCTCAACCCAACGCTCCAAGCGTTTTGTCAAGTTGTGGATAGTGTGTCCACTCTCGACAAAAATTGCTTCACTAACACCAGGTCTCCTGCTGCCCGTTTCCCGTATCAGCCGGAATAACTTACGATGGCTAGCAAGGGTAGAGGCCATTTCCATTTCTGAAGCACGAGGAGATTACCATGATTCGCGGTCTCTTCAGGCTAGCGCGGAGTTTTGCCCGGAGCTCTGTGCGAGTTTCATTGTGTTCGCTTCCAGCCCAAATATGCCGGCGAGCATCGATAAGCTCCAGAGACTGCGAAGAAACCCAATGTCCATGTTGGCGATTAGACATACCACATGAGGATTTTCCTGCTGCTAATAAGGTCTGGTGAATATGAGACAAGTGAACTTCAATCGCATTCAGTGAGCGCTTACTCAACTCGCATGACAGCGTACTTTGATAGGCATTCAGAACTGCTAACTTTGTCAGTTGGCTGATGTCAATGCGCTCACATCGTCGTCGTGGACGTCCGCCAAAGCGCATCCGCAAGTCAGCACATACAAGTGCATAGTCGATTTCCACACATGTGCTCTAAATCTAGCGACAGTTCTGGACGCAGCCTCTCCATCGGAAACTTATCGCAATGTGCTCGATTTGCGTCCATAGCTGGTTCGAGGCTGGTGGGCGCCAAGTCACCCTCCGGCGCGTGCTGTGTCTGAAATTAGTGCTCACAAGGAATAATCGAGCATCTTCACACAAATGAAGTAACCGCTCACCGTTATCATTACGGGAGCCTACACCATGTTGGTCGCCCAGATGCAGTTCATCAGTGGATAATATTCCAACTTGAACGTTTAGATCCCCGGCCAGCACTACAGTGTCCGAGCTTCTTCTGTGGCGAAGGAGCTCGTTCAATTGGAGATAGAAGACAGCGATAACGAATAGACACCTGTTAGTCCCGCGCGACTTCGAAGCTTTGAACGAGCCAGCCAATCGGACCGTACACAACTGGTTACTGATTGGAATCCAATCAACCAGAGTAGCTCCAACCCGGGGACTCAGGGCAATACTAACACCAGCATGGCCGATACTCGAAGCTGCATCGTCACCGGATAGGAGCAATGAGAAAGTGCTGCTAGTGTCACCTGAAGCGGATCGCAGAGTGAGCACAGAGCTCGAGTCTTGCAGGCGGGTCTCCGATAAGCAGCAGATATCGGTCGAGAGGGTCTCTAATGTTCGGGCAAGTGCTGCCTGTTGACCGATCTGAAGCAATGTGCGAACATTGAGGCATGCCAATCTGAAGGAAGATCGAGGGCTCCAAATGGAAGCCGATGAACTGGGCTTGACTGCTTGCCTGGACATGGGCCTGTTGACAGGGCAGGAATGGCGCTCGGTGTTCTCATGTGAGTTGGAACTAAAAGACAAGCGATTATTGTAGCAAGGTGGTGGAGGGTCAAGAATTGGGGGGTTGAAAACTGAGGGATAAAAGTGAAGCTGGAACGGGACGATAGGGGGTGAAAAAGCGTAAGAGGGGGGATAAGAAGACGGGAAGGCTTGAGCAGTAGCATCCAAACCCCTATCCACTCTGCTCGATGCAGCAGATGGGGCACCGTTGATTATCATCTGCCGTGGCCATAGCATCAGGAAATTGTTGGAGAACGGAACATTTTTATTTTGCACATGCCGTTTTTCTTTTATTGTCTTTTTCAGTTAGGAAAGAGGCGTCAGATCTGCTGCATATAATGAGGCATATAATTGTAAATTCCCCATCAATGAGACGGTCACAGTTTTGCTGGCCGAAACGTTCCGTGGCTGCAATTTTACTGCAAATGGTTTGTCACAAATCGAGGTGATATTGTCAGTGCGCTGATATGCAGCAGGAAGAGGCGATACGTGAATAGGTGGCACTTTTCGCAACCCCCCACAAATTCGCAGATGCCGCGCAAGCATCATTTTAATTGATTTATCTACGGATCACACAACACTGTGTGAAAGACGCACCTGCAAATGTACATGAACCAAGAGGAAAGCAAAGCGACTGACTACGGTGGAATACAGTCGGAAGCACTAGCGAGCAGTGTGCAAGCAGTGATCTGCACACTTCTGTGATAAGTGAAACGGTTGTGAACAATGGAGCAAATACCTCTGAATCGTGCTACCGCCGTACGAGATTCGAAACGGAAGCAAAATATGATGAGAGTGGTGCATTGTGTGGAGCAGGCATACCGGTGAGAGATCCGAGTCAACCGATCAAGTGCGAACCGAACAGCCTCGGCTATTGGCCGCACCAGGCTCAGCTGATTGGATGACGGTTGCCGACTGTAGTTTAACTGGAGTAACGGTGGAAACTACTGGTGGAACTGAGTCGTTAGTAATGTTATTAGTTGGACAACATACATAAAAGCGCTGTGTGAACAAGCTACGCCGTGTTCTGTTGCTTTGCTTTCTCCCAATAAACCGTTTGTCCCTGAAGGACCGAGTTTTATGACACAGTGTCAAAGACGAAGAGACGACTCTCAGTTCCAGATCGGAGCATCCCTGGCTGTTCAATTGTCTGCCTCGTTGAAAATGGATGAACGAAACTTAACAATTAATTAGCGCCTCCGGAAAAGAAGATGGTTTTCATGCACAATGGTACACCTAAAGGAAAAACTAGTGGCGTATTGTTTGGCCATGTCTCGGAATGTCGCTAGACAAGATTGGATGAAAGTCGGTCAAATATAACACTGGAGGACCTCAAACCAGAAGTAGTGGCGCAGATTACTCGGATGTGACAGACAATACACATGTAACTAAAGGTAACTGCAGGTTGGCTCTGCTAGGGGCTGCTCAGATTTAAGAAAACAAAAGAAGGAAGTTTTGTTCTCCAATCGTCAGGGATATACTAGGCACCCGTACTGTACATCAATTGAACTTAGACTATCACCCGAAGAGAATGCTGTTTTTCATAGTTGAATCTGTAAGAAAAAGGGTTTGCAGCCTATTCCGAATTTGAAATGAAAAGGATGCTGAGAACTAGAATGAACTCTTCTAACCTGGAACAACGTATCGATCCATCGTGATTGGTGTCAATCAGCGTATCTATACAGGTTACTGAGGCGCGCAAACCCCCCGCATCGGTTGTCTCGATGTAGCAGCCAGCCTAAGAGACCTTGTTTCCACATGTGGAGCACAGTCTTAGTTCACATGTTTTCGCTGAAGGAGCATCGGGTCTTGACGAGGTCCGAATAAGCTCACTGAATAGATGTTACCCTGTAGATTAGTGGTAAAGAGTGGAGAGCTGTCCAGTGCCTTTGATTTTAGGCGCAGTACAACAGCGGTACTCATTCTGAATGCAGTATACCAACGCATCGTAAAGCAACATTAAGTCCATTTGACTGCTTGGTTCAGGTGACTCATCTTCGTTGAATAAATCTGATCATGAAGGACGGATGTAGTTTGATGACCCAGTAAACAATGCTAGCGAAAGAGCACGAAGCAGAGGTTAAGGTTGTTGGTTGAACACCCTTACACAGACTACGGACAAAAAGACAATTACACTACGATTCTTGATGGTCTTTCATATAGCTAACCAGCATAGTGACTAGTACGTGGTTTCAATTGTTAGTTAAATATGCTATCAATCTAGTTCAAAATATCACGGAGGTGCGCAAATCATCGAGTTGAGTCGGAACTCGGAATTGTTGCCAGGAAATAGGGGTAAATACAAATGTTTTACGAGAATAAAGGACAGCGTCTATAAAGTGCAACACGATGCACAAAATCTCACCGCCAGCGCACTGACGTACAACCGTTCCCATGATAAGATAAATCCAGTTATTCTTCAGTCCCCTTCACAAGTTTAAGCTGCCATAACGAGGCCAACAGAGAACTATTGCGCAGATTCCAGCGGTATATAGAGGAAGTAAACACGAGCCAAAACGGTTGGTTCCCCATGATCCCATGAGGGAAGACAAGAAACACACCCAGTATGGTAGCGAACTCGACCAAGCAATTTCCCAGGAGAGCGGAATGGGGAATCGGGTTGACGGTATGAGCAGATTACAAAAGGGGACTGTAACCCGTGAGTCTCCGGCGAGGAAAAAATGTCAACTTGGGATGATGAATTCCAAAGCACAAGTTAAAGTCAAGAAAGATACAACTAAGTTAGAAACGATAGTCAACGGAAAAAAGAGGGAACTCAAAACGTCCTTGTTAAAGATAGGAGTTTAAAAACCTATATTAGCGGACAGGTTATGGTCAATCAGACTAAAAAATGCCCCACAAGTTGAAGACTAACAAACCACGGGGGCGAGTGAGGGACAAGAGATAGGAAAATAACACGAACAAGCATGATGGAACGGCGTACGGAAATACCTCACCTCGTATTCAGTCATTTCGTCTTCCTTCGAATCAAGTGTGCTGTATGGGATATCGGCAAGATTCATCATTTCGTCACCCAGATCGGAAACCAATGAACCGCCATCGTCTTCCGACGGAAGTGAGTCATCCGACTCCATTACGACTGACTCAATGAGCACTTTATTGATAGGGTCACTGAAAAGAGAAAAGCGGTTGAAAAACTACGAAAAGGATAAATAGGTAGGTTTAAAGCAATATAAACGAGATAGGGCTACCAAAGCAATGAAACACCGAAGGACAATCCTCACGACTGTGCAAACGTATTGGAAGCGTCGACAAGACGTCATTTAGAAGAAAAAATCTTGTCGAGAACACACGCTCAGTTTAGATGATCAACTATATTCCGAGCAGCGAAGTGCGGTGGATCCAGCTGTCATGCCTCAGATCGCAAGAACGACAATAAATAACAACGGCATGATAGTGAGTTTAAAGGCAAATACAATGTAAAGAAAATGGAAGCAAGGAAGTGGGTTGAACCAACATAGAATGAAACGAAAACTAATAGCCAGGTGCAAGAAACCGAATGCAGGAATGCCACTGACTGCGTGACTACGCCATGTCGGATACGGTCTCCAACCATTGGTGTGGACCATCCCGAGGCACCCGCCTGACCAAGCATCTCAGTCAATTTCTTCATGCCACTATGCCACGTCATGGACTTGGCCACCGCGATTTCACCAAACGCGGTGCACTCACGGTGCATAATGCACGCCGAAGGAGCTAGTCAACCGGCATACGGAAGACATGGCCTAGCCAACGTAAGCAATTAAGACTCAGCAAACACTCCAGTGAGGCACCAGAAGGCCTCTTGCCAAAACCAACTAACGGACCTTAGCATTGCTCACCAGGTGTTCTCACCACAAGTGAGCAATAATCCGCAAGCACCGGTGGTCAAACATTGCCAAGCGTATGTACGTAGGTTCGAAACAACCATGACAGAGCGATGGCCAGCCTGGCTTTAAGTGATTCTGTCCTCAGGAGGACCAGTAAGTCACCAGAAAATGATCCCCGTGAGGAGTTTGGATGCAATGGAAACAAGGTTGATGCCTCGATGATTCTCCCACAAAGTACGCTGACCCTTCTTGAAGATGGGCACGACAGTTGGCAGGCACCAGTCTGAAGTAACCTCTTCACTGTTCCACATCGTGTTAAATAGAGTAGCGAGCCCAGTCAACAAAAGATCACCATCATCTTTCAGCAAAGATGGAGGAAGGTCGTCAGGTCAGGTTTAGGACCATTGTTTCGTTTCAAGACGAAAAGCTCATGTCGTATTTCCATCAAAGTGGGAGGTGTGACATCTACTACCCACGTCGACTCAGAGGATTCGTCAAGCAGCAGTGTCGCAGCAGACCTGCCGAAGTACTTTTCACTAATTCACTTGCCCCTAACCCAGGGCTGGACCGTATCGACAGCTTCTGCGTCAACATCTCAATGGGCTTTGCCTGCTGCAAAAGTGCCTGCAATTGTTCGAACCTGGTTGCCATTCCTAGGTTAAACTGAAACCTGCGTCGTCACTGTTGTACCGCTGCGTTGCTGCACTGTGAGACTGCGACTGTCTGACTGTACAGTCACCCGCTCAGTCAACGGAGGGAATACAAAAGGTCAGAACTCGTTAGAGTATATCTACAGAATAAATCAACTCTATCTATTGGTAAACGAAACATGCTAATTTTGGAGAGCATGGTCACTCACTCTTCTGTGTCTGGTTTTCAGCCAGTGTGAAGGAATTCCGCTCTACGGGTTTACCATATTGAGGGAATAGTTCGATTCCTTTGACGCGGGCTTGTATTTGCGGCCGATCCATTAGCACCCGATTCCCAAATTCGCCGAAAAGGTCAAAGGTCTCACCACGCCGTGCTGATGAGTTTTGCATGTAGCAGACAGTCTACGTGCTCCGCTTTCGTCTCTATTAGCCGATCTTACAGTTCGCTTCGGTGGGCGCATGCGGCGTCGCTGTAGACACATAGATATATGCCAGCTGGCGAAGCCAGATGTTCTGAATGTGCAATAAAGAAGGCTGGCATCCGGGCTGAGTAAGCGCTCTCTGAACACAGTACAGGGTCACCGGTTGCATATTCACCAGACGTTATTAGAAGCAGGCATGTCTTCATGCGACAAATCAAGTTACCAATCTGGACATTGAATCTCTATGCAGTCTCTAGAACTTTTGGATGCTCACCGACACATTCAGGCTGGGAGCGAACACAACGAAACTCGAAAAGACCTCAGAGCGAAACTGCGCGCTACCATGAAGAGAGAACGCGAAGCGTGGTGGTGTTATTGAGCATCGGAGATGGAAATGGGCGTCAACCATATGGTTGGTGGCATCAGGTTCCGGATTTGTATGTCACTGCGGCCTATACATGACAGCCACAGAACGCCTGCGCCTACAGAGGGATCATGGCCGGATTGCACCGAATCACCATCCACACACCCAATATCCAGTGTAAAGCCGAAGAGATAAAACTATGGAACATGTAGATGGAAGCTGTCTATTACCAACGGAGCCGGTCCACACTCCTTCAACATGTACGGTGGCGACGCTCCGGTCAGTCTAATTGGGAAATCAAGCATATCAGACCTACAAGCAGGTGGTGGCTGGGAGCTGCCTGTTTCACATATGATAAATCCACTCGTTGAGCTTAACAGCGTCATGCTGATAATGCACCCAGTCTTTCTACCAAGGTTTCACGGTCTCATGGAGCCAGTATAAACGGGGTGGAGGGCAACCGACACGTAGGCACCCTGCAAACATTCCCGTCAAGCGCAGCCCCAACGAGAATATCAATCAACAACCAATCATTGAAATGTAATAACACGTAGGTATACATACAGACCAACTGCAACGATGGTGCAGCAAAGGTAAAACGGCAACCGCCTTATTGGCTTGAGTTAGCAAATCTGATGGATGCGGACGCGGCGCACGTACCAGTCGCGGTGCTGATTATGCTCAGATAATCACTTGACTCGTCGTCTCTTGGATGCTGGCCCCACGTGGCCAAGTTGGTGGCTTATCAAGCCCGTTGCGCTCAAGCACTCGCGACCGCAAGTGCCACAGAACCATGCGCTCAACGTCGACAGGCTAGAATCCATCGGGACTTGTCGCTTCCGTACCCGATATTTCTCCGACACATGCCATCTTGATCAGCTCATGCCATTGGCGTCATTGATTCACAACATCTAAAATCAACATAAGTTCGTGATAAGCTCTTCTTGATCACGTTCTGGTAAAACGTTCGGTTTTCCAACGTG
The DNA here is from genome assembly GCA_944474145.2 of Dicrocoelium dendriticum. Lineage (NCBI taxonomy): Eukaryota > Metazoa > Platyhelminthes > Trematoda > Plagiorchiida > Dicrocoeliidae > Dicrocoelium > Dicrocoelium dendriticum. The sequence goes on from OX104063.1 coordinate 227,174,972, forward strand.
CCGCTTCCGTGCACTTAGAAAAACCTTGAATATCCTCGCCGAATTCATTCTGCTGATATCTCTCAGTCCCCTCAGGTGCCTCAACATAAGTATGGTCCAATGAATACATAACACTGCGGTGTAGGATACGGTTGACGAAACCGCTCCAGGTGTCTGACGTTCTTCTGAATCACTGTCCACGTTTCGCTGCTGTATGGAGGAACGGACAGTACCATCGACTTGTACACCACCAGCTTCAATCCAACGGTAAACTCGTGGTTATTCCACCCACGTTTCTCCAGTTTAGCAAACGCGGCAACCGCCTTCAATATGCGGATGCACAGATCGCTCGTTATCTGCAGGTCGGTTGATATTACGCTATCAAGAAAGCAAAGTTTCCATGTGGTCTCCAACATGTCATCATCAACTTGGATTTTGGGCAGGCCCACGGATTCCACTGATGATAAAGGCTGGAAAAGCAAATAGTCATGCGTGTTGATGGTGGGTCCGGATTTGGTCACTGTCAAAGCGGGATCCGAAGTCATGTGCTGCAACTCAAACGCAGTGTGCGCAAAAAACGCCCGGTCGTCAGCGGACAGCAAAATGAGGATTGTTGTCTCACACGCTAGGATTCCCGCCTAGAAACGACAGATGTTCGGCAACTCACTATCAATACAGTGCTCCACACGGATACCGTTATCACAAACAGCAAAAAATATCAGACAGTATAGCATGAAACTAGATGTTAAACAGGGAGCTGGTAAGGCATGGCGTTGCTTCACACCAGAGACAACTGCAAATTCATCAAGGGTGTGTCTACCCAGCTGCACCCCCGCACGCATAAGACTGTGAAGACATTCAAGTAAAGTTACAAACTTTCTCGGACAACGAAACTTGCCAAACACCAAGCACAGTGACTCGCGGTTCACTGTGTCAAACGCCATGGTGAAGTCAACAAACAACGAGTACAATGTCTGGTGTAAGTCTCGGCATATCTCCTGCAACTAACGGTTCACGAACACCATATCTATGGTGCTGCAGTCCTGACGGATTCCAAAATACTCTTGCGCCACGTTCGGTTCAATGACCTGAGTGACGAGGCGGTTGAGTAGGATTGGGATGATCATCCCCACACAACTCAGCTAGCTGATGTCAAGGTACTTCGAGCAACACTGCTCTTACCATTTGCTCTTGTAGAATGGTAGCATAGCGGCACCATTCAGCTCGGGCGGCACTTCGTCTTCAATCCAAACGCGTTGCACCAAGTGGTGCAACACATTTACCGGCGCGGGTCCGCCGTGTTTCAACACTTTAGGCGAGATCCCGTCGGCGCCAAAACATTTGCCATTTCGCAGCTGAGCAAGTGCTCTCTTCGTCTTAGCCAGTGTCGGTGCGTCGGCAAGACACATCATCTTTTGCTAATGCAGCCCGTGCAACGTAGGTCAGTTAGTCTCTGAACGGTTGTTCAAGAGGTAATCAAAATGAATTGGCCATAATTGCATTATGTCTGCACTCTGTTTCAGGAAGCACCTGAAGTGTCCTCAGCGGTCGCAACGTGGGTCCATACACTGCCTTCATGGAGTCAAAGAACTCCTTATGCTGGCGATACTTGACGTGGCATTTCACCTCCATCGTCTTCTCCGTCCATCATGCATTTTGAGGCGACATAGCTCCCGAATCCATCGCCGCCGAAGTGAGCAAAAAGGACTCACCTCGCAGTCGTCAGATTCCGCCACATGTGCAGTGGACGCTGCATTCTTCGCCGACACCAATACGCCAATGGTCGCACTGTGGTCAGTACACCAATAAGGCCACTTACAGTGTGCGCGCCCGATCGTTTCCTAGGCACCTGTTCATGGATGTGGTGCCATAGGTTGATATTTAAGGCTATGGGTTCGACAAAGCCAAGGTGCGTAGACATGGCCTACTCCGACTACATCCTCTTCTCGACAGAACTTAAGGAATGAACATTAGGTTTGCGCCGGTTCACGGCAGATGAACAATACAAAGATTTAGGAAAATATGTGTACAATTTAGTCCATATCAACTTGTGATCAGTGTCACACTCAGCTCCACGCATTACACGTGGTATGCGCACTCCGCGCATGTCGCGCTTACGTACGATGACATATTCCAGCAGGTGAGCGTGATCATTCCGTGGGTGAGTCTAAGTAGGTAACCAGTCGCGCACATTACAAAGTGTGTTCGTGATCGTCAGGTCATGAGTAGCACGGAGCAAGAGCAGTAAGGCTCCGTACTCATTGGCTGTGCCAATACCATAAGGACCGATTACGTCTATCCACACCACGGCATCACGCCCAATACGTGCGTTGAAATCACCCAGTATGAATAGTCGATCGTTCCTCGACACAGACCGCATCACGGAGGATAGCAGAGTATAAAACTGATCCCTCGTGTCATCAGAATGACACATGGGTAGCCATACGTGCTAATAAAAGTGGCAAATCTACCTAATCCAAGCCGCAGTCGAAGTGTTATCAAGCGTAGGTTAATGCCAGTAACCTCTCCCACCAGTTGGCTATTTAGGCGGTCGAATAATGCAAACCCAACTCCATGTTCAAGTGGTGCTCGCGTGGCGCTTCGTACCCCGTAACACAGGTAACTAGCACTAGCGTCATGCAATTTTGTTTGGTCAGCGAGGCGAGTCTCGCTGAGTGCGGCAATGTCGATGCCATAATGTGCGAGTTTCAGCATGACCAGTGTAGTTCATCGCTCGGGAGACTCACTCGTGTGCCGGTCGAGTAGTGTGCGCACGTCCCAGCACCCGATGTTGAGTGCTTTGCGCGGAGGCATAAGGTTGAATAGAAGTCATCAGCAGTATGTCGGCACACTGTAGCGACGCTACGCTGCCACGCGACCGCCACCGGTCGCGCGTGGGTTAAGCAGACCGCGAGAACGCCCGTCCCTACGCGGATCCGAATCGGTGATCTAAGGACTACAAGCCAGGCGTGCAACCCTTTCGGCCACTGGCCGACCATACGGTTGCGGTGGCCGATAATCACTCGCATGTTTGCACTCCTCGATACCGCTGTACACAGTAGATAATGCGACCCGTTTTCATAAATCCACTGCTAGGCGGCTCGTGCAGGATGGAATTATTGCTATTAAAGTGATTCATAGTTTGGGGTTAGATTAGGATACGGAAAGGGTATATATATATATATATATATATATATATATATATATATATATATATATTCACAGGCTGTTAACAGACATGGTGCCATCAGAACCACGGCAGAAGAAAAAAGTGAAGAAGATGGGAACACTAATGTGAGAAAAATATGGGAAACGATTTTTTTGGTTTTACACACGCACACACCTGACAGGAAAACGACGCAAATCCTCAACCAAGGCGTTCGATAAAGTATACACTCGAAAGGCTGCGGGCCGAGCAACATGAGTCAGTGAACCGACTCACGCGGGATCGTGTCCTAGCTCTTAGCTAGAAGAAGAGTGTAACGCATCTTCCACGCATGAGGATGCGTCCAGGACAAGAGTTCATGAACAACATGTATGAGTGGTTAGAATCGCGGCGGAATAGAAAAACAGGATCGGTATAAGAAAAACATGTAACTTTCGTCCAGTTTTACACTCAGTTTTTGAGCCCTAATCGTTTGTTCTATTAGGGATGTGAAAGGGAAGCACCGCGACCGCAGAGATGCATGTCCGCCATTGAGGTCGGGCTTGAGCAGACTTTCAAGATCCGCAACCAGTGAAATCTCGTAGCTATGAAATCCCAACCAGGGAGTCGAGAACAACCAACCTAGGCTTTTCATGCCACTTCTCCAAGTCGTAGGTTGTCCACCACAACGTTTCCTCCAACCCAGTCCAGAAACCGCGAACAACGCCCGATGCGGAAGACGATGAGCGTGTATGCGCAGTACGTGTCCAAGCCACCGTAGCAGACGCAGTGGGACGAGATCCTCGAGCGAGCGGCTGCCTGTACCCAAAACACGCTGTCTAACTTCCACATTGGTTACGTGATGTGGCCTCCAAACACGCGCAATGGACCGCAAACAACGGTGTTCAAAGACAGAGCCGGCGCAGGTCAGCTGTGCGAACGGGCTCTCGAAACCGTACAACAGTACAGCGCGGCAGTCACACAAAAAACCTGCCATTTGATGGAGGGACGGATGTCATGGCGGGGCCAGTGCTTCAGCCTGGAGAAAGCAAGATGATCTCTTGAGATACGCAACGAAATCTCGTCTCTAACAGCTCCATCGGCAGTGGTGCAGCTTCTTAGGTTGGCAAAATGCTCCACAGCTTCCAGTGTCTTACCACCAAGAGAGTGCAAGTACAGACAACTGCCAGTATTAAGAGTTTTGCACTTGGATAGAGAAATGTGCATCCCATACTTCGACGAGTCAATCGCCCAGTGATTAAATGCAAATTGGACGGCCTGTGGAACCTCACCCAGCAAGATGATATTATCAGCGTAGTCCAAATCATAAACTTGGCTAGCTAGGAGGAGCTAAACGTCAGCGTTCAACGAATCTTACGCAGGATTTTTGAGAACATTCTTGATGGAACAATTGAAGAGGAATGGGGATAGGAGGTCCTTGTCGAAGTTCACTGGTGACAGCGAAGGAAGGCGAAAGCTTACCATAAGCCAAAGTCTACTCTAGGTCAGACTGTATATAGCACGCAGTACGGAAACAAAGTTCCCAGAGATGTCATTCTTTAACAGACAGGGCCACAACGCAGTTTTGTTGACAGGATAGAAGGTTGCACGGATATTCAGTAACACAACAACTATTGACTTTGATACATATGGCCGAATGTGAAAATCTGACCGACAGAGCAGCGACCAGGACAGAACCCAGCCTGTTCTTCTCGCTGTAATGGTATACGCGTTGTGGATAACCTGTGAGGTATGATGGACACCAGAACCTTGCAAACGACGGGAAGCAAACTCATCCCTTTGTAGTTGGGGCACATTGTGCGCAGGCCGTTTATGAGGACGGGGACGTCTGTTGACTCACCTTAAGAAGATAAAACCTCCACTTGTGACCAGACACCTGAGAAGAAAACAAGGAATAGCCACCATTTTAAAAAGAGCGGGAAGTAACTCATCAGGGCTGGGTGCTTTATAACACTGCAAAAGGCGGAGTTCCTGCCAGATTTTCTGCTGAGATAGAGGATCTGTGAAGATAAATCATTCAGAAGCAATGAGCGCTCAGGGAAAGTAGATAGAGCTAGCGGCCAGCAAAAGTGCGAGCCAAAATGTTCAGCCCGTCGCTCAATCTGTCGACGAAGATTTGTGATTAGTGGGCCATCCTCTTCGGAGATTGCTTCGCTTACACCAGATAGGAAATCCTCGGTGACTCGGATATGATGGATATATGCAGTATCTCTACGCACCTATCGTATGCATATATATATATATATATATATATATATATATATAATGGTTAGCGGCATCCGGTTTCGGATTTGCTTGTCACTGTGGCCAGCCACAGGACGCCTGCGCATACAAAGGGACCATGGATAGCTTGCGCTGGACCACCCACATCTCCAACCACACACCGCGTATCCAGTGTCAATCCGAAGGAATAAGACCGGGAGGCATGTGGATGGGAGCCACGTTCCTTCAACGGAGCTGACCAACACTCCTTCACAGGCAAACACAAGCAAGCTGTATTTGGGTAGGCAAGCGCACACAAAGCCGTGGCTGGACCGTAGTCCGCTCCACACTGAATGCATGGAACTACTCTTCGAGCCTAGCACGACCACAACGACCGAGCACCCCGTCCCCTCCAGCAACGACCAACTGTCTCCTGGAGCCAGATGGACGAGGTAGTGGGTAACAGACAGGTAGGTACCTTGTCAACATGCACATCAAGCGCAGTCACACCCGGGATGTCAAACAACAGCCGATCATTCGAAACGCCCACAAGGAATAAAGTAAACAAATGTGACAACATAAATACGCGCTAAATGAGAATATGGAAGAAAGTGGTTGAATGGTGAATACGAGATAAGTACAAGAAGTCCGAAAGTTATCTTAAAAACCCCACGTGATAAAATCACACAAGTTTATCACAATTTGCAAGAGCGACGTACGTAAGATGGGAGAGGATTATCAGCTAAGCAGAAGGAACCAAATAAAATGTAATGAATTGTATCCACATTAAAAAACCTAGTTTAAGTGTGTTGGTTTGGCCCAACTGAGGTAAAGAAGCATCATGAATACAACATCAGCCTCGGCATAGGATATATATATATATATATATATATATATATATATATATATATATATATATATATATATATATATATATATATATATATATATATATATATATATATATATATATATATATATATATACAACTTTCACCCTAAATCGGACATTTTTCAAACCACATTGGACATTTTTCAAACCAAACTGGACATTTTGCAAACCACATTGGACATTTTGCAAACCACATTGGACATTTTGCAAACCAAACTGGACATTTTGCAAACCACATTGGACATTTTGCAAACCACATTGGACATTTTGCAAACCAAACTGGACATTTTGCAAACCACATTGGACATTTTGCAAACCACATTGGACATTTTGCAAACCAAACTGGACATTTTGCAAAACAAATTGGACACGTTGCAATCTAAGTAGCAACTCGCCAATTTGTTGGTAAGAAACGAGCAGTAAGACTGCTGAATGATGTTCAGAATATACATTGTGATGACGCTAATACACCGGCATTGTGTAAGCAGCGGACTACACTGTAAAACATTTGCTTGATCGTGAGCAGCGACCGAAGTTCTGAACTACGCTCCCCTCTCCCCATTGACATTCGCCTAGTTGGTATGCAGTGCCCATACGCATCAACCTGTGTAGGTGTGTGACAATTGGAAAATCGGACGTCCGAATCGTAATTGTGTATCAATCATTTTGTGAGTGGATCGCGATGCGCAATCTCAATGTGCACCGTTATTCTCATTAGAGGGAACCTTGTCCGATTCGGTCAATGGGACCATGTCGGATGAAGCAGGTAGGCGGTGTCCCAGCTTCGCCCGTCTCTCTATTAGCTTTCGCAACTGTCACGTTATTGTATCAGCGTAGGCTGTAATGACCCCCAGCAAAACCAGTCTAGATCTATAGCCTATTGTTGCAACATATCAACTACTGAGGAGTGGGCCGATTACACGATGTTCAGGCCACATTGTGGTCACGATAATGTAACCGAACTGCGTACGTAGCGGGTGATTGTGTAAGCCCTTCTCTTGATATGAGTGCCGTTCGCCGCGGTCAAAATCGGTGACCTATTTTCCCCTACACCCTCCCCCCATAGGAATTCGTGTGTTTTGTCTGGGTGTGTGGACTGACCTGTGCAGCGGTACCACTATTGGAGCCGAGCATACGATAATGGTTCCACTCAACACAACTTAGCTTTATTAGCTCCGTGCCGCACGAAACGACCAAAATGAGTGAGAGAGCTGGTGTCCGACGCGACGGCACTGCAGGCGAACATTATTTGCGCAAAGAGAAATTCCCACAAAACTTGTGCTGGTCGACGGCAAAACTACTCGGGAAGCCGCTGAAGTCGCCGGTGTTAACGCGAGTGCGGCAAGGAACATCATTAATGCCTACAAGCGAGAAGGCTCAAATACACAGCGCACCTGCGGTGGAAACAATAGGGAGAAGCTGACTCCCAATTTAATGCAGCGTGTCGAAGAAGCGGTTGAACGGCACTCTGAGGACACGTTGGTGCAGCTGCAGATGCGCCTGAGAGAGAATGGGATAAACCTGTCAGCATCCTCTGTCTTCAACGCCCTCAGAAGACTAAAGATAACTCTCAAAAAGTGTCATTACGAGCTCGACCGAGTCAACAGTGCCACGACAATCGTTAGCCGACAGGCGTACGCTCTCGAATTCTCGGTGACCGTCCGGCTCTTACACGCTAAGCCAACTGTTAATATTGAAAACGCACATTTTGAAATTGAAATGGTGCATTAACAAAAAACAAGACAGTAACCATAGCAAAGATCAGTTGACGAAGGGTTGTCCGGCTGTCGCTTTCGTCAGCTTCATCATCGTATTGAGAACGCAGTTCATGCAGTCCTGCTGCGTTACCATCCCAACGCTGTCCTGAATGACCGTGCTCAGCTTCTGCTCAGGTGTGGGGTTAATAAGCAGGCGTCTCGCCGACGCTTTCACCTTTGAAAAGACGTGTTCTACCGGGTTTAGCATGTACGATTGGGGCGGCAAGAACTGCAGGTGATAAGACGAACCAAGGATCCTCCTTAGCTCATCAGGCATTTGGATCCTGGCATTGTCCATGATCAGCCACGCGCCGTGCATCTCCACTATGCAGCTTATACGCGCCACCAGTTCCTCGACGAACGCTGAGAACTTCGCACCATTGCAGGTGCCATCGTTAATGATCTTTGAATGAATGACGCCTTGGTTATTCATTGCAACAATCAGGGTTACCATGCGACCTCTGATTGTGGGTAACACGACGTTCGCGCGCGTCACTCTTCTTGTGCGAGCCTGAGTTCGCCTCAGATGAAGGTTGAAACCACTCTCATCTATGAAGATGCATTTCTCCTTGTTAGAAGGCGTATTTGCCGAGAATTCGAGAGCGTACGCCTGTCGGCTAACGATTGTCGTGGCACTGTTGACTCGGTCGAGCTCGTAATGACACTTTTTGAGAGTTATCTTTAGTCTTCTGAGGGCGTTGAAGACAGAGGATGCTGACAGGTTTATCCCATTCTCTCTCAGGCGCATCTGCAGCTGCACCAACGTGTCCTCAGAGTGCCGTTCAACCGCTTCTTCGACACGCTGCAATAAATTGGGAGTCAGCTTCTCCCTATTGTTTCCACCGCAGGTGCGCTGTGTATTTGAGCCTTCTCGCTTGTAGGCATTAATGATGTTCCTTGCCGCACTCGCGTTAACACCGGCGACTTCAGCGGCTTCCCGAGTAGTTTTGCCGTCGACCAGCACAAGTTTTGTGAGAATTTCTCTTTGCGCAAATAATGTTCGCCTGCAGTGCCGTCGCGTCGGACACCAGCTCTCTCACTCATTTTGGTCGTTTCGTGCGGCACGGAGCTAATAAAGCTAAGTTGTGTTGAGTGGAACCATTATCGTATGCTCGGCTCCAATAGTGGTACCGCTGCACAGGTCAGTCCACACACCCAGACAAAACACACGAATTCCTATGGGGGGAGGGTGTAGGGGAAAATAGGTCACCGATTTTGACCGCGGCGAACGGCACTCATATCAAGAGAAGGGCTTACACAATCACCCGCTACGTACGCAGTTCGGTTACATTATCGTGACCACAATGTGGCCTGAACATCGTGTAATCGGCCCACTCCTCAGTAGTTGATATGTTGCAACAATAGGCTATAGATATAGACTGGTTTTGCTGGGGGTCATTACAGCCTACGCTGATACAATAACGTGACAGTTGCGAAAGCTAATAGAGAGACGGGCGAAGCTGGGACACCGCCTACCTGCTTCATCCGACATGGTCCCATTGACCGAATCGGACAAGGTTCCCTCTAATGAGAATAACGGTGCACATTGAGATTGCGCATCGCGATCCACTCACAAAATGATTGATACACAATTACGATTCGGACGTCCGATTTTCCAATTGTCACACACCTACACAGGTTGATGCGTATGGGCACTGCATACCGACTAGGCGAATGTCAATGGGGAGAGGGGAGCGTAGTTCAGAACTTCGGTCGCTGCTCACGATCAAGCAAATGTTTTACAGTGTAGTCCGCTGCTTACACAATGCCGGTGTATTAGCGTCATCACAATGTATATTCTGAACATCATTCAGCAGTCTTACTGCTCGTTTCTTACCAACAAATTGGCGAGTTGCTACTTAGATTGCAACGTGTCCAATTTGTTTTGCAGAATGTCCAGTTTGGTTTGCAAAATGTCCAATGTGGTTTGCAAAATGTCCAATATGGTTTGAATAATGTCCAATTTAAAGTGAAAATGGTAGAGATATATATATATATATCAAAGTAACAGAAAAAAGCAGGTTTTGTACAAAACCTTGCTAGTGGCGCAGTTGGTGATTTCAGAATAATTTGCTGGGGCGTTACTGCCAAAAGATGTAACCGTGATACTACCGTTTTTGCCAATGATGACAGCGGCATAAACAGTTCACTAACAGCGCATTGCTCATCACCATCATCAACGACAACAGCAGAGTATCAGCCATTTGAACTGACGCTTCGCTGCAATGTAACCATAAAGGTTTAGCAAACGAAGAATAATAAGAAGGGAGAGAAGGGGTAATTACCGGAAAACCTTGATGCACTTAGCAAACATTCAGGGTCGAGGAACCTGAAAACATATCAAATCTCCAGCTGTACGCCGCAACGGCGCTTCGCTGCCACGCGACCAACACTAATCGCGCGTAGGTTGAGTATACCGCGAGGACGCCCAGCCCTACGCGGATTCGAACCGGTGGCATTAAAGATGCAAACCAGGAGCGCAGACCAATTAACCACCGGCATACACCTAGTCAACAACATGGCATCACAAACAGCTGGCTATCGTGCAAAGATAAGGCGGCATCGGCGAGACAGCTTGCTTGCGGCTTTCACTGCCCCGCATCATAATCAGCCATTACCCCGTAAATAACTCAGCTCCATACATACTTCAAACACAGTCCGACTAGGAGACAACAGAAGACGCGCCAATGGTGTCGACTCCAAACCATGTCACGTAAAGTCTCGAGCCAAGCATAAGGTGGGTCACGTGGATTCCAGCTTGAAAAGCGAGAAGGACCCACGGCATGAGTTTGGTCGTCAGTGACTTCATTTCACGCTGCTAAACCAACTTTTGTTCACCTCGATCTTTGCGCCACCCTACATCTGGCAGACTAAACAAAGCCCTCCAAGGTAAGTGGTGACCAGGCACACGTAGCACGTGCCCAAGCAAACGCAAATTCAGTGCTATCTGTTGTTCTATGGAGCTAGCATGATTATCACTACCTAACACCTGCCTAGGCACATCATCATTGCAGACACCCTGGTGCCATCCGACAAAAGCAATGCTCCGAAGACAGCGATGATCAGAGTTGAAGGCGCCTCAGATTCTTAGACCAAAGAGACCGTCTCCCTACCATAGAGTAGGATGGCAATTATTGCGGCCTTGTATACATGGCCTTTCAGAAGGAGAGAGACCCGCTCCACTTGCCAAAGATGTCGTAGATTAAAGAAGCCAATGCTGGCATTTGCAACACAAGAAATGTCTTCCGTTGCCATGCGCCCATCGTTGTTGATACAGCTGAAAAGATAAATAGTATGAACAAACACCCTAGAGAAGTCATTCAGGGTTGATTATGCTACCTAAAGATCGTTAAAAAGCACGACAATATCGTCCACATAATCAAGATCAACTAGCACCTGACCAGGTAGACCCTCGACGAATGCATCATATGGCTCTGCAAGGGAACACTCTACGATGGAGTCAACGACGAAGTTGAAAAAAATGGAGAAGTGAGGCAACTTTGACGAACACCACTTGTTGTCGGAAAGCTCTCTGACAGGTCACCGCAGACACTGACGCGGCGTGTCGTGTACGAGTAGAGAAGACGCAAAATGTTCACATAAATCATGGGAACGCCATTCCGGGAAAGTACTTGGAACAGAATGCATCGATCGACTGAAACGAACGCACTCTTGATGTCGAGGAACACATCTATTGTCGGCCTGCGGTATGCGTGGTGGTGCCCTAGCATCTTGTGGTATCATACCTCTTCATATTTATCGTTGCCAAGACGCTTTCCCAGTTCTATATATTTCAGCTCTCTTCTACGTTCACAGACGAAAAGCCTGAATATCCAGGTCTTGATTCTTTACTCGTTGATCTCTCTCTCTGGCATCCTAGCATCCTACAATTTATTTGTCTGTGAAAGTATCTTCATGGAGCGTTTCCTCAGACCCGACAGTTCCGATGTTGAGTCCAATGCTCCGGATGCACAAAGGCAGTAGACTCATTGGTACCATACATTTCGTAATTTTTCGGAGTCAATTGAAACACAATCCTGATAAGCGAAAAATCCAGGTGAACTACACAGCCCCATCCGTCTTCGAATATATTAATGAGAGTGCCAGCTTCGACGGAGTCAGACACGCACTGGAGAGCCTTTATATCAAGCCTAAGCATGGCGTTTTCGCGCGCCACATTTTAGCTACCGGCAAACAACGCAGAGGATTTAATTTAGACCAGTTCGCCCAGAAACTCAAAGTCGTTGCTAAGGACTGCAACTTCAAGGCAGTCAGCACGGATAAAAATCGTGATGGCGCCATGAGCGACGGCTTCATTACTGGATTACTCTCTCCTCAGATTCGACAGCGCTTATTGGAACACGGCGCGTTAAACTTTTTTAAACTGCACTTACTTTAGCGAGATCCCAACACTCACGGAGATAAAATAATACCTTGTTTTCCCCACCATGTGCATCAATGCCCAACAAATTCGAGTCACCTCACGTGACTGCCAAATCTTCACCTTCGCCTCCATCATCACCATCACCATACATTGCCGTTGCATCGAACGAAAAGTTCTACTTTGTGATGTCACTCGACATCCGCAGGTAAAGTGTCCGGCTCGCAAGGCAGTCTGCATGAATTGTGGTAAGAAGGGACATTTCAAGAAAGCTTGTTTGTGAAATCCATCCGAGGAATACTTTTCAGGCAACTTCACTAATTTCTTGCTCTACGATCGAAGCTGCCCCCGGTTGCTTAATGCGAGCTATCACCAGGATACAGATTAACGGTTCTGAATTGGAAGCACTGATTGATACCAGCATTTCCAAAAGTTACCTCTCTGCTAATGTTGCTCACAAGACGAAATGGTAGATTACTCCGTCGCGCACGCGCGTATCTATGGTTTCAACGCAAGTGCAGATGTGTACCGCGAGGCATTGCAATACAACAGTCACATACAAAGGAGACGCGTACCAAAACATTAGACTTTCTGTGTTACAGAATTGTGCCCAGATGTCTTGCTCGAGCACTATATTCTTCAAGTACATGAGAAATTAGATTCTGTTCGGTGGCAAGAAACTTCCTCTGTCTGTCTGCAGCCTCACCAGCGCAAAAATTGAAGCCCCATTACTCTTCCTTAACATTGCACTGGAGTGCAAGTCCATAGCGACGAAGTCCAAACGGCACAGTCCCGCTGAAGATGTTTTCGTTCGTTCCGAAACAAACCGTCTCCCACTGGAAAACATCATCGAGCCATCCTTTCCCCATGGAGAGCTTAGAAGTTAGTCGTTACTAACGAAAGGCACAAACGACAAATGGTCGTAGATTACAGTCAGACAATAAACCGGTTCACCAACCTCGACGCTTATCCTCTTCGTAAACTGGACGAAATGATCCAGAAGATCGCTATGTTGAATACATGCAGTACCCTGGATCTAAAGAGTGCTTACCACTTAATCCCCATCGAAGAGGAGGAACGACCATACACGGCTTTTGAGACCTGTGGCAAACTCGACCAATTTTGTCATATATTTTTCGGAGTAACCAATGGCGTCTCTTGCTTCCAAAGGATCATTGATGAAATTATTTCCAAAGAAAATCTAACTGATGTTTGTCTATATAGACAACGTCACCATTTGTGGAAAAGATGCCGTTGAATATCGGCAGAATTGGAATCGGTTTTCGAACGTTGTTTGCAACTACGAAATAACCTTTAATGACACAAAAAGCGTGTTGGCGGCCCAACGGGTTAAGCTTTTGGTGTATGAGAAGTCCAAAGGAATAATTAAGCCTGAACCTGAACGACTGAGAACTTTGAAAGAACTGTCTCCTCCCAATGACATAAAGGCTCAACGGAGAATGGTAGGGATGTTTGCTTACTACTCACCAATGGAAACCACGATTCTCTGACAAGATCAACCCACTCGCTCACAACACGGAATTCTCCATACCATCATATGTCCAGAAATCCTTCGAAAATCTAAAGGAGGAACGGAAAAATGCCGTAGTTATCACTGCTGACCCTAATGTGCCGTTAGTGGTCGAAACAGATGATTCTGATGTTACTATATCGGCTGCCTTAAACCAGAACGTAAAACTAATAGCCTTCTTTTCCCGCATCTCATTTCCTCTTGAGGCGACATTCATCAGTGGAAAAAGAAGCCTACGCTATCGTGGAAGATATGCGAAAATGGCGACATCTACTGTTTGGTAGCCATTTCAAACTGGTCATAGATCAACGTTCTGTCGTCTTCAAGCACAATAGCATGAATCCGAAGAAAGTCAAAAACGACAAAATACAGCGCTGGCGACTCGAACTTGCACCCTTTCATTATGATGTTATATACCGACCCGGCAAGTTCAATCAGCGAGCCGATACATTCTCACGTACCTCTTGCAGCATTCGTCTGGCAACTTGAACTTAAAACAACTTCATGACTCTCTGTGTCACCCAGGCATAACTCGCAGGCTTCATTTCGTCCGTGCCAAAAATCTTCCTTATTCTGTGACCGAAATCAAGTCAATGATTTCAAATTGTACTGTTTGTTGTGAGCTGAAACCAAGGTTTGTGCAGCCCCCACTGGGCCAACTTGTGAAAGCAACCCAACCTTTTGAGCGCCTCAGTGTTGATTTTAAAGGCTCGATTCCCTCTAACTCCCGAAACCGCTATCTATTAACAATCGTGGATGAGGATCCCGTTTCCCATTCGTTTTTGCATGTTCTGACTTATCCCCTTCCACCGTGATTAACTGGTTCTGTCAACTCTTTTCCATGTTTGGGTTGTCAACCTACATTCACTCAGATCGAGGTTCCTCTTCCATGTCCCGTGAACTGCGTGATTTTCTTCACAACAAGGGAATACCAACGAGCCGAACAACCGCCTATCACCCACAAGCTAATGGGCAGGTTGAAAGCCTGAACGGAACATTGTGGAGAGCTATTTCTCTCGCCCTACGCTCTCGCAACCACTCAGTTGATCAGCAGGAGACTGTCCTACAGAACGACTTACATTCAATTCGATCACTTCCGTGTACTGCAACAAAGGTAAGTCTGTACGAGAGATTTTTCAGGCATAATCGAAGATCTTCGTCTGGCTTCTCCATTCCTACCTGGTTGTCAGCACCGGGTCCTGTCTTGTTAAGAAAAAACGTCCGAACCTCCAAGTTCGACCCTCTTGTGGAACAAGTGGAATTTATAAAGTGTAACCCTAAGTATTCACATGTCCAACTATCAAACGGGAAAGAGAAGACCGTTTCAATCCAACAACTGGCCCCCCATGGGTGAACACTTGCTCGAACAAGACGACATGAGTAATGCCGGTTCAGAAGAAGCGATCGCACACCGAGATGATGAACAGACTTGCTTACATGACGAGGGGAATACGATTCCAGACCATTCTCAACCAAACTTTACCGAAACGCCGTCTACAAGGAACGAACTTGAGACCCGTCAACAGTGCGTGCGTCCATACTGCCTTAGAAACCGAGAAGCCTAAACACTAGCTCCTTTTAGTCCGTGAAACTTAAATACACACGAGGCAACCATATCCAGCAACTGTTATCATACTCTGTTTCTGCCATCAACACATCCACTTTTGCTACATACACTCTTCAAAACTTCGGTGGGGTAGAATGTGGTATTATTCCTCTCCATATGTATTGTTGTCAATACACTTTCCCTGTTCTTTATACTTTCAGCTGTCTACATACACAGACGAATAAAGCCTGAATTTCCAGGTCTTGATTCTTTACTCGTTGGTCTCTCTCTGGCGTTCTTTCATACTACACACCTGCCGCAAAGTAATTATGTGGTCTATACAGCCCCATCCTGGACAGAAACACTCGCCGTTGTCCACCCGTTCGTAGTTAATTCCATACATACCACCTACCAAAGCACAGACAATCTACTTGCGCATTCATATTCCAAACAAGAACTGTGATATCAGAACTGGTAACCTGCGTAGTATGGCGTCCACTTCGTGGTAGAAAGCGTAATTTGCAGAATCAGAGCTGCAATCGGTGGAGGCATAAGCGAAATTCACAAACAAACAGTGTCTAGTGCTACTCACTGAATCAATCTTAGTGGATGTCATCAAACAGACTGCACATAAACGGTTGCTCACGGTGCTTGGCCTTAGAGCTGAGAACAACGCTCCCTTCAGCTTGGTCAGTGGTTGCCGCATCAATGTCTCCGGACGCGTGCAACCAATAACAAGAGGACAAATTGGATGCAGTTCATTCAACAACTCCGTGAGCCTCATTGATCCTAGGTTCGGAAACAACACACGCCAATACGCAGCCTGTTTAACGTGCGTGCGAGCACAGCCTATTGAGCTATTTGTCTCCGAGTGCAAACGTTGAATGTCGCTAGGGAAACGGGTGTGTGGCCTTATAAGGAGCGGTTGGCGATTAGTGTCCAGTGGGTGGCACGGGAACACAGCTGTATTTGGTATAAGTTTAGTGATATTGCAGTTGCTGTCAATTAAACTAGGAATTATAGAAGGAAGGTTAGTAATGGGGATCGGGATGGGAGTAAGAGAAGCCTTTGGAAAAGGAAGAAGGCGCCAGCAGTAGCATTTTTCCGTTTATCCGCCCTGCTGTATGCAGCAGATAAGGCGGCCGATGTACGATAAGATTAAAGCTTGAAGAAGTATGAATATACGTGGGCTGAGATACTGCCAGGAAGCCCAAACCTAGACAGGAGAATGATTACGGTCCTCAACCGAAGCGTTTGGCTCAAAAGCCTATCCGCAAGACAGCGGATGTGGCAACGACATGATTTTACAGAAATGGACGCAATCCCATTTCAAACCCGAAATCTGGAGGACCAGGAGACTGAGTTCGTCTGATCTCTAATCATTGGCCAACCTGGTAGGAATAGCCCTTAAGAGGCCCAAGGGCCCCACCCAGTAGAGCTCAATAGGTGGACGAGGTATGCAAACCGTCACACCATGTTAAGGTCCAGTCTCGTCGTGAAGATAAATTTATTCAGGTGGTTCACCACCGAATTTCTCACCAGTTATTCAAACAACTTGAGTACTACACTTGTCAAGCTGAGACTTGTAGTTCACGGGCAGAGCAGTGTCACCGCCCTTAAAAATCGGACAGATGAATGCCTCCTTCCATTCCGAAAGTAAGGCACAGCTGCCGAGCGATACTGTAAAAGCGCATGTAAGAGGGTCACTTAATTCAGCGGCTAATTCATGCACCAGTATCGGATGATTCGAACCAGTCATAAATATTTAGCCCTTGCAATGCCCCGAAGACCTGAGTCACCGTTATGTTAATTTCGGTTAGACAGAAATCCTCCGGGACTCTTGTGATCAGCAAAATCTGTGGTAGAGGGTCTCACGAGCAAAGACACCAGTACACAGTTCGATGAGTATGCACGCCTTATGATAGTCGGCATACACACGGGTCCTGTTCGCTCATAGTAACACTGTTATGGACATATATGTATAGTGCCTCTTTAAGTAAGCAAATAACTTTGGACTTGTCGCGGATACGTCAGCAGTCTTGTGGTGGTGCTTACACTTATTTCGAACCTCGCGATAGTTTTCATAGGTTAAATTTGATGTGATCTCTTGGTAAGTTCACCAGCACTTAGAGCGCTTTCTGAGCAGGTATTTATCTGTGAAATCCATCCATGGATGTTGCACCCGTGTCTCTCGTTTCTTCACGAATGGGATGGGGGAGCAGAGACTTCGGCGAGATGTCTTAAATCTCTCCCAGGGTAGCTGAACAGAGTCGGCCACAGAGACAACACAATGCAGAACTACAGATTTGGCTCGCCTTGCGTTAAAGTCTGCCCACAAAATATTTGGGCACACCTCAGTGGTAGCCTGATGATACCTCATCATCAACATCATCATCAGTAAAAGTTGGTCGAGGGTGGGAAACACACCTCAGCCATTGTTCCGCAAATAATGAAGATAAGATGTTAAAAAATACACTATAACAAATTGAAAAAGGAAGCGATAGTATCTTAAATACCATAGTATTCACTTGCTATGAGAGCGCAATTGGGCGGGAAGCCTAATGCCTTGGGGGCTTGACAACGAAATTCTCAACACAAACGTCACTGGGGTCGGCTCTTCGCCATATCAGCAAGTGTGTCTAGCCAAACGTGTTCATCATACTGGAGACCCCAGTCTGGCGGTTGGGATGCAATAACCGACGCCAACTTCGAAGTGGAAGTTTTCATTCCCATCGACCGAATAATTGCTTGGTCTCCCTCTTCTTCTATCCAGACCCTGGGAGCGCAAACAACGCACGTCGCGGGAGTCAGTGGGCTGGCATGCGCAACACGTGGTCCACTCGGAGCAT
Source organism: Dicrocoelium dendriticum (assembly GCA_944474145.2). NCBI lineage: Eukaryota > Metazoa > Platyhelminthes > Trematoda > Plagiorchiida > Dicrocoeliidae > Dicrocoelium > Dicrocoelium dendriticum. Next base: position 227,193,274 of record OX104063.1, read on the forward strand.
GGCCGGTGGTATAACGGTGCTGGGCGATTTACTCGTTCTTCCTGCACCAAACACACGACCAGATGATATCTAGAGAGAACGCCGAAAAGATATGAAGACATGGTAGCTGGCCCTCAAAGAGGTGAGCCGTATGTAATGTCACATGAAATCGAGTGACTTAGCAAAAGCGAGATCCAAGGTATACGACACCTGGTTGCTCATGTACCTAGCCATGTGATCTATGGACTGAGGCAAAGGTTGCAACGTCAACTCGAGGAGTTCGGAACCAAAAGTGCCCATCGCCGAACTGCAAGACAGATCATTTCAACAGACACCAGTAAAATTATAAGTACTAGACACTTATTGAAAGTCTGAGTACGAATAAAATCTAAACTCCTTGGAGATACCTTCAAGACTCTGATATATCACTAAAGCTGTAAACTGAGAGGTGTACACAACAATCGACCTAACTTCAATAGTTTGATCCAGTGACCGAAAAACAAAGATCCCCAAAACATCCAGTTTACAGCTCAAATACTGAGCGACGCCCCCGATTTGAGTGCCAACGGATCGATCACATCAAAGTAGCACGTATCTAGGTAAAAATACTTTACCGTCCGTGATATCAGGGGACAATCACGTCTCAGTGAAAGCAAGTATGTGGGCAGGAGATATGTCTACAAGTAGACCCAACTCCTTTACGCCAGCCCGCAGCCTTAAGGGTTTCAAGCCTGCCTTGTAATCAGATGTCACGGGTTCGAGCCTGCGCAGTATCCTTAGCCCCCGGGAGAATGGTGGTGATTGCCTGGCAGCGAAGCATCGGTACTGCACACCGGCGTACTGTTGGTGCCTTTCGCCTTGTCACTAGTTTACCTTGTTCCTTACGTTACGCAGTTTGATGAGTAGTACTTTCAGGAATTCGGTACGATCAGCTCTGGGCCGTGCGTTTTTATTGGTTCATTGGGTTGTAGAGAGCAGAAAGGAAATCCTACAACACTGTCACTTCCCGTTCACTGTATGGATTATGTGAGGTGTTGCGGCGGTGTTCCACAAAGGAGCACTGCGGTCGCAGTAAACACAGCAAGGTCCATGCTTGTCCAGAAAATAGATGTCTTGTAATCACTTAGAACGTTCCTCTGTGCACTGACAAGTAGACTGCTCCACTCATCCACCACACGAGTTGACAAAGTAACATCAGAGCGAACTCGAGGCCACCTCGATTTAAACAGCCTCCAACAGCTAACCCGTGTCGAACTATCCGCACAAAAGTGAAATAACTCTTGTAACATTCCCCGTCTGAGCTCATAAAACACTGCATTTAATGGGAATAAAAGTTGGAGCCTTACATGGCCCATAGGGTGTAAAGAGTTACGGTCGGGTCTTATGAAAAGGACAAGCAACCTTACGTCGGGTGTAAATCAAGTCTTTAAAAGGACAACGATATTCCGGGGAGAACAAATTCACCGCTCGAAGCTGACGAGAGTAAGGCAGGCTCCGGAGTCTCATGGCGGGTTTCGATTCTCGCCTCTGAACCATCTCTATCAGCACGCATTCGGATTTCGTGAAAGAATAGGTTGTTAGCAATCTGTACCCAAGAACTGGTCGCACATGAGAGTTGAACAGAAGTCAGATCTTTGGAGACATTTGGGAAAACAGCTTACAAAAAGTACATAGTATTGACAGCGGTAACTTGAGGGTGCCCTATGTTAGGTGACACAAGTACTCTAAGATCCTACCAGAATGCTGCGTTTCTGAACAGGAAGCGGAACAGCAGATTTCAGGCGTTATCCGTACATTCAGTGGCAACTATAACAAATGTAATAAACACCATAGAGCTCCGAGGCACGAGTTGGGAGGACAAACGACCTAACATGGTTAATGGGTAGCCGCCACCTTATTAGACTACAGACAAGCCGATGTGTTTGAGTGGCTCCCGCTAGCTATTGTCGGCTAACATCTCCAACCTGTTCCAAACTTGAAGCAGAGGGTTTTTATGACGAAATTATGGCAGCCGTCATTGGGGTTCATTTGACTGGTAGAGAGAAGATGGGGAATCCTGTATTAGCTCCATCACATCCCGTTCAAAGCAAGGACTGTGCGAAACGTTGCGAGGCAGTGTTTCATAGGGGATCATTACGGCCGCAGCAAAAACAGCAAGATCCTTGCATACTCAGCAGATAAGTGTCTAACAGCAGTTTGAAAGTTTCCGCGCTAACGACCAGCTCAGGCAAACTGTTCTAGTTCTTTACCACACGAGTGAACAGGGTGAGGTCGGAATGGATCCGGACCCCCTAGGCTTAAACAGCTTCCAAAAATGACCACGTGTCGATCTATCAGCGCAGAGCTAAAAGAACTGCAGTTCACTAACCATCTCCTCTCGAAGTATGCGTTTGGTGTAAATCAGATCACCACATCGACCGTAGTCCAGGAAAAACATGTTTATCTGTCCAAGACGTTGAGCGTAAGGTAGGTTCCGGAGCGCTGAGAAGGATTTCGATCTCCGTCGAAGGACTTCCTCAAGTATAACACGTACAGTCTTAGTAAAGGGATAGACCGCAAGTAAACCGTATTCGAGGACAAAGCGCACATAGGAAGTCAAAAGGAGTCTGAAAATCTCTGGAGCCATTCGGGAAAACTATCTCCCAATGGCACAGAACTTCCTGTTGGCAGCCGCTACCTTCCTCACGGTGTCCTTAGTAGTGCGCAGATCGGGAGACACGAGTATGCCGAGGTCCTTTTCATAGATGGCATTCCGGATTAAGAAACCACCAATGTGGTATGCAGCAAATAGACCAGAAGCATCAGTTGGCAGGATGGAGTACTTTCCACGAATGAACGGTGATCGCCATCTTAATGAACAGCGATGCAGCAGGGTAAGCGTCGCTTGCAATCGGTCAGCGTTTTCGGGTTTTTCTACTTCCAATCATATCTTCAGGTAGCTGGCATAAAGTAAGCAATCAATTTGGAGTTCCGACGGAAAGTCATTAATGAAGATTTGAAACAGCACGGGGCCAAGGTCAGAGCCCTGTGGAACCCCAAAGATCATGGGAACAGAAGCAGAGTAGGTCTCAGTCACCGTCACCGGCATACGACGGTCAATCAGGAAACCAGTGATTCACGAGAGAACCTCTCCAGAAACATCAACTCCCTGGAAATTAAAAAGAAGCCGTTGGTGCGGTATCGTACCAAATGTATTCTTGAAATCGACGAAGCGATTCCCGGCATTTAATGAGTTAGCCCACCTTTCCCTTTCAACAAACATGTTGGATACACAGGCACATGCCTGCTGGAAGCCGTTGCGCGGGGGAAATGACATTTAAGTCGTCAAGGTGACGATGTAAGGCTCGCTTAAGAATACCTTCAATGACTTAATAAACTACGGGTGTTAAGCAAATCGTTGATAGTTTCCGGGGTTCTGACGATCGCCACCTTTATAGATGGAGTTGATGACACCCGCTTTCCAAGCAAGGGGGAGGCATCCTGAATCAAGAGATCGCTGAAAAACTTGGCAAACAGCTACAGCGATGTGTTCAGCCACTGTTTTGAGGAGTAAAGAATGTACCTTATCAGGACCTTGAGAGGAGCTCGGATTTTGCTCGAGGAGAAGCTCGGCAACCGATTCGGGGCTGGTTTCTAAGTGCTCTAAAGTGAAATGGGGTACAAGCACAAAATAACTGGTAAACGGCGGTTCAGTCGAAAAAATGAGGGATAATGCAGGGCCAGGCGCCCGGTTTTTGTATCATCTTTGTGAAGTATAGTTACATTTTCGTTGGAATACAAAGCAGGTATTACATTCCCAGTTTTCGCACGTCTCCTCAGATAGGAGGAAAGTAGCTTGGGAGCGGTTGAAGATTTCTCAGCCAAGCGACGCTCGTACTGTTGTCGCTTCTCACGCTTCTTTAAGGTACAGATATTCCTGATCGCTTTTTAAGTTAAGTAGTCCAAGGATGATTGCATAATTTTGAACAATCTCCACAGTTTGCGTCATCGGCTCATAAGGGATTTTAACTCATGATCAATCCACGGAGGACCTTTGGAGAAGCGTTTCCCCACGGAGAGTGGAACGACCTGAGTTATGAGTGACTTGAATTTGGAGTACAAGATGGTCCAAGTATCAACAACGTCGAAGTGTTGCGGGATACACCAGACCATAGCGCCGGCGGCAATTATCAAACGGAGTAGATCAGCACGCCAGAAGTTCCGACAGCATACTCTCTGATGGTGAATGGTGAGACGTCGCATCCAACAAAAGGAAACCACGCAATGGTCACTTTTCCCGATTGGTTGGAGAACAGTTAAGTCGGAAACATATGACAGCCGGTGTGAGCAC
>OX104063.1:227198082-227351174 GCA_944474145.2 Dicrocoelium dendriticum
AATGGCGCCGACTCATGTAGTTTCTGACATGCAGCAACCAATCCAGGCATCGGGTTCGCGGGCTGTGATAAGTTGCACCCACGAAAAGTTCATCCGGTCTCAGGCAGATCGAGCAACACGTTTGCTCGCACATGCTATCTTCGCTTCGGTAATTCTATACTACTCCCCCGCACAGAGAGTACTGAATTTCTGACAGCCTACGGTGCTCGTTAGATATCATATCGCGCTGGAATCTCCTTTTTTATATCTTATTGAACTCAAGTAAATGTTTTTCACTGGAAACGCCATGCACCTTTTTGCTTTGTTTTATTTCATTAAGTAGCGATGAAATACTTTTAAATGAGATCTTTTCCGTGGTTGCTTATTCATTTTTATTTTTTTAAACGGCGTTTTCTCTCGATTGGTATCAATCCAACGAGGGTGGTTTTCGCAGCGTAAATTACTTGAATTTTATTATTTGCACATTCGTCTCTTGCCATCCAATTCTAATATAGTTCAATTCCAAGTGTGCCGCGCACTGGGCTTTTATATTACTCACAATTTATCCATTATAAGTGCGGTTTTAAGAACCCCAATAATGGCTGTTTCTGCCTTATGAAGCCGTTTCAGTTTGTTGGTGACACACAGGTTTATGTCATTACCTTTTAATCTCTTTTTCTCAGATTTCGGCTGAACAATCGACGTAACGACTGCACGCATGTGCTTGAACGGGCATGGTGTGCAACACCTATGTGGGAAGCATCTGACAGTACTTTTTTCCGCATACCCCCTAGGTGCATGATTATCAGTCTAGATTGAAATTGCTTCTCACAATACATGCACACAATGAGTACAACAAACTGACTCCAAACAAGCTGGATGAACGTGATTAAGATGCATCCCAAAAAATGTGCATAACGGCATGACGCGTGTTGGCCACATTCTGTCCGGCCTCCTACTCGGATCGGATCTAATGCGACGATTATCAGCACATATGTGTGATTACGCACATTCGGTCCCGGTTCACCAGCCTTATTTAATGCATTCGATATTTCGGATCTAGCTTGTGTGAAACACCTTTGTCTCCACATCGCATTTTCGCACCTTTCCAGCAGAAACAAACGCGCAAAAGATTCCGAGTTTCCAGTCACATTTGTTGTCTCAAAATTAAACCAAGTCCGAGATCTGCCCAACGAGCTTCGGCCACTTCGTATGTTAATCTCTTCGGTCAAATAGCGTTTCACCATACACAGCGCGTCGCATTTTGGCACTTTGGTGAGGAGTGCGCTAACGTTAACATAGATCATCGTTTCATCTTCGTTTCACACGAACTCATGAAGCTTCTTTACAAACGTATTCGCTCACCATGTCAACGGCTGTACTATACTGACGATTCATATAGACCAGTAAACACAAGCCGTTGCCAACCCGGTAACATTATCACAATTTACGGGGGTACACTTTTGCAATGCTCACTGTGGTACATCATGCATTGCTGTGCAGATGCTGAGGCTAACCTCATTATTAAGGCGGATCAACTGCAGTTAACAGGTAATTCGGCCACACCCACCGATAACTAACGCAATGTTGCATGATAGCGCGTAGTGAAGCACCGCACGTATTAATTATTTCACCTAGCCACTATTAACCACACCCGATCACACGTAGACACCGCTAGGCACAGTTCAATCCAGGTAAGGTTAACGGACATGTCTGCTAGCTTACATGCAGCTACCTTCAGTGAAGGCAATCGATATCGTCTCACTGTAGAGCACACTTCATGTCCGATCGTCTGCGCGCAACAGTGAGCATTGTGAACGCGCATGGAATATTTCCACCCCCCCCAGTTCTGTGTTGTGTGACTTGAATCCGCGCAAGTTAGTGGGTGGGAGCTACAGTACTTCCTCAACCATCCATAGATCCCGTGTGCTAGTCCGCATCTCATCCTACAGTGACGGAGCTCACGTGTTGTTTTCACATCCGCGTGTGCATCATGTGGTTCGTTGGTTGAGCGCTGCACCAACCGATATAGATGTTCTGAGTACTCGTGCACTGAATTGCAACTGATCAAGCCGATGGGCGTGTGCGCCACTTTAGATCCCACTTCAGGTGCTTGTGGATTTGGTTGAATATTCGCAAGGAAGTGATTGATTCCGTTATGGATTCAATTGACTTGTAAGCGGTGTTCTTTCAACTCACCTGCGAACGCGGTGCGTCTTTCCTGTCCTGTCGACAAGCCCATGTCCAAACAAGCGGCCAAGCCCAGTTCATCGATTTCCATTTGGAGCTCTCGACCATCCATCAGATTGGCATGCCTTAATGTACTCACATTGCTACAGATGGCCTAACATGCAGCACTTTTCCGAACATTATAGACCCTCTCGATCGATCTCTGCTGCTTATGGGAGACCCGCCTTCAATACTCGAACTCAGTGCTTACTTTGCGATCCCCTTCAGTTGACACCAGCAACACTTTCGCATTGCGCCTATCCGGTGACGACGCAGCTTTGAGCGCCGGCCACTCCGGTGTTGGTGTTTCCCTTAGTCACCTGGATGAAGCTGCTCTGGTTGACTGGATACCAATCAGTAGCCGGATGTGTGTGGTCCGATTGGCTGGCTCGTTCAAAGCTTTAAAGTCGCGCGGGATAACTGGTGTCTATTTGTCATTGCTGCCTATGCACCTACAAACAATAGCGATGGTTGGGTAAAAGACGACTTCTATCGCCAATTGAACGAGCTCCTTCGCTAAAGAAGAAGCTCGGACACTGTTGCGTTGGCTGGGGTTCCGAACGCTCAGGTTAGAAAGTTATTCATTGATGAACTGCATCTGGGCGGCAAACATGGTGTTGGCTCCCGTAAAGATAACGGTGAACGGTTAGTTCGTTTGTGTGAAGAGGCCCGCTTATTTCTTGCGAGCACTAATTTGCGACACAGCACCCGCCGGAGGGTGACTTGGCGCCCACCAGCCTCGAACCAGCCTTGGACGCAAAGCGATCACATTGTGAGTAGTTACCGATGGAGAGGCTGTGTCCAAAACTGTCGCTCGATCATGCACTTGTGTGTTAACCTGCGGATGCATTTTGGCGAACGCCCACGACGACGCTATGAGTGCAATGACAATAGCCAATCGGCGAAACCAGCTGTTCCGAATTCTTAGCAGAGTACGCTGATTTGCGATTTGAGTAAGCGATCACTGGATGCAGTTGAAGCACACTTGTCTCATATTCACCAGACCTTACTAGCAGCAGGCAAAACCTCATGTGGTATGTCTAATCGCCAACATGGACATTGGGTCTCTTCGCAGTCTATGGAACTTATCGATGCTCGCCGGCATATCCCTGCTGGAAGTGAACACATTGACCCCCGCAAAGCGCTCCGGACAAAACTCCGTACTGGCCTGAATAGAGACCGCGAATCCTGATGGTCTCATCATGCGCAGAGATGAAAATGACCGCTACCTTTGGTAACCATCGTACGTTTTTCCGTCTGATACGGGAAACGGGCAGCAAGATACCTGGTGTTTGCGAAACTATACGTGACCAGGATGGAGAGCTTATGCACAAATTGCCAAAACGCTTGGAGCGTTGGGCTGAGCACTTTGAAAGGCAATTTAATCGGTCGGAATTGTTAGATTTCTCGCCGGTCACTGATCGCCCCGCTCCCTGGGCTGTGCCTTTGGATCCACCCTCTTGCTCAGAAGTCGAAGGTGAGACCAGACTGTTGAAGTTAAATAAAGCCGCGCGGCCAGATAATCTTCACCCAGCACTCTCCAAATTCGGGGATTCTGCTCTTGTGGATGATTGATACGAGTTACTAATGAAACTGTGGGAGCAGGAAACTGTCCTAAGCGACTGGAGCCGCTCCGTCATAGTCGCAATTTTCAAAGGAGGCTCACGATCGGAATGCGGCAGCCATAGAGGAATCAGTCTGATCTCCATCGCCTCCAAATTGCTTGCCTCTATAATCCTTCCCAGACCGACTGCCACTAGTGAAAGCCATATTCGTGATGAGAAAACCAGGTTTCGTCGAAGTCGTGGCTGCATTGACCACATCTTCACTTTGCGTCAGTTGTTGGAGCACCGTCACATATATTGGCAGTCCACCGTTGTCGTGCTCCTCGATATCAAAGGTGCATTCGATTCGGTGGACAGACATGCACTTTGGGACTGTCTACTCATGAAAGGCGTACCTGAGAAATATGTAAATATTATCCGAGCATTATGCGTGCGTAGGTCAGGTAGTGTGAGGGCTTACGGCAAGCTGTCGTCGCCCTTTAATATCTCCAGCGGCGTGAGACAAGGATGCCCGCTGTCACCTTTCCTCTTCAACTTCGCTGTTGACCAAGTCATGGAAATCGCGTTCACAGGACACGACTTAGAAGGTGTGGATCTGCTCCCTGGAGAACCACTTCCTGACTTGGAGTATGCTGAGAATATTTCCCTAACCTGTGACAGCTCACAAACGTGCCAAACGGCCCTGGACAGATTAGCACTGGCTGTCCGGCACTTCGGCTTTGCTTCGCACCCTCGAAGTGCGAAGCGTTCCTCCAAGATTGGTCTGGACTGCCTCCTACGCTGACCCTTGGTGGGGATCAGCTGAAAGTCGCTCAAAAATTCTACTATCTTGGAAGTTGTATCAGTGCCGTGGGATTGAAGATGCGATCACGAACCGTATAGCAAATGCTCGAGACGCTTTTGCTAACCTTCACCATCCGGCGCAACATCACTCTCGCCCTGAAGGGTAGAGTGTACAATGCAGCGGTACGTTCGACCCTACTGTGCGGTTGTGAAACCTGAGCTCTTAGATCAGCGGACATAAAGAGGCTAGTTACGTTCGACCACCGGTGCCTTCGCAATTTAGCTCACATCTGGTGGAAAGACCGAGTAAGCAACGTGCATGTTCGACGCCTTGTTTACGGCACAGGAAAAGAACACGTCATGACCGTTATTTCACGCGCCAGGCTCCGATGGTTCGGCAACGTGTCACGCAGGCCAGCCCACCGACTCCCGCGACGTGCGTTGTTTGCGCGACGGTGGTGTGGATGGAAGAAGAGGAGGAGTGGCCAAGCGATGACTTGGTCGAGAGAAATGAAGGCCCTCACTTCGAAGCTGGCCTCGGTTGGAGCGTATCGGCTCCCTGGCTAAGGTCCGAGAGATGATGAACACGTTTGGCTGGATACACTTGCTGATATGGCTAGGAGCTGACCTCAGTGGCGAATGTGCTGAGTTTCTTTGTCCCACCCCATCCGTCTTAGCCTCCCCCACCAACCACGATCTCACTATTTAGCGTTATATAATATTGCCTAGTAAATCTTTTGTTGACACATAGTAGCCGACTTGTAGCTTACTGGAACGATGAACACCCGTTACCGGTAGCTCAGCTGGCTTGCAGCTGTTGCATTTTTTCCCTTTTTTCTTATATGTATTGCGGCACCGTATCTGAGGTGTTTCCCACCTCCAGCTAACGTGTATAATGATGATGATGATGATGCGCACCGGCCATCTTTGCGTTCTGGACCATTTCCACGGAAAAAGAGCACGCCAGGTGAGTATGACACAATATCAGATGTGATATAATCTCTTACCTGCAACTTGACTGTAATTCCGTTAACTCTGGAATTATCGATAGCGGGAATTTGTAGATTGGGGCTAGTGGACATTGGTGCATCTAGAAGCTTAATCAGAGCCAGCGTGAATAAGGGATTGTCCAGACTGTTTTAGAAAAGCTTGTCATACTCGCCTCAATGCGGCTAACGGACTACCACTTGTTGTTTGGCATTCCATCGTCGCAGCGGTTGATGTCCGCAAGTTTAAACATGGATTTATCGTTGCTGACCGGATACCGTTTGACATTATTATCGGAATAGATTTGTTGATGCGGTTAAAATGTCGACTTGATCTGGAGAAGTCCCAGCTAATCAATCTTCTACTGAGACCATGTAGCAGCAGTTGATCGCACAGACTGTGCGAACCACAGGGGTATTAGCCTAACGCCAGTTGTGACAAAATTACTGGCCTCGATTATCGTTCGTCGTCTCACTGCAGAACGGGAATCTCGGATTAGAGAAGAGCAGGCCGGTTTTCGCCCAGGACGTGGCTGTATAGACCATATATTTACCTTGCGGCAGGTGCTAGAGCAGCGCCACGCATACCGCAGACCGACAATAGCTGTGTTCCTCGATTTCAAGAGTGCGTTCGATTCAGTCGATCGATCGATTCTGTTCGAAATACTTGCGCGAAAAGGTGTTCCCACGAAATATGTGAACATCCTTCGTGCTCTATACTCGAACACTAGAGGCCGCGTCAGGGTCTATGGTGCCCTATCGGATAGCTTTTCGACTACAAGTGGCGTTCGACAGGGTTGTCCGATTTCCCCATTTTTGTTCAATTTCGTCGTGGATTCTATCATGGAGTGTTCCCTTGCGGAATCTCACGATGTAGGTGTTGAAGTGCTGCCTCGTGGAAGGTTAGTTGATCTAGATTACGCCACAATATCGTCTTGCTTTTCGACAATGTTGAGGCGGCACAATCAACCCTGAATAGTCTATCCAGAGTGGTCCCATTATTTGGTATGCACTTCGCACCTTCAAAGTGCAAAGTGTTGCTGCAGGACCACCAGCCACTCGATGACCCCTTGACGCTTGCTAACGAGGAACTCGAGATGGTTGATCAATTCAATTATCTTGGCAGCTGCATCAGCAATGATGGGCGCATAGAAACTGACGTGAGCTCACGCATTGCAAAGGCCAGAGCTGCCTTCTTGAACCTGCGTCATCTTTGGCGACAGAAGGGAGTTTCCCTCCGTCTGAAAGGCCGTGTATACAAGGCCACAGTGAGGGCCGTTCTGCTTTATAGTAGTGAGACTTGGCCCCTTCGGTCTGAAGATCTGAGGCGCCTTCAAGTCTTTGATCATCGTTGTTTGCGAAGCATTGCTTGTGTCGGATGGCACCAGCGTGTCCGCAACGATGATGTGCGTAGGCGAGTACTAGGTGGTGATGATCATGCTAGCTCCCTAGAACAACAGATAGCACTGAATAAGTTACGTTGGCTCGGGCACGTGCTACGCATGCCTGGTCACCGCTTACCTAGGAGGGCCTTGTTCAGTCTACCAGGTGTCGGATGGCGCAAGGCTCGAAGTGGACAGAAGTTGACTTGGCAGCGGGAAATGAAGTCACTGACGACCAAACTGGGTACCGTTGGTCCGTCTCGCCTTCCGGGTTGGAGCCCACGTGACTCACCTTGTGCTTGGCTCGAGACTTTACAGGACATGGCTCGCAACCGACACCAGTGGCGCGTCTGCTGCCGTCTCCTAATCGCATTGCCTGTTTAAAGTGTGTTTCGTGCTGAGTTATCTGCGGGGTAATGGCTGATTATGACGCGTGGCAGTGAAAGCCGCAAGGAAGCTGTCTCGCCGATGCCGCCTTATCTTTGCACGATAGCCAGCTGTTTGTGACGGAATGTTGTTAACACAAGGTGTAGGCGCCTTGACCTTGAATGTTTGCTTAGGGCATTAAGGTTTTCAGGTAAGTCCCCCTCCTCTCCCTCTTCTTATTCTTTATTTCATAGGTCCTCAAGGTTGTATGGCAGCGAAGCATCAGTTCAAATGGCTGATGTACTGCTGTTGATGATGATGATGAGTTGTTCTGGGGGTTTTACGTTAAATGAGTGAGGCATGGGGGAACAAGAATCTTTAGACTTCGTTCGGTCGCTTGAGTTTTCAGCTGATGCATCAACACTAGAACAATAAGCGGGAATTCTGCGAAATTATCCTGATGCTTTCGCACAGAAGGCCGGCGATCTGAGGCGGACCAGCCTGGTGAAGCATACCATTGGCACCGGTGGACTAGTCCAATCAAGGTGCCGCCGAGACGCATTCCAATTCCATGGCAGCGTGAGGTACCAAAGCTTATAGATGAGATGTTAGGGAGGAATGTTATCCAGCCTTCCAATTCCCCGTGGGCATCTCCTGTTGTATTGATGAAGAAAAAGTACGGTGGCTTTCGTATTTGTCGATTACTGAAGATTGAACGAGGTTACTCGAAAGGACGCCTATCCACTCCCAAGGAGCGACGATTTGTTCGATACACTGGGTGGATCTACATATTTCAGCACACTTGATTTGGCCTCTGACTACTGGCAGGTTTGAGTAGAAGAGAGCGACCAAGCACAAAATGCCTTTGTCATGCCATCCAGTTTGTACAAGTTCCAAACTACGCCATTTGGTTTATCCAATGTTACAGCTACTTTCCAGTGGCTCATGCAAAAAGCAATATCAGATCTGATCCCGCGTAAGTGTCTTGTTCGTCTGGATGATGTTATTGTACATGGAAAAACAGGAGATAAGCATTTAGACAAGTTGGCGGGCATTACGGAATGCCTGGTGAGAGTGGAAATGAAAGTTAAGCCATTATTTAGGGCGCATAATCTCTGGAGCTGGTATTCGAACGGACCGCGAAATGTCTGAGCAGGTGATATGGTGGCCAACACCAACCACTACGGAGCAGCTAGCATCATAGTACCGACAATTTATTCGAGACTTCTCATCTACTTCGGCCCCAGTACATTCATTGTTGGAAAAGAATCGAAAGTCCCAGTGGTACAAGGAGTGTATAGAAGCTTTCAATCACTTACCAGAATCTCTGCACAGTCGCTCTGCTAATATTTCCCGATTTGTCTCCGTCTGCCGGTCATTTTATCTTGGACACTGATGCGAGTGATAAGACGATTGGAACGGTATTATCACAATTGGGACCCGATGGCGTGGAACGAGTTGTGGCTTATTGTAGTCGGAGTCTTAGCTCGAGGGAGTGAAATTACTGCACGACCAGAAAAGAGGTGTCAGGGTTGGTACAGCTTATCAAGCAAAACAGGAACCATCTATTGGGTCGAAAGTTTTGATCCGCAGGGATCACCAATTGCTTCGATCATTGCAAAATTTCAAAGATCCAGTAGGTCAAACCGCGTGTTGGCAAGAGCAATTGCAGTAATATGACTTTGAGTGTAAACATCGCCCCGGTAACCAGCACGCTAATGCGGACGCATTAGCACGGATTCCCCTCGCAACCATGGAGAGTGCCCTTCGTGTAATACGCAACAAGTAACAATCGTTAACCTTCGGGGGGCGGAGTATGGTCGGTGGCAAACGGCACAGGCGAAGGACCCCGATACCGCATTGATCTACGTAAGGCGTCTTCATGGCGGCGACAACCCCAGGAGTAAAGAGATGGAAAGTAAAAATTACGACGCACGATGCCTTTGTGCTATGTAAAATTAGCTGACCACCGAAAAGGGGTTTTGGCTTTCCATTGCAAACTGACGAGTACCAGAAGAAACATCGTCCCGCATTCAATGGGTAAGGAAGTACTGAGCGAGTTGCACAAGGAAATGGGATACGCAGGGATTAACAAAAGGAACGAAGCGGTTCGACGAGTTTTCTGATGGACCCATCTATGGGAAGATGTTAGCAAATACTGGCAGGCGTGCAAAGAATGTGGCGCTTTGACAACCCCCCGTATCGTTCACCGTGTTCCCTTGCAACCCATGGTAACTGGTTAGCCTAGATAGTAGGCGTTGGCCTCATAGGCCCTTTACCTGAGACGCCACGGGGGCATCGCTATATTTTGATCATAATTACCTACTTCACTAAGTGGTGCGGGGCCGTACCGATAGCCCAGGCTGATACGTCTACTGTGGCAACAGCTTTGGTAAAAAAAATTGGGTGTCATTAGACAGCACCAGGGCAGCTACACTCGGATAGAGGACCCTGCTTCGAGAGCTCGCTGGTAATTGGTGTGTCGGTTACTTGGGATGGACAAGATGCGAACGACGGGGTGCCATCCTCAAGACAGCAAGCAAGTGGAAAGAACAAACCGCTCTTTCAAATCGTTGCTGAAGGCTTTCGCGGACCGAAATATCAATGAGTGGGACAATGTGTGGCCCAAATGTCTACTCGCATACAGGAGCACAATTCATTCATCGACGGGACCAACACCTTACTTTATGTGGACGGAAGAGGCGCGATTACCTTCAGATTTACGTTTACCGATAAAGCAGCAGCTACAGTCGTCGGTTATGGAATATGTTAGTAAGCTGTTGGATTCCATTTGGTAGGCGTATCAGTCAGCACGAGTGCATTTAGGAAATGCAAACCGAGGTCAGAAGGTATATTACGACAAGGTCTTCGGCGTAACTTTGAAAGTTGGTGAATTATTTTGGCTGCACCAGCCCCAAAAATCGAGTGCCGGAAAACTTTCACAGAGTGGACGGTCTCGAAAACAGTAGAACGACCGCCATCTGAAGCCACGTGAATGATAAAGGAGTGCAACCATCTTAGTAATCAACCCACAGTTGTCCATTACAATCGCCTCAAACCTTTTAGAAGAGACGCCGAATCGGTTGAGTTAGAGTGGGCAGCTTCACCGTAACCGGTAGCAAGGGAAGTTGAAGTACCAGCGCAGTGGGGTTAGGGCGTAGCAACGGGGACGGGGCTCGAAGAAGGGAGGGTGTAGTGTAGTGAAGAACGGAAACTGAGTCGGCGCGTCACTTGACTATGAAATGGAATGAAAAGGAAATGTGTCAGCTTATACGCCGTAACGGCGCTTCGCCGCCGCGCGACCACTACCAGTCGCGCGCGGGCTGAGTATAACGCGAGGACGCCCACCCCTACGCGGATTCGAACCGGTGACCTTATGGTTGGAAAGCAAACGTGCCAACCACTCGGCCACCGGCCGACTTGACTATGAACTTGTGCTTATACTGCGCTCTCCCTTACTTTGCAGAAATCCGGTCGTGCGCTCTCACGGAGGAAGAAGTGTAAGCAGAAGATTGACTGCTACGTGTCGCGTAATACACCTTCAGCTTCAATCTTTGCAGTTCTTCCGAGCTTGGATACTACACTAATTACTGACTTGTCTTAGGGGGCGAATGTTGGATGCCGCCAGGGACCGTTGCCGATAGGCGTTTGGTAAGTGTTGCGTGAAGGTAGATGCAAATGATTCTACTCCAGTGACACTTCAGTTGATGTCAATTCGGCTGGGAATTTTAGGAGAAAGATTGGTAATGGGAGTTGGTAGGGAAGTAAGAGGAACGGTTGGGAAAAAAGGGAAACGCCAGCAGTAGTAAGTTTTCGCTTATTCACCCTGTTGTATGCAGCAGATGAGGCGACTCAAACAAACAGGTGAGATTGATACTACTGAGGTCCTTAATGATCTTAAGCGTCTATCAAATTCCCTCTCAATCTGCGCCGTTCCAAGGAAAATAATCCTAAGCTACATAGACGAAATTCATACGGCTTCCCTCGTTCAAGTTCAAGTAGGACCGGAACAGTAGGAAAATCCCGCAAATGTTCCACCTTCGAAAACGTCGTTGATCCAACAGGGAAACCGGTGCCTTGATGCGCCAAAGGAGAGCCAAATCAACACACACGATTCACATAGTCAAACAAACAATGCCCACATGTCAAGCACTAGCAGTCCCCGCTGTGCCGGCCAAGCGAAGAATAAAAGAAAACAATAGTGTCAGTAAAAGAAACAGAGGAGGAGACAAGCTTGTCGGATTTCGTAAGCGATATTAAGATGTAAGTTAAAATGAGTTAAAGAAGCGTAGATCGTAGTAGACGAGTAAAAGTTTAAGACATGAAGGGGAAGACTTTAAAGTGAAGACCGAGAGCGTCAAGTCGATGCTCGGTCGTCGGCTGTCGTCGGTGCCATCACGTCTGCGGGCAGTGCGTTCCAATAAGCTATGACCCTACGCGATAACCTGAAGGCTGCCCAAACCCGGGTTCTGCGTTGCGCGATCACAGTGGCTGACATCGTTGAGACAGCCTGGGAGAAATTTAAGGCCTACCTCACCGAGATCTCTGCTCCCCACATCCTATTCATTAAGAGACGGGTGACATGGGTGCAGCCTTCTCGTATAGATCACACAGGTAAATACCTGCACAGAAAGCGCCCTAAGTGCTGGCGAACTTACTAAACGGCTTCATCAACCAGCACCAACGAAAGCTATCGAGCGGTTAGAAATAAACATAACCAACATCTTAGAACTCTTCGTCTTTAGTACGAAGAAGATTTGGCTAACGCAGCCGTAACAAATGCAAAGTTCTTTGCTTACATAAAGAGACGCAGCGGTACAAACTCGTCTATACCAGCTTTACTACGAGCGGACGGGACGCATGGGCATACCGACTAGGATAATGCTTGTATACTTAGCGAAGAGTATACCGGTGTCTTTTCTCGTGAGGCCTCTACCTCAGGTTGAGCCGATCACAAAAGTCCCAGAGGATTCTTGTCTTAGTGAAATCAGCATAACGGAGACAAAGGTCTTCGGACTATTGCAAGGGTTAAATCCTTCCAAAGCTTCTGATCTTGATTCAACTCATCCGAAGTTGATGCATGAATTGGTCACTGAGCTAAGTAGCCCTCTGACATGCGTGTTTACAATATCATTCGACAGCCGTGCCTTACCTTCGGAATGGAAGGCAATCACCTGTCCGATTTTTAAGGGCGGTGACAGAGCTCTGCTTGCGAACTGCCGTCCCGTCAGCTTAACAAGCGTAGTAGCTAAGTTGTTTGAAAATTGGTCAGGGATTCGGCGGAGAATCATCTGATTAAGTTTAACCTCCTCAGTGCGGCACAGCATGCATTCCGGAAGGGATTTTCATGTCTGACAAATTTACTTGTAGCTCGTGAAAGCTGAGCTGAGGCAGTAGACAACAGTCAATCTATCGACGTGCTTTTCGTTGGCTTCTCGAAAGCCTTTGGTACTGTCCCACATTGAAACTGAGCTCGTATGGGATATTTGGAGCCACCCTTAAATAGGTCCCTGCTTTCCTAGAGAGGAGAGAACAGTGTGTACGCGTGGGGCGTAGCCTTTCGCTTAGACAAGCTGTGCTTAGTGGTGTTCCGCAGGGCTCGGTTCTAGGGCCGTTGCTTTTCACAATCTATGTCAATGACCTGCCCCAAAAGCTTGAAGTACCGTCGCTATTGGTTGCTGATGATCTCAAGCTCTGGAATATTGTGGATATTCCTGGTGGCCCTGAGGCAGTTCAGTGTCTTGGATAGACTCTGAGATTTGTCAACCTTATGTTCTGTCCTCCGCATTGAAGCTGCTAGTCCCCCACGCGCTAGGTTGTTGGCAGAAGCGAAATCCCTGTTGTCACTCAGCAAGTTGATCTAGGTATCACACACACCTCAATGCTTCACTCTGGCGACAACTGAAGGCGCTTGTAGAGGGCTCCGTGTGATGTGGTTTATTCGCCGCCCCTTCAGTGCCCTAACGGCCAATATTTTTCTGAAGCTCTTCTCAGGGTTTGTGTGACCCCACTTAGAGTACTCTATCCAGGCTTGTCCACCTTGTCTTGTAAGGGACAAAATGGAACTGAAGAGGGTTTTGCGAGTGGGTACAAGGTTAGTGCAAGAATCACGGGGGCAAACGTATCCCAAATGTTTGCTTAGCTTGGGTATGTGCTTAATGCACTATCACAGAATTAGTGGAGACTTGATCCTCACTTACCGTATCTTAACGGGGAAGATCGGTCCAGACTTGTCCTGGTTATTTAGTCCCACCAAGCTGCCTAGTCTCCGAGGTCACGCGTTGAAGTTGCAAACTGCGTTCTGACCGGGTAAGGACGGAAACTCGCTCGTCGCGCCGTTATTAAACGTTGGAAGTCGCTTCCTGAGCACGTCGTTAGGGAGTCAAGGTTAGAGGGTTTCGAGCGTCAGTTAGATGCTCTTGGGTGGCAGTACCAAACCTTCCCCTTCTCCTAACCGACTTGTATCTTCAACATGCCCTCCGTTATTTTAATTTCTTCTCAAACTTTTGTGTTATCATTAGTTAGCTGACATTTCTCCTCTTGTTTTCTTAGCTTACCCTTCACTCTTACTTCACATAAACCGGCCTGGCAGGGACTGCTAGGCAGGAAAATGTGGGCAATAATTGGTTGGACAGGGTGTTATGCGGTCTCTGTTTTAGGCATTTCAACATCTCAAGCAGACCTATCAATTCTTGATCCGACGATACGCAAAAGAAGGAAGATCCACGGGATTATCCTATCGTTCCGGTCCCAACTGAACTTGAACTCGCGGTACCTCGTTGCCGCCAAGCAAATAACGCGTCGGCGGGTCATTCGGACCAGTGCGTAAAACTGAACATTTCGCTAAATTAACGGGCAACTGCAACAAAACTGACAAGTCCCAAAGTCTATCCAGAGCCCTCTGTAAAATCAGTGGACCAATCGGATCGTCTATCGTGAACCAGAGTTTCAAATCATCATTGACCTTCAATCATCCTGGTAGCAAGTTTCTGAATCATTTTTACACACAGAGTGTGCAGTACGGCGCCCCAGCCCGAACACAGTACTCCAGATGTCCCACCCGAAACACTACAGCAAAAAGCTGCTGTAAAGTGGTCAGGTCAGGTCAAACGGACGATAGAGGCTTTCGCCTAACGAACGTTGAACTTGTCCCCAGAGTACCTGAGGGTTCTTATTTAGCTGAGTTTACTCTGGTGGAAACGCAAGTCCTTAAACTGTTGCAAGAACTGAACCCTTCCAAAGCAGCTGGATCTGATTCAATTCACCCGAAGCTTCTGCATGCGTTGGCAAAGGAACTAAGTGGACCGCTGACGACGGTGTTTCAGAAGTCACTTGACAGCTGTACACTACCTTCTGAATGGAAGGAGGCTGTCATCTGTCCTATCTTCAAAAATGGCGACAGGAGTCTGTCAGCCAATGATAGGCCAGTCAGTCTGACTAGCGTCATGGTAAGACTGCTTGAAAAGCTGGTGAGAGATTCGTTGGAATGTCACCTGAACATATTTAAACTACTCAGTAGTGCACAACATGGATTCCGGAAGGGGTTTTCGTGTTTCACGAATTTTTCGGTTGCTCGTGAAGCTTGGGCCGAGGCACTGAACAATGGCCACGTAGTGGATGTGCTTTCCGTAGACTTCTCGAAAGCATTTGATAAGGTACCCCACTTGAGGCTATCACAAAAGTTGAGCTCCTACGGCGTATCTGGCCGCGCCCTTCACTGGGTATCTGCGTTCTTGCAGGTAAGAGAGCAGTGTGTACGTGTGGGTCGCACTTTATCCTTTAGGCAAGCGATGCTTAGCGGTGTCCCACAGGGCTCGGTCGTTGGACCGATGCTGTTCTCCATCTACGTAAACGATCTCCCTGGAGAGCTTGGGGTATCATCCCTATTGTTTGCTGATGACCTTAAACTATGGAATGTTGTAAATGTTCCTGGGGGTTCTGAGGCCATACAGCATGCACTGGACAGACTCTGGGGCTGATCTACTTTGTGGCTACTGCCCATAAATAAGGCTAAGTGTTCCGTCCTTCGTATAGGAGCAACTTTCCTGCCTTCGAGCTACGTACTTGGTGGGGTCAAACTCCCCCTGGTCTCTAATCAGGTAGACCTAGGCGTCGTCCATTCCTCGTCTTTGCATTCTGGTGACAACTGGAAGAAGGCCGCAAGTAGGGGTTTCAGAATGTTGTGGTTAATACGCCGTTCTTTCGGGGTCTTAACTGCCGACATATTTGTGAAGCTGTTCTCAACTTTCGTCCGGCCCCATCTGGAATACTGCGTCCAGCCTTGCCCGCCCTGCCTTGTTCGGGACAAAACGGAGCTCGAGAGGGTTTTGACAGTCGGTACCAAATAGGTCGAGGGGTTACGGGGGCAATCGTACCCCGATCGTCTACTTAGCTTGGGTATGTATTCAATGCACTACCGACGGCTTCGAGGAGACCTAATCCTTACTTACCGCATTTTAACAGGGAAGGTTAGACCGGACTTCAGCTGGCTATTTAGCCCGGCTAGGTTGCCTTGTCTTCGCGGTCATCCCATGAAGCTACACAAGCCGCCTTCTGACCGGATCAGAGCGGAAACTCGGTTATCGCGTAGAGTTACCGAGCGCTGGAACGCTTCCAGAAAGCGTAGTCAGTGAACCTACGGTTAAGGGTTTCGAGCGTCAGTTAGACGCTCTTGGGTGGCAACACGAAACCTTTCCCTTCTCCTGACCACATCCATCTTCAAACTTTTAGTGCTTATTCTGTCATTCTCTTCACTCTTTGGTGTTAGCCTTCATTTTAATGACTTTCATTCCCCTTTATCTTCAATTTGCTTTCTACTTCTTTCTTACTTCACGTAACTTACACAGCGGGGACTGCTAGTGCAGGGAACGTGGGCAGTAATTGGTTGATTAGGGTGTGTTTCGGGTGTTTCATTTTAGATCTATCAAGACCTAGCACCTTATCATTTCCTGGCTCAACGATTTGCTCAAGAAGGAACACTCAAGGGATTTTCCTATCGTCCCAGTCCATCTGAATCTGTACGTTTTTCTTGTGCCGGTAAGTGAAGCGGCCCCCGGCACTTCGACATTAGATTATCTTCTTGCTTCTGCAATGGAATGAAGCAAGAACAAGAGCAATCTTTGCACTTTCATGTGTCAGCATGAAATTACTTTAAATAGTCCAGTACAACAACAATATCTGGAAAAAGGAGTGCTGTGGTTGACTGCGGATAACCAGCAGTGGAACTGCCAATACAAATTTACCCCGTATAAGTTCAAATTAGTTAAGTTCTGCACATTTATATTTCATTATTAAAACTTTGAAGAAATGTACGCATTTTGTAGTGACCAGGAGATTCCCCCGGTTGATGAGTAAATCAATACTAAATACTATGAAATGATAGTTTTCTCATGTATTAGGGAAGTAGGTGGCTTACATGTTTGTATGGTGCACGTGCTTGTATGAGACACACCGACAATATCCGGACTTTGCCCGCGGACTTCCAAAAATCCTTCGGTTCTACAAGCGCACTCAACACCCTAGCAAATACTCCCTAGCTAATCATCTTCGGGGTCTTATTTTTAGTCTTATAATTTAGCAACTTCCTAGTAAACATTTTCTAGCGTATTTCAGCTTGTACCGCCGCACGGCTTTGGGAGGCCATCCAAATCTGAGTATCGGGGTTCCCGTTAAAACACCGCTCTGTAGTTTTTGGTTACAATGTAGTAATTTCAAGTTCATATGGGACCGGAACGCTAGAATGAATCCCGTAGGTGTTCCTACTTCAGCGAGTCGTTGATCCAACTGTTGATAGGAGTGCGCCGGCTGCTTGGCGGGATGTGACGCTTTGAGCCGGCGTGCATTCTATTTAAATGTTGCGTAAGGTCGATGAGGATACGGCTAACACGTGAGTCCAACCCGCTATAAGGTTGGCTGGCCTTTCATCAGACCCGACCCGAACACTTTTACCCTATAGGTCATGTAAAGCTAGAGCTTTTATTCTTATTAAATACCATGGTTCAACGTTTGATGGATCTGAAACGGAAACAGGCTGGTCCACTACTTTAATACGCACGTTCATCCCAGTAGCTCTCCCTGCTATGCCAGTTAAGTGAAGTAAGTAAGAGCGGAAGAAAACCGAAGTGAAAAGGCAAGGAAAATCAGTTAAAATAAGAGAATAATAGCAATAGTGAGGGAAAGTACGGAAAACAGAATCGAAGTATGAAGGTAGGAATTAGTCAAGAAAAAGGAAAGGATTCCTGTTTCCGTCCATAAACATCTAGTTGATGCTAAAAGACCTTAACCCTACCTTCCTTGACAACATTTTCTGGAAGCGAGTTTCTGCGCTTCATGACTCGAGACTATAACCGTGACTCCGCTCTAACTTGATCGGACCGAGATTTGTCCATCTTCATACAATGCGCGCGGGAACCAGATAGTCTAGCAATACTTAACAGAATAGGACAAAGCAGGGCCAACCTACCCAGGCACGATACGGTAGGTTAGGATTAGGTGCCCTCTAATCCTTCCATAGTGCATTGAATGCGTCCCTAACTAAGTAAGCGTTCGGGGTCCTTTTGTCCTCAGAACCCCTCGACCACATGAGTACCGACACGCAACACCCTTGCTAGTGCCATTTTGTCCTAGACATGGCATTGTGGACAGGCCTGGACGCAAAATTCTAGGTACGTTAAAGCTAATCCATCCGTCAAAGCGGGTTCGAGACCGGTGGACGAGCCGAGCTGCATGGATCATACGGCGAACCCGCAAACGGTACCACGAGGAGGTTAGCAAATGCGTTAGCACTACCGATACGACGGCACAGTTAAGCAACGGCGAAGCTCCAGGAGGCGGAAAGCAGAACGAGCAAGCGAACGGGCAGGGATTCTAACCAATCTGTTATGGGCATAATATGGTGAGGGTGGTATGGTACCCTAGGCTAAAAGTTGGTTAAGTTGACAGTGAAGGTAAAAATGCATAAAAGGAAGATGTACAGTGCAAATACGTCTACGTGCTGATATACAAGTATGGCAAATACAACTGCTTTGTGGTTGTTCATGTGGAGAACAATGGGAAATAAATTGCTGTGGTGCCACGTTAGAAGCGGTACTCATGGCGGACGATATGGCTACGTTTTAGCTTTTGTTGCGTTCTTTTCCCTTAAATTTGCTGACAATGAGGGGCATGTGAAGAAATTTTAACTAGCCTCTGCGAAGCAATTCTACATGCGGCAAGCTTTGACTATTCTTGCCATCGAAAGTGACTTGTAAGTATCGTCCTCACCGGCAGGATGAAAAGTTAACTCGTTTCCTGCAGTTTTAGGAGCGCTGTCATTATGACGAGTGTTTTTTGACCCACCATCAAACGCTTCCATTGTCCAGTCGCTAAGCCACGTGAATTACTGCATCGTTAGAAGCCTGTTTTTGGTGCTTTTCCTGCAAACAATGGAGGGCATTAAAGAAGATCTGGGAGAAATGTGGTTGTGCTTGTCCTCCGTCTACTTGTGCATACTCATTTCAGCCTCTACACACAGGAAAGAAGCGTATGCAAACACGTGAACATGGCGTGACCTTATTGCTATTCTATCTTTTTCTGGTATAAACGTAAGAATCGGTGATCAGGTCTATGTGCTTGAGGCTCATCTCGCTTAGTTGAACACGAAACGGGAAGTTGGCTGAGCTAAAGCGTATTTTGTCTATGGATCCTCTGTTCTGAAACTTTGAGGTATTTAAAGCCTCGTACAGTTACTCGTATTTTGATCATTGGACGTTAAGCAGCTACTCGCCGCTTGGCCGCCATTAATCATTTGCAGAAGGCGCATTTAGTTTGACTGCTGTCAGCTGAACATTGCGGTGGAACTTGTCTGCGTGCTCCATTTTGTTGGCTGTTGTGCTTCTTCTGTTTCGCAAAGAGCCTGCCATCACATGCTTGGAGTTCACCTTGACTTTGTATCGCCTGTTACGATTTGGTGAGTCCGTTTCAATACATACGTAGACACTTTGTATTTCCGACTTGTCCTTCCGTCGACTGCATACTTGGTCACCGTAAACCGGTCCACAACTGTTGCTTATCTCGCACACATATTTGATGTTCTAACGCTTCTGTCGAGACGGTTGTGAGTGCAGTCCTAACTCTTCCAGTCCTCCCGACGATTTGTTTGTTATATATGGCAAAGCTGAGTATCTCAAAGCGGTTACAGACTTGACAGGGAGCTGCAATGCCGTATTTGTTGCCGTTGGTTTTTTAGTGGACTGTAATGTTTTACATCTGATGCAGTATGCACTTATGGCTAGTAGCGAGAGTACACCGCACAGTAGTGTTGACTTCTGTGCGCGTAGCACTGAGCCCTATACGTCAGTACCTAGCAGTCCGAGGTCTCTGGAAATCTGAATGCCTGCTACGTTCCTTGGACGGGAAATTTAGTTACTTTGTTAAGTTTCTGGACTGCTTAGGCCTCCGTCAGGAGGCTGTGAAAGACACAATTTCCATACCCGACGTCTGTTTGCTCACAGTCTGATCTCAGTATACAATGTAGTAGCAACTCTGTTGGCAACCAACCCTCGGATATCGTGTTTGATTCGGCTGTTAGGCAGTGAGACAATCGAGCTTCTGCTCTTGCTAAGGGAGGGGAAGAGGGTTAACAGTGGCCAAAATGAAGGCCGATGTTCCATATCCGTCGGTTGCCGTA
Source organism: Dicrocoelium dendriticum (assembly GCA_944474145.2). Classification (NCBI taxonomy): domain Eukaryota; kingdom Metazoa; phylum Platyhelminthes; class Trematoda; order Plagiorchiida; family Dicrocoeliidae; genus Dicrocoelium; species Dicrocoelium dendriticum. Next base: position 227,218,040 of record OX104063.1, read on the forward strand.
GCCCCATTCCCCTCCATTTCTACTGCGGCTGTGTCATCCAAGGCTGATTCGTTTACGACGTTGGGGTCTGAAAATCGGACGCTAATGCGAACCCGCCAACGTCAGCGGAGCATTTCATATGTATTCCGCGTTGCTCAAAATCGTACACTAATTGCAGTGTTATTTTCAGTATCGCCACTAAGTCATGCTACTCTTCTAAAGGAGTATATGCTAGATGCTCCTCATTGCTTTAAGATATGCGTTAACGGAAGCTCTGCTGGGTTTTGCTGGCGTCACGGTGCGAAAGCTCACCAGACTCCGTGGCTTGTTGACAGCAAGCTGTTGAGTGTTGCTCGGTCCGCTCCAGAGATACGCCAAGCTCTTCGCCTTTTTGCCTTTAACCTCCAAGTCATTGGGGTCATGTTGCACTTAGCCCTCGCGTTGACGGAGACGTTGAAATTGGAGGTGGCTGTGCGATCTTTAAACCCGTCGTGAAGCCGGAGAAAAGAACCCCTAGTTGGTTTTCGAGTGGTGAGCTCGCGGTGCACTTCCCCCTGTCAGAACTGGTTCCGATAGCCACAATCCCGGGCTCAAGGTCCCAAATACATACAAGTGATGTTCAATAATTCCCTTATCCTGCGTAACAAACTGCCAAGTCAACGCCTAACTTGACAAATGCGGTGAAAATGTTCTCGCATTCACTGATACAGGGTTATCCACCAAGGTCAAGCAGACTGAAGTATGTGTATCCGGCTACGCACTACTGTGGGGTGTGCGCCCTCGCAATGGGGCTGGACCGTACCGTAGCGCGTTGGTTTGCGTGCTGCAGAGGTCCACTGAGCCATGCTGTGTGGTGCTTTTGCATCTTCAGAGCCACTCATACCAGATTGGTCAATGGTTATGGGTCAGGCAAACGCGGCCTCCAGTTATGGGGTTGGAATAAGAGTAGCTCCTTATTTCTTAAAACGGATTCCTTGTAGCACAACTCCGGAGTCGCGGCTTCGCGGTCAGGTTTTTAAGCAATGGCTTTGGTTGAGAACCCTAATCGTTCTCTTGTCTAGGCCTGGGTAACCCGACAGTATTCTGCCCACGCAATACAACGAATCACACTTCAAACAAAATACTTATGCTGTGGCCGCCGCAGAGGATAATCAACGGTGCCCTATCTGCTGCATCGGGCAGGGTAGATAGGGGGTTGGATGCTACTGCTCAAACCTGCCCATCTTCTTATTCCCCTTACGCTTTTTCACTTATACCGTCCCGTTCCAACTTCATTGATATCCCCAGTTTTCTACCCCCGATGCTTGGTCCACCCCAAACCTGCTTTACTAGTCATTTATCTTCCAATTTCAGCTCACATGCTAACGCGGAGCGCCACTCCTCTCTTGTCGACAATCCCATGTCCATCCTAACGGTCTATTCTAGTTCATCAGCTTAATTTTGGACCTCTCGATCCTATTTTAGATTGGCATGCCCCAATGTACGCAAATTACTACAGCTCGGGCAACTGGCAGCAGTTGCGCGAACATTGGAGACCCGCTCAATCGACATCTGCTACTTATCAGAGACACGCCTGCAAGTCTCGAGCTCTGGGCTCCCTCTGCGATCCCCTTCAGGTAACGCAAGCCGCATTGTCTCATCATGCGTCAGAGACGAAAGCGGCCGCTTCCTCTTGCAACCGTTCAGTTATTCCGTCAGATACGGGAAACGGGCAGCAGGAGACCTGGTGTTAGTGAAACTATACGTGACGAGAGTGGACAGCCTATCCACAATTTGTCAAAACGTTTGGAGCTTTGGGCGGAGCATTTTGAGAAGCAATTTAATCGGCTACATTTGTTCCATGCTTCTCCGGCCAGTGATCGCCCTGCACCGTGGGCAGTCCGTTTAGGTCCGCCATCTGGCTCAGAAGTCGAACGTGAGATGGGACTGCTGAAGTTGAACAAAGCCGTGGGACCAGCTGATATTCCTCCAGCCTTCTTCAAAGTTGGAGGCTCTGCTCTTGTTGATGCTTTACATGAATTACTAGTGAAGCTATGGAAGCAAGAGACCGTCCCAACTTACTGGAGCCGCTCCGCTACACTTCCCATCTTCAAAGAATGCACGCGTATGGAATGCGGCAACCAGAGAGGGATCAGACTGATCTTCATTAGCTCTAAATTGCTTTCCGCTGTTTTCCTTCACAGACTAACTGGCACTTGTGAAATCCAGATTCGTGAGGATCAAGTCGGGTTTCGTCGGGGTCGTGGCTGCATCGACCACCTCTTTACCTTGTGTCAGTTGTTGGAGCACCGTCACACATATTGGCGGCCCAACCTAGTCGTGTTCCTTGACATCAAAGGTGCCCTCGATTCAGTGAATAGAGGTGCACTTTTGAAGTGACCACCCATGAAAAGCGTACCTGCTAAATATGTAAATGTTATCCGAGCGTTATACGTGCGTTGCTCAGGCAGAGTGTGGGTTTACGGCATGCTGTCGTCGCCCTTTAATATCTACAGCGGTGTGAGGCAAGGATGCCTGCTCTCACCTTTCCTCTTCAACTTCGCTATTGGTGAAGTCATGGAGATTGCATTTACAAGACATGACTTTGAAGGTGTGGAGCTACTCCCACGAGAACGGCTTCAGTGTCGTTCCTGCTGTGATTTTCTTTGTCCAGCCCCACCCCTTTTAGCTTTCCCATCCACCTATGATCTCATTTCGTAGCGTAAAACCTAATAATTTTTCTTTTTGCTTCGTAGGCGGCTGGTAGCTTACCGGAACGATGCCTATCCCTTGCTAGTAGCTCAGTTGGCATGCAACTAGTGTATTTAATTTCCTTTTCCTTAAGGTATTGCGCCACAGTAGCTGAAGTGTTTCTAACCTCTAGCTGACGTGTATAATAAATTGCTAGTCGAGGGCCTGCATCGGCCTTGGAACCGGACCTGCCCTCTCGGTGCTAGCGACCACGCTCGTCAGTAGCTTAAGTCGCGCATGGCAAATAATCTTCCCCACGGCTGGCTAGCCGAACAACCTCCTCGTGGTGCCAGCTGGGTGGTTCGGGTTTAACCCGTTCCAGCAAATAGTTCGGCGGCAGTGTTCCAGGATGTGGTGGGTTTTCGCCTGGCAAGCGTTCTCCCTATAAAAAGCCACAAATGTCTGCTTAGCAACACTGTGACGTGGCGGATGTGACTCGCCACAAAATAAAGTCACTGGCACGTGGATATCCGGAAAGTGCTATCCAACCCAAGAACATCAATCGCTTATGCTCACATTCCTGACGACAACAAACAGTCAAAATTGCTGAGGCACATTCAAAGACACAAGCTACATTCATACACAATTACATACGTATATACCCCCATACACTTACATACATTGTTATGTCAAACATGTACTTTTGTACATTAGTGATCACACTGTTAGCTGAACATACTCATGCCTGCAAAGGTGTGTCGCGCATGGTCGAGAACAAAAGTTTATTTATTTATTTATTTATTTATTTATTTATATGGCTCCCCGAGTAGGGAGGCTGCCCGAGGCCAAATTAGAAGTAACGTCGTTCATGCTTACAGTTTGTGGGGTGTAGGCACTGATGACAAACTGACGCCTAATAGCCACGCGCGACTTCAAAGCTTTGAACAAGTCTGCCAGTCGGACCGCACACATCCGTATACTGATTGGGATGCAACTCTCGCTGTAAATGGCATCCACCTACAATGATCCCTTGCGCAGGTCGTCCGCCTCACTGCAGGTAACTGCACCGTATATGTACACCTGGATTTTAGACCGCAAGTTGACATGCCCCGCCCGGATTCCTTGTTTGGTGGTGCAATCCTGTCTCCGCGTGCTTGTTGCCCTTCTTTTCACGGGATACAAACCAGTTCTCAGTGTTCAAGCTTTTGAGTTACGAGCGATTTACACGCTCACCGCAAAGTCGGGAATATTGGTGAATGGTTTGAACGTAATAAAACCTTACTGCATTGTGCTCCTGCACTTCGATTAGCCCATTCCGTCATCATGTTATCATGTGACACTTAACTATGTCTTACTGATGCCCCTGTACTTGAAGCACACTGGTAACCACCATCCTATTCCGTACACCATTGCAGTAATCCTGCATCACATTTATGCAGCCTACGTCTATTTATGTGAACTATAACTTCCGTCTATCCGCAACATAGCGGATGGCAGCAATGACGTGTGGCAAGCATGGACACCACCTCATTTCGGATACCAAACTGCAGGTGAGATTGTCTGCTCAGAAGGTCCGCACTTGCAACCCCTCTTTCTTCTATGTTGCACCCGTCCATATGCACCCGAGTCGCAGATTGCAGCTGGTCTGGCCATGCTAGGTGATCATGTGTTTCTCACCGAATCCAACAGCTTTTTATTTTCAGATAATCGTCTCCTGCACATATATATTGTGAAAAATCCACGCTGACCGCCTGTATGTGCACAACCTGTGTATCAAGTGAATCAGTAAGGCAATCTTGCATCATATCCATGCATATGGTTTTCCTGTGTGTTTGTGACACAATTTGCAATACACCCATCCTCAAGGCTTGCGCGTTTTGGGTCAAGAGTGCAGGCAACACCCCCAAAAGGACGTGAATATTTGGCATCAAAACAAACGTCCGCCTTGAATTTCATGACATGATTCACTTTCATTACCTTGTTGCAGTGATTATGCCGTATTTCAGTGAATATGCAGCCATTGGAATGTCAAAAATTCGCATTCCAGGGACTGAAAAATGAAATTACCTTTGACTTGCGTAAGCCTTGTACCAATGACATTGATAAAACTCATTCTATGCATGCTTTTTGAAAGGGAAGGGCTAAATTTTGTCATGGCGGGAAAGGGTTTCACTACCGTTGTCCTCGGTAACATCCAAGTTTGTTTGAATGATTGCAGGGTATATCTTAATTTTGGTGGTATTTCGATGCAGGGAAATAGAAAATAATGCAATATGTATTTGCCTAATGAGAACGGTTATGATAAATTTCAGTGATGAGTACAGGCGCAGTTGAAGTTCATGGCATAATGGAAAGCAGGCAAATTCTAAATAAAAGTGTAGTGAAAACGGCTGTTTTATGGAGTAAATAGGTGTTAATGCAATTCTTTCATGTATGTAAAGTTTACGCTTGCAGTAAGTTAATTGCTTGGATATGGGGTATACATATCTATTCTGATTATCTTATTTTTTTATTTTTTGAAATCGCGATGAATGAAAGCGACAGTTACAACTAATATATCTAACAAACTACTATTTTTTGTACATACTTAAGCACAAAGCGACCTATACACATCACTTGCAAATACAGTTATGAAAGCATCACCTTTTAGCTTGGTGTACCGGAACACAACGTCCCTCCAGGCCGATTTTTCATGTCAAAAATTAGCCACTCTCTTTTTGAAACGTTACTTTAGCCCATGACAGTGGCCTCGTTCTTGGCGATAATGTCGTCCGCCATGGGATGTACATTAACCCGATCAATATTCCTGGTGGAGGCGCGTCGTGTCTATAGTGGCCATTTTGATTCCACTGATTTAAGACCTATATGGACCCGTCATGAAGGCGGGTGAAGCCGACAGCTGCTACGTTCATAGTAGCGATGCTGACGCAGCTACCTAAGGACCTATAAGGGCACAGTAAACAAAGTTCATGGAGGCTGTGAAGTTCGAATTATGTTTTATTGGCGGCGGTACTGATGACACCGCTGTGCCACCAACGTGGGCTCAATAAACCTCAGTCGCGAACGTCTGTGGAGCCAACAATATTTGCTACGCTAGTCGTCATAATGAAACAGATACATCGGGACAAATATAGGATAACTGCGAATACGTCTTGAAGGCAAGTAGAGCCAATATTTGCAGTTTACCTCGTGTTACTATTGATGCTAGTGTCTTCAGACGCATATGCACGAAGTAAGCACCGTTCATGGAGGCTCGTAGAGCTGGCGGCAGTATTGATGTACCTCTGTTGAACATCCATAGGCTTACGCTCGTGAAGCCAACATGAATACCGGTTAAGTTGCGAAAATGCCGCCCCTGTTATGGGACCTATGCTATTTGTCCGTGCACTGGTCATGCGGTCGAGGCAACCAAGGGAGTCTCCATGAGTGCCGACAGTAATGCCGCAGCTGTGACAGTTTTATAGGCTTACTAAGTATTCATCACGTTAGCATGAATCTCCAACTATATAGCACCATTTCTCCCGCTAATTGCAAAATGCCGCGTCCCTGTGCTTCATTCATGAGTACCCCAGCAAATGATCATTTGGGAAAGTGTAAGTGTACAGCGACCTGATTCACGTTCATTTCGAAGTACCTTGTCTACCGTGCCTCTTGCTCACCTTCTTGCCCGCATGCTGCATGCTGTTATTTGTCTACCGCACCGCAGTGCCACCCATGTTTGCAGGTGTGTGGTGATGCTCCAATGAATTATTTTGCAGGTTAACGATGTTCGCCCATGCTTTCGTACTTTCCAGCCCCCTCCGAATATAGCATAACCTGTACTCAGGTATCACAACTACCCGCCACGGCGTTTGCATGCCCCTGGTTAGTCCGCACTGTTATCCGCCTCCGCCTACCAGTTACTTCGTAAACGACCCGAAGGCCCTTTTCTGGGCCGCACTATGTTCCCTAGTTTTACGGTGCATCCTTACAAGGCAGTAGGGCCCACACAAATGCCTACATGCGCCGCACCATTTGGCCGCTAGTTCAGTGGATGGGTGCGTAATCGTAGACCACATGCACCAACGCTCCATTACCCTTCCGGTTCTTAAGCATAGCCCTTCTATGCCGTGACGAAAAACAACCAAACATTTTTCAGTATCGTCGCTTTGCGGGTTATGCGCACCTTGAACACTCCGAACTGAGACGACAGTAGTCGCACATGCTTTGAATGTCTTTTCTCCCTCAAGCAAAACGGTCCCAATAATACCTGGGTCTTGGTTTCCTGTGGACGTTGTTAACCATGTGTAACCCGTCCACTTCCATTTCATTCAGCATCGCAAGGGCGAATTAATTAGTGCACGCCTGGTCTCTTCGGTAAGTTGCCCGTGGAGTTGCAGGCGCTTTTTTCGCATAATAACAATTCACCAAACTGCGTTCATGCATGCACTGCTACGGCAAAAAATGCTATATGGATCAAAACCTCCGTTTAACAATGAGCGTACATTATCCTAAAAATTATTCCGTGTTCTTTCCTTGTGGCGTCGTGATCAGATTTCCGCTTATATAATATAAATGTTTACTTACCTAATTAACTTTTAAAATAGGTTCAGTGCACGTCACCCACTCGAAGTCAGTACACATGGTTACACTGCAGTTGGCACGTGTACGTGGTAACATTTATGCCGATGGCCAATTAGTACTCCGTATGCTGATTACCAGTGCTGAGATTCTGCGGAAGAAAGATGCCTCCATACATAGGGAATGTCCGCATGTCCCGATCGAAGCATGCGTTTACACGTTTTCCAATTTAATTCGCACTTACAAATATACAAATACATTCCATTAATGAAAAGTACGTATATTTTATGGACAAGCGTTAGCAGTGTTCCGATATATATATATATATATATATGCATTTGTAGGTACGCTGCATTCGATTTATTAACCGCGTGCCTGCATGCTATATCTCCTTATTTCGGTTGGTGGGTTTTAAATTTTGCCTTAATGCTTTTCTTTCTCAAATAAACCTCTACCTGTACTCTATTCTAATGACTTGCACACCTCGCTCAAACCAATTGTACTCCATTTCCATAACACTTTTGTGTTCATGGCATTTCCGTAAAGTATAACTTCTGACCTCGTGAACTAATCCAGGATGCGTTTGTAATCAACTTATTCCATAAGCTTATTAACTTAAGGTTTATGTCACCGTTTCCTTATGCATTAATCGAGTAATTTTCTATGTAACTCTCTAAAATGACTGGCTGTTGTTTAATATCCCCAGTGGGACTGCGCTTGATGTGCATATTGACAAGATGCCTGGCTGTCCCTTACACATTACCTCGTCCACCGGCTCCAGGAGAAAGTTGGTCAAGACTGCAGGGGACGGGGTGCAGGTTCCTTGTAACCGTGTTAGGATCAAAGCGTGATTCCATGCACACAATGTAAAGTAGACTACGGTCCAGCAACCGCCTTGTGTGCAACTGATTACTAAATAGAGCGTGCATGTAATCGCCTGTAAAAGAGTGTTGGCGGGCTCCTTTTAATGAAACGTGGATCGCATATGCATGCAATCGGTCTTAATATTTCGGATTTGCACCAGAAACAGAATGTGGGGTTGAGGCGCGGAGTGGCGCAGCACAAGACGCAAACGCACTGTGGAAAGGCACAGTGACACTCAAATCCGAAAACGGATCCGCAAACCCAATATTTATATGCCTAAGTTGAAGCGTCGTACAAACACCATATATAATAGGAGAGAAACCACTGGCCTTGGGTTGCATAATGTTCGCTTGAGGCGGAAAAGCTACTGCCGCTCCCTGGCGGCTTGCTGAAACTGTGCCTAGGTTTTGAAGGTATTCATCATAACGATACCCAAATCTCGAGCCTTGTCGACGGACTGCAATGTCAGGATGCCGGCAGTAGTTTGCGCTGTAACCTCATCATGGTTGGAAGAAAACAACTGACACTTATTTGCCTTAAGGAGCAAAGCCCATGAGGAAGACCATTTCGTTACAATGCAAATATCTTTTAAACAGTTGCCTCGAGCGGCCCCATTCACAAGCTTTACATTATCTGCATAGATATAGCTAGGGATCTCTTGGAGGGAGCCAGATCATTGATATATAAAAGGAAAAGCAGCGGGTCTAAAACAGGGCCCTGAGGAACACTTGTGGGAGCAGAACCCCTGAGTTTAACTCGGAAGGCTCTCTTGAAACAGTTTGCGCTATTCAATGCAACAGCTGGGATGTATCCAAAACCATAACAGCTTTCAACTTGGAAACGGTGGCTGACGGAACCCAAGACCTTACTGAGTCAAGATTGCAAACTTCGACTAAGATGCCATCGTCAAGCCAGCGCGTTACCTCAGCTAAAAAGGTAAACGATAAGTCAGACATTACTTCCGTTTGCTGAAGAAGTCCTTCTCCGCTCCTACCACGTTATGAAGCACTGAGTGGCCGCAAATCCGGTTCCTGATAAGTCGTATTTAGCCGACTTTTGACAAGAAGAATGGACGATGTCTAATGCGAAATTGACGGTCGAATGCCATCGCGTAGCAAAAGGTCATCAAAAATTGGTTTTAAGTCTTCCTGGAGTTGAAGCGGCGCCCGTCTAGCTGCTTGTCGAGTTCATGGTGGATTGCCAGTGTCCATGCCGTGTTGTAAAGCATTGCACCACCCTAACTCGTCATCTGACCCAGCAGACGTGTTAGCATTTTACTAAACTGTTTGCTAATTCACCGCCGGTGAAAGTCGGCAGCCGTGCAGAAATGTTTCGAATGAAGCGTTTTGCAGGCGTTTGTTATACCGGGCAAACCATAAGCTGACTGTTGGTAAAAACGAATGGCAGTACTTGCTTTTGGATTTCTTAGGTTTTGTTGGCCGAAATAATTTTAGCTTTAATACGGAGACGGAACACGACTCCTAATACTATTTCCCAGTAAATGGCAATGACAATAACACCATGAGGTGCGGCGAGGGTTTGTCCTAATTTTACTGTGGCTGTAGTCCTAGTGGCGATCTTGTGAGCTACCACCAGGTGCACCAAACTGTTCAGAAATATGCTTACATCCGCTGAGACTACAAGTTTTTAAATTATGGAGCATGTAGCCCTCGTATCAACCAGCAGGTTGACACAATTGTAACACAGAAGCCGAAGCGCGATGAGAAGCGCTACATTATGCGCTCTGGACAGGGCTGGTACAGTGAACGAACAGATTCTGTATCAAAATCCGTGGTTTGTGCTCACGAGGGTTCGCAGTTTTAACTAGATTCTTGCGACGGGTACCATTTTGCTGTGGGCTTCTTTTCAGTTCGACAGCAGGGCGATTGATGACAGACTGCTTGCCTTCTGCGCTTGTCAATGACGCACCCATGGCCACATCCACGCGCTCTTGTTTTTCCTCTAAATCCAGGGCATTTTCTAATGGTTGTAGTGCTTGCAACACGAACTCGCATTTAATAGCTGATGTAAGCGCTCCTTCCGTCAGCTGCACTAGAACACTTTTTTCTTGCACCCGAAAGTATTCGTTCGCAAACGCGCTCAAGGAGTCGTGTCAGATCATTGAAGAAAGCTTTTAGACGCCCGCCTGGCTTTTGATAACGGCAGCAGAATGCTCGGCACCATTGGGAAGGAAGCAGTGGTAAGTCGAGGAGCCACGGCATTTCCTCGATGGTAGATATGTTAAGTTATTTCTTTAATATCTTGCTGTTGGCCATAATGTCGAAGGCTTCATAGTTCAGTAAGCGCAGCTATATATTTCCACTCATAAACTCCGGGAAATTCATTAAGCACTCCTAAGTTTGCTTCGCCCCACTGCGGTGTTGTATGCCACCAGACAACTTTTCTAGGGGAACTTGTGGGAAGCTTTTGGACAAACAAAGGGCAGAAAGCAAGATTTTGCCAGGTACCTGGATACTTTGTCGGGTTAGAAGATAGCTCCATCCCAGCCGCTACCGCACCTTCAGCAGGCGCATCGGTTGACTTTTCCATTACATCCAACGTTTCGAACAAGATCTTGCGAGGTCGCCAAATGGGTACTATCCGTCCCGCACAGTGTAGTAGGTTCCCCGTATTCGGCACCAGCTGGAGGTCGCGGTAGACCGGAAGACCTACAATCGGTGGCTAAGATAGGACGTGGGCGGCTGGACAAACACCTAGGAAGAAAGAACATCGACGCACAACGAAGCAATTCTGTCGAAAAGCAGAGACAGAAAAGCTGCCGAAAAGCTACGTACAACCGAGCGCAAGTGCACTCGTTCGCAGTCAAGGTTACAGAGACCCGTGCTAGTTCCGAGTGGGGGTTATGTAACGCAAGCGAAACTGTGCTGTAGCATTTTAAATTAACGTTACGATTGTGACTTGCTGCTCTTACTCTCGCAGGTATTAATGGACCGAACGAAGATCTAATATCGAAGTTTTTTCCCTCAGAGACCGAACCCGACTTGTTCCACAGTTGTCTGTGTCAGTTATATTGTGACTTTAGACTGTCTCTCGGCCGATAAATTTTCGCTTTCGCTCGCTCGTTCTGCCTTCAGCTCACCGGAGCGTCCCGGTAGCTTAACCGTGTCGAAGTAACGAAAGTGCTAACGCATTTGCTAACCAAATTGAGTTCGCTTTTGCGTGTTCTGTATGTGATTCATTCAGCTCGGCTCGTCCACTGGTGTTTTGAACTCGCTCTGACGGAGTTATTACAAGCGGTCGTCGAGAGCAGTCCGATAAAACGAGCTGCGGTAATGGTTCGCAATCATCGTTTCTAACACTGCAACCCACCGTTTTGTATTCAGAAGATGGTTTTGTGAGCAGGGCGCTGCACGGGTCTTCCTATCTTTCTGGGGCACCAGAGAAGTGCAGTGGCCGTTACCTTGAGTTACCTGAGTTTAGAAGCCGTCGGCTTGCTCTGCTCTACTGGTATCCGACCTGATGCTCAGCCGGAGAAAGATTGCAAAGCATTATGCAATGTATTGCTCAGGAAGTGCCTAGCTAACTTTCTTCCCTTCTAAGGACTACCAGATTTAATACAATAATTGACCAATTGTGTCCAAATGCTACGCAGCCTGAGGACGCTCACCACTTAACAACGGCGACTGTCAATCGGAAATGAGCTACTGAATCGAAGACGGTACAACCACTAGCGAGTGATTTCGAGTCCTTCAACGCTTTACGCTTAAGTTTCATTCCATGACCCCTGAGCCACTGAACAGGAATGTTGCACACGTCGGATTTTTCCGAATCCTGCTTCCCTTAATCAATATGTCATTGTCCCTCTGTCATTGACCATGTTGTGTTAGAACAACTTGCACCAACTATGCGCTTAGCTTACGCTGTACTGCAAAAAGTAAGGGTTGCGTGCGACTAGTCGGCGTTTATCAGTCGCGATTATACTCACCACCGCCTGGTGTCTGTTACTGTAACCCCATGTGAGAAAGTTCGTCGTCCGAACACGGTATCCTATCGTCAAGCACGTTGTCCCACTGCGATGCAAACAGTTCAGTTCCACTTGACCTACCACTTCTGTCAGTTGGTGCTGTGGGGACGAGCCGTTTTATGCGAAAGGATAAAACTACTACAGCCTTTGTCACAAACCCCTACAAGTTTGTTCCGCCATTTCACAAGCCATCACTCGCCAGTGAGTTGTGATTTGTTAAGGTTTTTTGTGGTGTGCAGCACCGTGCACCGTCGTCGACGTTGGAACCCGATGAGTGCTATGGAAATGCATTTACATAGACCAGGAGCTCTGCAACCACGAATGCATCATGTCTCGGGCTCTTGTTTTTCGACGTCGCCGCTCCACTCTTTGCCAATAAACCCTTCTTGCCCTGACCCTAACCTTTTCATCTCTCGCTTTCTGTTTTCATTCCTTGTTAAATCGGAAGGCCGACTTCACTGCCCTGCCGTTATCTTGTTTCACCTGACCCGTCTGCCTGTTTCTGCCTGCTTTTATTTTACTATTCTTCGTTGCCTTTTTTCTTATTGCGCGCAAATTTTTTTATTTTTACTGCTTACACACATGGCGATTAGCCAAGGAATCCTCGTGCACATGGTCTCCTTCGCTTCGAGCTCGCTCCTGATTACTGGCGGCACTCGGATCAATGCTAAGTATTTCTTGACTAGTACCATTATTATGCTCAACTTACCACTCTGCTTATTCCTATTCTCTTTACCTTATGCTCGCATTTATCCATTCTTGAGACCGTACGTGTCATAACAACTCCCAATGCACGACAGATTTGGCCCCTTGTGACCATTTTTCTAGATTCTGACGGCCTTTGGAATGTGGAATCATGTGCGCTTTAGCGTAATTACTCTTATGAACTACTCCTCGCACTGCAGTCAGCATTCATCCGCTCCTAGCCGATTCCTTGATTTTCTTCTTGGAACTTTGCTTTACCTATTTTGCTCCCGCATTCGGTCTCAACCTGTTTGTCCTTAGTTTCACCTAAGCTGCCTCTCGTGTTCGGATTGCTGCCATCATCATCGGTTTACCTGTTTCTCTCCAACCATCTCACCATTCGCCTAACGTCTGTGTCGGTTTTTTGACCCTGCACGTGCAGAACCTTCTTCCTACCTAGTAGTTGTAGTCTGAATCACACCAGCGACGTAATGTATAGAACGCGCTTGCAAATGATGTATACCAAACCAAATTACACAAGTTTTAATGTATCATAGGCACCGGTGAGCGCCACCAGTCTGTGTTAGTGCATCTTGTTTCATTGCTGTCTCTCTGTTTGGCTGCCTCTTGTACGTTGCCCGCTTTTCCCGAGATTCCCACAGTTACTTCCGCCAAACCAAGTACATTTATCCACTGTGCCTGGTCGACCCATCTTCAAACACTTGGTTATTGCTCTGGGAAATGAAGAACCCACACCTCGTTCCAAATGCAGCTCTTTCAGCCATCCTGGAGACGCTACATTCACGGGGCCGAAACAAATGGGTTTAGCTCACCTCGTACTCAGAGAGAACAATTTAGTCAACTGGAATAATACATTTACATGGATCCTCCGTTCCACAACCCAAGACAAACAACTCTGGCGTGAGTACCTCCGATGCCTCAAACATTCCTATTTGCCAGTCACCTGGAGCTATTCTGAGGTCACTTTACGGACAGCGTTGCGTCCGTATACGTGGCTTTTCCGATGGCCCTACATGAAATTTTCACTTGGCTGTGGTGACAGTTAAACTTACTTACATTTGAAGGAATCCCGAATCCACGTTGCTGAAAATGACATGTTTACCTGTTATGGACCTACTCAGCTTCAAGAAACAACTTCACTCACCGACCCCATGACAAGTCCAGCGTGGATAGCTGGACACGGGTTGCCAACCGGACAATATAATAGAAAATTCCGGCCTCTAGCAACAATGCGTTTACTCACCTGCATCATTTATCATTCTACTCTTCGACTATTTCGCATCATTGACCGGCTTCATCGACTACTGCCGGATCAGTGCAAAGCCATTCGAGCAACCAAGGAAGAATTATGGCTATCAACCGACTGCCAATAATAGCGTGCGAAATCGGTCTATACGATGCATAGCCGACTAGCACTACTGTTCAACGGAAGCTACGGCAGTGTACCAGAACGTACTGTGTGTTCGCCTGGCAAGCGTTCTCCCTATAAAAAGCCACCACTGTCCGCTTAACAACACTGCAACGTGGCGGATGTGACTCGCTACGAAATAAAGTCACAGGGAAACATTTCACACGGACGCAGTCCTCAGCCTTCTACATTCAAAATGTGCAACCAATCCTGCTATGAAGAATACTTTGATGGAGCACAGCTCATCCCTATTTCGTAACGGTCGTTGGTTGCACCAAAACCTTGCTTGGACTCCTGTGCTCACGGATCACCACCTGGCGAAATTATCCGCAACTTGTGTCTTGACGGATTTTTGCGCGCCTCAGCGCCATAATGTACTAGGGTCTGCATATTACCTGACAATATGCTCACTCATATGAACTACACCTTTTCTTTTATACCTTTCATTAAAACGAAATGTTTTAACATTCCAAAGAAGCTATGCTTGTATGCATATTTGGTCAGGCCTTTACAGGTTTGTCTCGTTTTACCGAGAATATACCATTTATTTATTTATTTATTTATTCTGTGGTCCTTTGCATCTAGGAATGCATCTAATGCTTCTCCTCAGTTAGCATGACTAAGTGATACCAAGTTTAGCCCAACTTCGCAGAGGTTGAGGTATTGAGGACAGGGCCTACGCAGAAGTGGTGTAATAGAACACAATAGAAACTGTACTCTACCATCTCAAAATAAGGATACGATAGTGATTTGTTTCTTATACTCTCGCATGTAGCAGTGGACCGAACGAAGCTTGAAGCTCGAAGTTGTTGACTCCCTGCGAGACTTAATCAGCCTTCTTACACTTTCGTTTATGTCAGCTATATTATGACCTTGGACTGGCTCTCGGAGATAAATTTTTCGCCTTCTCTTGTGGCAACAGGGCTCTAACCAATGGCGGAACTTTTGTTACGGGCCTAGGTAATATTAAACAGCAAACATCAAGAAGTCCACCGTAAGCGTTAGAATCTAATTATAAAGGATTTTGTTGGTAGAAAGTAGAAGTCACAATTGAAATTAACGTAGATAATGTGCCTCGACAGGGATCGATCCACGGTCCAAGAACATCCGGTCCGCTGATCTAACACTGAGCTACCGAAGGTAGATCAGTAGAGTAAAAGAAGCAAGTCACAATCGTAACGTTAATTTAAAATGCTACAGCACAGTTTCGCTTGCGTTACATAACCCCCACTCGGAACTAGCACGGGTCTCTGTAACCTTGACTGCGAACGAGTGCACTTGCGCTCGGTTGTACGTAGCTTTTCGGCAGCTTTTCTGTCTCTGCTTTTCGACCGAATTGCTTCGTTGTGCGTCGATGTTCTTTCTTCCTAGGTGATTGTCCAGCCGCCCACGTCCTATCCTAGCCACCGATTGCAGGTCTTCCGGTCTACCGCGACCTCCAGCTGGTGCCGAATACGGGGAACCTACCACACTGTGCGGGACGGATATTACCCATTTGGCGACCTCGCAAGATCTTGTTCGAGACGTCGGATGTAATGGAAAAGTCAACCGATGCGCCTGCTGAAGGTGCGGTAGCGGCTGGGATGGAGCTATCTTCTAACCCGACAAAGTATCCAGGTACCTGGCAAAATCTTGCTTTCTGCCCTTTGTTTGTCCAAACGCTTCCCACAAGTTCCCCTAGAAAGTTGTTTGGTGGCATACAACGCCGCAGTGGGGCGAAGCAAACTTAGGAGTGCATAATGAATTTCCCGGAGTTTATGAGTGGAAATATATAGCTGCGCTTACTGAACTATGAAGCTTTCGACATTATGGCCAACAGCAAGATATTAAAGAAATAACTTAACGTATCTACCATCGAGGAACTGCCGTGGCTCCTAGACTTACCACTGCTTCCTTCCCAATGGTGTCGAGCATACTGCTGCCGTTATCAAAAGCCAGGCGGGCGTCTAAAAGCTTTCTTCAATGATCTGACACGACTCCTTGAGTGCGTTTGCGAACGAATACTTCCGGGTGCAAGAAACAAGTGTTCTGGTGCAGCTGACGGAAGGAGCGCTTACATCAGCTATTAAATGCGAGTTCTTGTTGCAAGCACTACAACCATTAGACAATGCCCTGGATCTAGAGGAAAAACAAGAGCGCGTGGATGTGGCCATGGGTGCGTCATTGACAAGCGCAGAAGGCAAGCAGTCTGTCATCAATCGCCCTGCTGTCGAACTGAAAAGAAGCCCACAGCAAAATGGTACCCGTCGCAAGAATCTAGTTAAAACTGCGAACCCTCGTGAGCACAAACCACGGATTTTGATACAGAAACTGTTCGTTCACTGTACCAGCCCTGTCCAGAGCGCATAATGTAGCGCTCCTCATCGCGCTACGGTTTCTGTGTTACAATTGTGTCAACCTGCTGGTTGATACGAGGGCTACATGCTCCATAATTTAAAAACTTGTAGTCTCAGCGGATGTAAGCATATTTCTGAGCAGTTTGGTGCACCTGGTGGTAGCTCACAAGATCCCCACTAGGACTACAGCCACAGTAAAGTTAGGACAAACCCTCGCCGCACCTCATGGTGTTATTGTCATTGTCATTTACTGGGAAATAGTATTAGGAGTCGTGTTCCGTCTCCGTATTAAAGCTAAAATTATTTCGGCCAACAAAACCTAAGAAATCCAAAAGCAACTACTGCCATTCGTTTTTACCAACAGTCAGCTTATGGTTTGCCCGGTATAACAAACGCCTGCAAAACGCTTCATTCGAAACATTTCTGCACGGCTGCCGACTTTCACCGGCGGTGAATTAGCAAACATTTTAGTAAAATGCTAACATGTCTGCTTGGTCAAATGACGAGTTAGGGTGGTGCAATGCTTTACAACACAGCATGGACACTGGCAATCCACCATGAACTCGACAAGCAGCTAGACGGGCGCCGCTTCAACTCCAGGAAGAATTAAAACAACTTTTTGAAGACCTTTTGCTACGCGATGGCATTCGACCGTCAATTTCTCATTGGACATCGTCCATTCTTCTTGTCAAAAAGTCGTCTAAATACGGCTTATCAGGAACCGGATTTGCGGCCACTCAGTGCTTCATAACGTGGTAGGAGCGGAGAAGGACTTCTTCAGCAAACGGAAGTAATGTCTGACTTATCGTTTTCCTTTTTAGATGAGGTAACGCGCTGGCTTGACGATGGCATCTTAGTCGAAGTTTGCAATCTTGACTCAGTAAGGTCTTGGGTTCCGTCAGCCACGGTTTCCAAGTTGAAAGCTGTTATGGTTTTGGATACATCCAGCTGTTGCATTGAATAGCGCAAACTGCTTCAAGAGAACCTTCCGAGTTAAACTCAGGGGATCTGCTCCCACAAGTGTTTCTCAGTACCCTGTTTTAGACCCGCTGCTTTTCCTTTTATATGCCAATGATTTGGCTCCTTCCAAGAGAACCTGTATTGACCATGACATTTTACTCCATCAAACATCACATTCAGACTTGTACACATTTTGTTTTACTTTGCACCCGCCTAAAGCCTATATATACTGGACTGCGATTTTGAACCTGGTCCGCCATCTTGCCCGCGCGTTGCCGGCTGTTGCGCTCCTACGTGGTGTTACTATTGCTTCACCATTTTCTCCCATTGTCCTCAAGCTATATTCACATAGCTATTGTACATAGCTATTTTCTCAAGACAATCTTTATACCTCGCCGTCTTCTGTCTTACCGGGCTACGAATTCATTGTGTAGCATTTGTCAAGGCGCTACATAATTGGTGACCCCAATCGCATTCCGGTGAGTTCGTTCCATTTTTTTGGTTTTTTTTCACGCAAATCATGACGTCAGTTTCTAAAAAGTGTGAAGATTCACAGTCGGTGCAAGCGGTATCTCTTGTAGTTCCACCATTTATTGAAAAGGATCCCGTTTTGTGGTTCATGATTTTAGAAGCTGAATTTACTTCTAAGCATGTTACCAATGACTCTGCAAAGTTTAATCACTTGCTCACACGCCTGCCTACTGATATTACTATAGCTCTACGTGATCTTATTATTACTTCTCGTTCTCCTGACCGTTATACTTTGCTCAAGAACGCTGTAATAAAGCGCTTTACTCCCTCCGAGAAGTCCCGCCTGGCTAAACTTTTTACCGGTCTACAGCTAGGTTCTAGTAAGCCATCCGCGCTGTTGTTAGAGCTGCGTGGTCTTCTTCAAGGATGACATATGGATGAGTCGCTGCTTCGAGAGTTATGGCTTCAGCGTTTGCCTGAAAACGTACAAGCTATGCTATCGCTTGCGAAATCGCAGCCTTTGTCAGAAGTTGCAGATATTGCTGATGACATGATGGAGCGCTTCACCGGACCACCGAGTCCGTCACCTAGTTCTCTTCGCTCACCTGACGTAGGTTTTACTGTTGACCCTTCGGTCCAAACCATCGACACCGCTACTCCACCTTCGACAGGTGAGCTCTTAGCAGAGATAGTCGCGCTACGGCAAGAAGTTCAAAACTTAAAGTTACATCGGCACCTACGGGATTCTCCATCCCGTTCCCCTAGCCCATCATGAAGACGAACACGACTCCCAATTTGCCGTTATCACGCACGTTTTGGAAGTTCCGCTAGAAATTGTATAAAACCATGCTCATTTCCCGTAACGAGAAAAAGGACAGGCCGACACGTATTGGCGACGAACGCCGTCGGCCGAAGTCGTCCAAATCGCCTCTTCAATATCGTTGACAGGAACACCGGGATCATGTTCTTGGTTGATACCGGGGCGGAAGTTAGCGTGATCCCACCAGTTCCAGGTGACGCGACTAAGCCACAGACAACCAACTTGCGTGCCGCTAACGGCACTGCTATCCGAGTCTTCGGTCAACGCTCCCTTACCATTGACCTCGGACTACGACGTCCCTTTCGATGGATTTTCACCATCGCTGCTGTTCCGTTTGCTATATTGGGTATCGACTTCCTCCAACACTTCGATCTTCTCGTCGACGCGCGTCATCGCAAACTCGTTGACAAAAAGACCCAGCGTTTCATAAGTGGAGTTCGCACATCTTGTGTTTCTGTCACTCCCATTTACACTCAGCCCGAAGCTGATAAGGAATTTTTAGATCCGTTCAGACAGTTTCCGCAGCTGGTCCACTCAGCTGACGCTACGCTTCCGGTCGCATCTAGCGTTACGCACCATATACGAACCCGTGGCCCACCGGTTTCTGCATGGCCACGACCTCTCGCCCCTGATAAGCTAAAAGCCGCTAAGGCGGAATTGGAGCACATGCTCGAACTTGGTATCATTCGTCATTTTCGTCCTTTTCTAAAGGACAGAAGCTTTACCGTCTTTACTGACCACAAACCTTTAGTTTATGCCCTCGACTCGTCATCGACCTTAACGCAATCTACAGAGCCACCTGTAACGACGCCCAGCTTTACAGCTCCACCACAATCCCAGTCACCCGATTCGCCTCAAACTAATCCCAGTCACGGTAGAAGAGTACGTCAACCTGTTCGTTTCTCCGATTTTGTCGAATTCATCCACACTTCATGAATCTTTCATTTTCTCTCGTTGTTTGTATTATGCTTTTCCGTAAACATCTGAATCTGTCTCCCCGAGTATTTTCCCCCATCTATCAGGTAAAGTCATGAGGCTGGCACGTTTGGGTCCGTCCGTTCAATGGTTGGCTGTTTCTCAATTGTTTGGTCGTTTGGATGCTTTGGTCTACCCCCAACGCTTTGTCGTCTCGCCCGCCCACGTTGGCCTTTGGATCGTGGTCTGCTTGGCTCAATTTGGCTCACCTTGGTCGTTTGTCTGGCTCGCCTTTCTGGCTTTGGCTGCTCGTGTGCCTGGCTCGTTGTTTTTGGTCCCCCACGGCTCGCCGGTAAGAACAGAATTTCAGCTTCGTTGTGGCAGTGGATGGGAATGCGGTGGGGGGAGTGACCTCTCCCAAGCGCACCGTCCTTCAGCAGCGGTGAAAGGTCCTACCGGCCCTTTTTCTGGATTACCCAGTTGCTTTTGTAGTCCGGTGTGCCCGCTGGGACGGTCCACCGATGATGCATTCTAATCCACAAGAAGAATAAATAATCTAAATACTAACCTACTCCTATGGTTCTGCATTCTTACATCTACAAGCCAGCAACGATCGAAGTCCTCGTCCCTCGGTCTTCTAGGGGGAGGCCTGTGTAGTGATCATGACATTTTACTCCATCAAACATCACATTCAGACTTGTACACATTTTGTTTTACTTTGCACCCGCCTAAAGCCTATATATACTGGACTGCGATTTTGAACCAGGTCCGCCATCTTGCCCGCGCGTTGCCGGCTTTTGCGCTCCTACTTGGTGTTACTCATTGCTTCGACATTTTATCCCATTGTCCTCAAGCTATATTCACATAGCTATTGTACATAGCTTTTTTCTCAAGACAATCTTTATATCCCGCCGTCTTCTGTCTTACCGGGCTACGAATTTCTTGTGTAGCATTCGTCAAGGCGCTACAAACCCTAGCTATATCTTTGCAGATAATGTAAAGCTTGTGAATGGGGCTGCTCGAGGCAACTGTTTAAAAGATATTTGCATTGTAACGAAATGGTCTTCCTCATGGGCTTTGCTCCTTAAGGCAAGTAAGTGTCAGTTGTTTTCTTCCAACCATGATGAGGTTACAGCGCAAACTACTGCCGGCATCCTGACATTGCAGTTCGTCGACAAGGCTCGAGATTTGGGTATCGTTATGATGAATACCTTCAAAACCTAAGCACAGTTTCGGCAAGCCACCAGGGAGCGGCAGGAGCTATTCCGCCTCAAGCGAACATTATGCAACCCAAAGCCAGAGGTTTTCCTCCCAATATATATGGCGGTGTTTCGACGCACCTAGTTTACCTTGCGGTGGCGTGGACGCTGTGTCTATGTTGGGCTTTGAGATTCTAGAAAAGGTTTAGCAACTGGCGACTGGGATGATGGAATACCAGTGCGGGTACACACATAACATCAACGTTTAAGCGTCCTAGCGTGGTTCTCTGTGGAGCGGTATGAGGTAAGTATTTAGCTCATAAAAGTTTCACGGCTTTTAATGGCCTCAGTTGGATTAATCCTACCAATTCGTTTGAACTTGCTTCATCCAACCGTTCATATTGGTTTGCATATAAGGTTGAGCATCCGTGGTCCAGGCTGAAGGGTAGGGCCATGTTCTTTGCAAATCGAATTGTTCATAACTGGAACTACATTTATTCTGCCTTTCTTGTAAGCGTCACGGTAGCAGCTTTCAAAAATAGCCTGGTACGTATTGGCCGGAACTTTGCCCTTAATTATTATAACGTTATTGACAATTGTGATAGACCATTATGTCTATGATCCAAGAAACTACAAAGGTTGTTCTTGCCATGCTTTATGACTTTTTCATAAGCAAGGAAGACAACTTAAAGTTCGAAGTACTAGGGCGCTGATTTACTGTCCGGTAGAAAAAACAACATGCACTTTAGCTGAGAGCCTACTCTCGTCCTTGTAAGCTGACCTGACCTCACCTGTGTAGATTATCGGAAGCTAAGTGCGGTTGCTCCAATGGACTCATTTCCGTTACTGAGAATAAATGACAAAATAGACGCCCTGAATAGCTGGCGATTGTTTACTAGTTCGGACCTAGCTTCGAGTTATTAACAAGTAGTGCTACACCTGGACGATAAACGTAAACCTGCGTTCATTTTCCCGACCTGCTTTTGCGAATTCAAGGCTCTTGCTGTTCGGTGTGACCAATTCGCCTAATCCACACAGCATTAGCAGAGTTGACACCGAAGCACTTTCTAGTTTACCTAGACGATATCATCGTGCACAGCAGGTCAGCGAATCACAGCCAGAGCCACGTAGCCGTTTGGTATGGCTTATTGCAGCTGGGGTTACCGCTTAAGCCATGAATGTGTCAATTCCTTACGGAAGCATGGGCCTAATTTGTCACATCAGGCCTGAAGAAGGAGTGCGCTGCGACCCGGCGAAGGTCAAGCGGGTTTGTTGCTGGACGGTTCCAAGCAATGCTAACACAATGCGTAACCTTTTCGGCATTGATGCTTACTATCGGCGTTGCTTTTTGCAGTTTTCTATATGGCTAGTCTGTTAAAAGGTCTCCCGTAGACCAAGCAAGTTTTCATTTGGCAAAGTGCGCCGCAAAGATTGTTTGGAACGCTTAGAATTGCACGGTGTGAAACGCAATTTTGACTTTCCCTGACAAACGTGTAGCTGCGGGATTTTTCCTTTTTCCACGGACGTCAGAGGCACTGACATAGGAGCTGCATTCTTGCAAGACACTGCGGAAGTTATGGAACCGGTTATCGCGTTTACAAACAGAAGTACGTTGTGGTGAGTTTTCGCCTGACACGCGCTCCACTGCCGAAATCCAAGAATGCCTGTTTAAGAACATTGTGATGTGGCGGATGTGACTCGCCACTCGATAAAGACACGAACCCATACAACGCGTTGGCAGGTTGACGGATACCTCATTTCATAGATTTTATGCATTTACGCGATCTTATAACACTGCAGCTATAAGTTTGAGCAGTAACGTGCAGCTACGCTTAAAACTTTTTCACTAGTTTTTCCTCATGCTTCCCTTGATTGATCTGCGCTGAGTAGACAAACTTAGCGAACTATTTCCTCACAAACAAATATTCCATCGCACAGTTCCCTCTACTTCTTATTCTTACCTCTCGTACACTGTGTACTAGTTTGCCTCTGAAATTCTGATTACGCCCGCGGGGGTAGGCCCCGATATCCATGAGGATAAAGTTCATTTATTCTTTTGGCTATATGGGCCTAAACAGCTGGCTGCATCCGCATACTCCAGCTCTTGGGCTTGCACATTATGCTATTGTGTAAAACAACGCATTATTCGGGTCATGCCCAAAAGGCGCACATCGCTTTGTCGATGATATAAATTTATTTATTTATTTAAGAGAGCGTAATTATTGTTTCTAATCAAGCTCTTGAGACAGTATTTGCTCGGCAGGAAGTTACTTTAGGGTACTGACCACCAATCATTGGTCTGGCTTCAAAACCTTCAAACCCCTAAGGAACAGGTTTACTCGTTGACAGGAGAAGTTGCAAGAATACGTCTTGAACCTCAGCATCTTCCAAGCGCCAAGCATGGAAATGTCGACACTTATCCCCAAGGCGTAACAAGGAGCACGGACCATGTCCATCTTGTATTGCTGCCGCTGTAGCTGCTGTCATCCAGGACCACCCGGAGACAGAAAAATGGATTCAGTTGCAGTCGGCGGACCCGGAGCTTAGCTGCTTGTATAATCGCATCATCCAGGATGAAGAACTGCCAAGGTATCAGGGGCTGACAGGCGCTGGCAAGGAAACCAAACGCCTATGGTCACTATGGCCGTATTTACACGTGACCGATGGTGTCATGTATTTCCAAAACTGACCAATTTATTTGCGGAAGCTTTGGTCCAACTTACACAACGCAGAATGTGATGCACGGCATCCACTAGGAATTAAGCCACCCAGGACAGAATAAGATGGAGGTCGCAATTCGACGTCAGTCCGGGTGGTTCCACTTAAGGCTTGATGGCGCTATATATTGCCAGCCGTGCGCTTCACTTAATCATCGTAGTTGAGTGCAGTGGCTAACGGCCGAGATTCTGAATGAGATCACGAGTATCGACATTGTTCACCTGATGCCAGAGTCTGCTAGAAGCCACCGTTGGGCACTAGTTATGGTGGCCTACTTGTCCCGACAGACCGGAGCCGTTCCATCATAGCCCAAATTTTCAAGGGGCTCCGTTTGAAATGCGGCAACCATAGAGGGATAAATCTGAACTAACTTGCCTCTAAATTGCTTGCCTTTGTCTTTCTACACAGACTGAGTAGCTCTCCTGAAAGCCAGATACGTGAAGAGCAAGCAGGGTTTCGTCAAGGTTGGGGCTGTCTCGACCACGTCTTTACTTTGCGTCAATTGTTAGAACAACGCCATGTGTATTAGCGACCCACAGTTGGCGTGTTTCTCCATCTCAAAGGTGCAGTCGATTCAGCGGATTGGTGTGCCCTTTGAGACTGTCTGATGGGAAAAGGTGTGCCGATACTTACCCAAACATCATCTATGCGCTGTACGCGTATAGTTAAGGCGGAGTGAGGATATACGAAAACTGTCACCGCCCTTCAGTATCTTCAGCGGCGTGAGGCAAGGTTGCCTGATGTCACGTTTCTTATTTAAATTCGCTTTCGACGAAGCCATAAAAACAGTGTTCTCTAGACATGACTGAGGTATGGAGCTACTTCCTGGTGAGCGACTTCTTGACTTGGAGTATGAGGACGCCATTGCCCTTATCTGTGGCAGTGTCCAAAAGTGTCAATAATCACTGGACCCACTAGCGCTGGCTGTCAATCTTATTGTGCTATGCTTTGCTTCATTGACGTGCAAAGTACTTTCCATAATTGGCAGGAGCCCACCCCTGCGCTGAACCTTGGTGGTGATCAGCTAAAAGTCCTTCAGGAATTCAGGTAACTGGGCAGATATATTAGCGATCATGGGATCGAAGCTTAAATTAAGATGTGTAAAGCAAAACCTGGCGGTGCTTATGCCGATCGTATCCACCTTTGGCGCATACGCGACATCACTCTCGCCCTGAAGGACAGCTTATAACGCAGCCGTCCGTTCAACCCTTCTATACTGCTGTGAGTCCTGGCCCATCAGGTCAACAGACATGAAGAGGCAAGTCACTTTTGACCATTGCTACCTTCGCTGCTTAGCTCGTCTGTTGGGAGCACTGCGTAAGCAATGAGCGGGTTAAACGGCGCGTATCTAGTGCAGAAAGAGATAGTAAACCACCCAGTACCATTATAACATGCACCGGGATTAAAAGGCTTGGTCATAAGTTGCGCATGCCAGCACACCGACTCCCGCGACGTGCCTTGTTTGCGTGCGGGGGGTGCGGTTAGAATAGGAGGAGGGGAGGCCAAGCAATGTCTTGGTAGAAAGAAATAAAAACCCCCACTTAGAAGTTGGCGTCGGGAGGTGTATCCCGACTGCCTGGCTTCGGTCCTAAGGAAGACGAATAGAGTTGCTTAAACGCACTTGCTGATATGGCGAAGAGCCTGTCCGTGCAGCTTTTGTGTTATGAGTTGCTTTGTCCATCCATTCCTTTTCAGAATACCCTTCTATTTCCGATCTCATGCGAACTGCATAAAATAATATTTAAAATTAGATTGCCTACTTTTGAATACTTTTGTAATCTAAATTGATATCTAACCTGTTTGTATTGTGGCACTTTGGCGGGATGTGTTTCACACCCCCAACTAATGTGTATTGATGATGCTGATAGGGATCCGACCCGTGCGCGTGCACAGCTATCCTAGTGTGGATAATATCAGAGCGAAGGCATTAAAAAATGTTGCTATGAAACTTGACAAACCACTGACTCCAATTTTTCTAACAAAGGGTGAGGAAATCTAGGTGCCCACCATGAAGAATCAGGGATACATACTTATTTTCAAGAGCAGTCTTGTGGACATAGGAAATAGTGTAGATTCACTCGATGCACCACGTTCTGACAAACCAGTAGGGATTGGGATCAATCACCACACCACTATGGAAACGGAAAGTGCAAAAACATCAGATGGGATTATGGACAGCTCCAGTGAAGGTACATTACAGTCCATTGACCTTATGACTACACATAACTGCAGTGGTCATGGTCCGCGCCCTAAACGTCTTAGATCAAACAGGGGCCTTTTTGCTGCAATGGTGACTCCCCGTGTCCCAATGACAGTCGTGAACAATAATGCTGCTGCATAGAGTGGCAAGCCACAATTCCCCATTGTTCCGGCGATGTGCCAAGGGTGTTCTCCTGGCAGACCTGTACATGGCTTTGCTGAAACACAGACCACTTATTTGTGCCCCTATCCATACTCTCTTCCGCCTCCTCCTCTCAAAATGCCTTCTGCGAGCACTCCGGCAATAACACCCTTTCCGCTTAAACTCAATCGCTCCAAATTACTACAGCATTCTTTTTGCATTCCCCCACCCATTCCCCACCACCTCTAATCCCGACAGGACTGGCAAATCTCACGGCAAGGGATTTACTGCGGAAGGGTCTAGAACTAATGTGATTGCAAGAGTAACTACTGAGTGGATTGCTGAACACATCCAGGACTTTCTAAGCCGGATGATATTTAACACCCGTTTTCTGTTGCATAAGCTTCCTTTCCTCTGCATCTTCATATGTCTAAATAAACCCGATATGTTTTAATTCACTGAAACCTGATGTCATAATTCGATGCCCAGCCAGCTGCTTTCTACCCAAGGTTACAAGCTTATTAGAAGTGATTGAAAACAAGGCAGAGGAGGTGGTTGCATAATTTATTACGCACAAAACCAACTTGTCTCTGAATTCACACTTTCATTTATATGCCTCACTATTGATTCCGCTTGGTTACTCTAGTCCGTCGCTACTAAACGCACTCTTGTAGGCTGTATATACCGCTCACCCGGGGCCAGGTTCTGTGAAGAGAACCAGTTGGTTGGCATCTTCAATCTCTAGCGCCCAAAAAGATAACTCTTATCTTTCGTGTACAATTTACTTGTTGACCGATTGTACATTACTCCTTCTTGTTTTAACCTTACAACCGGCTCGACACACAACTGCCTTGTAAGTTCCCGCGCTCACGTGTACGCTCTTGCCTCGCTTCATCCGTCCGTTTCTTGTTGTAGTCCCATCGAATACAGTCCGCTGTGTCCGACTCCAATTGCCTTCTGATATCCGCGCTTAATTCCGCGCACCGTCTCGGACTAGTATTAACTAGTCCTACAAATTGGTGACCCCGATTCGCACGCGCGAATTCAACATTTTTTCTCGTTTGTATTTTTTGGTGAGTTCGTTCCTTTTTCTCGATTATATACCTATATTCATTTGTTTCTTGCGTAATTTTAGTACTTTTATCGTATTTCGTTCGTTCTTTATCTTTCGACTCACATTTCGAGAGTGGTATCTGAGTCGTTTCACAGCGTAACCATGCTTACTTTGGCTGTTCCAAGTTTCATGGAACACAGTCCAGAAGTTTGGTTTAAGATATTCGAGATCGAACTAGAAAATAAGGGCATAACGGCGGACCGTCCAAGGTACAATCAGCTCGTCCCACGCCTTCCTCCGTCGGTAGTGACGCTGATTGAGGACATTCTACTCTGCCCATCGAATGAGGCAAAGTATGAAACGATGAAGCAAGCGATTTTGAAAGAGTTACGACCCAGCGCACGAACACGATTTGAGCAGCTCAATGGTCTCAAGCTTGGAGATCGCAAGCCGTCGGCATTGCTCCGCGAACTTCAGCGCATCGCTGGTCCCTTATTCTTGAGCGAAGAAGGGATAAAGGAGCTGTGGTTTGCACGTCTCCCAGAGCCATTGCCGGTAATGCTGTCCATGTTTATAGATGCACCCTTGAAAGACTTAGCTACCAAGGCAGACGCTGCGTTCGAACGTTTTCCGCAGCAGACGACCAGTAACTCCGGTGACATATTCTCACCGATGAAAACCGAATCACATGTTTGTTCCCAGTCGCTAGACCGATCGGACTCTAAAGACGAGGAAATTGCGCTACTTCGCAGCAGGATAGCAGCAATGAAGGCTTCGAAGCAGCGGGTGCCACGGTCAAATGCTGACCACGTTTTGGCTACCGTTCATTGCGGCTCGTCTGTACCTGCACCGAGTACGTCACGTTCGGCACGAAAGCGCAACATTTTCCTTACAAGTTCTCAGTCAGATAATGTCAAGCCCGTCGAAGAAGTATGTTGGTATCACCGCCAATACGGTGGAAGAGCTAGACGTTGTCGGGCTCCCTGCATTAGGCACGACCCAGGGAAAACGAATAGCCCGCATACTAGCACTACAAACGAATCATTTGATAACCAAGTAAACCGACTGTTTTACGTTAAGGATCGACGTTCTTCCATCACGTTCCTCATCGACACAGGAGCGGAAGTCAGCGTCATCCCAGCGACCGCTAACGACAAGCACTCAGAGCCTACGTACAATTTGCGTGCGGCCAACGGTTCTCCGATAGCTTCATTCGGTCAGCGCATGATGAACCTGGACCTCAATCTTCGCCGAGATTTTCAGTGGGTCTTCATGGTTGCGTCTGTACCCTTCGCAATTATCGGTATCGACTTCCTCCGACATTTTGGGTTGCTTGTTGATGCTGGTCGCCACAGGCTTTTAGACGACCGTACGAAACTAGGTGTTGATGGTGTCCTTTCAGATGCCCCGGTAATCAGCCCTGTATTTCGGATCGCAGACGCACCGTCCGACTACTTGAGCCTCCTCTCCGAATACCCGCGACTGGTTCGACCGGCTGCAGAGCTTCCACCAGTCACGACAGAGGTCGCTCACCACATAGTTACGCGCGGTCAACCAGTTAGCGCACGACCAAGACGGCTTGCTCCAGACAAACTACGGGCAGCACGAGCCGAATTTGACCACATGCTTCAACTTGGTATCGTCAGACCGTCCAACAGCCCATGGGCGTCGCCTCTGCACATGGTCCCGAAGAAGGTTGTGGGGGACTGGCGTCCTTGCGGCGACTATCGATCCTTGAATACGGTAACCACGCCTGATCGCTATCCGATCCCACACATAGTGGATCTCACCGCCAGTCTGGCGGGTAAAAATATCTTCAGCAAAATCGACTTGGTACGCGCATACAACCAAATTCCGGTAGCCGAGGCGGACATCGCTAAAACTGCCGTGACGACTCCATTTGGTTTGTTCGAGTTTCTGCGTATGCCATTTGGTCTAAAGAACGCCGCGCAAACTTTTCAGCGTTTCATCGACCAAGTTTGTCGCGGCTTAGACTTCGCTTACGCGTATCTTGACGACATTTTAATCGCAAGCTCTTCACGAGAAGAGCACATACGCCACGTACGAACACTTTTTGATCGTTTATCTCAACACGGGGTGACGATCAACGCAGAAAAGTGTTCGTTTGGTGTCGATTCAGTTAATTTCCTGGGCCATCGTATCTCTTCTGCAGGCGTCGTGCCACTGCAGGATAAAATTCAAGCCATTATCGACTACCCCGAGCCTCATTCTTTCAAACAGCTCAGGCGTTTTGATGGCCTTGTCAACTTTTACCGACGATTTATACCCAACTGCGCCTCGCTGATGCAACCCCTCACGGACCTTCTCCGAGGGAAACTCAAGAAATTCGAATTTCCTGCCGCAGCACGCGCTGCTTTTAAGTCGCTGAAAGAGGCTATCGCCAACATAGCTTCTATAGCGCATCACGATCCGGCCGCCCCACTGTCCCTCAGTACTGACGCCTCGGACGTGGCAGTCGGCGCTGTTTTGCAGCAACGCGTAGCCGACACGTGGCAACCCTTAGCGTTTTTCTCCAAACGCCTACAACCTACCGAATCTCGCTACAGCACGTTCGGTAGAGAACTACTTGCCGTATATCTAGCGATACGTCACTTTCGACACGTCCTAGAAGGCCGCTCCTTTGTCGTCTTCACCGACCACAAACCCCTGACTTACGTGCTCGGCTCGACTACCGACCGATACTCTCCTAGAGAGTCGCGCCACCTTGACTATATCGCTCAGTTTACGACCGATATACGGCATGTCTCAGGTGTGCACAACGCCGTCGCCGATGCACTTTCTCGTATCCAGGCTATCTCCGCTGACGCCGGCACTGCTATCGACTTGGCAGCCATGGCCACAGCGCAACTTAACGACCCTGAGGTTGATCTACTACGCAGGTCTCCCTCATTGGACATACGACCCGTTCCGCTGACATCATCAGACGGCACCATACTCTGCGATCTATCTCTGGGCACGCCGCGCCCAGTCGTCCCACGTGAGTTTCGGCAGACCGTGTTCGACGCGTTGCACGGCTTGTCTCATCCAGGCGTTCGTGCATCGGTTAAACTCGTAACCGCACGATTCGTTTGGCGCAATGTTAATCGGGACGTCCGTACCTGGGCAGCTGCTTGCCTTCCGTGTCAACGCGCGAAGGTGCACAAGCACACGAGAAGCCCATTAGGCACTTTTCCGACGCCAGACGCACGCTTTCATCACGTGCACGTCGACCTCGTAGGTCCTCTGCCGCCTTCCAAAGGCTCGGTATATCTACTGACCTGCATCGATCGATTTACTAGATGGCCTGAGGCCGTCCCCATCCCAAATTGCTCCTCGGAAACAGTAGCGAAAGCTTTTATGGAGCGCTGGGTAGCTCAATACGGCTGTCCCGCCATCGTGACCACCGATCGAGGGTCACATTTCTCGTCGACCTTTGCCACGTTGCTTAAGGATTTAGGCTGTCGCCACGTCCAGACGACGGCGTATCATCCGGCCGCTAACGGCATGGTGGAGCGTTTTCACCGCCAGTTGAAGGCAGCGCTACGTGCGCACGCAGATCCTTCATGGTCTGAAACGCTTCCCCTCGTTCTCCTAGGCTTAAGAAACACGGTTAAGACCGACTTCGACGCCACACCAGCGCAGCTAGTCTACGGTTGCACGCTGCGGTTGCCCGGACAGCTGGTAGCACCAGCCCCATGTACTTCCACTTTTGACTACGGAAGTTACACTGATCGATTGGCTCACCAGATGCGTGAGTTACGTCCACCCGCTCCTCGATCGCAGAAGACACCAGTGTACGTGCCCGAGAAGCTGTCTACGTGTTCACACGTCCTTCTTCGCGCAGACGGTGTTCGACAGCCTCTTCAGTCGCCGTACATAGGACCCTTCAAGGTGCTGCATCGTGCGAGTAAGGCGTACACTATTGACCGCGGTGGTCGACACGAAGTCGTCACCATCGACCGTCTGAAACCCGCCTTTATGGAAGAAACTACCTCGCCTACTTCGTCTAGTAGTGCTTCGTGCGACGTCACAACTCATCGCACCAGCTTACAGCATCCTAGTCCAGTTCATCCAGACCACGATCTCGGTCTACAAGCCGTTCCAACATCTCCCGAATCTAGTCCGCCGCCTCCCACGACCAATCGCCGTGGTCGGGAGGTACGTAAGCCCGTTCGCTTCTCCGACTATGTACAGTGTAAATACTTTTAACTTTGTAGATATTGTATATATTTGCCTCGTTTTTGGTCGATTAACGTTTTGAAAACAAACAAAAATATCAAAAACCCCCGAAAAACCTTTTTCGAAAAAAATATTCAAAAACCAAAAAATATTTAAACACGCAGCTCATTCGTTTGTTCTTTTTGGCGTTTTCTGCGCGTGTTTTTCTATTTTCTCGTCTTTACATGCCCCAACCCTCCCCTTCGATCGACTGGCCCACACGAGGAATGTTTTCGAGGACCCTGACGCGAACACTGGTCGCTTCTCCGCGGGACGAGGATCGCTTCTCCGCGGGACGAGGATCGCTTCTCCGCGAGACGAGGGTCGCTTCTCCGTGGGACCGTGGTCGTTTTCTTCGTGGGACGAGGGTCGCTTTGGCGCGGGGCGGGGTGCGGCGGGGGGAGAGACCACTCCCAAGCGCACCGTTTGGCAGCAGCGGAGGTTGAGGTCCTGTCGGCCTTTTTCTGGACTAGCCAGTTTTTTTGTAGTCCGACAAGCCCGCTCCAACGGCTCGCCGAAATGCACCCTGCCCTGCATTCAATAAATAACGAATCATAAACGGCACAGCGGACTCCGACTTCCGACGAACCCCCATTTACACGAACGCACGCCCATTTTTACTCGGCACGATTTCGCCTTACGAACCTCGTTTCAACATTCCTTTTCGATTTCGAAGGCTTTCTATGTTCAGCCTTCTAGGGGGGAGCTCTGTAGCGCCCAAAAAGATAACTCTTATCTTTCGTGTACAATTTACTTGTTGACCGATTGTACATTACTCCTTCTTGTTTTAATCTTACAACCGGCTCGACACACAACTGCCTTGTAAGTCCCCGCGCTCACGTGTACGCTCTTGCCTCGCTTCATCCGTCCGTTTCTTGTTGTAGCCCATCGAATACAGTCCGCTGTGTCCGACTCCAATTGCCTTCTGATATCCGCGCTTAATTCCGCGCATCGTCTCAGACAGGTATTAACTAGTCCAACAGCGGCCATCTTTGCTCTCCGCGCACGCGACCACACCTTTCCCTTAGCTAGCTATCTTTCGGTGCCTTATTTTTAGCACTAGATAGCGTTTCGCCCACTTAATAAATTTTTTCTAGCGGTACTTTCGGTGTTCACCACTCATCGGAGGTTGGCCTAATACTCGCGTATTGGTTCTAAAGCGTACCGATCCTGCTTCTCGCTTTATTGGTGACCCCGACTTTTGGTCATTATCCTGTGAGTTCTCGTTAACCTTTCTTTTCAGATTTGGCCACATTTTTTCGCTAACCCGTCTGATTTTCACTTTTCATGTTCCGGTTTAATCTCGCTGGCTCGCTATTTTGCTCGCTATGGAAACTGATCGCGTAGATTCTGACGTTCAGATCGGCACAGTTACGCTTCCTATCACACCTTTTCGCGAGACTAATCCTAAGTCTTGGTTTGGTCAACTAAAGTCGCAATTTTCTTTGCGTGGTATTAGGTCCGAAAAGACCAAGTTCCACCCTGTCGTTTCCGCCCTTTCGCTAAATGTCATCGATGACATTGATGACATTCTAGATCTTCCTGACGACCAAAAGACTTACGATGCAGTCAAGACAGCTGTTCTGAGAAGAACAGGCTTATCCGATCGACAACGAGTTACGAAACTCCTCAACGAAACCGATCTTGGCGATCTTAAGCCGTCTCAGCTGCTTCGAAAAATGCAGAGCCTAGCTAAACCCACTTCGATAGATGATTCTTTTCTTCGGGAAATGTGGTTGCAACGACTTCCGCGCGAGATGCTACACATCCTCTGCGCTAGTGAGGATGCACCTTTATCCAAACTGGCCGATACAGCCGACCGAATTTGGGAGTAGTACGGCCAGGTTTCGCAGGTCCAGACGAAACCGGACAACGATATCGCTACGCTTAAATCCCAGATGGCAACGTTGACTCGACAATTCGCAGACTTTTCGGCCTCCAGACATAACCGCTGTAAATGCTCTAGGAGCCGTTCGCGTTCACGTTCGAAGTCTCCTTCTCGATCACCGAATAGAAACGGTTACTGCTGGTACCACGAACGCTTCGGCCAGCAAGCTAAATCATGTCGCCCGCCCTGTTCCTTCAAACGACAGCAGCAGGGAAACGGGCGGACCAGCACGTAGGGGCGACGGACGTAGCTGGTCAACGCAGTCGCCTTTTCTTCGTCACCGATCGTAGAACCGGAGTTCGCTATCTCGTCGACACTGGCGCAGAAGTCAGCGTTCTCCCGCGTGATCCAAATGACCCGACCGAAAAGGTGACTAGCTCATTGCGCGCAGCTAACGGGACCATCATCCGCGTATATGGTCAACGCTCGCGCACGCTAAATCTCAGCCTCCGACGCGCTTTCAAATGGATATTCTTCGTTGCGGATGTTCAAACGCATATTTTTGGTCTCGACTTCGTACGTCATTACGACCTACTCGTCGACGTTAAGCGAGACCGTCTAGTCGACCGCCTTACGAACCTCGCAGTCATTGGGACTTTGACCGACACCGCGTCAATCAGTCCCGTGTACGCGACTCAACTTAGTTCACCCGTCGGGCAAACGCCGCTCGATAGTTTTCCGCAGGCCTTCCGTCCTGCCGTCCCGTTGCCTTCCGCAACCGACGCCGCGACACATCACATCGTTACGAAAGGTCCGCCTGTGTTCGCAAAAGCCAGGCGCATGACCCCCGACAAGCTCAAAATTGCACGCTCCGAATTCGAGCACATGTTAGACCTAGGCATTATTCGCCCGTCTAAGAGCCCGTGGGCGTCGCCTCTACACATGGTGCCTAAAAAGTCAGGAGACTGGCGTCCATGTGGCGACTATCGCGCTCTTAATAACGCTACCGTCCCCGACCGCTATCCCATTCCGCACATTCAGGACATCACGGCTAGCCTACGTGGCGCCCGTGTGTTCTCGAAGATCGATCTGGTTCGCGCTTACCACCAGATCCCTGTAGCCGATGATGACATTCCGAAAACCGCAGTCATCACGCCTTTCGGACTTTTCGAATTCTTGCGAATGCCCTTCGGTCTTCGTAACGCAGCTCAAACTTTTCAACGCTTCATAGACTCTGTCACCAGAGGTCTCGACTTTGTTTATCCTTACATAGACGACATCTTAGTAGCTAGTTCTTCCGAAGAACAGCACGCGAAGCACCTCAAGATGCTCTTCGAGAGGTTAGCTTCTAATAGCATTACGGTCAACGCTGACAAATGCATCTTCCAGCAACCATCTGTCGAATTTCTTGGTCATCGAATTGACCAGCATGGCATACGGCCGCTCGAAGACCGAGTCAGTGCTATTAAGGACTTTCCCCTTCCGACTACTTTGGCCGCCATCCGCCGTTTTAGTGGGATGATTAACTACTACCGTCGATTTCTGCCACGTTGTGCCGACTTGCTCAGTCCATTGACCGACTTACTTCGTGGTCGCAAGAACGGCAATGTCGAATTGACGCCCGCTGCAACCGAAGCCTTCAAAGCCTGCAAAGAGACCTTGGCCGAAGCCGTTATGCTTCACCATTTCGACCCGAAGGCTCCACTCAGCGTTGCAGTCGATGCATCGGACACCGCCATTGGCGCCGTCCTGCAGCAATTCACTGAGGGATGCTGGAAGCCACTCGCTTTCTACTCCCGACGCTTACAACCGGCAGAAGCCAAGTACAGCACGTTCAGCCGCGAACTGCTGGCAGTTTATTCTACCGTTCGACATTTTAGGCACGTCTTAGAAGGTAATTCGTTCGTTATCTTCACCGACCATAAGCCGCTTATTTACGCCTTTCGAAATCAATCAGCTCGACACTCACCACGTGAGGTTCGTCAGCTGGATTTCGTGGCTCAATTTTCTACTGACCTCCGACACATTTCTGGTCAGAATAACGTCGTTGCTGACGCCCTTTCGCGCGTCTCCGCAATCCACACCTCTGGCCAGGCAATTGACTTATCTGCCATGGCTACCGCGCAACTAACCGACACTGACTGTCAGAACGTCAAACAAGATTCTTCGCTGCGAATCACATCGCATCCACTGCCGTCATCTGATGGCACAATCTTGTGCGATACTTCTACTGGACGACCTCGACCCGTCGTTCCAGAAACCTTCCGACGTCTAGTTTTTGACACCCTTCATAACATCGCTCATCCAGGCATCCGAGCCACGATCAAGCTCATATCCGAGAGATACGTTTGGCCCGGAATGCAATGCGATCTTAAGCGCTGGGCACGCGGATGTCTAACGTGTCAACAGGCCAAGATACAGCGGCACGTGTCCGCCCCGCTTGGTCATTTTCCGCAAGTCTCAGCTCGCTTCGCCCATGTCCATCTCGACATAGTTGGACCCTTGGCACCATCCAGAGGAATGGTCTACATTTTGACCATGATCGACCGATACACCCGTTGGCCCGAAGCCGTACCTATACCCGACGTATCCGCGGACACCGTAACGCGCGCTTTCGTTGAGCGCTGGGTCGCTTCACATGGCTGTCCAGCCACAGTGACTACCGACCGCGGTCCGCAGTTCGAATCCTCGACTTTCAACGATCTTCTCAAAGTCCTCGGATGTCAACGCATCCGGACTACCGCCTATCACCCGCAATCCAACGGCATGGTGGAACGTTTCCACCGACAGCTGAAGGCCTCACTTAGTGCCGCTAATGCACTAAGCTGGACCGAAGCACTGCCCATGATACTACTTGGTATCCGATCAGCTCTTAAAGCTGATTTGCACACGTCCAGCGCCGAACTGGTATACGGACAACCTCTTCGACTACCTGGTGACTTCTTTTCTGAAAACCCTAGAACACCTCGCTACGACGCGAATTACGCTCGGCAGTTAGCCACGAGCATGCGCCATATTAAAGCAACCGACGTGCGAGAACAACGACGTAAATCGTTCGTTCCACAAGATCTACTGCATTGCACTTACGTTTTCCTTCGAGTCGATGGTCTACGCAGACCACTCGAACGACCCTACGAAGGTCCATTTAAGGTTCTTAAACGTAAGGACCGCGTATTCGTTATCGACCGCCACGGTAAACATGAAACCGTCTCTATCGACCGTCTCAAGGTTGCCCATGTGGAACCTGAGATCGACGATGACTCCTGTCCACCTTCGGACGAGTCAACGCAGCCCATGATCGACGATACGCCTACTTCCGATGCTGCGAAGCATTCTCTGATTAACTCTTCCGACTCAGTTCCTTACGTTTCTATCGAGCCGAAAGCGTCCTCATCCGACAAAACTGCTGGATCGACAACGCCTCCGACCGAACGTCCGAAATCGACTAGGTCAGGTAGGCGGGTTCATTGGCCAGCGCGACTAAAAGATTAGTCTTCTTTTCATTCTTCTTTTCCCGCTTCCTTTTTGCTTGTGGCCTAACCCGCCCAACAAAAACGATTTGAAAACCCAAAAAATTTGCAAAGCGTTTTGAAAACCCCAAAAACCGCAAAGACGTTTTGAAAACCCAAAAAAGGAGAAAATCGTTTTGAAAACACAAAATGGTTCTCGCTTTATTTGCTTATCGCACTCGGTAAGTGCTATCGTTTTTCGTTAGCTCTGTCGCTCGCACCTGTTTGACACTCCGCGTCTCCGCTTCTTTTTCATATCCTCGACACGCGGACGTTCAACGACGATCGAACGTTACGTTTGCGGACACTACGTGCTCAAACATCGTGTGCTTTGACACTACGCACTCGAACGCTGCGAACATTTCCCCCCATTTTGTGTTTTTGGCACCTGTAGGGAGGACACGGGTGGGAGCCCCCCTAGCGTCCGATCGCATTGGTTCTCCCCCAGCAGCTGCATCAGGTTTCACCGCCTGGTCTCGCAGAAGGCTGGCCGGCGACGGACAGTCCTCACGTAGATCGAAGGGTCACCTACGGTTCCCTTCTAAGAGGGGGGCTGTGTAGTGACCTGGAGATTCCCCTGTTTGGCTGCCGCATGCTGCGTAAAATATTACAAAATCACAAAATTATATTTTCTCGATGTACATAGCAAAATAGCCGCTCGCCTGTTTGAACGTTGCTCGCGTTTGTTTGAGTCAACATAGCATCCGCCTTCGAACGGCGCGACGCTCCTCGGCTCCGCTGCCATCTTTGCTCTCCGCGCACGCGACCACACCTTTCCCTAGCTAGCTATCTTTCGGTGCCTTATTTTTAGCACTAGATAGCCTTTCGCCCACTTAATAAATTTTTCCTAGCGTTACCTTTGGTGTTCTCCACTCACCGGAGGTTGGCCTTATTTTCGCGTATTGGTTTTAAAGCGTACCGATCCCGCTTCGCGCTTTAATACAGTCGCGTTAGCCTCTCCATCATTTTGGGAGGATGATAATTCGTTATGGTTGTTGGACCTAGATTACATTGTTACATTCGCAGGATTACTTCGCATTGCGCCATGTGTAACCAGCTAATATCTCGCCATCCTCAGAATATATCCTCGCAAGTGAGAGACATCACAATTTGTCCCTTCTAGTAATGAAATACGAGGCTCTCAAGCAGGCTATTATTCAGCTAATCACGCCTTTTGACAAGGTTGCCTGCGCCAATAGTTAGTGGTCTGCAGCTAGGAGATAAGAGACCCTCAGCCTTGTTACGCGATGTGCAACAGCTCCTTGGCACGTCCAACATGGATGTAGGGATTCACCGCGAGCTGCGGATGCTACGCCTTCCTGAAAGCACTCAGGCCATCGTTGCGCTAGAAAGTGACCTGCCAATCACAACAAGTACAGATGTTGTAGATCGCGTCATCAAACGGCACCAGCCGGAGCCTGAAACCAAAGCGCCTAAGCAACTTTGTGCTGGCGCGAGCGCATCGATACCAAAGACTAGCCAGTTGTCAGCAATAGATGCATTATCACCGCAGATAGCGTCGCTTCAGCGCCAGATCGGGGAGCGCCCATAAAACCGTAAGCATCACAGCCGCTCTGGAGCATCGCTCCGTCGCACAAAAACCGATGCTCCGCGTTACTGCTTTCACCACTCGCGTTTCTTTCCAAGTGCCCACTAGTAATGGGACGACTGAGAGTGCCGTAGTCCAAAGAAAATGCGCACAAATACAGCTCGGCGTGACCTTTCGCCACTAAGAAGTCAAGGAGTACAACGATCGCCTGAAGGAGCCAGATGAA
This sequence comes from Dicrocoelium dendriticum, assembly GCA_944474145.2. NCBI lineage: Eukaryota > Metazoa > Platyhelminthes > Trematoda > Plagiorchiida > Dicrocoeliidae > Dicrocoelium > Dicrocoelium dendriticum. Next base: position 227,256,355 of record OX104063.1, read on the forward strand.
CTTCACGCTGGGAGCGTAAACCCCTTCCACTGTACACGTAAAAAAGCCTGTGAATTCGTACTTGGGAACAAGGAGCATATATACACTCTGTTCTCACTCGTCATGCAAGAGCCTGGGATAGGTGTAAATATTACTCTTATCGTTTAGGGGCACAGAATCTTGCAAGTTTAGAAATATGCCTATTTATTTATTTAAATAAAGCCTGTAAGTGCATACAGCCACACGGCTTTTCCCTACAGATTATCTGCCACGCCGGCCTGTAATGGCCACGAACGACGTCGGCAGAACCCAAAGTCGGCACATCTACATTAAAGATTATGTATCCGAAACCCAGTTCATAGTTGCTGCTTGGGCGGACGTCAGCGTCATTCCCCCTATGCCAGATGTGACAACCGCTTCTTGGTAGACAAGTCTGTGTTGCCAATGGTAAACCAATAATCCCCTAAGGTCCTAGGTCGCTTACCCTGGACCTAGGTATTCGGCGCACTTTTCGCTGGGTATTCGCCGTCGATGCAGTTCCGGTTGTTACCATCGGCATTGACTTTCCCAGGCATTTTGATCTCTTGCTAATGGGAAGCGCCAGATGACAGTCGATATTGCAACGAAACTCAGTGTACGTGGCATCACCACCGATATCGTATCTATCAACCCGATATACGCCTTTCCCCAGAGCTCGCCAGACTACCCTAACCTCTTCTCCCAGTATTCCAAGCTCGTCCAATCAATGAACGCAGCTTTGACCATGGCATCCCAGATCACGCACCACATTCGGACGAATGGCCCACACTTCGCATGTCGTCCACGCCGACTATCTCCTGAGAAACTTAAGGTAGCTAGGGCAGAGTTTGAGCACATGCACGAAATCGGAATAATCCGTCCTTCGAACAACCCTTGGGCCTCTCCCGTGCAGATGGTCCCTAATAAATCTGGTGACTTGAGCCCTTGCGGTAATTACTGTGCACTCACTCGGCTAACCCTCCCAGATAGGTATCCCATCCCACACATGCAAGACATTACCGCATGCCTCACAGGTATGACGATCTTCAGCAAGATCAATCTGGTTCGCGCCTATCACCAGATACATGTAGAAGAAACTGACATTCCTAAAATAGCCGTCATGACTCTTTCCTGCTTGTCTGAATATTTGAGAATGCCATTTGGACCGTGCAACGTCACACAAACCTTCCAAAGCTTCATCCACGATGTCACTCGTGAGCTAGAATAACTTATTCTTACCTCGACAATATTTTAGTAGCCATTTCATCGGAAGAATAGCATCTCAACCACCTTCGAGCTCTCTTCCAGCGATTGACCCAACACGGTGTCACAGTTAACCTGACTAAATGTGAACTCGGCAAATCAACGGTAGAATTCCTAGGTCACTTCGTTTCACCGTCTGATATCGAAGTCCTTCCTGATAAGATCCAGGCAATCAAGGACTTCCCAGCTCCGACTTCGTTCAAGCACCTCCGTCGATTTTGTGGTTTGATTAAATACTATCGACGCTTCATTTCGCGCTGCGCTCAGCTCATGCAGCCTCTGACTGACCTACTCAGAGGGAATGAACATGTTCGCTTTCCCTGACACAGCACAGACAGCCTTCGCCGAGCCCAAGTATGCTATCTCCAACATAGCCCTCCTCGCTCATTCCGAATCGACTGCACCCCTTTATAACACGACTGATCCCTCAGACGTTGTGGTAGGTGCCGTCCTGCAACAACGCGTTGGTGGGCAATGGCAACCCCATGGGTCCTTCTCCAAACGCCAGCAACCAGCGGAAACCCGCTACTGCACATTTGGAAGAGAACTGTTCGCCATCTACCTGGCTATTAGTCACTTCCGGCACACATTGGAAGGTAGCGTTTTCATGGTCTTCACTGAGCATAAGCCCCTCATCTTCATCTTCAGCTCGGCCTGCGACAACTACTAACCCCGGAAGACAAGACATCTAGACTTTGTCACGCGGTTCACTACTGACATAGGTCATGTCACAGCTATCGACAATCCGGTGGCCGACGGTCTCTCACGCGTCAACCTCACTCTCCAGACTTTGCCTACCGTCGAGGTTGCCGCCATGGCATCGGCTCAGGCTTAAGATGATGACATACAGCGCACTCTGCAGTCCACTTCGCTGCATGTGCAACCTGTTCCTCTCCAAACCACGGAAGGAACCATCTTCTGTGACACTTCCACAGGTTGTCCTAGAATCCATGTGCCAGTCTGCTTCAGACGCAATTCTTTGACCCACTCCACCCACTATCACATCCCGGTATCTGTGCATATTTGAAACTGGCCACCGAACGTTGCATTTGGTCAACCTTTAACAAAGGTGTTCATACCTAGTCTCGCGCATGCCTTCAATGCCAGTGCTCCAAAATACTTCGTCACACCCGCAGTCCTCTTGGCTTGTTTCCCGCCCCGGACTCTCGGTTCTTGCATGTACACTTGGACATGGTAGGTCACTTGTCTCCTTCACGCGGATTCGTGTACATTCTTACATGTGTCGACCGCTTCACCAGATTTTCAAAAGCCATTTCCTTAACAGGCTGCACAGCTGAGACTGTTATCCGGGTCTCGCACTACGGGTGCCCATCCACCATCACAACCAACAGTAGAACGACCTACGAACCTTCACAATTCGACGCGTTCCGCAACTTTGGAGGCCGCCGGCGCATTCATATCACAACGCTTAACCCAGCAACTAACGGTTTAGTTTAACGCGACCATAGACATCTAAAAGCCTTGCTCTGCGCCTCCTCAGACCTTGGTTAGAGCGAAAACATTTCGCTCCTACTCTAAGGCATTCGCATCAGCATCAAAGATGATTTGCAAGGTGAACCAGCAAAGTTGACTTAAGGCACAACGCTAAAGTTGCTAGGCGAATTCGTTTCGACCCATGCATCTTCGGGGAAGCCTCCGCATAAATATGCGTCCTCCCTAGCTCAACGCATGCGTTCACTACGCACGACTCCGCCCCGTGAGCAGACCAGAGATGTGCAAATGCACAGCGGGCTCTTTAGCAGCACTCACGTCTTCCTCCGCACTGACGTAGTGCGGAGCCCACTCCAGCCTCCCTACACTGGCCATTTCATAGTCCTGCGACGGACTCCGAAACATTTCACAGACCAGAATGGTCACCGAACAACGCGTGTCTATTGACTGTCTCAAAGTTGCTAACTTTGACGAGCCACTTGCAACCCATTCTTATACTATCAGACAAACACATGCAACTACTTTGACTTCTCTAGAACTGGAGACCACGAAACTCTCCGTTCCCCTTGATCCTCAACCTATTCCGCCTCCACCCCAGGAAACCCACCGACGCGGTAGACAGGTTAAACGTCCGGTCCGTTTTACAGATTTCGTAAAGGTTTTTTTACTTTGGTTTGAAAAACCACTTTGTTGAATTCACATACAATCAAGTATGTAGATGGAAAAGCAATGAAATATATTTCAGATATTCTCCACAATCTGGGATATCTTTTAGGGGCATCAGCCGTTATCCAAACATCCCTTTTATATTGCGCGAAGGTGGATCTTGTTAGTGTCACTTTGAACGTCTATGAGACTTTCTTGGATTTTAACTCCAAAGTTGCATGGCTGTACATCAAATAGAGCTAAAATGAACATCGGTATTTCTATGTCAAGTAGGTTATGAAACCTGACTTGCATTACTTTTCGCAGTTGTTGTAACTAAATGGCGTATACAATCAAATCAGCGGTGGTTCGACATTTTCTGTACAATGTCAATTGGGTAACATTGACCGCGCTGCTTAGGGTCAAAAATTGGGACCATTCCTTTCCTTCGTCTGATACTAAGAAAGTCTATGATCTCATCTATGATAATGTGACTGTGTGCTTAGGCATACTTGCTTCCTGTGATAATGCGAGAGCCACTTCTAAGTACGCTATAAGCGCAACGGATAAACGAAAAATACGAGTGCTAGCACGAATATGTGAACGCGAATTCAAGGTATTACTGAGGCTCCAACGCTATATAATTGAGGCGTGTTACCGACATACACGACCGATGCGTCATGACACACGTACTAACTACACACGCCCACTGACATGACTACAGTGCATTCGCTGATTGGTCTCCGATTCTCATTGGTTATTTTTGGTCCTATATGCTTGCACTTAGCTCCGGTTAGGAGCTAAGTACACCTAATGAACACCTAATGTTACCTCGGGGACTACAATGAATAAAGTGCGCACTAGCCTCTCCACATATGATATGCCAAAAACTGTAGTTACATATAACGGTCCACAATTTACGAGTGCAGTCTTCGAACAGTATCTACAGAGTAACGGCATCCACCATATGACTTCTACACCATATCATCCAGCATCCAATGGTTTGGCAGAGCGAGCGGTACAAATCGTGAAGGCCGGTCTCCTGAAGCAAAGCCAAGGATCTTTGCGCACCAGAATAGATCGACTCTTGTTCGCTTATCATGTCACACCCTGGGAGTCCATCGGCAAAAGTCCTGGGGGGAGGCAAGGTTTGGGCGTCGCCTACGCTGAACTTAACAATATTCAAAGTGACTTGAAAGCCATTGAGCGATAGGCTGATATGTGGCAGATGACGTTTGCAACATCGAAGTGTATGGCGTATGGATGTCAGATAGCAGCAGAATAGTGCAGGCTTTATGACGAAGTCATTCCCATCAGCCACTCTGTTCGTGACTTAGGTCTAAGACACTCTAGTTCGTTAAACTGCAGCGAACATACAAAACTTATCGTGAAAAATGCTAAGCAGTCGGTCGGGCTCAAATGCAACCTGCTAACGTTGAAAGAAACTAGACTAATTGCTCGAAAAATCAGTATCGGACATTTGCTTGCATTTTACTGTGTTACTTTCAGTAACCTGAGAAAGTGTGACTTGAGAGCAATTGGAAAAATTCATTGCGCTTTCACGAAGCGCGTATTTGGCTATTCAACCGTTCTTTCATACAGCGATAGGTACAAGGAACTGAATCTTGAACCTCTGTGTTTATGAAGAATGCAATTAAACCTGTGCTTCCTCCCAAACTTGTTAGCGGAAAGCATTTGTTGGAACCTATCAATTGCATATTCGGGATAATACCATTTATGAACTGCGAGATAGTGAACGTATATTCTCTTTAGCTACATTCAAGACCAGCCTCAGGAGAAGGTTCTAACTTCTTAGGTATGGCTGCATATCGAATAAACTTCCGAAAGTGATTGGATGTATTGAACATTTTTACATGTTCAATAACATAATAAAGGTTTGTCTGTCGACTAACAAAGTGAAATAGATCTTAAAAATTCAACTTGATGATGAAAAGCTGTAAGAAGTAGGGTCGGATCATGTATGATACCGGAGAACATCGACTCGAAACATGTACAACAAATGCACCATAGCAAACTTTATCACCGCTTCTCATGCTATTTTTAACATGTTTTCTTATGCGGTTCACTCCTTCCAAACTTAATGCATAACGACTATCGTCTGAGCTAAAAAGAGGAGCCAAATTATTTACTGATTTGGTGCCAGAAACTATCTTTGTAATCCTCTCCCCAAATTGACTATTTCGCAGTATTTGTGCTGCGATTCCCTTTGCTGCATTTGTTCTGCGAAGCTAACGATTTATTCTTTTTCCTGGAGTTAACCGTCCAGAAACATACACCAGATTTGAGCGATGGCAATAGCGAATTCCATATTTAACTTTTGTCTATGGACAATTCCTGCAGTTATCTGTCTACGGCTGTCACGCCGCACAATTTGATCGTATGACCGGCTCGATTCATTTTAACGCTGATGTAAAACATCTGCTTATGGTTGACATTAACGATATTATCTCACTTTCACACAATTCTTCTTCTACATTCTTCCTTAGTTGATTGTTGGCCACGACTGTGGTGACGGATTATAGCTTCCAGATTATAAAAGGCTGTACCTATGTGTATGGATCCCGAAAAAGCAATAGACCAGAGCAACACCGGAACGTATGTATGGTGGAAACTGTCCACACACACGCGCAGTACAATTAAATCGATAGAGCTTCGAATTACCACCAGTTAAATGCAACGAGTGCTAAATAGGACTGTGAGCAGGACAAGCGAATCGAGGGCAAAAACAAAGCAGAGTAGTTTAACAAGACATTATCCCCTCCTCTATTCGTAAAAATATAGGCACTAAATGTCCATGAACGATCTACTTTAACGTCAGCACCCCGAAGAATTGTCACGTGGTGTGATCCGTAAAGACGTACCGGTAGACAGGGCGACGTATCCGACCGGAACGCCATAAGTTTGTATTAGTTTTTACCGAGCGCTGTGTTGTAGGTGGGTTCGTCTGTTCAATAGCACGTTTGGAAAGCGCTGTATGCAGCCGTCTTGCAGTCACCTTTGACCCAGCAGCTACCTTGTAAGTTCCTGGCCTGCGTACAGATTCCATACGGGTCGACGGTCCGAACACACTACCTGGTTTCCGGGAACAGGGTAGTCTCACACGAACAAATATCGCTGGAGGATACGTTCTCCCAACGCGGCTATATTTAGTTTGGTAAACAGCCCGTCTTTCGCATCCTCTGCGATCGGCGCTTTCTTCGGATGTAAAAACTGCATTTAATCGTGTGCGAATTGCCCGCCCCCGCATTAGCTCCGAGAGGGTCATTGCCGTTGCTGTATGTGAAGTGGTTCTGTATACTTCCAATGCAGATACCAACGCATCATCCCAGAATTCTCCCCAAAGCCGAAAGATTTGTTGAGATTCTTTCAAAATATCATAAGTCGTTCGACGAGTCCATTCGCTGCGGGATTATAAGGTACAGTCCTCCTGTGTCTGATACCATTGGGCCTTAGGAATTCAGCATACTCGTTACTTCGAAACTGAGGGCCGTTATCAATGACTATTTCTTCTGGCAAACAGTACATAACAAATGAACAACGGAGCCGATTTATGATGACGGCTGTAGTTATGTCGCCGCATAGAACAGCCTCTGGCCATTTGCTGTAGAAACATGTAGCTCCTAGCACGTTTCGCTTCTGCAGAGGTGCACTAGCAAACGGGCCCATAATATCGATGGCAATATTTCCCCATGGCTTCATTGGGTACAGGATAGGTTGGATTGGAGCCTTCAGGAGCCTCGCACTCTTATCGGATTGTTGACAGGCGTAACATTCCCGAATAACCGTCTCCACGCTGGAATTCAACTTCGGCCACCAATAGTATTGTCGTATCCGAGCTTTTGTTCGCACAAACCCTGGATGACCTTCATGCGCACATGCAACCACCATAGGAATAAGGGTTGCAGGAACTACAAACTGCTCGCCTCTAATTATGCAGTTGCTCACAGTAGAAAGCTCGTTCCGTAGGGTATAGTATGGAAGTAGCTCAGGTTGGATCTTAATAGGACTGGGCCACGAAGTGGATATATAATCCCGAAGGTTCGTTAGGACAGGGTCTTTGTAAGTGTGCTCTCCTATCAGGTCAAAAGTTATTGTAAGTGTTCCGTCTGAGAGCTGCGATATCATTGTTACCCCTCATTTTCCCATTTCTTGGGCAGTGGGAGTCTCGACAGGGCATCTGCAAGTTGGTTAAAGCACCCTAGCACGTATTTTATTTCATAATCATAGTTCACTAAACGTGAGTACCAGGGACTCAAGCGTACCGAGATTTTGGCCTTTGTTACCCCGACTTAGTGGCGTTGTAAGAGCAGAATTACCCGTTCGCAAAGTGAATCGACGTCTGAATAAGTAATAGTGCCACTTCTCATATACCCAGACGCATGCGAGGGCTTCCTTCTCTCCGATGGAATAGTTTCTTTTAGTATCAGACAAGGTACGCGATGCGTACGCAATCACTTTCTCCTCGTCATCGCGCAGCTGGGACGGAACTGCACCCAAGCCAACATCTGAAGCATCCGTTGTAACAAACGTTGGACAGTATTCATTGAAGATCGTTACTGTGGGAGTAGATTCAATCATCGCTCATATGGTCATGTAGGCATTGTCTTGATCAGTGGTCCAACGAAACTCTTGGTTTTGGCGCGTCAACCTCCGTAACGGCTGGGCAATAGACGCAAAATGCGGTAAACGCTGAAGATAATAAGAGCACAAACCCAAGCAATGTTTCATCTGTGTAACATAGCATGGTTCTGGACAATCGCGAATGGCTCTGATGTTCTGCACGTTAGGCTTAATACCCGAGGTAGAAATAACATGTCCAATAAACTCGACCACCGTTACAGCGAATTGGCATTTGCTGGTATTCAGACGAAGATTTAGTTTATTCAGTCTATGCAGCACTTTATGAAGGTTTTTCTTATGTTCGGGGGGAGGGGGTGGTTACTAACAAAGACACAAATATCATGCATATACACAACACATATATTGAGATGTGATAATGATAGAGTAATAAATTGCTGCCAAGCTGCTGGGGCACTACTAAGGCCCATTGGCAGCACTATGTATTGATACAAACCGTCTTGCGTGAGGGAAGCAGTCAAATGCCGGCAATCTGGAGTCAGTGGCATGTGATAGTATGCATTGCGAATACCTAGGTTTGAGAAAAGTTCGGCGTTTGAAAACATAACCATCAACTCGTCGAGAGAAGGCAGAGGGAACTTGCCCACAATTATATGTCGATTAGGCGTTCGAAGGTCGGTGCAAACACGAATGGAGCCATCTTTCTTTTAAATGGCAACTAATGGACGAACCCATTCGGAATACTGTATGGGTACTTCCGTGACCAGATTTTTCAAAGCTTGCGACAACGCTTCTCGCTTAATAAATAATAATAATAATAATAATAATAATGTGTCAGCTGTGCGCCGTAACGGCGCTTCGCTGCCGCGTGAACACTAGTCGCGCCCTGGCTGAGTATACCGCGAGGACGCCCACCCCTACGCGGATTCGAATCGGGGACCTTATGGTTGCAAACCAAACGTACAGAACACTCGGTCATCGGCCGACACTTGGCCATAGGTACAGGCCTAGGTTGTGAAATGCTGAATGGTTTGTAATCCGCACTCAACCGAATGCGGTGCATTGCTTTTGGGACTCTACCAATATCCGGAAGAAAGAGATTTGCGTAACTGGAACGTAACGAATGAAGGTTAACGCTGGTAATGGTCATCCGGCTGACACATACTTCAACAAGACCATAGCACTACTTCCCAATGGAGGCTTACTATCAGTAATAGAGACGTAAACTGCAACTATACGCTTCCTGCTGTTTAGAAGGAACATTGAAACCGTTACAAAACCGAGTATGTGGACACCATCATTGGAGTAGCTGCTGAGAGTGTAAGCGGAAGGATGTACAGTTAGCTGACCAAAATGCTGTTTATAAAAACAATGTGGCACAACTGTGATTGCTGATGCGGAATCTAGTTCCATACCTAGACAAATGGTTTCGTTTCTAACTTCAAAAAACACACGAGGAATATCTGGCGAAGGCAGTTTGGGTTCTTGAGTTGGAGACGAAAGTGGATGTTCGCATTCATTAACAACATATATGGACTGTTCACTGGAGACCGGGGAAGTTCTGAAGTCATTTGTAGAATCAGCTAAAGAAATGGCGCGGAATGACAAACCCGAGCAAAATGACTGGTCTTACCGCAATTCCGACAGATTTCATTCTTTGCAGAACATGACTTATCACTTTCAGGATGTTCTGCATTTCCACACCGGTAACACTTATTTCTAACTGTGGATCGCGTCAGAGAGCGCGTAGAAACTAAACGGTCAATTTCAGTAGCTCCTGTGTTAGGAAAATTTTGTTTTGTTCCGTGACTGCGACCTTCGCGCGAGCCACCTCACAGGCCTTGTCCTGTGTGAGCTTTTCTGCGTTCTCCATTAAGAGACTCGCTCTGATCCGAGAATCCGTGAGACCAGAAAACAATTGTTGTGTTAGCATGGTTTCTTCCACTTTTTCTTGGGAATACTATTGTAGTCACATTTTCGAACAGAACAAACAAGACGGGAAATGAATGTATCCACTGATTCACCAGATACTTGTTCCAGCTGCGAAAAATTGTACCGAGAAGCAAAGGTGTTTATTCGAACACTCCAATATTTATCGTGAGACGATAAGTCCTCTGTCAACGTGGGTTTCTCTCGCAGGTTTAGCGTGCCAAATATATGTCGACCCTCTGAGCCGAGGTGCAAGTACAAAAGCTTTAAAGTATCCTCCGTTTTCAGCGTCACGGATGGATTGAGAACTGGTAGCACAGAAACACAATTTGAAAAACTAATTTTCCAGTCTTCCCAGCATTCTGCATTTGGGGTAACCGCAGAGTCAGTCCAGAACGGTGCAGGGGCAGTAGCATGCAAAGACATCGGTAATACTCGACGCCAATTTGTTGTATGCAGAAAAAGCAGTAGACCAGAGCATCATCGGAAGGTATGTATGGAGAAAAACTGTCCGTACACACGTATAGTACAATTAACTCGGCAGAGAATCGAATTGCAACCAATCAAATGCAAAAGCACATGATAGGCCAAAGAGTGCTAAATAGAAGTGTAAGTAGGATAAGCGAATCGAGGGCAAAAACAAATCAAAGTAAACGATTGTTTTCGATGAATTCATCGTCAGAGCTTTACAATCATATGGGGAAAGAGCAATGGAAGTAACAGTGGTTTCGATCAGTTCAAATGAAATTGGATCACATGCCAACCAGGGGCATAAACCAGCAATAAACGTAAACAATAAGCGCAAACTAGGGCAAAGATGTAGTCAAATAATTGCTTCTGGCCTCCGAATCGTCCAGTTTATCTGGCCAGGGTAACTTAAGAGCTTCGAGCAGTTTCTTTTGTGAGCACAACAGCGGTTGATACAACCGAATACTGATCGCCTCAGATGTAGCGAGGGTGCGGAGGCGCAGGCCTTTTGATTGGAGTGGCGGAACCTTGTAGAGTATTCGAAAGGCGCGAACTGGATCAACTTCATGACTACTATCAACTAAATGAGCCATAACTTCCATTTCTCTTTCCCCATATGATTGTAAAAGTCTGACGATGGATTCATCGAAAACAATTTTTTACCTTCGGTCCCTTGTTCTTGGCAAAGCAAAGTATTTGAATACGATACTATGCAAGTCACATTGCCACCAACTTACTGGCGTATAAAAAAGTGCCATCCTTGTATGATCGGTTGACCTACCGGGCTGAAGAATCATCGCCCATAATGCATGCATAAAAGTATCCCTAAAATGAACATAACATAGGATAAACAGATGATATCTCATATGCCACTTTGCCACACCGGCACGGTGCCAGGTATAGCGGGTGAAACTTTTCGAGAGAACATCCTGGATGGAAGCAGGTCGCCTGGGGACGGTTCCACGGGTGGCCGTATTACTCTACCTGAACAGTTGTTTATATCTGTATTTTTTATTGTTCTGGGCTTTTCAATTACTTTTATACCTTAAACCTGCCAAGCACGTTAATCACCGCTTTTGATCCATTGTATAAAGCGTGAACAATTGACTATTTTGTGCGATCCAGCCGTACACATTGATCAGACGACATACTTGGACTGTGCCTCGCTTCGCCGAGGAATATACCATTTATTTATTTATTCATCATTCAGCTCCTTAGGAAATTGGGAACTGTGACAATTCCCGATATTCGATGTTTTGACAATACAATTCCAGCTTCATAAGAAAAGCGAAAATGGCTTCTTAGCTTGTGATGAGATTACTCAAATTGCCTTGAAGGGTTATATTTAGTTAGTTGAGTTTTAAAAAACATCAACCATATGTAGCGCGTCTGGCTTAGCTGGTAACTGTTTTCTTTCGTAATCCGTTCCAAAAAGCAATGTGATGACGATGATGTCCCAGAGTGTAACAAAACGAAGAAAAACATTTGCTCTTGGAGAGGCATCTAACTTCTGTATGCAACAAGAGAACCTGGAAATCTTCACTGTTCTCCTCACAAAACAGCTCGAAAATACGATCTTGAACAGGGTACAATTTGATATGGTTGGCTGTTATTATAACAGTTGACAGCAAATCATTTAAGCGCGCTCCCAAGTTCTTGCCCATTAGGTGCTCTTGATGAATCACACAGTGAATTGTGTGAAGATGTGTAAAATTTTTAGATATGCAATAAATTCTTTATATCTTTCGACCATTGCGGCAGCACCATGTGTTGCATATGCAAATATGTTCTGTATTGGAATGGAGTTTATAGTCATGGCCCATTGTATCAGTGTTAAATCTCCTGGCAAACAGCATCACTTCCACTAATTCATTATTATTGAAAAATCGCACATTTAGCATGGGAAGAGCGTCGTTATCAGGCAAAGTAGATTCATCTACTTGTAATGAAAATTTTCTGAGCTGCAGTAAAGTGACAAGGCTATTTGCTATATCCTGAGCCATTTCATCTGTTCGCCAAGATACAGTCGAATTGGTGAGCGAAATGACTTGAACTGATTTGTGTCGATTCATATTCATCAGGTCAGACAGTATTGGTGATACTGAAGGTAGGATAATATCTCTAACATTAAGTGGACTGCGATTTTTGGCAATCAACTTGCTGATTTTATAGGACCCCGTAAGTCCATTCCTCATATTTTTGCTTTGTCAGAAACCACTGTCTATAAAGTTGATCTTTTTTCGAAACTAACATGCAGCTATATGAAAAATTCCAGACTTAGCACTTTCGTCCTTAAGAACATCTTGCAAATGATCTTTTAGTTTACTTGGTTGCATACTTTCATTTAAAAGTGTTTTGACAAATAGAACATAAGTGAGGTGATGCGATTAATCCAAAGGACAGTTATTCCACGGAGGATTGCCCACACTTCTTCTTGGCTGATGAGCTTATTTCTGAAATATGTCGTTGTAAATTGTCAACATCTGAAGAAAAATAATGTTGCCATGGTTTTATTTTTCCTACACAGTTACATCATGCATATTAAATAACAGCATTCGCCGGAGTGAAACACTCAGGTAATACGAATGATTGATGGCACTAAATCTATTCTTGCTTGACCAGGAGATTACAAAAGTAATTGTAATATCTGTTGTTGGCTACAGTGTTGACATGTAAAAGTGTAGAAACACAGTTGGAGGTAACGCATAGGTGGTTTCTGAGAATGCATTTGAAGATACCGTGGATAGCTAAAATGACTGAAGAAGGTATATTGACAACATCCAATGAAGAAAATAAATAGAACTCAGAAAATTAAAATGCTCGCTGGGCACATATTCATTACAGGAAAGTTGGATCGAACAGTGACAAAAGGCAAAATGAAGGGCAGAAAAGACAAAGAGGAAAACCCCGGATAGTTCGATAAACCGGCATAGGAGAATCAAAAACGAAACTAATAACATACATCGGCTATCGCCAAACATTGCGCACAATGCGTGCTGGCAAGGCATTTGATATTTATGAGTATTAAGAGAAGTATCCTTATGTAACACTATGTCATACTCAGCAAAGAAACCGGATATCCACACGTATAATCTAAGTTGACAAAATTACTCGCTAATTTGAAAACGTCAGCTGAACTGAGTGTAAAGAAAGCGCTATGAGACGTCCTAGTTGTTCGACTCTTAGACGGGACGAACAGAGGTTCTCCAGATATAGCACCACACGCGCGCAGAGTAGCCCTTCGAATTCGGAACGTTGCGAGGTAATGTGACTTAGCCGCCAGACCCGGACGAGAAAACTGGCCGGCACATGAGTTGTCACCCAGTGGTAGTGTCTTGAGGAAAACTCAATTAGTGTCAGCGTGGCTTTGTGCCGTAACTGCTGAAGTATTCTGACGAGAGTTCGCTAGGTTCACTGCATCTTGCAGTCTAGATGCATCAGTGTCCTTAGTGAAGCTCAGTTGGTTCAAAGACCTGAGGACGAATCGGTTGTTAGTTGCGCAGTCTAAGTCGCCGTATGGTGATTGTCTGTTTGTGGTGAACCCGGAGCAACGTGTGCAAGATTGGCGGAGCTATGCCAGCTCCGCAACAGAAAGTCTGCCCGGTATGGCTTTCACACCTTCGTAAACAGCCACTTGCGCACGCGTAATTCATTTCACTGATCGATAGTTACCAGGGGAGAGTAGTGCCCGAAGAGAAACTAGCAGAAAATTTTTAGATGAACTTTGTTATTTGTAACCCTCTAAAATTGATTCTCACTTGAGAAGGCCTGGTCTAGATTATCGGATGTTCCTTTCCAAGCTACAGCGTTACGGGATCGGTGACCCTCATCTAAGTTGGATCGCCAACTATCTTCTTCAGCAGCTCTTGGTGATCAGAGTTCGGAGTTCTTTCTCTGACACCATACAAGCTGAATGCGGTGTGCCTCAACGCTCGGTGCTAGGTCCCGATTATTTTGGCATTTAGTAATGACTTCACACAGGTAATTACATCTAACTTCCCACCGTTTATCGATGACGTCAAGATTTGGAGCAAGCTTGAGGGAAATACTGACCAGCAAATGCTATAGCGTGATCTAAAAAAGGTACATCAGTGGTTTGTCCAAAATTTACTGCAATTCAATGTGCGTAAATGCAAGGTGCTCTCCATAGGACACCAATGAACAATGATTTATCACGGGTTAAAAGCAAGTGCTTGACACGTCCTGTAGAATGGTTGGGGTGAATATCATGAAATCAAAATATATCGGGGTCACTCACCGAGCGTCTACCGAGATGAAAAATTTGATAAATCACATCAGGGTAAAATTAAAAATCGAGCGTAAACGTTCAGAAAGACACTGCGGTGCAGTGATCGTAGATATAAGGCGTGGGGAAAGTGAAATATGGTCGCTCACTTGGGTCATTTTGACACAAAAATCGTGTAGAAACGCATGTTTGGCGTAATCCATTACAGAGGAGTTTAGGTAACAAATTCGGGGAGCTAAGAGCAACATCTAGTCGTCTTTTGAAAACGTCCAAGATAGAGGAGGATACAATTGAGTCTGAGAGTGCGTTTCAGGGTTGGCAAACCCGGAAGTGGAAAGTAATTACGTCGACAATCTAGACCGCTACATTGTTCCATCAATTTTAAGCAGTTATCTCTGAGCTGCGAGTTGTGGCTGTTTCAGAAAATGGCGGTATACGTGGTTGGGGTCACTCAATATCTGATACGCTAATATAAGATCGCCGCGCAGCCTTCGGTACATCCGCTGAAAACCCCCAGCAACTTCAACCCTCAGTGGTAAGGGTGATAGCACAGGTCCCTTACATTCTTTGTTGCTCTTCGTTGTGATGCCTCTATATCGCGCTTCAACCAAGTTTGCCAAGCTTGGATAGCAGATTCGACGGTGTGAGTGTACGTAGAAATGGTGCATCATTCGGAAGATTGATGGGTCAAATCTCCAGAATGCCCTTCGCAGCATGCCGGCGTGCTGGTTGCCTCTTTTCGAGGCTACCTCAGTCTGTTTCGAACAGTTGAGGTCACTCTGTACAAGCACGCCATGGTCAAGTTTCTGGGAGCTGGTCTGCAATCCGTGTGTCCCAAGCAAATACGTGTAGTCATGCCTATGGCGTAAATGCACAGTGCGACATTAGTCTACGTTGAATGATAGGCCGTTTTGAACTGACCAGTACGACATCGGGTCAAGATCGCACTGGAGCCATTAGTGGCCGTCCGGTCCCCTGAGCATTCGCCATATCTTGATATCATCCGCGAAAAATAGGAAACCGGAAACAAATGATCTCACTAAATCGTTAATGAACACCAAGAACAGAGGAGGCGGACGCACCGAGGCTTGTGGTAAATCACACACCATATCGATTGCATCGGACAATGCTTCTCGGACTCTCACATCTAGCCGTCGTTCGTGTAGAAAACTAGTAATCGAACTCAGAATTGGGTCGCCAATGCCGTAGTTCCGAAGCTTCTGAAAGAGAATTCGATGGTCTAAGCGATCAAACGCTTTTGAAAAGTCCAAGTAGATGACATCGACTCCTGCTCCATCATCAACGGCTTCAGTCTAGCTATTACGTGTAATTAATAGGTTTTAGTAGTACATGAGCGCTTTTGACGAAAGCCATGTTGCTGTGTGGCTATTAAGTTGTGGCTTTCTAGATATTGCATCAGCGCATTTACGACGGCTGATTCCATAACTTTGGATAGTACAGGAAGTAGCGTCATTGGGCGGTAGTTGGTAGGGTCAGTTCGGCTACCTACTTTGTGGATAGGAGTGATGACCCTCGCTTCATACTGGCAGAATATGGTTCTCCTCTAGGCATCGCTGAAAGAAAACAGTCAGTGGTGCTGCTAGATCACTAGCTGCTGCCTGCAGAGCCTTCGGTCGGATGTTGTCGACTCCAGGAGAACTATGGATTCGCAAGTATACCAACTTCTTCAACACGGTTTCCGCAGTGAAGGTGATGTGGTATAAACTCGACAGTGGAGTAATAGAAACGAGGAGAATATTTGGGCTCATAACCTACTGGAAAATTTGAGAGTAATGAAGCCGTAAGAGATCTGCTGCTTCCATTGCTGACCGCGTGTATCCCTCATCCGTGATTAGTGCTGGAATCCCCCGCTTCACCGTTCGAAGGCCGTTAACGTGCCTGTACAGAAGTTTGCGGTTTGTGCAGACTCGTTTCATTAACTCCTTCTGATGAGGGACCTTGTCTTCGCGGATCAGTTTCACACAGAAGTGATGATGTGTCAAGTACGCAGTCCAGGTTTCGGCATTCGAACAGTCCTTGTGATCTCGCCATGCCAAATCCCTCCGGGACATACATTTACGTGTTCTGATCCTCAGAAATGACTTGTATTTGTTTTTACGCTGGAAGGATTTCTAGTCAGATGCGTGCATGACCAGTGTGCTAAAAGTCCTTTGAATGTTTCCCAGGCAACATCTAGGGGGCATCCGGTTAAAAAATCCAGGAGGTATACTTTACAAGCGTAGATAACACATTATAGTGCATGAAGGTATGCACTTTGTCATCCTTCTTTTCAGGATATTCCGCATAGCATATATAGTGAAAGAATAGAGTTACATGGTCACTGTGACCCAGTGGCGTGCTTGTAACTATCCTGCCGACCATGAGTTCTTCGTTAATGAGCACAAGATCCAGTATCGACGGCTTGTTAGCAGTTCGAAATCTGGTGAGAGAGGTTACGTGGTTGTACAGAGGGCAGCTAGCAATTAGCTCTTGCAAGCAGGCTTTAAACTGCGTACCGTCGGTTGTTGACGTTTCTATGTCGTGCAGGTTCTAGTCTCCAGCGATAAGAATGTGGGTGTAGAACCTGTTCAAAGCAAACTGAAAGACGTGGTTCCGTTTGGAGTCCATTTCCGACGTTGAGTTTGGTGGGCAGTAAATCACGGGTGTCCTTGTTTCGCAACCATAGGCGGCACCAAAGCGAATCAGGAGCTCAGATTTCAATGTGATTGATAACTTCCCATTGGAGGTTTGTATAATAATATAGAATCACACCGCCACCCCTTCCGGTTCTATCGGTCCGAAGCAGCGACCTACCGAGTAAATTGATCTCAGAACCAGTTATCTCAAGGTTCAAGCAGGTCTCTGTAATCATGACGAGGTCCCGCGGTTGTGAGGCATGGAGTTCTCTAAGTTGGGCCAACTTAATTGGAAGGCCTTGGGCATTTATGTACAAAAAATGGGGCTTTTGTGTCGATGGATGTCAACCTTTTAGAGAAGAGTAGTAGGGAGAGTTGAATGTTATAGGTAAAAATTCGTCACTTCTAGATTCACTCAGACAGCCGCCACACGCCCGGAAAAGCACTTTACGCGCGTTTCATCCTTTCGGGGATCATCAGCAGTGCGCATCCCATCGGACCCCTGGTAGGGCTAGAATCCGCAACTCGACTGTTGCCAGTCCGTGGTTGAGACCACTGGGCTACGGGGGACGGCAACAACCATCGTGAATAAGTTACTAGATGTGATATAGCGCCGCTCACTATCCACAGACTTACAGTTTACTGCCGTGGTCTCAACTACGGACTGGCAACAGTCGAGTTGCGGGTTCCAGCCCTACCAGGGGTCCGATGGAATGCGCACTGCTGATGATCCCCGAAAGGATGAAACGCGTGTACAGTGCTTTTCCAAACGTGTGGCGGCTGTCGGAGTGAGTCTAGAAGTGACGAATTTCTACCTATAGGATGTCAACTTAGTGTTAATTTTTAATCCAGCCGTTAGGTGGCCGGCCTTTAATCGTTTTTGGTTCATGAATTTCAGTCACGTTGCATGGCATAGTTGGGCGTTCCTGAAAAGATGTTTCACTCATCCTGTGCTCTGTCCTGTTGTGTATCGTGGGTGCGGTTGTGTCGGTCTCTCGGCAGGACTGTGCAGATAAAGAATTTGCAGCGCTTGCACGTTCCATCGAATTGCTCACGATATTTGGCCGTTCGCCTATTGTCTTTAGCAGGATCTCTGTTGGCAAACTGGCTCGAAACTTCAACCAGCTATCCAACAGAACTTGCGTCATTTCCTCGGTATAATATTACTTTCATTAGTCTTGGACCGCAGCGCTTGTAGTTAGATGATGACGGAACACTTGTCAGAGATTTGGTATTAACATTGTCAACAGAGAGTGCCTCGCGGATGTAGTACCGCTGTTTTTGGTCATCTGTTTGCGCATCGTGATCAGAAGAATCCAGAAACTCGGGAACACCATGAACAAATACTGTTTTCTTGCTATCCCTATTAGGAATGCCGCGTTGGTCAACTGCTTCTTTTGGGCGATGTTTCCAAGGTAGTTCGGTTAGTGGCGAAGACGAACTTCTGAGAGCAGCACAACTTGTCTCATCTGCTGAGTCTATTGTTACTCGAGGAATTCGAGATTCACCAGAGTTCATTGAGGTCGGGTGACGTGCTACGTGTTGCAGGCTCAACCCGAATACCAATCGCATCGCAGATGGAACTACACTGGTAGCGACCGTCTTGTAACTTGCCTTTTATTGTGCCAGATTTGGACTCGGGAACATTGGTGCACACGAGAGTTAATGCAGAATAGTTTTGTCTAACGAGCGTTGGCTTTGTATTTTTTACCGGCAATTTGGGTTGTTTTGAAGGCACCACTGGAGTTGACGGTGAAGGCTGCGTTGCGCCACGCGTGCTCGGTACAGAAGATGGACCTACGTGTGTCGCTGCCGGTGTGTTCGTCGAGAGAATCGATGCGTACGTTACCTGCTTGCTATCTGCACCGGATTACCTTCGGTTCTGAGCTGTCAGTGTCATGGCTAATCCTCTAGCTGAAACGTTGATGGGTGGAGACGTGGAAGCAGGCATGATTGAGGCTTGTCCGTTTGTGGAAGTGAGGTGACCCAGTGGATTTAAAGTCACAGACGCTACAGTGTGGTTGGAGCGTCTAGCACTTCTTCGGCTTAGATGCAGAGCCTACTTTGGCTGGTTGAGGTATTATCGTAGTCATATTTACCTCGGTGGGATCAATCTTAGTATTTACAATATGTGCGATTATCTCGGTCATTCTATCGCACTTTTTCATGAGCAAAGATAAACAGTTGACAACTGGAATGACTTGAGATGTTGGGCAAAACCAAACTGTCAGCAACTTTGTCTGTCTCAGTTCTTGGACGGATTTGCCTACACATTGCGGACAATACGATCTAATGCAGCTAGAACAGGTTTCACCGATCTTAAGGACTTTACTGTAACTGTCTGCGCAACATAGGCGACGTTGAACCACTGGAATGCTAGTCGTCCTCTTATCGTTTGCAGCAAGGTCTAACTGAGCGCTCACTTTGATGAGTGTTCTTTGCAGCGAGCTGCCACTGAACGTAATTTGGGCGTACTGGTTAAGGATGATCTGGGTTGTTCCAGGCAATTTGCGAGCGCCTCCAAAACTGGTAACGAACATGTGGGTCTGTTACGACGGGCGTTCCAACAAATAGATCGCTATTTTCCGGTAGATGTTGAGTGTGAATTTTCATCCTCATGTCGATTATGCAATTCAAGCCTGGCACCCATGGCTAAAACACGACTTTAGTGCATTGGAACAGCCCCAACGTCGAGCATCAAAGTACATGATTGGAATGCACCAGCTTCCATAGGAAGATAGGCTAGAACGATTGAGGAGTATTCAGCGGACGTTCCCGCCGCTTACGATGTGACTTGATAATGGTGTACTTAATGTTGCATGACCTACATCATGTGTGTCGCTCTTTACTGCAACTCAGCAGTAATACCAACGTGAGAGGTCACTCACTAAAACTGGCAAAACAGTACAGCCGCCTGGATTGCCGCAGAAATTTCTTCTCCGTCCGCGTGTGTCACCGTGGCTCTTCCAGAATCGGTCATTTCCGCACCATCACTATCCATGTTTAAAAGACGTTTGGATGACTCACTTACTCATTTACACTTTGTTAACTAGCACTACATCTCCATCCCACCCCTGGAATATACTTTGGATTAATTTGCAGTCACAGGTGTGCTGTGAAAGTACACGGATCGCAGGACTACAGCGAAACAAACCGTAAGTCCCTCTTCCAAAAGTAAATAACCCGCTGCTTTTTTATTTTTCGAGAACCCTACAAAACCACCCAACGGGACATGTTTGCTTCTTAACCCGTCTAAATTCTTTGTCCGTAGTTGATGAAAGTTAGTACACGCAAATTGACGGAGTGTCGATTAGGTGCTCCTTGCCAATATTCTTCGCGCCAACCATCAGCGTGGATCACTTCGACCAGTCATCGCCTTACCTGACCATTGCCGATAATATATAGACGAAAACACTGACTGTATTTCAGCAGCAAAAGTAGAGGTAAGTAGTTTTCAATGGAGTACTCACCACCATTGACTGGACTTCATAAGAATTCGCAATCCAGAGACAAAATGAGAAATATTCGCAAAACTCCGCAGGAAAGCAGACATCCCGCCCAGTTCATTAGAGAGCACATCGTAGTTTGTGACTGCATTAGCGCGTTTGGTACTGTGTCAGAAAGGTATGCGTTCATTTCACATGCCATCAGGTGGAGAGTTGCCTTCAAATTATTGAACAGTGAGACTTTCGGCCGCAAAAGTTAGCATTACCAGCTGTCCAAACACGTAAGTGTGGGAACCGCATCGTGTAGTACCCAATGCATCAATGACAGAACTCCGTCACAGGATGAATTCTAAAGCACATTAATTTGTTTGTACCTGAGAAGAAAGGCACCTCGGAAGACAATCAGCTGCTTGAGGACACCGAAGGCCGAGTACCATGTAACGTCAAATCATGATCAGAAGTATTAGCAGTTCTATCCCGAAACAGTTGGTCAGAATGGAACGGAAAATTATAATCAGCGACAAAAGCCTAGCCTCCAATGTTGCAAGACAGCGATACACCAAATAGCTTAGAGAACGACAACCAATGGCAGACAAAGCAACTAAAATCATTTCCCTAAGCAAAACTGGTCAGGCCCTCAAATCATGCAATGACTGTAACGTGCCGGACACTAAAGGCTGCACATGCGCTTCGCAGTTGTGAGCAGACTGTATTCGTGTGACGTCGTAGCGCATCTCAACTGACCAGATTCACCTGAGAATCGATCGCATAAGCATTTACTAGACCTGGGTAGGTCCCCAAAGATGTCAAGCAGCACTGGACCGATTAGCACTGGCTGTCAACTATTTTGGGCTATGGTTTGCTCCATCGAAATGCAAAGTACTTCTCCAAGATTGGCAGGAACCCACCCCTGCGCTGACCCTTGGTGGTGATCAGCTAGAAGCGGTTCAGGAATGCAGGTACCTGGGCAGCTATATTAGCGCCCATGAGATCGAAGATGACATTACGAACTGTATAGTAAAAGCTCGAGGTGCGTTTGTCAATCTCTGCCACCTGTGGCGCAGATACGACATCACTCTCGCCCTGAAGGGCAGAGTTTATAATGCAGCTGTCCATTCAATCCTCTTATACGGTTGTGAAACCTGACCCATCAGGTCAACAGAGATAAAGAGATTAGGCACGTTAGACCATCGCTACCTTCGCAGCTTAGCTCATGTCTAGATGGAAAAACATGTGAGCAATGAGCGCGTTCGGCGTCGCCCATTTAGTGCAGAAAGAGCCAGTGAACTGCTCAGCACCATTATATCACACAAAAAGCTACAATGGCTCGGCCACGCGTTGCGCATGCCAGTCCACTGACTTCCGCGACGTGTGTTGTTTGCGCGCCGGGGGTGAGGATGGAAGAAGAGGTGACCACGCGATGAGTTGGTCGAGAGGAAAGAAGGCCCTCACTTCAAAGATGGCTTCGGTTGGATCCTTTCGGCTCTCTGGTTGTGGTCCGAAAGACAATGAATCTGTTTGGCTGGATACACTTGCTGATATGGCTAGGAGCAAATCTCAATGGCATTTGTGTTTTGAATTTCTTTGTCCCTCCCCCCCTCCAACTACAATCTCAATTATTAGGCATAATATAACTTTTTTGGCACAATAGCCGGCTGTTAGCTCTCAGGAATGATGTCCACCCGTTACTGGTGACTCGACCAGCGTGCCTCTATTGCATGTCTATTTTTCTTTCTTAATGTATTACGGTACAATAGCTAGGTGTTCCCTACCTGCAGCTAACGCAGATAATGATGATGATTTTGGTCCGGAGTTCACGGGCGCACGGTGCCATCATGAAGTTTCCTACAAGTGTGAACACCTTATCAGTGTTGTCGAAAAAAGTTTCTTTCCATCAAGTGTGGTAGTTGGAAGACGAGCAGGTATGCGCATCAGTGAGAAATATCCCATAACTGGAATAGAACTGCGAGAAGATTACTGATTGAATGTGATGGTGTCACATGTTGATGGACGAACGCTGCAGTCGACAGCCGCAGACGAAGACTCAGTAATATGAAATCAGCACAACGCATCAGAGGTATTCCTGGACCGGAGTTAAGATAGACTCGGTGGCCACCTAAGGGAACAGATCCTGAGCGATCACAGAACGGGTGGGAATATCATGAGTGACGACTGTGAACACATCCAACTCGACGGTAATAGCAGCAAGTCTGTCATATTCGATGGCGATAGCGTCGCTAACGAAGAGGGATAAAGGAACTGCTTGATCAGCATTTTGGCTTTCCTCACGGAGAACTCGGACGCGTTTGTCACACTGACTCTAGCATGGTAGTACACCAGTAGACAGATGATGAATAGACAAAGACGTGTATGCATATGTTGATGAATTTGCTATCTCAACGTCCTTAACTCCTCCTGATGCTATTAACATTCACGTGTTCTGTAGTACAAACTTGACGTGCAAAGAAATTCGTCCGGAATTAAATCGTGCGATACTTTGGGGTTAACATTTGTGGTATGAATTATTGATTTCTCTGTCCAAGATGCCTGGAGCGCAGCAAACTGAGTAGAAAACTAAAACGAATGTACGACATTTCACCAGCCGTTCCAGTCAGTGCCCCATAAGCTGCTGCAATACATAGAGCACTGTTCTTTACAAAAATATACCGGTTGAGTATCAGACAGAAGCCGTATTGAAGCCTGAGTGTGCATACGGTGACCGAGAAAGCCATCGTTGGCTGTGGCATAGCATGGAAGCATATCTCGCGCGAGTCGAAAGATTTAGGAGACTAAGGGCCTCTAGCTAGAGGGGTTGGAACCAAAGTCGGATACGCAACACATCTCCTCAATAACTAACTGCACCACGAGACAACTCCAGGTAGTGGAGTAGAGACATGTAAATAAATGCAAGTGCTTAGCTTAACTGCTGCTGGATAAGCGTAAACTGACATAGACTCGAATCCCATCACACTCACCATGCTGCTGTTGGGGTCAAATTAGCCCGATCCGTCCGGATGCAGAATCGAGCATCGACAGGAAAGCAAGGCAACATAAAAGCGAAGACAAATGCAACTCGTATGCGTCAAAATATCTAATCAGAATTATGTGTAAGATATATGCAGACTGTATCAGGAGATCCCGAGTCTGGTTGATTAGTAATCGAGCTCATTAACAAACAATGGTCAAAGTGAGGCGACTGGAGAAGCAGTGTGCAAGGTCATCTAGTTTAGAGAAGAACGAGAAATAGCCCCACCAAGGTAAGTCGTAAACTCAGTCTGCTTGCACAAATAGGGTTTCAGCGGTCGGATCGCTGTAGCTTCGGCAAACTGAAGCAAACGGACATTGCTTTGAGCTAATTACCCTGAATGGTTCACGAAGACTTCTGCATGTAGTGCAGTCAATGATATGCTGTGGAATAGGGATAGCCGGCAGCTGGGAACCATTTGATGGTAAAGAAGTGCTACTACGCTAGTGAATTGGTGCTATTGCACCAAGTTAAGAAGTTGCTTTGTAAATCCAACTAGGAAAAGCCACACCCTCATGTTACCGCCTCTTGTGTTCAACTCTTCCGCTGTACTTGTGGTAGCTAGCCCGTCAGCCGAACTGAGAGGAGTCCGTCTATAAGAATTTCAGAGAACATTTTACGTTTCTAAGCTGCCGGTTAGCTCTATTCTGTGGCATTTCTTAGACTGCACTACATGCTGAAATCCTCGCGAATTGTTCAGAGCAATTGGTTAATCAAGCAATGCCCATTCGCTTCAGTGATTCAGCAGCTGAAACTCTATTTGTGCAAGCAGATTGAGTTCACGGCCAACACTGCCTTGGTGAGGTTATTGACCATTTTTATTTAAACTAAATGATTGAATTTGCGAATAGAAAAATCGCCGATCTAATCGTCATTAGCGACCTGTTCTGGCAAACTCTCCTACTTGGAAGACTACGTGTGTCCGCGGAAAAATCAGCACGATGTACAGTTGCTACACTGTTGTGTACCCGAAAGCGGCTTTACACGTCCACGACTGTAGGGGCGCCCAAAGCCTGTGTAGGTTGGGAGGACATAAACTGGGTGCGTAGATGTTGTCAACTAAGTGTGTGAATCGCTAAATGACGGAGTCATACAAACCACCGATGTGACCTTTGATCATATCTACTCAAGAATGTTCAGAGAAGTAGCCGATAGGGAGCATACAGTGGGTGAATTCGGAAGTTTGGGAACTGAGAAAGTAATGGTTGAAGGCGACATGGATAGTGATTGCTTTAATGGTGAAAAAACGCGGGTGGTGAGAAGATGGAGTAATCAAATGATCCACTTGAAGATTTCGCTTCGGAAAAGCACACAAAATGCATCAAAAATGGCGCAAAATAGGTAAAAAAAATTAAAGCAAATAGGCGCTAGTGATCGGTGTATGTTAACTGAATCAAGGAGAATAAATAGTTAATGAACCGGAAAAGCTGGTCCCAGTAGAATCGGAAAGGAAAGCCTGTTAGGTTGTATTCCCTAACATTCACGAACAGTCGGAAGAAACCGACGTCAAATCGGGGGAGGGTAACAGGGTGCGTGACACATCTACACTGGTTCTGACACGTAGTTGTTTTGGGCACGAGCAGTAGCAACGCGGTCGGATTCTTCTCGAGCAAATGCCGCTGGGTTCGGATGGTTCACATACCCATGTGGAGCAACTGCTATCAAATATTCACCAGCCGGTGCATGAGAATAACCCGATATCAAATTGGTGCTCTCTGAACTACAAAGTGGAAGCGAATTCTCGTCATGGGAAGTCACGCGGCTGGAGTAACAGCACAACGAATGTGAAACCGTGGAAAGAGGGCAGATAGCGGAAGGGAATCGACCGCCTGGAATGCGGTGTGCTCCATTTGACTCTGAGAAGTAAAAGGTGGAAACATTGATTGCAATGTGATTATTCAATCAGAATGAATAGATTGATAGAAGGAGAGAGCAATACGATCAAAGAAAGGCGGGCATGACAGATTCCACCACTGGATACGGATGGGCCGACGTTTGTGTGCGTTACGGTGAGTGCTTCATCGTTTGTTTAAATTCATCCGTCGCTAGTTATGGACAATACATAAACCATTTTCACTTTAAACTGGACATTTTACAAAGCAGACTGGACACGCTGTATTTTGAGCTAGAAATTTGGGAAGGAAGAGTGAGAAAAGCGACAAATTGCGGTTAAGCCAACGCATCCCGAATTGTGCAAACAGTGAGCACGAGTGCAAGTTTTTCACTTGATCACGTGTCGCCCACCTGAATCAAAGGCGGTGGCTCAGTTGTTCCCTGTCTCTCATCGTTCTTCGTGCATGGTGTGTGAGAGAGCCAGTGCAGTTGCGTACAGGAAAGCCAGATACTCGAGATTGGATTCAACTGAATTATGCTACCGACATGGGCACACCCAAGAACAGGGACCCGCGCGGATGTCAATTTGCCCACAATCAGAGGCCGCACAGTGGTGCTGAATGTGCTAATGAACAACCAAAGCACTGATAAGTAAGAGCTCAACAACGATAGCGTAAAATTCGCAATAGTTGTCGAATAGCCTGTGGCGCGTATACGCTGCAGACAGTAGGTGAACAGTGCATGGATGATCATGGACAAGAGCGGAATCCACATGCCGAACGATCAGAAGAGAATCCCGTGCCCTCTGTAGCAATTGAAGTTTTTTGTTACCCTACTCCTACATACCAGAGGAATGAAGACCCTCACTTCTGAGCTGACCTCGGTTGGAGCCTCTCGGCTCCTTGGTTGGGGTCCGAAAGACGATGAACACGTTTGGTTGGACACACATGCTGATATGGCTAGGAGCCGACCTCAGTGGCGTTCGTGCTGTGAGTTTCTTTGTCCCACCCTATCCCTCTTATCCTCCCCCTCCAACCACGATCTCATTACTTAGCCTTATATAATTTTGCATAATAATTTTGTTGGGTGCACAGCAGCCGGCTGGTAGCTTACCGGAACAATGCCCATCCGTTACCGGTAGCTCAGCCAGCTTTCACCAGTTGTTGTTTTTGTTCTCTCCTTTTTTTCTTCTTTGTATTGCGGCACAGTAGCTGAGGTGTTCCCCACCTCTAGCTAACGTGTATGATGATGATGATGACTCCTACATACCAAACCCAGAAAAAAACTTGTTTTCGAAGGTGAAAGTGTGGGCTGATCAACCCGGTGAATGACCAGAGGATAAGAGCAGTCATCCAAGTGAACGTCAAAGTTGTAACGCAACAGGGTTGAACGTACTCCGTTCTCAATAGGATACTTGGTCTAACAAAGGCAGCAGAGAAACAGCTCTCCATCAACTGACCGTCTTTAACGTTAGTATTTTCCCTCCGTTAATAAATCGCTAGTGGTCTGCTTAAAAGATACACGGTGTCCAGTTTGGTTTGTAAAGCGTCCAATGATAATGATGTGTATCGCAAAGCCATGTAAATTTCCATGAGTTAACTTTGCCGAATAAACGCCTGTCCCTGAAGAACTGACTTCTGCGACAATAATACGCTAGCAAAACAGCAGAAGACGACGATGAATTAGTTGAATTATACCAAAATCCTCACCACTACTCATCAATAATTTAAAACCTATCGGTATGACTTCTTAGTCCTACGTCGTACATAGGCACTATTCGGAAAATCCAAGCTTGTGAGGCTAGCCACTGTCCTCTGTACAGTTCGTAACTGGCATGGCAGTGGAAGATGAGCCAGGCTATATCATAGTTAACTGTCAATCACGCAGGTCCGCGGCTGTCACCCATGGCGAAGGAGCACTAGCTGCTGGCATCCTGGAGTCATGGGGGCGGAACCCGGCAGAGGCCCGCTGGGAGGCGCACCAAAAACGATACCAAGAAGGTCGAAACGCCGGCGTCTGGTACTTTTCCAGACTAGCCTAAGCCTGCTGACTGGGAGTGACGATGATGAATTAGCTGAAAAAAGAGCAGATAATTTCGGTAAGAAGACACCTACCCATCTCAATCTACAACTGTGATTGTGCTCGCACCCAGACTCTCGTTGGTGCTCCGTGTGGTGTTTGTTCCAGTCTACGGGACCTGAAAGTAGTGCACAGCCGGCAGGTGACCTAACAGTGATAGAAGATGCGGGCGGACAGACCTAAGCTCCAACAGTGAGCGTGCGTCCACCCTGGCAGCGCACTTCGCTTCCGCGTTTGCAAACAACCCGATGTTTGTACCCAGTTCAACATGCGCCGCCTTCACCGAACTCCACAGTTCATGATGGGCCCCACCTACTGATTCTCAAGTCCATATCGGCCATTATCTCGGCTGCTGTGACTGACATGTTCAACAAGTCGCTGTCTAAAGGTTCGCTGCTGATTAATTGAAAATGCTCGGTGGCAAGGCCGTGTCCAAAAGGCGATGACTCCAGCAAAGTAAACAACTACAGGCCAAGTTGTTTGACATCTATTTTGGCCAAGGCTTCCGAGAACATTGTGAAGAAGAGTTTGCTAAACCTATTTCGGTCAAAAGATGTTCCAACACCCGCACAAGACGGTTTCACTTGGGGTCGTTTATGCACCATCAAGATACTCGTGACGAGGCATGAATGGTCTTTCGACTGCTTTACATCGAGTTCAGCAAACCGTTCGAGGTTCTCCTTCACAAGCTGAGAGTATGCAGTTTGGCCAGCTAACTGCACCAGTGGATTCGCGAGTTTCTCGTTGGACGAAAGTGTGGAGCACAAGTCCATAGCCCCTGACCGAGTGGTATTCTTTGACCAGTGGCGTGCCCGAAGATACGGTGCTGGGGAGTACATTGTTCCCGTTCTATAGCAAGATATACCTCAGCTTCCTCGGTCACCGCGTGCCTGTTTGCGGATGACCTGAAGATGTACAGAGTGATAAGCACATCCGACGACTGCGGCTTACTTCAATAAGACCTAAACAGCCTTTCCATGTTGTCTGCAGAAACGCGCCTCCCGGTCAACCTATCCACGTCAGTAGTAATGAGTCTGAGGAAGGATGGTGAAGGACGAAGCTACACACTTGACAGTAAAATGCTACATCCCAGATCTTCCGTGAAGGACCTAGGCGTGCTATCACGTTGCGATTTGAAGTCCGTGGACAACACGAAAAGGCTAGACCGTAACAGACTTCACATGTTATGGGTGCTGGAAGGCAGCTTCTGCATCTAATCTGAAAAGATCGCTTCTCACTTCTTCTCCTCCATCATCAGACCAATACTAGAGTACGGCTCGCTCGCCTTTTGCTCGACCACTAGCGGCGAAGTGCGGAAAAACATATGAGTCCAACACGTCGTTACTAGGCTCCTCCTCAGTTTACGGGGCTTACCGTACGAAGACAAGTGTGAGAAGCTGTGACTGTAAACCTTGGCCTACGGTCGGGTGCACATCGACACCATCATGAGCTATCATATATTGCATCTAGGTGACTTCTCCATGCTGAGGCCGCTACTCCACTTGCGAACAGCTTGCAGCACAAGCGGACATCAGTACAAGCTAGTGTGGTTCCAAATATGAAGCAAATTCCGCATTCCCAGTGTTTTGAACAACGAGTGGTCAATATTTGGGACCGCTTGCAGGAGCATATAGTGGAAGCAAGCTCGGCGCAACAGTTCAAAAGTTTGTTGGATATACATTACTCCTGTGTTCGATTTTGTGAACGGTTACCTACTGATAATGATATCACACATATGTGAAGCGCAATTTATCGTGAGTTCTACCTTATTCTTTGCGATATCAGATGAAAACGTGAAAAACTATCAGTGTGTTGACATGTCATAGATAGTTTTTTAACGTGTCTAATCATGTTTCGATGGGGCTGCACAAAGTCAAATTTCTACTTGCTCCCAGAACACAATATTCAGTATGATTGACGGGAATAAGTATGAGCTGCAGGCAGAATGCACGAACGGAACATGGGTCAGTGGAGTAACGTAATAACCACATCTTGTTGGAGGTATGGTATCGATGGAGTGAAAATATCTAACTAAAAGGTGGTAAACACAAGCAGATGCATCCACAGGGTCAGAGATGCAGTGGTGGGTCGCTTCAGCTTACCATCTAGCAAGCGTGCACATATGTGTGAGGGAATTGTTTCCTTGACACACGTCGCCAAAATAATGAAAATGGTAAGAGGGATAAACAGGAAATAAAAGTATCAGAAGGGATGGGTAGGGGAAGAAACAAAGAGAAAAATGAAGAGGCGCCCCTCACTTCGCGACCGCGACATAGTTGGTGGATTAGATTGCCACTGGTGTGACCTATCACGGAGCCCAATTCAGGAAGGTGATAAACACGGACCCGAATCATCCATTTGATGACTTTCTCGCCACGCTCTGTCGTCATGTCTTTGGTTAAGCGCCAAATTGGGTGCGGTACTGGCAATCAACACTTTCCGAGGTAACCGGAGTCGCGGCATGCGGAACAAATGATCGAGTTACTGGAGTTGATTGGAGTTCAACACGCACTCCAATGAAGTACCGTAAAGTCGGTTGCCAGACGCTAGACGATGAAGTTCGGTGTCGATATGTTGGTTCACTCAACAAACATGAGTGGTGGTTAAAAAAACTCAGTCACCTAACGTCATCCGCGTGAAGTGGCCAAGTCCCTGATCCATACGATAACCCAGAGACCGCACTGCAGCACTGTAAACCCGTCCCTTAACCAACGCACTCACATCGCGCTATATCAACAAAGCTATAAAAAGCCACATGAACCTTAATCATATTTGTTGTAGTCTCTTCAGTGGTGCGATCATCACTGGTACAGCTAGCCAACTAATTGAAGCCGTGGCGTGTAGGCTCAGTCATGTAGTAGTTATTTGAATGTTGTAAGCAGAAAGCACATGCGAAAGCGTGCATCGCTACGCGCCAACCTATCCGGCAGCGCCAGTATATCAGCCAGATTCTATTCAGAGAGAGCTATGGAGCCTCCATATGACAGTCATGTACCTAGTATGAGCTCTACTCTTGAAGAGAACGCTGCATGAAGTCATCCGTTAGCATTGCGGACACAAACATAATGAGAAAAAATGGGGGTGTCAGCTGTACGCTGTAACAGTGCTTCGCTGCCACGCGACCACCACCAGTCGCGGGTGAACTGAGTACACCGTGAGACGCCGACCCCTAAGCGGATTCGAACCGGGGACCTTATGATTGCAAACCAGATGTGCAGACCACTCGGCCACCGGCCGACAATTCAAAGGGTAAAAGAGACAGGGCAGCTCACTCCTGAGACTCATGAGACTGTTTTTCCCATACATGGTGACAGGAGCCACAGAATAAAAGTTAGAATGGAGCGAAACTTCGCTGGCACGCGCTTCATGGATAAGCATCATCACAATCCCGTCCGAATTGCCGAATCGAAAAAGATTGTTATGTCAAGGAAGACTACCATGCTAGACCGTATGTAAATATGGTGCAGTCGGAACACTTAGCCAAGAGCAAAAATGTAGTCAACACACTCTATGTCGAAGTGAAAGCCAATGCTGGTAACTGTCAGTTAAAATCGTCAAATGCTAGATACAATGCTGAAGTAATATGAAATAAAGGTGGAGGAAAGAACGGTTGAATGTCGAGAAATAACCACCAGAATGAAGCAACACATGGACCAACCTGCACTGTCAGGAAGCAAACGAATGTCCGATCTTCTTGGTCGTGGGTGGTTAGTTAGCATTCGAAGTTCTACCGCGAGTGCTTTACCAACGGAATGCTATAAAACAAGGAATGAACACAGCGTGGAGCAGAAAAAGTATGTGGGGAGATGCAGAGGAATGCATAAAATGACAGAAACTTGACCAGCAGTATAAGTGAAAAAACGGTGGAACTGGATTCAGACTAAAGAAAAACTATGTCAGAAAGTTCGAAAACAAAAGTCTACCGTAGATCGTTAATTAATAAATAACAAAAATCGACGGTTGTTGGAACATGTGGTACGCACTTAGTCTCAATTCAATGGAAACTGCGGAAGACCATTCATTTAGTGCATCGATATCAGTCAAAGCAGGAAGACTGTTGTACTTCGCAGAGAAAATCCACTCTAACGAAAGTATACAGGGCAACTTACAGTCTGAGTTACTCGAGCGCAGTCATTACGCATTACTACTAACAAAACCGTGAGAGTAGGGTGTTCTCATCACAAGAGAACAAATGCGACTGTGCATAAAGTAATGCACAAAAAAGATCATGTACCTAACTTGAATCATAATAATATTAACAATAACAATGTATATTGTCGGGGTTAGGAGAAATGCCCTTTTCTGCATGCCCGAAATTTTACATTTGTTTCTTACAATGTTTACGGCATACATCAAATGTAAAGGCATAAATAAAAATTGTGTTTTTAACATTTATGGTTGTCCAATTCAAAATCTTGCGTGGACACAGAATAATTCATGGCGTTCTGACAGAAATTTCCGTGTAAGGAGGGTACCAAGTTTTCTTTTCCTTAGGTAAGGGTTGAGGAGAAATTGCGTGGTAATAAGAGAAACATTAAAGTTGAAATCAAACTTATAGAATATAGCATCTGGTTTTCGGTTAAACATTTTCTATATTCTGTAGCGTTCTAAAAAGGAGTAGTGAAAGACGGCGGTATTTATTCATTTTCAGTTCAGTAGCAATACATATGGACGGAGACAGATAGAATGGCAGATTTGTTTCTGGGGTGTAAGGTGAAGATGGTTGGTATTTGTTAGTTGGCTCAGGCGTTTTTGGTCTGACTTTACGCTAGGCGCAAGCGAGTAAGAGTAAAAATGAGAGAGAATCATTGGAACTAGGGATGAAAATGTTGAAAGTAGAATCTCGGTTAGTTTCACCTTACTGTCTGACATGTTCATATGGGGGACGGGCAACAACAAGGGAAGCGCATAGAAGTGAAGAACGAGTGGTAAAAGTGAATGAAGACGGATAGATTCAGCCGGCGTTTCTTTCTCATCTCATACTCTTTAGTATATCTGTAAGGTAGACTTGGCTGAGTGGGCAGAATATGAAGAATAGAGACAAAAGTGGTTATCTCAATCTCAGTTTGCAATTCCTCTGCAATCCAAACTTATTGGTGTGTCGGTGAGCTACGCTTTCACGAGTAAACAAGGATGGTTTTGCCAAATAAATACACTATACATAGCACATCTATGTATTTTCGTAACCAGCACACGCGTCTATGCTCCTTCCATCCATAGCGTTTCTGTATTGCAATTTAGCTGCAATATTGTTTATACGCATCGCATTGTCAAGCAGTTGGAAACCACCCTTTTGAACACTGGTTGCGATTCGTTTACGCTTTTTGCAATGTTCTTCGAACAGTAGTTTTCGTTTTGAACCCCAGGAGTGTGTACTTGATGTTCCTAATTGGGTATCTACCTTCTTGCTTTAAGTGAATAGTGATATTTGGTGCGAATACAACAGCAAGTCAAATAGGAATATCAATCTTAGCCTGTGCGTCTTAACATGTTACAATGAGTTATAGAGGAACTAGGTAAATTATCGCTACATGTTTTCTGGGCACACGCGATCACGTTTCCTGTCGCTTGTAAAAGTAATCGAGTAGTACTCTAGCATAGGGTGAATGTACGCCTAAAAAAAGCAGTGTGGGTTCACGCACCGATGGTGATTTTAAGATGTGTCTTGCACTTCTTCGTGATCTGACTGTTGTGAATTCAACTAGCCCACCAAACTGAAGTGTGCTATAATACCGGATGTCTAAGTCAGGTAAAGTATTATCACAGGGGGTGGGTTTGCTACGAAGGTGCAGTGCAATTGGCGAAAGTTCGCACTTACATGTTAACACACGGCATTTATCCGCCGAGAAGGACATTCCCAATCGGTACATCACAATTCCAAAGCCAGCAGGTGTATGCGAACGTTCTCTATGGTGTCGCTTAAAAACCGGAAATCCAAGGTGTATAATGAGATTATGTCATCCGTAAAGATATATGGTGTCCTAAATTATATTTTTTGTTATATCATTGATACACATTAGAAAGAGCAAGGGACCTAACACACTACCGAAAAACCGGGTAACTATTTGGTTTAAAATGTAACACACATTTGCAAGTGCTTTTGATAACGCTGTAGAAAATGCCAATTAATACCGTTCCATATCCTTAACCAGGAGAGCCTATGGTTCGCTGAGGCGGGTGGTGGCTAGATCCTGACAGATGATCTACCCACTGCTGCTAAGGTTGTACCATTGGCTAATGTCATGAACGCCTCCTTGTGGCGACCCGTCGGTAAGAGCTGGGTTACCCCCTTCTCCCTGCTAAGATCCAGGACACCAATCCGCATGAGTCGCTGAACTGACCATTTACTAGACCCACTGCATTTCGGGTGTATCGAACGCTTTGGCTGAGGACCCGAGTCGTTCTGCTGTTAGGTGTGGGCGCCCTGCCAGTATCTTAGTCCGTCCTCTTAGGAGGTTAGGAAGTGGTCGATGTCCCTCTTCCCGTAAAACCTAGCCATGGGAGACAACAAGTTTACTGGTTATAAGCTCACAGCTTGATTGGCGTAGATCTCGAGCGCCACGAATTGTCTCTGGCGGTGGGAGGGCATCTCCGGGTGTTTAATGGTTTGCTACTGCCCGCCTCAAGCCAGGCAGCCCCTAGTCAAATTGGTGCAAACCCACCAAAACCCACCACAGTCTGGCCGTGTTCGTTAGTGCGTATCCTACTACGGTCGCGAAACATATATAAATAGTTCCAGTACCTTCAAGGCTGCGTGTTACAGCTGTCAAGCAGATCCCAATCGGTCTCTGCAATCACGTTCCCGAGCGGGATCTGCTCCCCACTGTCTTGTGGGTCAGGCTATTGAACTAAAAGCTTTGGATGGAGTCCCTCAAGCAAACCTCCGAAGCACAACGACCACTTCACGTGCGATTGCCCACCAATGCAGTCGTATGCCTGCGCGCAAAGCACTCAGCATAGGATGCTGGAACGTGCGCACACTATTAGACCGGAACTCCAGTGATCAACCCGAGCGACGAAATGCACTGGTCGCGATGGAGTTGGCGCGTTACCACATCGATATTGCGGCGCTCAGTGAAACTCGGCTCGCTGAGCAAGGTAAGTTGCATGAAGCAGGTGCTGGCTACACATTCTACTGGAAGGGCAACACCGCCTCAGCGGCACGTGATCATGCGGTCGGATTTGCAATATCCCATCGTCTCCATGGCCACCTCGTGGGTGAACCAACAGGTATCAGCGCACCACTGATGACTGTTCGCCTACGACTCGGAAGAGGCAGGGTTGCCAATTGTAGAAGCACATACGGCCCGATCATGTGTTATCCTGATGACACGCGTGATCAATTCTACACTCAGCTGTCCTCCGTGATACGGTCTGTGCCGAGGAGAGACCGTATATTTCTGCTGAGTGATTTCAACGCGCGCGTTGGGCGTGATGCATCGGTGTGGGCAGATGTTATCGGTTCGCATGGCATTGGTTCAGCGAATGCGAACGGTGACAGGCTGCTCTCACTGTGTGCCACTCACAGCCTGACGATTACGAACACTCGGCTTGCACTGAGTGCGAGTGATATAGCAACTTGGACGCACCCAAGGAGTGGTCACGCTCACCTGATCGACTATGTCATTGTACGTCAGCGTGACATGCGTGAAGTGCGCATGACACATGTACTGCGCTGAGCTGAGTGTGACACCGATCACAAATTGGTTCGGACCAAACTGTACATAAATTTTCGTAAATCTATGTATTGCACTCTCGCCATGAATCGGCGTCAATTTACCATTCTCTCCCTCGGTACGGTGATGAGACGTATTGAGCTGGAGAAGGCGATGGCTGCACACCTGTGTGATGTGGGCTGCATAGCCACAGTGGGCGACCTGTGGCACCACATTCGCGACCAGGTGACAGCTGCTGCCGAGGAGACCATCGGGCGCGCAAACTGTAAGCGACCTGATTGGTTTGATGACAACAATGTGACGATTAGTGCATTGGTGTCGGAGAAGAATGCAGCATTTGCTGTACATGTCGCAGACCCCAGTGACTTAGAGAAGAGTAGTCAGTTTCGCAAACTTCGACGGCGACTGACCCGAGAACTCCGTCGCATTAAAAATGCATGGTGGACGGAGAAGGCGAAGCAGATGGAATGCTACGCCGAACGCCGCCAACACAAGGAATTCTTTGACTCCTTGAAGGTGTATGGACAGAGATTGGAGCCGCTGAGGACCCTGATCGATGGTAGTTCAGGCGCTACCTGCACACAGACTGCAGACGTATTGCAGATCTGGCGAAAACACTGACTGTCTCTTGAACAACCGTTCAGAGACCGACTGGCCTACATTGAACGGCCTCAAGCAGCACGATGTGAAGGCGAGTTTGGCTGACACGCCGACACTGGATGAGACGCAGAGAGCACTTGCTCAGCTGCGAAACGGCAAGTGTGCTGGGGCCGACGGGATCCCGCCTGAAGTATTGAAACACGGTGAACCCGCGTTGGTGACTGCGCTGCACCACTTGGTGCAACGCGTATGGATTGAGGAGGAGGTGCCTCCTGAGCTGAAGGATGCCATTGTGATACTACTGTACAAGGGCAAACGGAGCAAGCAAGGTTGCACGAATTATCGTGGCATCAACTTGCTGAGTTGTGTGCGCAAGGTGATTGCCCGAATACTGCTCAACCGCCTCGTCAGTCAGGTTGTGGAACCTAACATCGCGGAAGAGCAGTGTGGACTCCGCTCGGGTCGCAACACTATAGATACGGTGTTTGCGGCTCGTCAGTTGTAGGAGAAGTGCAGAGAACGACAACAGCAGTTGTACTCACTTTTTGATTTCACCAACGCATTTGATACGGTGAACCGCGAGGCATTGTGGCTGGTGTTGGGTAAGTTTGGTTGCCCGCGTAAGTTTGTAAGTTTAATCAAATGTGTGCACAGTGGTATGCGAGCGAGGGTGCAGCTGAGTGGACAGACCTCGGATGGCTTTGCAGTTGTCTACAGTGGGAAGCAAGGCTGTGTCTTAGCTCCTGCCCTGTTTAATAAGTATCTTCATGCAATGTTGTCTTGTGTTTCTGATGCCGCTTGTGCTTACAGTGTTCGTGTGGAGCACCGTATTGATGGTGGGTTGCTGAACATCTGTCGTTTCGGTGCGAGAACTCTAGTCTGTGAGACCACTATCCGAATGTTGCTGTTTGCTGATGACTGTGCGTTGTTTTCACACAGCGCGAATGAGTTGCAGCACATGAGTAGTGTTCTGGTTTCGACAGCGGCCAAATTCGGGCTCACCACCAACACAAGCAAAACTGTCTGTCTATTTCAGCCTTCACCGGAAGTGCAAGCTTCACTATTGCCGAGAATCAGCATTGGTGTCGAAGTATTGGAAACCACCTCCCGTTTCAACTACCTTGGTAGTGTGATGTCAACTGATCAGCAGATACACAGTGAGCTGCGTATTCGCGTGTCGAACGCAGCGGCGGCATTCGGGAAGCTTGAGTACCGAGTGTGGGACAACCATCAACTTACCATTGGTACAAAGCTGATGGTGTACAAATTCATGGTGCTGTCCGTTCTTCTATACGGCGGTGAAACGTGGACGATGTACCGGCGGAATGTGCGATATCTCGAGCGGTTCCATCAGCAGGGTTTGCGACGGATTTTGCGCATCGGTTGGGGCGACAGAGTTGCTGACACGGAAGTGTTGCAACAAAGTGGGATGTGTGCAGTGGACTGCATACATTTACTGAGACACCTGAGGTGGCTCGGTCATAT
This sequence comes from Dicrocoelium dendriticum, assembly GCA_944474145.2. Classification (NCBI taxonomy): domain Eukaryota; kingdom Metazoa; phylum Platyhelminthes; class Trematoda; order Plagiorchiida; family Dicrocoeliidae; genus Dicrocoelium; species Dicrocoelium dendriticum. Next base: position 227,293,734 of record OX104063.1, read on the forward strand.
GAGCCGTATGGATTCAAAGCAGATACCGAAACAACTGTTATATGGTGAGCTGAGTACTGGGATGCGGTATGTGGGGAAACCAAAGTTACGTTACCAGGATATGATCAAAGTGATCCTCTCACGTTCTAATCTTGATTACAGATCATGGAAATCGAAGGCGGTTGATCGGCGTGCATGACGCGATCTGATCACGAAGGCAGTTGCTGAGGTGCAGCAGAAAGCCATCATGCATGCAGAGAAGAAGCGGCAAGTGCGGAAGCGGCAAGCGCCGATGTGTTGTACTCCATCGACATCGAGCGCATGATGCGGCAGCATATGTGGTCAGGAGTGCCTGAGTCAGGCAGGCCTAGTGAGCCATGAGCGAGGCCACTCGGTACCACTACCGAAGCGACGACGGGTCCTGCAGAGAACGTAGGCAGAACCAGCGCAACGTTCGTAAGTACGCTGCACTCGATTTACTAACCGCGTGCTTGCATGCTAGGTCTCTTTATTTCAGATGGTGGGTTTACAATTTTGTCCTAATGCTTTTCTTTCTCAGATGAATGTCTACCTGTACTCTCTGCTATGCACTTGCACACTTCGCTCAAGCCAGTTGTAGTTAATTTCGATAACATTCTCGTGTTTGTGGCATTTCCGTAAAGTATACTTCCTGACCTCCTGAACTTATCTCGGATCTTTTTTAACAACTTATTTCATATGCTCATTAAGTTAAGATTTAGGTCACTGTCTCCTTATGCATGACTCGATTTATGTTATTTGTTATCTTTCACACAAGTGTTTGGCTGTTGCTTGATATCCCAGTGTGGCTGCGCTTGATGTGCATGTTGACAAGGTGCCTACCTGTCTACGACGCACTACCTCGTCCATACTGTCTCCAGGAGACAGTTGGTCGTCGCTGGAGGGGACAGGGTGCACGGTCCTTGTGGCCGTGTTAGGATCAAAGAGCGGTTCCATGCACTCAGTAGCGAACTACGGTCCAGACACCGCCTTGTGTGCGCTTGATTCCTTAAATACAGCGTGCTTGTGTTTGCCTGTGAAGGAGTGTGGGCCGGCTCCATTGATGAAACTTGGCTCCCATCCGCATGCCTCGCGGTCTTATTCCTTCGGGTTTACACTGGATATCGGGTGTGGTTGGAGCTGTGGGTGGTGCACCGCAAGCCATCCATGGTCCATCTGTAGGCGCAGGCGTCCTGTGGCTTACCACAGTGACAGGCAAATCCGAAACCGGATGCCGCCAACCATATTCGTAAGCGGTTTAAAAAAAATCCCCTTAAAGGGGATAACTTGGCCATGAAGACAACACATGCACAGAACCAATGTTGCATAACACAAGAGTAAGATGGGCCATTGTTAATAAGTAAAAAACTTAAATCACGCCACTATTGGTCTTCAGTAGTGAAGACTTAGTATGCCCCATTTGTACCTGTTGCGTGTGATAAGATGTGAACCACGCGTGCGAGGGATCAGTGATCCCGAAATTGGTTAACTTCTGGAATAGTCTGTTGTATGATACTCAGTCAAAGGACTTCTGCACACCAATAAAGAGAATTATGGCCGCCCTGAAATTGTCAATGGAACTTGTCAGGTTGTTTAGAAATAACGTGTTAACAAACTGGAAGCTACAGATAATACCTAACATATCATAAAGTAGAAAAGCTAGACACGCGGGAAGCTGTGTGAGTTCGCTAGGCGCGACCTGCCATGTTATTCAGCCAGTTGGTCGATTCAAACAATACGGAAGCTGCGGAGTGACACGGGGACTTGTCCCGAAGATTAGAAACAGAAAGCAAAACAACGAAACAGAGTAAGTGGTAAACTTCTGAATAGAATAGAACGATTGGAAATGTGTACGAAACAGAACCAAGAATCCTGAAAGACGCGCATGCATGGAGATCGCCTAGCAATACTGGGTGCTCATCATCAAGCAGAGAATGGACAGGACGATGGCAAAAATGTTTTCAAGTTCCTTGCCAAACAATAAAGAACAGTTAAATGGCCTAAATTTCGGGGGATGCAATAAGGAAACAAGAGTAAGAGATTGTATGGGGTCGAGTGACTGGTCATAGCAACCAACACTCGGGTACTAAAAATTGTTGTGTGCAAAACGAAAGCGGTGCGTGTGGTGACATTCTACTTCACTTATGTGCTGCCCATTACGCAAGCAACCTCACCTCACAGGTAGCTAGGCAGAAAGATGGGTGAAGGGAAAAGGGAATTCCGCTGAACGCGGAGACTGAATCTTTGGTTCTAGCAATCGTTGGTGAGCACTATAATCCGGTGATCAGCAGTCCCGATCACTGATGTTAACTGAACTGCTGGCCCTCAAGAACTCCGTGACACCGATCTCAACACGTGCGTGCATTAACGATAGATATCCAAGAAATCGACACCAGCACTTTTGCAGCTACCGATTAATTGAGCACCGGTTGACGTCACTGGCGGGTATCCCATTATGGAGTCCGCCGAATCGAGTTCGGATGCGCTACAGCAAAGGGAAATTGCTCACAAGTATAGAGGACAGAATCGAGATGACTGAATTTTTTAAAATAATCAAAGGGACAAAGCAAATGCAACCGCTCCTCCATCGATAATTCACAGCCAAAACGAAGCGCTTGGATGAGCTATTGTTATTCAGCTACTCTAAATGGTTGGTTGGCCGCTATCATCCGATAAGCTGAAGAGGGTTTCGCAAGTCCCTGCTTATTATGTCATGCTCAATCAATGCTGAAAACCTGACAGAATGAATGTCATTAGTTCCGGATGCAGCATCGACTAAATGCCGGCTTGCAGGCTCGTCTCTCCTCCGTGAAACGGTAGAGAAAGCAACGTGAATTCAATGAACAAGGAACAGTCACCAAAATGGACACTGCAGGCAATCCAAATGCCAGGTCGACAAACTGCCGGATGTTGTCGAAAAGCCCGTGGATGGGGTGCTGAGTGCTGGCATGCAACAATGACCAGTATTTCGGATGTTTGAGACATTACATTTCGAAAGAGAATATCTGAACAGTCTGCGAAAGTAAGCAGAACACCCCGTGCTTTGTGCCATAGCCAAACAAACGGTGGAGCCTACTGCTGGGGGATAAAGAAGAGAATTGGCATTGATAATCCGACCAAAATCTCCTTCCGAGAAAACCAGATGGAGTTAGTGTGAGCAAACCAAACAACTATCCAACAGAGTCTACGACGAAAGTCCCCTTGGCAAAACTTCTGAACAATCGTAGGACAGCTATTTAAACGCCGGTTGGATGACTTAGTTTACGGACTGGCACCAGCGATAATGTAAACGAGACGCAAATAAAACGTAAAAAATGTAAGAGGCATCACGAAACTGTTGCATTATGCACGACATAAGCACATGAAAGCAAAATGAGATGAACAATTCTACTGACTAAGTATGAGTACAGGTCACTTCGCAACTACAGTGACCTACTCATGTACGGAAGTGTCCCCAATCAGGAACAGAACCGGAAGTCGGGTAGACCTGGTATGGCGACAACCTAATTCTTTTATGTCCGAGAGAAGGTAGTCTCCCAGAAAGTCATTATTTCAATGGGAGAACGATTTGGGCCAGTGATGTATAGCCGAAGCTTTGTTTCAAGAACATGTGCGTCTGCCACATGACACGCTACCGACTTCTGGGTTGGCTAGCGGAACTACCAATCAGGGCGACTGATCTGGTAAATGTATCCTTTTCGGTAGCTTTTTGTCTCCAAGCATTGACCCGTGATTTTGGCTAGATATCCGGAGCAAGCAGATGACGAAATCAGTTCAGTCGAAATAGCAGAGAGAATTAGATCAAATAATTCACGACAAATTTACCATGTGAGACGTGATGACTATTTTCCACTTAGTCGGGAAGAGTAGAGAACAGATATAAGCATAAAGAATAAGCCACGACACAGCTGATGAACGGTGTGCGGCGAAAGCATTGACAGAAAATTCCAATCAAGGTTTAAAGTGTAGACGAAGTGGAATGAACTGCATCAACAACAGGCAGCTCTGTATACTTGATTTGTACTTCTTGTATAGCAACCTCTAAAAGTTGGCCCATTGTGAAATGCAGTACAAGATGCCAAATAGGGAAGTACTGATGATCGGTGGTAAAATGCGATATCCTAAAACTTCCCTCGTAAGTGCCTACAGCATCGCGATAATAAAAGCTGGTAAAACCTTGCAAATTGAGTGGACCAGAGAGAGTATCAGTTTACGGAAATTAAAGTATTATCGCTGTTAAAGGAGGCAACTTATGTGGACCATCGGTGCGAGATGGTTCCTCATGCGATGACGGGAGGAACAATAACAGATTGGTATTGGTGAAATGAAGATACGAAATTACCATTTGGTATCCAACCTCATGAGCATTGGGGCTAGCAGATGGGTTTCAGGACAAATCAAGCCACGACGTCTGTGGCGACTACAACTCGGGTGCTATAGATCTGTGAATAGCAGGTTCATGGCGACATATTTCCAGCCGATTGAGCGCCAAAATATTCCACAAGCAGGAAGATTGCCGGTGGTAAGGTGCATATTCGGTTTAATAATCACGTAAAAACTCAGTTCTGTTAAGTATTTATGATCGGATGGAAATTCGTGGAGAAACAGTTCAGGAGAAGCGAAATAGTGATAGCCTGGCGTCGGACCAATTGTTTGCGCGCGGGTTCATTCATGGAATGTTTAAATTAGTGATTCGAGGAGCTAGTCAAGTGGCACAATGACCAACCACCTGGGGATTATATGCCCATTAAAATAGAACAACTCGAGGAAGAAATAGCGCTGGGAAGCAACTAATGTGGTTGGTATACGGGTAGTTCTGTGTCAGTACATTCCAAAAACGAAAAGATTGCTATTGCGGAATAGTTAGGGAATCAAAGGGTTCGATGAAAGATGACGATGTTGCAATTTAGAGGGCAGCAGCAGAAGCCTAATAAACAATGAGCAAGCAAGTGCTTGACACGTCCAGTAGGATGGCTGGGGTGAATATGATGAAAGCAAAATATATCTGGGTCGCCTACCGAGATGAATGCGTTGATAAATAACGCCAGTGTAAAATAAAAATAGTGTAATCAGGTAGAAATACACGGGGTGCACTGATCGCGAGAAAAGTAAAAGATGGTTGCTCAATTATGTGCCGTCTTCTTGGATCCATGTGACACATAAAGCCTGTAGAAGAGCATGATTGGCGTAATCCAAAATGGAGGAGTTTAGGTAACAAAAAACTGGGGGCTAAGAGCAACATCCAATCGTTTTTTTTTTGAAAACGTCCAAGGTAGAGGAGGATAAAATTGAGTCTGGGAGTGCGTTCCAGGGTGGGCAAACCAGAAGGGGAACGTAATTACGTCGACACTCTAGATGGCTACATTGTTCCATCAATGTTAAACAGTTACCCCTTAGCTGCGTGTTGTGGCCAAGTTTCAGCAAATGGCGGTATAGGTGGTTGGGGTCACTCAATATCCGATACGCTAACATAAGATCCCCGCGCAGCCTTCGGTAGCGTCCGCTGAAAACCCCCAGTAAATTCAGCCTTCGGTGGTAAGGGTGATAGCGCAGGTCCCATACATTCTTTGTTGCTCTTCGTTGTGAAGCCTCAGATGGCACTTCAACCAAGTTTGCCAAGCTTGGGTAGCGTATTCGGCGTGTGAGCGCACGTAGGAAGTGTGCATCATTGGGAAGATTGATGGGTAAAAAATAAATAATAATGTGTCAGCTGTACACCGTAACGGCGCTAGCTGCCGCGCGACCACCACCAGTCGCGCGCGGGCTGTGTATACCGCGAGGACGCCCACCCCTACGCGGATGGGTCAAATCTCCCAAATGCCCTTCGCAGCAAGCCGACGTGCCGGTTGCCTCTTTTCGCAGCTACCTCAGTCTGTTTCGAACAGTTGAGGTCACTGTACGAGCACACCAAGGTCGCGTTTCTGGGAGCTGGTCTGCAATCCGTGTGTCCCAAGCAAATACGTGTAGTCATGTCTATGGCGTAAATGCACAGTGCGACATTTGTCTACGCTGAATGATAGGCCGTTTTTAACTGACCAGTTCGACACCGTGTTAAGATCGCACTGGAGCCGTTCGTGGCCGTTCGGTCCTCTGATCATTCGCAACATCTTGATATCATCCGCGAAAAGTAGGAAATCGGAAGAAATTGATCTCCTCAAATCGTAAATGAACACCAAGAATAGAGGAGGCGGACGTACTGAGGCTTGTGATACACCGCACTGCAAGTCGATTGCATCAAACAGAGAGTACCGGACCCTCACCTCCAACCGACGTTCGTGTAGAAAATGGTTGTTCCAACTCAGGATTGGGTCGCCAATGCCGTAGTTCCGAAGTTTCTGAAGGAGAATTCGATGAGCCAAGCGATCAAACGCTTTTAAAAAGTCCAGGTAGTTGACATCGACTCCTGCTCCATCATCAACGGCTTCAGTCTAGCTATTACGTGCAATTAATAGGTTAGTATTACATGAACGCTTTTGAAGAAAGCCATGTTGCTCTGTGGCTATTAAGCTGTGGCTTTCTAGATATTGCGTCAGCGCATTTACGACGGCTGATTCCATAACTTTGGATAGTACAGGAAGTAGCGTCATCGGGCGGTAGTTGGCAGGGTCAGTTCGGCTACCTACTTTGTGGATAGGAGTGATGACCCTCGCTTCATACTGGCGGAATATGGTTCTCCTCTAGACATCGCTGATAGAAAACAGCCAGTGGTGCTGCTAGATCACTAGCTGCTGCCTGCAGAGCCTTCGGTCGGATGTTGTCGACTCCAGGAAAACTGTGGATTCGCAAGGATACCAACTTCTTCAACACGGTTTCCGCAGTGAAGGTGATGTTGTCTAAACCCGACGGTGGAGTAATAGAAAGGAGGAGAATATGTGGATTGGTTATCTGCTAGAAAGTTTGGGAGTAATGAGACCGTAGGAGATTGGCTGCTTCCACTGCTGACCGCTTGCATCCATCAGCTATGAGCAGTGCTGGAAACGCGCATTTCACCTTTCGAAGGCTGTTAACGTGCCTGTACAGAAGTTTGCGGTTCGTGCAGAATCGCTTCATTAACTCCTGCTGACGTGTGACCATGTCTTCGCGGATCAGTTTCACACAGAAGTGATGATGTGTCAAGTATGCAGTCCAGGTTTCGGTATTCGAACAGTCCTTGTGAGTTCGCCATAACAAATCCCTCCGGGACATACAATTACGTGTTCTGATCCTCAGAAATGACTTGTATTTGTTTTTACGCTGGAAGGATTTCTAGTCAGATGCGTGCATGACCAGTGTGCTAAAAGTCCTTTGAATGTTTCCCAGACAACATCTATGGGGCATCCGGATAAAAAGTCCAAGATGTATCCTTGACAAGCGTAGATAACACATTATAGTGCATGAAGGTATGTACTTTGTCATCCTTCTTTTCAGGATATTCCGCATAGCATATAGTGAAAGAATAGAGTTACATGGTCACTGTGACTCAGTGGCGTGCTTGTAACTATCCCGTCGACTATGAGTTCTTCGTTAGTGAGCACAAGATCCAGTATCGACGGCTTGTTAGCAGTTCGAAATCTGGTGGGAGAGGTTACGTGGTTGTACAGAGGGCAGCTAATAATTAGCTCTTGCAAGCAGGCTTTAAACTGCGTACCGTCGGTTGTTGGCGTTTCTATGTTGTGCAGGTTAAAGTCTCCAGCGATAAGAATGTGGGTGAAGAACCTGTTCAAAGCAAACTGAAAAACGTGGTTCAGTTTAGAGTCCATTTCCGACGTTGAGTTTGGTGGGCAGTAAATCACGGGTAGTGGACATGTGTCCTTGTTTCGCAACCATAGGCGGCACCAAAGCGAATCAGGAGCTCAGATTTCAGGGTGATTGATAACTTCCCATTGGAGGTTTGTATAATAATATAGAATCACACCGCCACCCCTTCCGGTTCTATCGGTCCGAAGCAGCGACCTACCGAGTAAATTGATCTCAGAATCAGTTATCTCAAGGTTCAAGCAGGTCTCTGTAATCATGACGGGGTCCCGCGGTTGTAAGGCATGGAGTTTTCTAAGTTAGGCCAAATTAATTAGAAGGCCTTGGGCATTTGTGTACATAAAAATAGGGCTTTTGTTGTTAGGGGTGTGTCGATGGATGTCAACTTTTAGAGAAGAGTAGTAGGGAGAGTTGAATGTTATAGGTAGAAATTCGTCACTTCTAGACTCACTCAGACAGCCGCCACACGCCCGGAAAAGCACTTTACGCGCGTTTCATCCTTTCGGGGGTCATCAGCAATGCGCATTCCATCGGACCCCTGGTAGGGCTCGAACCCGCAACTCGACTGTTGCCAGTCCGTGGTTGAGACCACTGGGCTACGGGGGACGGCAACGACCATCGTGAATAAATTACTAGATGTGATATAGCGCCGCTCACTATCCACTGACTTACAAGTTACTGCCGTGGTCTCAACCACGGACTGGCAACGGTCGAGTTGCGGGTTCGAGCCCCACCAGCGGTCCGATGGAATGCGCACTGCTGATGATTCCCGAAAGGATGAAACGCGCGTACAGTGCTTTTCCGGGCGTGTGGCGGCTGTCTGAGTCTAGATGTGACGAATTTCTACCTATAGGATGTCAACGTTGTGTTAGTTTTTAAGCCAGTCTTTAGGTGGCCGGCCATTAATGGTTTTTGGTTTATGAATTTCAGTCAAGTTGCATGGCATTATTGAGCGTTCCTGAAAAATGTTCCACTCATGCTGTGTTCTGTCCTGCGGTGTACCGTGGATGCGGTTGTGTCGATCTCTCGACAGGACTGTGCAGATAAAGAGTTTGCAGCGCTTGCACGTTCCATCGAATTGCTCACTATATTTAGCCGTCTTTAGCAGGATCTCTGTTGGTAAACTGGCTCGAATCTTCAACCAGCTATCCAACAGAACTTGCGTCATTTCCTCGGTGTAATATTACTTTCATTAGTCTTGGACCGCAGCGCTTGTAGTTAGATGATGACGGAACACTTGTCAGAGATTTGGTAATAACATTGTCAACAGAGAGTGCTTCGCGGATGTAGCACCACTGCTTCCGGTCATCTGTTTGCGCATCGTGATCAGAAGAATCCAAAAACTCGGGAACACCATGGACAAATACTGTTTTCTTGCTATCCCTATTAGGAATGCCGCGTTGGTCAACTGCTTTCTTTGGGCGATGTTTCCAAGGTAGATCGGTAATATGCGTACTCCGCTCGGAAAGTTGTGAAGACGAACTACTGAGAGCAGGATAGCTTCTGTTTCATTCGCTGAGTTCAGCGTTATTCGAAGAAGTCGAGGTTCAACAGAGTTCACTGAGGTCGGGTGACATGCAGCGCGTCCCAGGATAGTAGGCTCAACCCGAATATCAATCATTTCGCAGATGAAACTCCACTGGTTACGATCGTCTTGCAACTTGCCTTTTATTGTACCAGATTTGGATTCGGGAACATTGGTGCACACGAGAGTTAACGCAGAATGGATTTGTCTAGCGAGTATCGGGTTTATAGTTTTACCGGCAATTCGGGCTGTTTAGAAGGCACCACTGGAGTTGACGGTGAAAGCTGCTTTGCGCCACGGGTGCTCGGTACAGAAGATGGATCTACGTGTGTTGCTCCCGGTGTGTACATCGAGGAAATCGACGCGCACGTTACCTGCTTGTTATTTGTACCGGATTGCCACTAGTTCTGAGCTGTCGTTGTCATGACTGAATCTCCAGGTGAAGGGTCCATGGGTGGAGTGGAAGGAGGCATGTTTGAGGCTTGTCCGTTTATAGGAGGGAGGTGACCCAGAGAATTTATAGACACAAACGCTGCAGTGTGGTTAGAGCGTCTAGCTCTCTTCTTCGGCTTAGATTCAGAGCTTACTTTGACTGGTTGAGGCATTATCGTGGCCATATTTACCTCCGAGGGAGCGGTCTTAGAATTTACAAGGGGCGCGATGAGCCAATTCATCAACCAGAAGCAAGTACGGTATTTTATGTGCAGTAAATTGTGGGAAAATGGGATACCATATCCACTTTAATTATCATCCGTGAGAGATGAAACTTATTCTAAGCACAAGTTGAACTACTGACGAAGACGTCCTGTCCTTAAAAGTTCTCTTGAAGAAAGGGGACTAGGTGACATCGAGATGAAACAGATTTGCAATCAGCATCGAGCAAATCAGGTCACAACAATGAAATTGAACATCAGATGCATTGCAAGTGATGATCTGAATGAGGACTCGAATAGCTGTTACCTAGGGGGCTCCAAAAGCCACCAACAACAAATCCTCATATTTTGGGACAAAGCAATTTCAACCAGCTAGTGCCTGTACACTTAGGCTGTGGCCTTCGGTAACTAGTAAAAAGGCCCAAATGAGAGTGTACACATGTCTGTCATCAAAGTGGGAAAACGGGCCAACCATTGCAACATGCCTTGGAATATAGCGAACATCGACGGTAAAGATGACTACGCAGCCTCCCTTAAAAAATTATGAGAACATAATTACAGTCACCAAGATGGTGGTCTAATTCAAATTACATGGATGTCCTACCGAATGCATCATAACAGACTTGATGTGAACTTCCATGGTTGAAAGGCGCTTGATAACCAATGAAGTTGGAGTTTTCTAAACGATATATTCAACATTTCATGGCACACTAAGACGCGTTCAGACCTCGAAGTTATGGCCTCATTGCTAGTGCCTTGTGATTTCGTAAGGGTGTCATACTCCGGTGGCTTCCGACCCGGCATCGACGAAATAGTTACACTTCGTCGACTTCTAGAATAGCTATACGCAAGTAAGTGAACCATCATAGCGGCTTAATCCAACTTGAAAGTCACTCCCGATTCAGTTGATCGTACGAGTCTGTGTCGGTGTTACCAAGTATAACGATTACCCAAAGGCCATACAAAGTAACTGATTGGTTCACCTATCGAGATAGTCTCCAGTGATCAGAAGACCATGTAGGTTGCACCGCGCCTCAGCGAGGCCCGCATCGCTTCCTAGAGCATCAAAAAATGCGGAGGCAGTAAAGTACTGGATTAATCATGTAGAACTGGACGATGATGCGGTACATCCTGTGTGTGTGAACCCGGAACACGAACACTCCTCACTTAACATTCTAATAAAGCTGCCTAAATAATTGAATTTGAGAAGGATTTCAAGTTGGTAACCACCAAGGATTGCGCGAGAGTGGCTTCTTGCCAATCTAGTAGAAAGACTTTGCATTTCGAGTTGGCAAAGTTTAGCTTGAAACGATGGGTAGTCAGAGCTAATATATCCAGTGCCAATTGCCATGCTTGGAAGCTGTAAACAATTAGGACTAAATCGTCGGTCACCCAGACGCAGCTCTACACCACGCAGGACGTTTCCAGTGAACGCAGTGCTCATAACTTCGTCAAACGCAACAGCTAGTCGTAATCCATCAATCTGCCCGAACTACATGCGTTAAGCGTTCTGATAATGCTTAGGTATTATTCGGACACACCATACCTGAGTAGACAAAGGTCACATCTATCACCCGAATCGAAGGCACCTTAGGTTTGGAGGAACACGACGACGGTTGGTCGCTAATCGATATGGCAGTGTCCCAACAATTGACAAGGTGATGATGTGGTCAATGCAGTTTTGATTTCGACGAAAGACGGCTTGCTTTGCTCACATTTACCCTTCACGAATGCCAGTCAGACAGTGGAGGACGACAAAAGCAAGTAACAGTCAGTTGACATCAAATGGATTTCCTTATGATTACTGCATTCCAAAGGTGTCTTCCACGGTAATCGGGATTTTAACGGAACGACTCCAGTCTGTTGAGACAGTCTTCGGCTATCACAGCTTCACAAGTAGGTTGTGCAATTCATTCACAAGAGCAGGTCCCCCGAATTCGAAGAGGACGAAGGGGGTCTATTTGCTCCTGCGGCCTTATTCAATTTCAACAGTCTGATCTCATGTTCGACCTCTGTGCGTGAGGGCGGATCCAAGGGAGAAGTCCAAGGAGAAGAGTTATCAATGCCAGAAAAAGAAATATAATAACTCAGGCTGGTTAAACTGCTTTTCAAAGCGTTCGGCACAACGTTCTAAGTTTCTTGAAAAGTTGGGGATAGGATGTCCACTTTCATCCCGTATGGTTTCACTATTATCAGGTCTCTTGCTGCTCGTTTTGCATTTCAGATGAAACAACTTTCGTTGGTTACCAAGGGCAACAGCTGTCACCAACTCAGACTCCTGATTAGACTACCAGGCTACGCGATCTCTCTTCACGAAATCACGCAGTTTTGCCCTGAGATCATCGCGGGCCTCACTGTGCTCGCTTCCAGACAGAACACGTAGACGAACATTCAGAAGTTCTATAAACTGAATATAGACCTATTGTAATAATAATAATGAATGTGTCAGCTGTACGTCTTAACGGCGCTTCGCTGCCGCGCGACCACCACCAGTCCCGCGCGGGCTGAGTATACCACGAGGACGCCCACTCTTACGCGGATTCGAACCGGTGACCTTATGTTTGCAAACCAAACGCGCAGATCACTCGGCCACCTGCCGACTAGACCTAATGTACAGTTTGGCAATTTGATTTGCCACAGGAAGACATGCCTGATTCTAGTAACGTCTGGCGGATGTGCAACCGGTGATCTGCAACTTTGTTGTTAGCGCCCACACAACGCGGATGCCAGTGTACTTAGATATGCAATCAGAAAACTTGCCTTCGTCAGCTGGCTGGTGTTCATACGCTCAGAGCGTCGCGGAGGCGTCCGCCGAAGTGAACTAGGAGATCAACACATACAAGCGCGAGATCGAAGTTCACGCTCGTGCTGAAAATCGAGCCATGGTTTGGTACACAGCCCCTCCGACTATAACTGATCACGATGTGGTCGATTTGCGTCCGTGACTGGAGCGAGGATGGCGGGCGCAGTGTCACTTCTACGGGTGCTGTGTCGGCACTTAGTGCTCGCGAGAAATATACGAGCACCTCCATTGCTCACGGTTAGCAGTACAGTCCACACCACGTTGACCGTCCAGACGAAGCTTAGCAGTAGACAATGTTCCATGTTGAGTCTTCAAATCACTAGCAAGCACCACAGTATCCGTACTTTTACCGCAAAGATGTGTATACAGTCGATGATAGAAGCCACCTTTCACCGTCAGTGCTATCATTTGTAGAGGCGTAGGCTGCAATAACAAGCAGGCACCATTTGCCTCGCTCTACTTTGAAGCTGTAAACGAGTCAGCCAGTCAGATTGCGCACACCCGGCTGTTGATCGGGATCTAATCGATCAGGGTAGATCCAGCACCGGGGTTAAAAGCAATGCCCATACCGGCTTGATCAGCATTCGAAGCTACGTCATTTCCGGAAAAGCGCAATGAAAAGGTGCCGCCAGCATCACATGTGGGGAATCTCAGGGATCAGATAAAAGTCGTTCAGAAATTCAACTACTTGGGAAATTGTATCATCGCCCTTGAGATCGAAGGTGAGACCACGAACTGTATAGCAAAAGCTCGGGGTGCTTTAAGTTACAAACCAGGCGCGCAGACCACTGGGCCACTTGCCGGAAGTTGCCAACATTACTGTATTCAACCGAGTCAATTCCTGTAACAAATTTTCATCAAAAATTCTCAATGAGTATAGTCACCTCTACCATAGGAGGTTATCCGAATGGACATCATACTATTCCACTACACGTGAGTATATATCTGTACACGGGTCTATGGTACGTCGATCGTATTTTGCTCAAAATTTAGTCAGTCAAAAAGTGGTGGGTAAATTACTTCAGTGATATTATCCCCGTCAGCTGACTAATTTTGACAAGTTGGAACGTGCAACTTTGTCGGATGGGGGTCTCTGAGAACAACCACCGCAGTGGGATAGGCTGGTTATCCGAAGTGGCACAGTCGATGGACTCACTGGATCACATGTATTGACACATTCACAGCCGACCAACAACCACTAAACCTGATTGATTTCATTTACCGGTTCCGCAACTTCTTTAGAGGTGCTTTGTTTACCTTTTGACCCATTTTCCTCATCTGTTATAATTATCATGGCGGCCAGAGACGTGACAACCTGTTCCACTGCATTTCGGTGCTCGAATCGCGGTTTTATAACTAAATTGCGTTGAAAAATTAACTTTTTCCTTCATAAGAAACTTTGTCATGTGCACGAACGAATGTGCTACGATCTCTACAGTCCATTGATAGGCCTAGAGGGAACGAGCGGAATGGATCAAGACCGCAAGAAAGCAAGTGAAGAGTTTGAGTTTGATCATCTCACGCGTTTCAGTGGGTAATACACTTTCGAGATGCAGCGCACCATGCTATCAAACACACGAACCCCCCGTTTCCACAGTCGCAAAGTAGACAATGGAATTGTGGGATCGATTCAAGTCAGGGATATACTGTTTGCACCCACGAGGGGGGAATATTTAGCCGTAAAACACACACTTTGTACAGGGAAAATAATGAAACAAGTGGATAGACACAAAACAGCAGTTATTAAAAAAGAGCTGACGGCGATAATATCATTGAAGTAATTTAGCCACCAATTTTTGACTGACTAAATTTTGAGCAAAATACGACCGACGTACTATAGACCCGTGTACAAATATATACACACGTCTAGTGAATAGTACGATATCCATTCGGAGGGGAGGCCAAGTGATGACTTGGTCGCGAGAAATGAAAACCCTGACTTCGAAGTTGGCGTCGGTTGGTGCATCCCGACTGCCTGGCTGGGGTCCTAAGGACGGTGAACACGTTTGGCTGGGCACACTTGCTGATATGGCTAGGAGCCGGCCCCAATGGCGTTTGTGTTGTGAGTTCCTTTGTCCATCCCCCTCCTGTTTAGCATCCCCCTCCAATCACGATCTCAGTCGTTAGGCATAATATGACTTTCTTTTACGGCAGCCAGCTGTTAGCTCTCCGGAACGATGTCCATCCGTTACTGGGGACTCAGCGGGCGTGCCACTGTTTGTCTGTTTTTTCTTTTCTTGCCTTTTGTATTGCGGCACAATAGCTGAGGTGTTTTCCACCTCCAGCTAACGTGTAATGATGATGATGATGATGATATCCATTCGGATAACGTCCTATGGTGGGGGTGACTATACTCATTGACAATTTTTGACGCAAATAGGTTACAGGAATTGACTCGGTTGAATACAGTGATGTTAGCAACTTCCGGCAAGTGGCCGAGTGATCTGCGCTTTTGGTTTGCAAACATAAGGTCACCGGTTCGAATCCGCGTAGGGGTGGGTGTCCTCGCGGTATACTCAGCCCGCGCGCGACTGATGGCGGTCGCGCGGCAGCGAAGCGCCGTTACGACGTACAGCTGGCGATTTTTTGAGTCCGACTTTGAAACCCCACTACATCGACATGGATGCCGCACTGACTTGGCAATGCCTCAGAAGCTCTTGCTCAAGAGTTCAGGGAAGCTAACTGGAGAACAGTAGGCCCAATAAGGTAACACGCACGCAGTGATAAAGCGTAGGACCAGACAAGTCGGTACGGAAGAAGTTCTGAGACATGTAACATAGAACGAGTCTCCTGGATTCAGTGAGTATTTCGTTTGCGTGAAGGGACTACGTAAGACCAGTGCTCGGTGTCACTCCCAGGTATGTCACTGGCGTGGAAGACATCACATCTTCAACATCGAGGCAAAGTCGTGGGAACAGTATGAAGCCTTGATATCGATTTATTTTTCGTTAGTGAAAAAACATCTTCGCAGTTTCCGTTATTCAACTATAGTTAGTGGACTTTGGACCAAGCTGTGAAACTGTCCAGTAAGACGTAATCTGGCTGGTGACACTATGGTTATATAATAGACACCTGGGATTACGTCATCCGCATACGTCAGCAAGCTACCTTCCTTAAGTAGAAAATTAAAAGTGGGACAGAATGGCCCCACGTGGAACACCTGAATTTATGATGAGCGCTGAGTAATTTTTCCCTCAAAACCTGTTAAACTGGGTGCGTTTGGTAAAGTAATCCTTTAGTGGAAGAAGGTTGAACCCCAGTACTGAGCAGATCACGCAACGGCAGTTCAAGGATAAGGTTGCAGAAACCGTTGCTACAGTCCAGGAAACCGATGCGCATAAATTTGCTTTTATTATCCGGTGGTAAAAGCAAGAAATACACCAGGCAAATTATCGCATCTGAGGTGGATATTGAATTCGGATATGCGAACTAAGGTGGACAGTCCAAGCGTGTCAAGGTTAACATTGTTAAAAGAATAAGCCTGTCAAAAGTCGTCAAAGCATTTGAAATGCAAACAATTAGTAGATATTTGTAGGTTTTATTTCTTTGGCGCCGTCGTGATGCTTGCGTCCCACCAGTTGTGTTGCTTTAAGCACAGCGTGTACAATTCGGGTGGAGAGATGTGTTAATTAATCAGCACATTACCTGAGGTCAACAGCGACAGTTTATCCGGACAAGATGATTGCATCGACTTCAGGCTGACTGAATCCCTGTGTACTTTAAGATATTCACGGAAGGTGGTTAATCTGAGGGCAATTGTAACTCAACAAATTATAAACCGGAGACTAAATTGCCGTCCAGGTTACAGAAAGGGGTTTAAATACTCCATATCCGGAGTAGAATGAGTGACCATACAGGTGATTCCGTTTAACTGTTTCAATATTGCCCAAGTTCCTCGATAATTACGTTTTCCCAGTGTGGCGCGATCGTTCCCTAGGTAACCGTATCACATCTGACGCACTAAGACAAATACCGTGGGGCAGTCCCAAGCACAATCACGCACACGAATGACTAGATTTCAGAGCAACAAACCATGATAGGAAGTATGGCACTGCATGATAGCCACTGTTTCTGTACAGATCAAACGCACACACACACACTAATTGTTGGAAGGGGCTACTCAGCGAACACCACCGTCAACCGGGCACTGTTTTGACCTGATGCGACCGCATAGGGAATATAATGTCAAAATCCGCCAGGTGATGTATTTTAACAGAAACGCCAATCACTGGAGCTGAGTTCGTTGCGCTATTCGCCTATCTTCCAATATCAGAGTTCGTTCGCCGAAGGAGTGGCTAAAGTGAAGTGTCGTATCTCCATATTAATTCAGCCGATAGTTAAAGTTACTATATTCTGATTGCGAGAAGAAGAAGCATAAGGGTGTGCAATACTGAAGAGACACACAGGGGACGGTGTAACCCACCGTGACGGATACAATGCTGGAAAATGATCCGATGAGGAAACCATAGACTCAAGCAATGGTGGGCAAAAACATGATTCTCAGGAATTAGAAGACGATTCATTAGAAATTAATGGACCACAGTAATGTATAAAAAAGTAACATACCGCACGACGAGGGAACTTTGAAAGAACATTTGTGGCTTGAATTTCACGAGTGAGAGAACATAGCTTCGCTATTTGTTCATTGATGCAATCATTCAGCTTCTTTGCATGCTTGCACTTGAACAGAAACAAGCCAGGTCCTAAAGTGAGTTGGATGAGAAGGCAGAGATTATAAAGGATAAGTAAAAGAAGATATTAAGCAAAAACTGCGAGGTGACTTCAAAAACGGTGATGGATAAACATTTGTATCAATGAATGGGGGATCGTGATGTAGTCATCTGGAGAGTGTGTGTATTTTCAACAAGAGTTGCCGCGAGCATCATCAGCTTTGATAACAATAGCAAGAGTGTATGCCGTCACTTCATACTGTTGCATACGTCACTGTTCGGAGTCACAGTCAACTCTAGCGATACATTTCTCATTTGCAGTGCGATTCTGATTGGCAAATAACCTCACTTCCCGTAAATTTCCCACCCTAGCTAAATCACGAGCGAGTGATTTCGAGGAAGTACTGTGCACGAAAGCACCGCTAATAAAATATGACACCAATTGTGAGAATACACACAATACGGTTGTCATTTTTATGTTGCATACCAGAAATGCGTGACACCGTAACGAACATAACAGCCCACCTAAATATGTTGAAAGGATTCCTCTCCAGTCCAAACCCAGATGAGACCAGTTGTGAACAAAACTGTGTACCTTCTGATGTTTCTTCATAGGGGAACAGTCTCTTGCATCGTCAAGAAAAGAGGTTTATTTATCTAATTAACTGTCTTCTATTTCTTGCTAACCACACCAGCTCAAGAATAGAAAAAATCCACAACATCCCACTTCAGGAAGCGACCGGCACAATTGAAAGATATTACGACAAAGAAAAGTAGGGCGACTCTGGTACAGCGTACAGCAACTTGTCAACGCATCAATGTGTCTATCGTGCATTGTGGGCCAATAGTCGGATGGACTACACACCTACCCGTGTAATCTGGAGGTCACCGGTTCGAACCCGTGTAGGTTCGGCGACCTCGAGGTATACCTGGCCAACGCACGACTGTGGGTGGGGGCGTGACACTGAAGCGTCGGTACGATGTTAACCCCACTGCTGATGCCTCCCTTCCATTTTTCCGGAGTCACAGTTCTAAGTACCGCTTCGAATTGACTTCAAAAGGCCCTCGAAATTCGGCTGCTTCTACTTTCCGAAAGGCAGAACAACGAAGAATAGTATTGACATATCTAAGGTGCGTTATAATTGCCAAGAATGCTGCATGGAAAGATATCCGTGAAATAGAAGGGGAGCTGACGACATGTGACTAACCTCACCTGAGAAACACTTTCGGCCAGACTCGAAAACAAAATAACCTCCATTTTGACCGTACCACCGAATACTCCACAAAGGCCAAGTGAATTTGAAATCGCTGCTATAATACAGTAAAGAGGTGGTACTGAGTGCTATCCTCCCATTTGATACAGGCCGAAGACAACAATCCAATAGAATCGCCCCAAAACGTTTGATAAGGAAATTTTCCGGCAAAGTGTCAGAAGGACATTGCTCGTGAGGAGTAGTTGTTGCATGCTCGTCTTTGTATTGCTCGGATGTTTGCGGATTAGTAACCAGACATTCCAAACTTTCCGACCGGAATCCACTGACTGCAAGTCCCATAAGACAGCAGTAAACAATCGAGGCACGAGTCAGAGCTGTCCAAGGTGAAGGTAAGAAAAAAATAGGGCAGTAACACGTTGGCCGCTACCAATAAACAGTTGAAAACACTTCACTAGCGTTGTTCAACGAACATGAATTAGAGACAATCGACTTGTCAAACCGTTTTCAGAAATGTCGGGAAAACCAACGCAGAATCCCATCGAGTGCAGCACAGAAGTTCAACACACAGATGTGTAGTAATATGGTAGACTATTTAAAGGAAGTACAGTTTATAGAAATGTGTGTGCTATCCAAGCTCAGCCGTGTTGGCTGGTGACGAAAGGGTGCTGGGAAGAGGGAAACTACGAAAAGTGATCCAGCACTATTCCCAAGGGATATGATACAGGATCGTAACACCCTGTATGATGAACATTTCCAAATTACGCAGAAAACTATGGGTATAGCAAACAAAAATAGTGTTAGAATATTTTTGACCTTGACACATGTGGTATAGGCTTCAGCCTCGTTAAAATTCAACTAATTAACTGTGACCCGTAGCGCCAAGATAACAAAAACTAACAAAAGCGGAGGAAATGATAAAGATATTGCAAACATGCAGGAAATTGTATAGAACAGAGTGAATAAATGAACAACAAGAAGCAAGGGGCGAAAGGTAAAAGTGATACGAAATTTGCAGCTGAACTACAACAGACAAAATCCGTATAACAAGACCTCAAACCCCCAAACCAATGAGGACGCAAACAACTGTTTCAATGTTTTACAGTCAATCAGTTCACACATTTTCGTAAAACCCGGGTTGAAACAAAGGAATCATATAAACAGGGTGCACCAACGAAAACGGTGTCCGCAGAGGTGGCTAAGTGGTAGGCGCAAGAAAGAAGTAGCTCAATACATTTAATGCTGATTTAGACGAAGCTGTAGAGCAATCACACAAGGCACCAAAATGTATGCACCGAAGTCCTGAATCAAGTGAATCAGTGAAAGAGAGTAGGTGACAGCCAGAGACCAGAAGATTTTGAGGAACTTCGTGGAGTTCGATTAGACTGCCCAAACAGTTCTGTAGTTTTGAGTAACGAGTAACCACTAGAAGGTCTACTGTGATGAGAATGAACCTTAAAGTAGTGTGTGTGCCTCAAGGATACATTGCGCTATCCTGCGTGCTGCATTTGCACAGGCACAGCCACACATATCAGAATAGATAATGGTCAGAGGCCAGATAAACCTAATTTTCTAGATCTCCATGATGAAGGTATTTCCTTACTCCACAAAATAGGGAAGTTTTAGTTTGCTTTTCGCCGATATACGTAGTCAGAATGCTGGAGCTTATAAGATAATAAGATCTTCTCGTAAAAATCGTCATGCATTATGGCCGCATATAGTGCACCATAAATCTATCAATCAATCAGCAGCAGTACATCAGCCATTTGAACTGATGCTTCGCTGCCATACAATCATAAAAACCTAGAGAACGAAGGATAATAAGGATAGAAAAATAACTTACCGGAAAGCTTTAATGTCCCAAGCAAACATCCAGAACCAAGGCGCCTACACTTTGTCAACTACATACTGTCACAAATAACTGGCTACCGTGCAAAAAGCGCGACATTAGCAAGAAAGTTTCCTTGCGGCTTTCACAGCCCTGCATCATAATCGGCCACTAGCCCACAGATAACTCAGTACCATACATAATCAAAACAGGCAATCCGATTAAGAGACAACAGCAGACACGCCACTGGTGTCGACTGCGAGTTATGTCCTGTAACATCTCAAGTCAAGCACAAGGTGAGTCACGTGGACTCCAGCCTGGAAGCCAAGACGGACCGACGGCGCCGACTTTGGTCGCTAGTGACTTCATTTGCAGATGCCGTTAACTTCTGCACACCTCAGGCCTTGCGCCACCCTACATGTGGCGAACAAAACAACGCCGTCCACGGTAAGCGGTGACCAGGCATACGTAGTAGTGCCCAAACCAAGGCAACATATTCAGTGCTACCTGTTCTTCTAGTCAAGTAGCCCGGTTATCACCACTTAGTACTCCCCTCCGCAAACCATTGTTGCGGACGTCCTGGTGCCATCCGAGACCAGCAGTGTTTCGCAGACAGCAATGATCAAACTTCAAGGCACTACAGACCTTCGAAAAAAGTGGCCAAATCTCACTCCCATACAGCAGGACGGCTCACAATATTGCCTTGTAAGCACGACCTTTCAAACGGAGGGAAACCCTTTCTCTCGCCAAAGATGTCGAAAATTCAAAAAGGCAGTTCTGGTTTTTGCAAAACGTGAACTGACGTCAGTAGCTATGTACCCATCCTTGCTGATACAGATGCCAAGGTAGGGGAAGTCATCAACAACCTCGAGTTCCTCGCCATCAAGGGCCTGTCATTCGTCTAGTGGATGGCGGTTCTGTAACAGTATTTTGCGCTTTGAAGGTGCGAAACGCATACCAAATAATGGGACCACTCTAAAGAGGCTGTTCAGGGTTGATTGCGTCGCCCCAACATCATTAAAAATTAAGACGATATCGTCCGCACAATTAAGCTAAACTAGCTTGTCCCCAGGCAATAACTCAACGCCTGCATCGTGAGGCTCCGTAAGGGAACACTCGATGATGTAGTTCACAACGAAAGTGAACAAAAATGGGGAATTTGGGCTACCGTGAGGAACGCTACACGTTATCAGAACGATATCCGACAGGTCACCGTAGATCCTGACGCAGCTTGTAGTGTTTGAATACAGAGCACGTAAAATGTCCACATATCTCATTGGAACACCTTTCCGCGCCAGTATTCCGAACAGAATTCATCAATTGACTGGATCAAACATAGCTATTGCCGGTCTGCGGTATGCGTGGCGCTGTTCTAGCACCTGCCGCAAAGTGAATATACGGTCTATACAGCCACGCCCTGGGCGAAAACCTGCCTGCTCTTCCCTAATCCGTAATTATCGCTCCGCAGTGAGGCGACGAACGAGAATCGAAGCCAGTGATTCTGTCACAACTGCTGTTAGGCCAATAACCATATGGTTAGCACAGTCTGTGAGACTGCAATTCGTGTATATCTCCAAAATTATTGATTCACTCCAGCTATCTGGGATGGCCTCTGCCTTCCAGACCTGTTAGATCAAGGAAGTCAGTGCTCTGCAAAGGATGTGAGCGAATTCCGACCAGCAGCACGAAAACCATTGAGGGCTGTGATCGAGCTTCAGGCAAACGATTACGATGGAGTCACTAAAATAACTGGTCATGGCCCAGGATGCAACACCTGAGTAGGAAGAGGTCCAGAAGCAGGGGGACAACTGAACTGCTCTCGAAAGTGCTCTGTCCAACGAGTAGTACGGCGCACCTCATTGTGATGCAATGCAACCGCGCCGCCTCTTATTGTCTCACTGATGCCTAGTTTCCTGGGACTAGAGGTGCAGGGCAGATGGAAAAGCTTGCGATAACTTCCTAATGCTTTTGCTCCCACCATTTCTTGAACCCCACTGGTCCACCAGGCTTCTTTGGCGACCGCGATCCTATTCCACTGAAGCTCATTAAGACAAAGGGACAAAAGTTCGGTACGCAAGGAGGTTGACAGGTTTGGATGAACCAGAACTTGAATAATTACTCAGTTGTCAATCGGGGGAGACGCTTAGTGCGCCTTCCGGTCAAGTTCAAGGAGAAGCGATAGCGTACCATGGCACGATCAGAGTCGACACAAGTACTCCAGAACGAGACAGTCCAGGGTGGAACCACGTCAATTGTAACTTATGGCAACATAATCAATTTGGGTACATCGCTAGCAAGCTACAGGATGACGCCAAGTGGCACTTCGGCGCCCAGTGTGTCTGAAAGCAGTGCTACTAAGAAACAGTTGGTGCTTCGCACACAGTTGCGACAGACGCTCGTCGTCGCCCATCCTTTTAGAGTTAAACCCATAATTACCACCAAGCAAAGCTTCTGAAGGGTTCAGACGGCTTAACTGCGCATTCATATCTGAGCTGGTAACACTGCGGCTGGCTTGCCGAACAACCTCCTCGTTGTGCCAGCTGGGTGGTTCGGGTTTTTCCCGTTCCAGCGAATGGTTCGGCGGCAGTGTTCCAGGACGTGGTGGGTTTTCGCCTGACAAGCGTTCTCCCTATAAAAAGCCACATATGTCAGTTTAACAACACTGCGACGTGGCGGATGTGACTCGCCACTAAATAAAGTCACTGCCCCTTGCCCCTCCCTGAGAGGCATTGTACTTTAAGGGTGAGTTGGGCCCCTGGTCCTTCACGGACCGAAAGGCGTATGAACCATCTACTTGGTCACCGGCTCCCAACGGGTTGCGACGCCCTCACATCGCCCTGCTGCCTTGTAGGTTAGATCTTTGATCAAAGGCTCGGGGTAGGGACCCTTAAGACAACCCTCTACTTCGGCCTGGGCAACCGGGTAGTATCACGCCCGCTGACGAATCATGGACTACACCGCTCACTACTACTACTGCTATGCCGCACTTCTGTCTTAACTCAACCGCTCAACGTCCACTCACAGACCACCCCACCTCCCGTCCTTCATCTACATGTACTCTTATGTCTTCTACGGTCACCGTCACAAACGACCCACGTCTCGCAGCTGATGGAAGTAACAGCCAAACTCCCGGTTCTCAATGTCCTGCGATCGCAACCGCCTCTCACTCCACCGAAGCTCCAGCTCTTCTCCGACCTGGTTCTCCATTCATCCTCGCAGCGTTTAATGTTCGAACTTTGATGCAGATCGGACGACAAGCATGTCTGGCCCGTACTCTTGAAACGCTATCGGTAGACATCTGTTGTCTTTCAGAGACCAGATTACAAGACTCTAGCGCCGTCATCAGAATGGCCTCTCCGGTAAACTCTGACGCCAAATACTACTTGCGGCTTTCCGGAGACCCAGAATCTGCCGCCACTGGTCAAGCTGGTGTTGGGGTTATATTAAGTGCCAGGGCTGAATCAGCTCTGCTTGACTGGATCCCAGTCAACAGCCGACTATGTGCAGTCAGACTAAGAGGTTCATGTAACGTAAGCAGGCGTCGAGACATTAAGCGTGCCTTATTTGTCGTCTCCGCCTACGCCCCTACAGACTGCAGCCCGGATGCAGTTAAAGATAGCTTCTACCAACAACTACATGAACTTCTGCGTTCCTCCAAACGGACGGATATAGTCATTCTTGCCGGGGACTTTAACGCACGGGTTGGCCGCCTTCTACCAAGCGAGCACCACATTGGGGGTAGTTTTGGTCTCGGTGGCAGTCGATCAGACAACGGAGACAGACTACTTGCTCTTTGCTCTGATCATCGCTTGTTTCTTTCGAGCACTAGTTTTCGACACTCGAGGAGACAGACTGCTACCTGGCGCCCGCCCTCACAAACGCAAGAGTGCTCCCAGCTTGACCACATAGCAATCAGCTACAGATGGCGCGGAAGCGTAATGGACTGCCGATCGTACTG
Source organism: Dicrocoelium dendriticum (assembly GCA_944474145.2). Classification (NCBI taxonomy): domain Eukaryota; kingdom Metazoa; phylum Platyhelminthes; class Trematoda; order Plagiorchiida; family Dicrocoeliidae; genus Dicrocoelium; species Dicrocoelium dendriticum. The sequence continues at coordinate 227,318,113 of OX104063.1, forward strand.
GTCAACTTTTCTGGACTCTGATCACGCATTGGTTCGTGCTAAGATTTGCATGCGTTTCGGAGGATCACCTAAGCGCGCCCACTACCAACCGGACGTCGCGAATCTACAAAACGCTGCGGTTTTAACCAGGTACCAAGCCTCACTGTCAACTTTGCTTGGCTCAACTATTGACGGTGATCTCGATTCGCAGTGGGCGCATATCAAAGATGCGTTAGTTTCCGCCAGTATCGACACTTGTGGAGTTACCCGTCACCCACCGAAACATTGGATTTCCGCCGACTCCTTGTCGCTGATGGACAAACGCCGCTTGATCCCATCGGATTCGAGACACGTTGAAGAACGCCAATACCTTGGTCGAGAGTTGCGCAGGAGTCTGCAAATGGACCGCGAAGCTTGGTGGTGTGAACGTGCTAGGGAGATGGAGCTTGCTAGTCTCTGTGGTAATACCAGGAAACTCTTCCATCTCCTTCGAGTCACCGAAGGTGTTCGATCTGGTATAAGTGAAACAATATGCGAAGAGGATGGCACCTTAATCACCAATCTTCAACGACGGTTGGAGCGATGGGCCGAACATTTTGGCTCGCAGTTTTGTTGGCCCCCAGCTCCATCTGCTACCTCTGGCGCTCGCGCTGGGGCCGAGTGGTCTACCCCAACAGACCCTCCCTCTTCCCAGGAAATCGAGCAGGAGCTCCGGCACCTGAAGCGTTATAAAGCTCCCGGCCCTGATGGTCTTCACCCAGCTCTATTTAAAGATGGTGGCGCATCGCTGGTCCGAGAACTCACCGTTTTGTTCTCGAAAATTTGGTCGAAAGAGAAGGTTCCATCATCTTGGGGTGAATCGATAGTCGTACCCATCTTCAAAAAGGGCCTGCGCACAATCTGCTCCAACTACAGAGGAATAAGTTTAGTCCCCGTCGTTTGCAAGTTGCTGGTGTCCATCATACTTCGCAGGCTATCCCCAACACGCGAATCGTTGCAGCGAGAAGAACAAGCTGGGTTCCGCCCTGGTCGCGGCTGCATCGATCAAATCTTCACACTTCGCCAGATCCTCGAGCTCCGCCATGTGTATCAGAGGCCAACGATTGCTGTGTTCCTGGATATCCGTGCAGCCTTCGATTCTGTCGATCGTACAGTTCTGTGGCAGTGCCTTCTGAGGATCGGTGTCCCCGAGAAGTTCGTCTCCATACTGCGCGCTCTATACAGTCTGACCTCGGGCAGGGTTAGGGCTTATGGCATGCTTTCGCCTACCTTTGTGGTCTCCAGTGGAGTTCGACAAGGATGCCCTATCTCTCCGTTCCTATTCAACTTTGCAATTGAGGATGTCCTGAAGAACGCTCTGAGCGATTCGTTGAACGCTGGCGTTGAGCTCCTCCCAGGTAGTCGAGTTGTTGATTTGGATTATGCTGATGATATCGTCTTGCTGGGTGACGATCCACAGGTCGTCCAACTTGCATTAAACCGCTTGACGATTGAAGCATCAAAGTATGGTATGTGCTTTTCGCCATCCAAATGCAAGGCTCTCCTTCAAGACTGGCAGGTGCCTCTGCCTGCACTCACGCTTGCTGGTGAGACACTGGAGGTTGTGGAGAGCTTTGTCTACTTGGGAAGTTGCATCACTGCTGGCGGGGCTGTTGGAGACGAGATTTCGATGCGCATCTCGAAAGCACGCCTCGCTTTTTCTAGGCTGAGGCATTTGTGGCGTCGCCACGACATTCGTCTCTCCATCAAAGGGCGGGTCTATTGTGCAACTGTTCGTGCTGTACTGTTGTACGGATGCGAGACCTGGCCCATTCGTAAAGATGACTTGCGCAGGCTATCCGTCTTCGAGCACCGCTGTCTGCGGTCCATTGCCCGTGTGTGGTGGCAGCACCACGTAAGCAATGTGGAAGTTAGACAGCGTGTCTTGGGACGTGGAAGCCACTCGCTCGAGGAGCTCATCTCACTGCATCAACTGCGGTGGTTGGGACACGTATTGCGCATGCCTGTCCAGCGTTACCCCCGTCGTGCGTTGTTTGCACTTGCTGGACAGGGCTGGAAGAGACGGTCTGGTGGACAGCCTACAACATGGAGAAGCCGCATGAAAAAGTTGACGAAACAATGGGCCTCGGCCGGTTGTTGTCGACTACCTGGTTGGGGTCCGAGAGACGAGGATACTTGCTGGTTGAAAACCTTGGAAGTTATGGCTCAAGATCGATGTCAATGGCGGACGTGTGCATCAGTGTGTTGCGGTGTCCCTTCCTCCTCCCCCTAAAAACGAACAAACTGAAAAAAATTTCAAAAACTGTGAGTGGTAAACTTGACAAAAAAAGCATTTCTTGTTGCTCTTTTCTTATTATTCATATTGTTTTCCTATTCAGCCATGATTCCGATGGCACAATATCTGTACCACAGATTGTGTATAATATATATATATATATATATATATATATATATATATATATATATATATATATATATATATATATATATATATATATATATATATATATATATATATATATATATATATATATATATATATATATATATATATATATATATATATATATGGTAACACTGCGTAGTAGCGCAGCAGAAAGTGTCCTTCGCAGCATCGGAGCTACAAGCAGTGGGGGCATAAGTGGAAACTGCAAGCAAACAGCGTTTTGTAATACTTCGTGAATCAACCTTAGTTGATATCGTCAAACGGGCTGCACAAAAACGGCTGTTCACCGGAATCTAATCAACCATCGATGACTCAGTTTTCGAGCTGAGAACAATGCCTCCGCCAGCTTGACCAGTGGTTGCCGCATCAGTGTCTCCGGATGTGTGCAACCAATAGCGAGAGAACAAACCGGGCGCAATTAATTCGACAATCCCATTAGGGTCATTGATGCTGGTCTCAGGTACACAACACACGTAAATAACCAGTGCGTCTAATGTGCGTGCGAGTGCAGCCTGCTGAACCATTTGTCTTAGAGTGCGAACGGTGGACACCACCAGAGAAAAGTGAGAAAGTGGCCTTTTAAGAAAAAGAGTAGCGTCCAGTGGGTGGTACGAGAAGGTAGCTGCATATGGTTTGATCCCAGTGGCATTAGGGCTGCGGTCAAGTAAACTGAGAAGTACAGGAGCAATGCCAGTAATGAGGACTGGGAGAAGGCAAGAGAAACAGTTGGAAAGGAAAGAAGGGAGGCGCTAGCAGTAGCATGTTTTCGCTTGTCCGGTATGCTTTATGCAGCAGGCAAGACGACCCTTAAGCTGCGCGACGGCCGATGCAGGATGTAGTTAGAGCTTGGAGAAAATGTCATGGTTGTAGGTGGGCTGAGATACTGCCAGGGCCCGCAGATCTAGACAGGAAGACGATCAGGGTCCTCAACCAAAGCCTTCGGCTCAAAGCCTGTACGCAAGACAGCGACTGTGGCAACGATTTAGTTTTACAGAAATGGACACCATCCCATTTCAAGCTTCCAAACTGGAAGAGCAGGAAACTGAGTTTGTGTGACCTCTAACCAACCTGGTAGGAGTAGCTCACAAGGGGCATGGGGCACCACCTAGTATAGCTCAATAGATCGAGGAGGTACGAAAACCGCCGCACCATGTTAAGATCTAGTGTTATTGCGACGGAATCGATCTAATAGTATTTGCGTAGCCACTGCGTCAGACCGAATAAGAGTTATGTCATCCGCACATTCGAAGTTGTTAGTCAATCGCTTAGGAAAACTGCCACTCCGGTAGAGTCTGAAAGATCATAATCCTTATGATCATTGCGACCACAAACCTGAAGAGAGAAGAGGCATAAAACAAGCTGGCGAACTCCGATTTTCATGGAGAACTCATGGGATAGCTTCCGGTAGTTTCTTACCTGGCTTCGAGTCACAGTAGAGACTTCAGAATGGAAAGGAGTTTGTCAGGCACTCCATTCATAGATAGGCGGTAGCCCAAGGTGGCGCGGTCAACAGAGTTGAAGGTGGCTTTCATGGCAAAGAAAACCATATTTGATCGTCAATAAGTGTGTCCCTACTTTAACACTTCGCGAAGAGCAAGTATGTGGTCCAGGCAACCACAATCAGGGCGAAACCTAACCTGGCTTTTAGTGATTCGTGATGCACGAAGACCGGTAAGTCATGAAGAATGATATATATGAGGGGTTTGTAGGCAATTGGAGTAGAACTAATGCCGCGGTGATTTTCGCACAAAGTTCACCGACTCTTCTTTAAGATGGGCATCACGTTTGACTGTCATCAGTCTGATGGTAGCTTTTCAGTGCCCCAAATCGTGCTAAATAGAGAAGGCCTAGTCAACACGGTCACATCCATCGTGCAGCAAAGATGGAGGAAGGTCGTCGGGTACAAGAGATTTGTTTTGTTTCAACAAGTCGAGCACATGTCGTCTCTTGTGAAATGAGAGAGATGACATCAACTTTCCACATCGGCTCGTGATTCAGCAAGCGGCAGTGTTCCAGCAGCCCTTTTGGACTGCTCTTCAAAATGTTAGGCCCAACGGGTTAATCGATGCAACTGAGAATGGGTCAATCGTCCATCTTTCTCAGCTATTGTTTCATTAACTTATGGCTTTCACGGACCCGTGTTACGGATAAGCCAGAACAGCTCTTGGCTGTTCCCAGCAGCACTGGATTTCTCCATCTCGACCCCTTGCAACCAACGAACGTCGATTCCTAGACTCCTTGTCAGACGTCGTTTTAGGACGTCAGGGACATGCTGAAACTCAGTGCCCATTGAAGCCTGTTTTCGTGCCTCGATCAAACCGATCATTGCATAAAAATCTATTCACAGTTCGGAGGTGCCACGTTGGGCGCAAAGCAGGCGTCAACCGTGGTATTCATCGTATACTTGAGATGATCCCTGTCAGCGTTCGGTTCATCAATCTCACTCACTGATAATTGGTGGATCAGTTCGTCATGATATTGTCGAACTGCAGTGAGAGTTGGCCACTTCAATCTAAAAGTCTGAAACGCCTTCAAGTTTCTGATCATCCCTGGCTAAGGAGCATTGCTGGGGTGGGCCTGTACCAGTGTGTCTGCAACGAAGATGTGCGTAGCCGAGTGCTATGCAATAATATGCAAGGTAGTTCCTTAGAACAAGAAAGCACTGAATGTTGCGTTGGCTTGGCCTAGTCACCGTTTACCGAGAAGGGCCTTGTTCTGTCTGCCAGATGTAGGTTGGCGCAAGGCTTGAAGTGGACAGAACTTGAATTGGCAGCTGGAACTGAAGCGACTGGCGACTAGTCTTGATGCCGTTACTCCGTCTCGCCTTCCGAGCTGGAGTCCACATGTCCCACCTTGTGCTTGGATCGAGACGTTACAGGAGATGGCTCGCAGTCGACACCAGTGGCGCATCTGCTGCCGTCTCCTAGTCGGACTGCTTGTTTAATGTGTGTTTGGTGCTGGATTATCTGCGAGGTAATGGCTGATTATGACGCGGGGCGGTTAAAGCCGCAAGAAAGCTGTATCGCCGATGCCGCCTTACGTACACGATAGCCAGTTGTTTGTGATGGTACGTTGTTGACAAGGTGTATGCGCCTTGACCCCGAATGTTTGCTTAGGGGATTAAGGTTTTCCGGTAACTCCTCTCTTTCTTATTATTCTTCGGTCCGTAGGTGGTTTTGGTTGTATGGCAGAGAAGCATCAGTTCAGATGGCTGATGTACTGCTGTTGTTGATGATGATGCACTGCCGACTGTGATTTCACATTACATGCAAGAATCTTAGAAGTTAGGCGCCTATTTAAAGCAAAATGAGTGGGCGCCAGGCGTGCGCAAAATAGGGCATGGACGGAGCCTAGGCATGTGCTACCAATTGACTGAGAGTCTTGGATTGACGTGCGCCACCCGCAGTTGATGGTAATTTGGGTTCAGGTCATTGAGGAAGTCGGTGGGCGCCAGACGCGATGTGAACGCTTGTGCTGGAAAGCAGTGATGCTACTGTAAAGATTGTGATCGACACATTCGTGTAGGAATCGATCACCACTGTTTGTTCGGCGTGCACCGACAACGAAGTGGCCTCCCAGATGTTTATCAGTCTGAAAGGCGACCCAATTAAGCATTTATGTTACTAGCAACTACTACAATTTTCGCCATACGGAGAATTGATGAAAGATGGATGAAACTGTCTTTGATACTCTCCGAACTGCAGTCAGTAAGAGCAATGAAAAGGCACCTTGTCTTCAGACGGTGCTAATTAACCTCAACAGAGGTTCAAAATCGAAAAGCACACATGTGAATGTTCACAGGTATCCAGTCGAGCAGATTACTAACAATGTGCCATTCGAACCATGGCTAAGAAAGGGGGAAACGAAATACTACACGATAAGAAAACGATTGTTTGGGTTTTACATATGCCGTTTTGAGTTTTTTGCGTTTTGTTTTTGTTCGAGTAGACATTAACTAATAGACAATGCGGTTGAGCAACACTGTCGCCATCGATGTCGGTTGCGCACCATAGCCGTTTCCAACCACTGACAGTTTGAATCGCGTAGTCCCCATCTTGGAAGGCAGACCGGTCCGACGGATGCTAAGCCTGAGATTGCCATTTTATGCTCCGAGTCGACGACATCGGTTATACACCGTGTTACTTTTTCCTATCGCTTCCGTGGAGCGCAAATAAAGCTCGACAGGGAAGGCGATAGGCTAGCAAGCGTAATGCGTGGTCGAGCCAAGGCGTGTGATGTTGGAGAATAACATTTTGGACGCACGGGCTATTTGCTCTAAGTACTCGGTCTCGGACATTTGTGTTGCTTACGTGGTTACCACCACATGCGAGCAATCCTACGCAGACCGATTGTCAAAAACGGACAAGCGCCTCATGTCTTCTGAGCGAATAAGCCAGGCCTCATAACCGTACGAGACCCGCATGGACAGATGCAGTGTACACCATGCTCATCAGCTTGAGACTGACATCGCGAAGATGCCATAGGTGTCGCAGTCTGATGAATGCAAGACGGAACTTTGCGATGCATTGTGAGACCTCATCACCAACACCACCGCCAGCAGTGATGCAAGTTCCTAGATAAGTGAAGCAGAGGACTTGTACCGGGACGTCAACAGAAACGGTGAGGGCAGACATGGGCATCTGCCAGTTCTGGAGTAGTATTTTGCATGTCTGGAGTGATATATACGCCATAGTTTGCGCCTTCATCACTAAGCGACTCAAAACGCTCTGAAAAGCTTGTGGATCGTGCCCAAGCAAGGCGATATCATTGGCGTAGTCCAAGTCCGCGACGCTATCACCTGGGAGAAACATAATACCGCAGTTTTTCGGGCTTTACAATGCTCGATGGATGACATCTTCAATGGCAAAATTGTAGAGGAAAGGTGAAAGAAAAGAACCTTGATGCACGCCGCTGGTGACAGAAACGAAATGGAAAACGTGTCGTAAGCTCTAATTATGTCGATGTATGACTGTAGAAATGGTTTAGGATGGTTACAAAACTTGTCGGGCACACCTTTCTTTAGTAGACAGTTCCACAACGCAAATACATCTACTGAGTCAAATGCCGCTAGGATGTCCAGTCGAGCAGATTACCTTCAGCATATCTGCTGAGGACACTGCTGACATCGTAAATACTTTGAGCTACTGACTCAGTATCACGTGAGACCAGAAGAGTGTAGTCAATGGCAATACATGAAGAACCAGGAATTCGAAGATTCGTCACAATGCGTGTTTCGGAGACAAAGTGTACATCAATACCAAAAGAGTGAAGAGCAACAACTAGTGCTATATGTTGGTCGATTTGACCCAGAGTGGGGACGTTAACAGAATCAATGTGAAAGAAGACTAAGTTTGATGGACGAGCCACAGGTATTCATGGCAGCGGCTGCGATGCCAGCGGTAGTGTCTTGCTCAATAGACGGGGAACGATAGAGTTGAGAGGGGAGTGCAAAACAAGAGGAAGAAGAGGGGATGTTGTCGAAGGGATCGAGAGGGCAGATGATACTCTCCGGTTGCCCATTCCGAGAGTGAAATTATGTTCTAGGTGCCCTAACTCTAGCTTTTGACCCAACAGTCTGACCCACAAGGCAGTGGGGAGTACGTTTAGTTCTGGAGTGTAATTTGTAAAAACCCACTGGGATCTGCTTGAGGCCTGACACATACAGCCTTTAAAGATTAAGAAAAATGCATCTTTTACGACCGTATCATAGTACCGGCGGCCGTATATGGGTGTTGGTGTTTGCATCAATTTGAACATGGGCTGCCTGGCTTAAGGCAAGCGGCAGAAGACCACTGAGCACTGGGCAACGTTTCCCACTGTCAGGGGCAATGTATGTCACTCGTGCTTTAAGCCACTCGAGCTGTGAGCTTATAAGCCGTAGACTTGTTGTCTCGCATGGCTAGGTGTTAAGGGAAGAGGGTCATCGACCTTAATCTAACTTCCGAGGAGGGTTGTGAGAGTGTTGGTCTGAACCCTAACCATTAACATGTTTGGAAAAAGCCACGCAACGTAGCTCAATGGGTCACGGAGATACGCAAACCATTGTACCACTTTAAGGCCTAGTCTCGTCGCGATGGATTTAACAAAATAGGATCTGATGGTTTGGTCATGTGTTGCGCATGCCAGCACACCAAGTGCTGCGCTGTTTGCGCGACTGGGATATGGGTGTAAGAAGAGGTGGGAAGGACAACCGATGGCATGGTAAGGGGAACGAAGGCTCACACGCCAAATTTGGCTTCGGTTAGAGTCTCTTGATTCGCCAGTTGGGGTCCGAAAGAGAATGAACAAGTATGGTTTGATACACAGGTTTACATAGCAAACAGCCGACCACAGTGGAGTTAGCGTTGTGCGTATTGTTTCTTTCCTCATCCAGCTTATATTGCCCCTCCAAGCATAATCCTATTATCAATACACAGCAATAAAAGAGTGAGTTGTTGTGCAACTTATCATTTGTATTTTCTCCTGAGTATCTTACTGCACTGCATGGTGGCAGAGTAGAGAAGGTATTCGCCCTATCAGCTAGCATGTAGGAAAATGATGATGATAGGAGGACTCTGGTCTACCTCTGCGCTTTGGGTTGGAGTCCACATCTATGAGGATGAGTGGGAGCAGTAGCAGTATGGGTGGCGGCATCCGATTCTGGATCTGTCTGTCACTGCAGACTAAACAGGAGAGCCACAGGACGCCAGGGCCTACTTAGGGACCATGGCTGGCTTGCGCTGCACCACCCAACAGCTCCATCCACACATCCCATATCCAGTGTAAACCCGAAGGAATAAGACCGGATGGAAGCCACGTTTCTTCAACGGAACCGGCCCACACGCCTCCAACATGCATAGCGGCATTCATGCCTAATTGTTAGGTCATGCATACCAGACGTACATAAGGCAGTGGCTGGGCTGTAGTCCGCTCTACACTGGATGGAACCACACTCTGATCCTAGCACGGTTACGATGAGCGTGCACCCCGTCTCCCTCAGCAATGACCAACTGTCTCTTGGAGCCAGTATAATTGTGGTAGCGATTCTTCGACAGGTCGAGTCTCATCGCGATGGTTTTAACCAAACATGATCCGAAGGCTTGGTTATGTGCTGCGCATGCCAGCATACCGACTGCCGCGACGTTTGTTTGCGCAACTAGGATCAGGAGAGACACACTGTCACCATTCACATCAAGCGCAGCCCCACAGGGATGTCAATCGAAAGCCAACCACTGAAAGTTAAGATACTCATCACAGGCACACATACAGACCGAATGCAACACATGTACCACATCGATCGCATCAATGGCCTGGGATAGTAAATGGAGTCGGAAGCAGCGTACTTAGCAAATGCAACGCTGGTGATTATTAGCAATCCAGCTAGATTGTCCTCGCTTAGATGTTGGACTCACAGGGCAGAGCTGGGGACTTACCAGGCGCGCTTGGCTCAGGCAATCGCGACCGCATGTGTTACAGCTTCATGCGCTCGATGAAAATGGGCTGTGCTTCATCGGCGCCCGTCCCTCCCGTACCTGGCGTTTCTTTTCCGCATGCGGCAGTGATTTCTCATACAACTGGGCAACCGCCCTTTTGATACGCTTTGGTAATCGGCACCGATCCATTGTCATCGCTTCACAACACCGGAAATCAACATTAGTCCGTGATAAAGTCACCTTGATCATGTCCTGATACCGTAAGTTCAGTTTTCCCACGTGTCGCTTCTCTTCACTAAGTTGTGCACAGCAGCTGCTTGGGTATCCGCGTCGAATCCATGCGGCTGATGTTCGATCCACCCCAGAAGTCGCAGCAGAACGATGCAATCTACTGCAGACATTCTACTGCGGCGCAGCACTTCCGTGACAAAAACTCGTTCGCCCCAGCCAATGGGTGGAATCCGACGCGGGCAATGTTGCTACAAATAACGGACGTCCTTCCGATAAAGCGTAGAAGGGACAGCACCTTCGACTTGTATACTAGAACCTTCGTCCCAATGGTCAGGTGATGACTGTCGTACACCCTATTCTCCAACTTTCTAAATGCGGCAGCCGCCTTCGATACGCGGATACGCATCTCGCTCACTATCTGGATGTCAGTACAGAATACGCGCCCCAGGTAGCAAAAGTTGAAGATACTTTCCAAAATGCCGTCGGAAGTCTGGATTTAAGGCAGGCACAAAGATTCCGTTTATAGTGAAGGCTGTAAAAGACAAACAACCATGTGCTGCAAGTCATCCGCGCTGTGTGCAAACAACGCACGGTCAGCGGCAAACAGCAACATACGGATTGTTGTCTCATACATTAGGGTTCTCGCCCAGAAGCGACGGATGTTCAGCAACCCACCAACGCGGTGCTCAACACGGACACCGTAATCATAAGCAGTAACAAAAGCACAAGGTACCGTTGCACGAAGGTAGAAGCAAAACAAGGCAGGGGCTAAGACACAGCTTTGCTTCAAACCAGAGACAACATCATGTAAGGTTTGTCCACATAGCTGCGATTTCGTCCGTATATCACTGTGCAATCAAACTTACCTAACACCAGCCACAGTGCCTCGCGGTGCGTCGTATCAAATGCTTTGATGAAGTCTACAAACAGCGAGTACAATGACTAGTGTCGCTCTCGGCATTCCTTCTGCAAATGACCAGTCGCAAATACCATATCTAGGGTGCTGCGGTCCGAAAGGAATCCGCATTAGTCTTTCAGCACGTTCGGTCCAGCGACCTGCATGACGAGGCGGTATGCTGAGCCGGTATGAGAGGTTCTGAAAGTACGAACGCACCACACAACATAACCCAATGGATCGTTGGGGAACACAAACCATTGCAAGATTTTAGCCGTTTCTCTATGTGGTTTGCTGAAGTCCGTCTCCCTGTCTACCTAAACAAGTCGGTATTCATGAGTCAGGAGTAGGGTGATAACGAACGAACCTGAACTTTCGACGGCCAGCCGCTACACATAATCAAAGCTTATGGACACTCATAATGTTGTCGGCGAATAAAATGACTCACCGCGTTTGATGGAAATGCTGTTGTTGATAACAGTTCTGATTCTACAAGGAGCGAGTGCACTTCCTTGGATGACAAGTAACAACAGTTAAGCATGCAAGCGCAAGCAGTTGTACATGGATTGGTGGCGGCACATTAGCTGATGTGTGTTTCCCACCCTCGGCTAACGTGTAAGATGACGATGAGGTCGCAGTCGCCAGGAGTGCCAACAATTATCCACTTCTTCAGGTCACCTGCAAACAGCGTTGGAAATGGTGACGTCCAGAACTAGTGTTGTAACAGTACCTAGCAATTTGAATGGCTTGCCGAACAATCTCCTTGTGGTGCCGCGTGGTTCGGGATTACCCGTTCCAGCGAATGGTTCGGCTGCAGTGTTCCAGGACATGGTGGGTTTTCCCCTGGCACATTCTCCCTATAAAAGCTACATGTATCGGGTGTGACTTGCCACTAAATGAAGTCACTGCCCCTTGCCTCTTTCAGGGGGTATTGTAATTCAAGGGTGCTGTGACCGTGGCACTTTGCGGACCTAAAGGCATATGAACCACTTGTTTGACCACTGGCTCCTAAAGAGTTGCGACGCCCTCATACTGTCCTGCATCCTTGATCAAATGCACAGGGTGTGGCTCCCTAAAATAACCCTCTAGTTCGGCCTAGGCAACCGAACCCATAAAGCGATATATTGTACCGCGGAGACAAAAGAAAATGGCTGTTTTTACTTTCGTGATGTGGGACCAAAGAGATTCGACAGCGGGATGTTAGAGCGTCACGTAGATAGAAAGCGAAAGTGGAATGGCCAGTACACTAACCCCCCACAGCTTTGTGCCACAGGTTAAAACGGAACTTAATTCCTAGCCCACTCAGTTGAACGGAAAGAATCTACTCGTATGATATACTTTCAGAGGAAGTATAGCGCATATGCGCGAAGTTGCAGGAAAATGGCTATCCAGGTCGCTTCGTGAAAGTCCACATGGAGTAGAACATAACAGTATAATAATAATAATAATAATAATAATAATAATAATAATAATAATAATAATAATGTATCAGCTGTACGCCGCAACGGCGCTTCGCTGCCATGCGACCACCACCAGACGCACGCGGGCTGAGTATGTCGCGAGGACACCCACCCCTACGCGGAATCGAAGTTGCGCCGCAAGGTTACGAGACAAACTCGTTACCTCTAGGCTACAGGCCGATGAACAAAACATTAACTTTAAAGGTTGATAGAAAAGCAATTTTCCTACAACTTCCGTACAAAAGAAATCGTGGCCGACATTCTTAACAGTCGTCTATCGCAACAGCTTAGACGTACCATACCAGCAGCAAAATTACAGTTCAGTCTCAAGTCTGTCTGATTGGGTTGATTGGTATATAGTTGCACTAACCTTAAAAAGAATGATCGAAAACATATGTCCGCTAAGACCGGGAAGTATGGCGGGTCCGTGGCTGAAAGTATTACAAGCCTGCATTGTAAGCTGGATGTCGCGAGTTCGAGCCTGCGTAGAGGATCGAGCGACCCTCGCAATATCCTAAGCCCACGCGCGATTGGTAGTGATTGCATGAGAGCGAAGCGTCGGTACTGTGTACCGGCGTACTGTTGATGCCTTTCTTATTTCCTTACCAGGAAGTATCGTGCCCAATGACGAATCATGGATAGATTATATTACTGCTTTAGCTCCTCCTGTCTACTGACTCTACTGTCTCCATTGCTCAACTACTGACAGATCGTCCCACGTCCGGTTCTTTAACTACACTTATGTCCTCCCCTATCACCATCAACAACAGCTCTCTGGTTGCAGCTGGTGTTCGATGCCCGGCGAACACAGCCTTTTCCCACTCACCAGCATTCCTTCGAGCTGGTTCGCGATTCGGCCTTGAAGCGATTAATTTTCGCACTCTGATGCAGACAGGACTGCAAGTGTGCAGGGCCCGCATCCTAGACCTCTGCTGCATTTAGGAAACCAGATTCCGAGACGCAAGTATCGTCAGCAGAATGACCCCTAACAGCAAACGCTGACATAAGATACCATTTTCCGGCGACCCAGAGGCTGCCAATTCTGGGGTTGGGGCTAAAGTGAGTGACAGGGCTGAGGCTGATATGTTTGGTTGGATCCCAGTCAACAGTCGGGTATGCGCAGTAGAATTATGAAGTTTATGTAAGTTGAATAAGAGTCGTCTTCGCCCACGTTTCTGCAGACTGTAGCCCGACTATAGTCAAGGGCTGCTTTTACCAAAAACTACATGACCTGAAGTGCTCAAGTCAGGGACTGTTAATCTTGCAGGGGGTTACAACGCACGAGTGGGCCGCCTGCCACCAAGTGAGAACCATCTTGGGGGAAGTTTTGACCTTGGTAGCAGTCGATAAAATCGTTGTAAGAAGAGTGGACCTTAACGCGGTGCGAAGGTTTTCGTACCTCACTGACCCATTGAGCTATACTGGGTGATGCCTCCGGGCACCTTGAGAGCTACTCCTACCAGGTTGGTCAATGGTGAGAGGTCGGACAAACTCAGTCTCCTGGTCCTCCAGGTTGAGGGTTGGAAATGGGATGGCGACCATTTCTATAAAACTAAAACATTGCCACCTCCCCGCTGCCTTGCGGACAGGCTTTTGAGCCAAAGGTTTTGGGTGATGACCCCAATCGTCCATCTGTCTAGGTATGGGCGCTCTGGCAGTATCTCAGTCCACATACAACCATGACATTTTCATCAAACATAAACTTCGTCCTGCATCGGCCGTCGCGCAGATTATCAAGGGTCGCCTTATCTGCTGTATACAGCATGCCGGATAAGCGAAAACATGATACTGCTAACGCCTCCTTTCTTTTCCACCTGTTCCTCTTCCTCCCATCCCAACCCCATTACTAACCTTCCTTGCATAGCTCTCAGTTAAATTGAGAGCAACCGTAATGCCACTGGAGTCAAATCATATGCAGCTATCTTCTTGCATCACACACTGGGCGGCTAATGGCAACAGCCCAAAATAAGGCCACGCTACCGCGTTGCGCTGGCCGCGTTCAACATTCGCACTCTAAGACAAATAGGTCAACAGGCTGCACTCGCACGCACGTTAGACACACTGGGTATTTTGTGTTGTGTCCGAAACCAGAATCGATGAACCTAATGGGGTAGTTGGATTAACTGCACCCGGCTTATCCTCTCGTTATTGGTTGCACGCATCCGGAGACGCTGATGCAGGTCAAGGTGGGGTAGGTATCATTTTCAGCTCGAAGGCTGAGTCATCGATGGTTGACTAGATTCCGGCGAACAGCCGTTTGTGTGTAGCCAGTTTGACGACATCAAGGTTGATTCCCGAAGTAGTAATAATAATAATAAAAAATAATGTGTCAGCTGTACGCCGTAACGGCGCTTCGCTGCCGCGCGACCACCACCAGTCGCGCGCGGGCTGAGTATACTGCGAGGATGCCTACCCCTACGCGGATTCGAACCGGTGACCTTATGGTTGCAAACCAAACGTGCAGACCACTCGGCCACCGGCCGACTCACGAAGTAGTACAAAACGCTCCTTGTGGTTTCCGCGTATGTTCCCACCTACTGCAGTTCGGATGCTGTCAATACATTTTACCGCGAGCTGAGCACGCTACTACGGAGTGCTACGAGTTCAGATATCATAGTAATAGCAGGAGATTTGAACGCAGAATTAGGTCTCCTGGGCTCTTCAAAAGCTCAGCTAGGTGGTGATTATGGGCTCAAGTCCGAAAAAATGGACGACAGCGAGTGTACTTTGCAACCGTGTGGCGAAGCACCAGCTGTTTCTTAGTAGCACTGCTTTCAGATACACTGGGCGCCGAAGTGCCACTTGGCGTCATCCTGTAGCTGGCCAGCGATGGACCCAAATTGATCACGTTGTCATAAGGTACAGGTGGCGTGGTTCCATCCTGGATTGTCGCTCGTTCTGGAGTACTTGCGTCGGCTCTGATCGTGCCATGGTACGCTGTCATTTCTCCACAAACTTCACCGGCAGGCGCACTAAGCGTCTCCCTCGATTGAGAAATTGTCTGAGGGCTCGGTCAGGCAAGCTTATCAAGATGCAGTGAGTACCGAACTTTCGCTATCTTATCCTAATGACACTGAGCTTCAGTGTAATAGGATCTCGGTCACCATACACGACACAGGAGCATCTGCTAGTGGTACTATTAATTTCACCGAACCAGTCACTGGATATCCGAGAGGTCGGTGGACCTGATGGAATCCAGAAGAAAGTTCCCGGTTGGCTCTGAGCACGGCGTGACCAGAGGGACAAGTAGACGCGAACTAATGCAGAGCCTGCGCGCTAACAAGAAAGCCAGGTGGATCAGTCGGGCTCAAGAAATGGAAGAGGCGGGAGCAGTAGGGATCTATCGTAAACTCTTCCAACCGATTCGCACCACTGGTCCCAGGAAACTACGCGTTAGTGAGATAATCAGAGACAGCGCTAGTGCTCTGATTCACAATAAGAAAAGCCGTATGGCTCGTTAGTCGGAATACCTTCAAGATCAGTTCAGTTGGTCCCCTGCCTCCAGAGCTCTTCCTACTCTGGTGACGCAGGACGAGCCATGGCCGGTTAATTTAGAGGATCGATCGGAGGCTGGGGTCCGAAATGTAGTCACAGCCCTCAATCATTTTCGTGCTGCTGGTCCGAATTTCCTGCCACCTGCACTATTTAAGGATGGAGGTGAGGTCCTCTGCAAAGCACTGACCTCCCACTTCGAACATGTATGGAGGGGGGAAACCGTCCCTGGTAACTGCAGTGAATCGATCATAATTGCGAAATAGGAGAAGGGCAGTCGCACCGACTGTAAGGCATCAGCAGTACGCCAGTACGCAGTACCGAGGCTTCGCTGCCGCGCAAACATCGTCGGTCGCACGTGGGCTAAGGATACTGTGACGGTCGCCCTGTCCCTACGCAGGCTGGAACCCGCGCCGCAAGCTTACGAGACAAGTACGACACCTTTGGGCCAGGGGCCGACACACCGACCGTACGAATCACAGAGGTATTAACATAACGCCCGTAGTGACAAGATTACTGGTCTCAGTTCCCGTTTGTCGTCTCACTGCGGAACGGCAATCCCGGAGTAGGGAAGAGCAGGCAGGTTTCTATACGGGATGGGGGTTGTATAGACCAGATATTCACTTTGTGGCAGGTGTTAGAGCAGCACCACACATTCAGTAAACCGACAATAGCTGTTCCTCGATTTGAAGGGTGCGTTCGATTCAGCCGATCGATGCATCATGTTCGCAGAGCGGTGTTCCCATGAGATATACGAGCATGTTACGTGCTCTGTACTCGAACACCACAGGCCGTGTGTCATGGTCTACGGTGAGCTGTCGGACAGCTTTGCGACAGCAAGTGGCGTTCGTCAGGGTTGTCCAATTTTCTCAATTTTGTTTAATTTTGTCGTGGACTGCATCATGAAGCATTCCTTTGAGGAATCTCATGATGCAGGCGTTGAGCTGCCGCTGATGAAAGAGTTGTTGATCTGGATTATGCGGACGATATCGTCTTGCTTTTTGGTGTTGTTGGGGCGGCACAATCAACCCTGAATAGCCTCTCCAGTGGTCCCATTATTTGGTATGCGTTTTGCACCTTCAAAGTACAGTGTTGCTGCAGGAGTACCAGCCACTTGTTGATGATCTCTTGATCCTAGATAGCGAGGAACTCGACGTAGTTGATCAATTCAGTTATCTTGGCAGATGTATCAGTAAGGATGGGTGCATAGCTACTGAGGTCAGTTCAGTTACTGCAAAAGCCAGAACTGCCTTTTGAAACTGCGACATCTTTGGCAGGAGAAAGGGGTTTTCCCCCGTTTGAAAGGTTGTGTTTACAAGGCAATAGTGATAGTCGTCCTACGCCATGGGAGTGAGACATCGCACCTTAACTTTGAAGACCTGAGGCGCCTTCAAGTCTTTGATCGTCGCTGTCTGCAGAGCATTGCCGGTGCCGGGTGACACCAGCGTGTTCACAGCGATGATATTGATCACAATATGTGTACGGGTATTGTGCCATTGGAACCATGGCGGAATAGGAAAACAGGATTAGAGTGAAAGAAGAAAGAAAACAAGCAATATATTGTCCATTTCCCACTCACGGTTTTTTAAGTTTTTTGGATGTTTTTTACTGGGAAAGTGAAGGTGAATCACCGCAACAAGCAGAGATACACGACCGCCACTGAGTTCGGTTTTGAGCCATGACTTCCAAGGTTTCCAACCAGCGGCACTCAGCATCTTTGGGACCCCATCCAAAGAGACGAGAAGAACCAGCCGAGGCCTGCTGTTTTATCAATTTGTTCATCCTGCTTCTCTAAGTTGTAAGTTGTCACCAGGCCACGAACAAGGCACGACGCGGAAGACGCTGAACGAGCATACATAGTACGTGTGCAAGCACTCATAGTCGGCGCAGCGAAGACAAGCGCCTCGAGGGAGTGATTGCCTGCAACCAAGACAAGTCGGTTACATAGTGCAGCCACCACACACGGGCGATGGGCCGCAAGCAGTTCTCGAAGTCAGACAGTCGGCGCAGATCACCGGTACGAGTGGGCCAAGTGTCGCAACCGTACAAAGGTACAACGCGCACGGCCGCATTATAAACCCGCCCTTTGATAGTGAGAAGGATGTCAAGGCGATGCTATAAATGCCTCAGACTGGAGAAGGCAAGACAAGCTCTTGTGATGAGCAACGAAATCTTGTCTTCAACAGCTCCACCTGCAGTTATGCAGCTTGCAAGGTAGACAAAAGTCTACAACTTCTAGCGTCTCAGCACCGATAGTGAGTGCAAGTTGGGGAGTCTGCCAATCTTGAAAAAGCGCTATGCACTTGGGTGGTGGAAAGTGGATGCCACACTTAGACGCTTCAATCAACAGACGGTTAAATGCAAGTTGTAAAGCCTGCGGACCGTCGAGATCATCAAAGTAAACCAAACTGAACATCCGACTACGTGGGAGGATCTCAACGCTAGCGTTCAACAAGTCTTCTATGCTGGTCTATTCTGGTCTTCTATTCTGCAAGACTGGTAGATTGTGGCTGGTTTTGCCGCTGTTTAACACCATGTAAGGCAGCGAGGAAGTGCTGCCGGTTGTTACGCGTCATCGTATATATATATATATATATATATATATATATATATATATATATATATATATATATATATATATATATATATATATATATATATATAGCTACAGTCTATAAAATAGATGTCGAGCCATTCAAAGCCATGGAATTTGGCATAGATAATAATAAAATGTACAAAAACATATAAAAGGATTTGATAATGGATGAAAAAACGGAACACCAATTTTTGTGGTTTTATACGCCATTTTGTAATTTTTGCGGTGTTTAAGCGTTAGTGTTTTGGTAAACGTGAAATCAGGGAGAGTTGCGTGCACCGCTTCCACTGCGACCGGTTTTGCGCCATTGCTTCCATAGTTGTGAGCCATTGGCATTCTTCATTTTTAGGTCCCCAGCCGAAGAGTCGAACTAGCCCAGCGATGGCCACGCAAGATGTCATCGATTTCATGGAGTTTCTAAGTGGACGGTTGACTTCCACGCGGCCTTTTCTAAAGTAACCCAGCGTGCGCAAACAGGGCGCGGCGTGGTATACACTCTTTAGGTATGCCCAGGATGTGGCCAAACCATCTCAGTTGACGCAGCTAGGCGACAACACAAAGCGGAACTTCCGCCTTACCCATGACGCGATGTATATCATCATTACCCATTCGGTGGTGCCAACATAAGCGCGCAATCCTCCGCAAACAGCTACTTTCGAAGACCGAAAGAAAACGTATGTCTTCCACACAGATCGGCCAGCAATCGCATTTGTACAGCAATGTCGCGCGTACACAGGCTTTGTAAACTCTGCCTTTTAGCGAAAGTGAAGCGTCGCGCCGACATCACAAATGTCTTAATTTGGCAAACGCTGACCGGGCTTTAGTGATTCGAAGATACCTCTGCTCCAATAGTGCCGTCGACAGACGCAGCTCCCAAGGTAAATAAAACTATTTACATC
Organism: Dicrocoelium dendriticum; assembly: GCA_944474145.2. Lineage (NCBI taxonomy): Eukaryota > Metazoa > Platyhelminthes > Trematoda > Plagiorchiida > Dicrocoeliidae > Dicrocoelium > Dicrocoelium dendriticum. Next base: position 227,337,523 of record OX104063.1, read on the forward strand.
TCCGAGCTGTGTGCCTTCGATGGTGAATTGGGGAAGGGGTGCCTGCCAGTCCTGTAGAACTCTGCACTTGGAAGGGGGCAAAGCACATACCAAACGTAGACGAAACAATCACCAAACGATCAATGGACGATAGCATCCCATGGGGGTCGTCACCAAGCAAGGCGATATCATCAACTTAGTATAATCCGATCGCGCGGTTACCTGGAAGAAGCTCGAGGTCGATGTGCTGCAGGCCCTTTAAAGCTACCAAAATGGACATGGTCGATCGCAAAGTAGAATAAGAATGGTGGCATTGGGCATCCTTGTCGCACGCCACTAGAAACAGGGAAGAGTGGGGAAAGCGTGCCATAGACTCTTACTCGGCCTAAAGTGTTGAGGTATATGGCGCGAAGTGTGGTGACGCACTTTTCCGGAACTTCATCCGTCAGCAGGCAGTTCTATAAAGCAGGTCGATCTAGCGAGTCGAAGGCAGTCCAAATATCCAGGAAAATGACCGTGGTGGGTCTGCGGTAGAGGTGACGATGCTCTAGTTGGCGAAGAGTGAGTTTGATCCACCTACATCCTCGACCGGGGGGGGGGGGGGAATCAGCGTGCTCCTTCCGGTAGTATGACCAAGGAGTGGGGGATAACCTGCGGAGCATGATAGATGCTAGTAGCTTGGAGGCAACAGATATCAGACTAATGCCCTGTAATTGGTACACGAAGTGTGAGAAAGTTGCTTGAAGGTTGGAACAATAACTCGCCCCAGGAAGGGAGGACCCTTTCTTCCTGCCAGATCTTCAGAAACAGGAGCATTAGATGCTTGACGACTATTGTACCGCCGTATATGAACAACTCTGGGGGTAGTTTATCTCAGCCGGCCGCCCTCAAGCGATTCTAGTAACGAATCTCAAAACAAACCTCCGCTTTGGTTGGTGGCTTGAGTGGCATTGACCATGGCATGAAACTGGGTGTCCTGAGTGTTAAGGTGGATGGCGAGGAACAACGGAACTGTGACTGGAAGTGCTCAGCCCATCCGTCCATGCGTCTCAGCAAATTAGTGATTTTTGACCCGTCCGCCTCACAGATGACCTCAATGATACCTGACATCCTGTGTCCAGTGGTTCGAATGAGCTAAAACAGCTTACAAGTGTATGCAGTGAGGTCAGCGGCCTCCATCTCCATGAAGCGTTGGGACCACCAAAATTCCAGATAGCTACGAAGGCTTTGTTTGAATTGTCTGCTGATACTACGGCGAAGTTCATTCTGGTCTGGGTTTACTGAGAGAGTTCGGCGGCAGTCAAACAGTGAGAGAAAGCGCATCGATATCCTCAATGACAAAATTGAAGAAGAATGGAAATAAGGGATCCATGTCGAACCCCACTGTAGACAACAAAGGAAGGCGAAAACTTGCCATAAGCCCTAACACTACCCGAGGTCAGACTAGAGTAATAAACAATAAAGAATGTGCCGTCTGCACGCCGTAATGGCGCTCCGCTGCCGCGCGACCACCACTAGTCGCGCACGGGCTGTGTATACAGCGAGGACGCCCACCCCTACGCAGAACGGTAAGGAACTTCCCAGGAACGCCATACCTCAACAGAGAGCCAAATGCAAACCCTGCCGACAGAATCGAAGGCAGCACGAATATATAAGAAAAAAGCAGTCGTTGGCTGTTAATACACATGGCGGGGCTAGAGAATACGGAGGAGTGTGAAAAACTGATCGATGCACCCGCGACTCGTGCATGTGAAGAATGATGGACACCAGAATCTTGCAAACGACGGAAACAAAACTTATACCCCTGGAGTTGCAGCACATTGTGCGCAGGCCCATTTTGAAGATGGGGATGACTAAGGACTTACTCCAGGATGATAGAGTCTCCACTTCTAACCAGGCTTCTGATAACAAAGTAGTGAGTTTCCGAAAAAGCGAATAGCCCCACCTTTAAATCGAGCAGGTAGACCATCAGGGCCGGATGCCATATAGCGCGAGGATGATTGTGTTGATGAGTGCTAGGCAATGATACCCAAGCTAATTCCTTAGAACAACAGATAGCACTGAATAAGTTGCGTTGGCTTGAGCACGTGCTACGTATGCCTGGTCACCGCTTACCTAGGAGGGCCTTGTTTAGTCTGCCAGCTGTAGGGTGACGCAAGGCTCGAGGTGGACAAAGTTGACTTGGCAGCGGGAAATGAAGTCACTGACGACCAAACTGGGTGCCTTCGGTCCGTCCCGTCTTCCGGCCTGGAGTGCACGTGACTCGCCTTGTACTTGGATGGAGACTTTACACGACATGTCTCGCAACCGACCAGTGGCGTATCTGCTGCCGTCTGCTAGTCGGGCTGCCTGTTTAAAGTGTGTTTGGTGCTGAATTATCTGCGGGGTAATGGCTGATTATGATGCAGGGCAGTGAAAGCCGCAAGGAAGCTGTCTCGCCGATGCTGCCTTATCTTTGCACGACAGCCAGCTGTTTGTGACGGTATGTTGTCTACACAAGATGTAGGTGTCTTGACACGGAATGTTTGCTTAGGGAATTAAGGTTTTCAGGTAAGTCCCCCTTCTCTCCCTCTTATTATCCTTCGTTCCGTAGATCGTTATGGTGATATACCAGCGAAACATCAGCTCAAATGGCTGATGTACGGCTGTTAATGATCAGGAGTCGATCATACAATAAAGACATACTAATGTATCTGCTTTAATCATCACTTGTTTCTTTCGGGCACCGGTTTTCGGCACTCAAGGAGATAGAATGCTACCTGGCACATCTTCTCAAAGGCAAAAGTGATCTCAACCTGACCGCAGAAATAATCTACAAATGACACGGAAGCGTAAGAGACTGGGGATCGTACTGTTCAAGTTGGCTGGACTCCGATCACGCATTGAGTCGCGCTAAGGGTTGCATGCGTTTTGGAGGATCGTCCAGGTGTATGCACTACCGACAGAATGTTGAGAATCTAAACAACCCTATGAGGTTGGCCAACTACCGGGTAAATGCCAACACTGCTTGCCTCAACTTCTGACGGTTATCTTAAATTCACAATGGGTGCGTAGTGAAGAAGTCTTGTTTTCTGTCAAAACGGACAGTTGTAAAGTTGCCCATCACCTATTACAGCTGTCTTCTTGTCGTTGATTGACAGACGTTGCTTGGTCCCGGATAACGCCAACTGTAGTGAAGAACGCCAGTCCCTGGATCAAGAATTGCGCAGAATTGGGCAGTAAGATCGTAAATCCTGGTGGTATGAAAGTGCTAGTGAGATGGGCCTTGTTAGTCCCTCATGAAATGACAAAACATTTCCCATCTCATTCGATTCACCGAAGATGCCCGATCTGGTGTAGGCGAAACAAACTGCGAAGAGGATGGCTCACTAAGCACCAATTTTCGACGATAGTTGGAACGGTGGGCTGAACATTTTGGCCAGTAGTTTTGCCCGCCGCCAGCGCCATCTGCTTCCAGTGGTGCGCTCACCGGCGCTGAGTGGTCTATCCCCAAAGATCCGCCATCTCACCAGGAAATCTGGCAGGAACTCCTCCTCTTGCAGCGTAATAAAGCACCCGGATCTGATGGTTTACCTCTCGCACTATTCAAAGATGGGGGTTGCTCGCTGGTTCGCCTTGTTCTCAGAAGTCTGGTAGAGGTTCCATCGTCTTGCTGTGAGTCTATAGTCGTTCACAACTTCAGAAGGGGTTTGCGCACAATGTGTTCCAACTACACGGATATAAATCTGGTTCTCGTCATCCACAAGGTTCTGGTGTCCACCATACTTGGCAGGTTATTCACAACTGCCTGGATCAAATTTTCACACTCAGCCATGGGTATCAAAAGCTGGATATCCGTGCTACCTTCGATCCTGTTGACCAAGCTGCGTTGTGGCACTGTTTATTAGAGAATGGCGTCCCTAGGACCGACGTTTCAGTACCCCATGCTATGTACAGTATGATCTCAGTGTGGGCATTGCTCTGAGTCCCCGGGCTGAGGTTGCCCTGGTTGACTGAATCCTAGTCAACAGCTGTAGGAAACCGGTAAAGGAGAATAGCAACTTAGTTAAAGGTTAGGTTGACCTTACATAAAGACATCCTGATACGCTTTCGTGTCTGACGACGGTAAAACTGCAAGCTATGTAGAGGTAAGTGCACGTATATTCCGGCGATGGATCAGTCACGCAGTAGAGCGCACAATCTCAACAACGAACCGGCGGCAACCAAGGAAGAACCACGCGAAGACTAACTTGAACCACTTGTTCTATATACCGTCAATGAAACTAAACCTGTACATGAACTGCAGCGAAATATAGAAGCGTAAGAATAAAAGTAAGCAAATTGTTTACAATCGCTACAGTACTTCCCCTAGAGTGTAAACTGGGAAGGAACGCTCGACAAGAGATTTACGTAACGTATTGAGCAGTCATGGGCGGAAGCGAAACTACACGATCGAAACGTGTGTGTGAAGAGTTGCTCGTGGTCGGATGGCACAGAGGATTTGATGTGCCGGCGTCAGTAGGTGGTTTTGGTAGGGGTAATGAGACATGGACGGGAGTATCCTGGTGGATAAAGCAGGGTCGGTGTTATCAAGGGCTGGTTTGAGGTAAATAAGTTTGAGGCGATCGATGCTTACGGATTCTTTGGATCCATTGTTCTCTATAACGATACACTACGGTTTGCAAAATAAGACCTGATGTGGGTCTTCACAGAACGGAGTCAAGTGTCTTCGGATGGTGTCTACGCGGATGAAGAAAAACGGACAACTGTGCAAATCAGGGTGAATGTGCTGTTTACGCAGGTTAGGTAGCGTAGAAAACGGTCAAATGGATCGAAAATGTTGTTTGAGACGTTCAGAATACGATGTGGGGTCTAGTTCTCCAGTGATGCGAGAGTCAAGTACCACATCACCAGGCGGATGGTCGTAGCGAACACGAGTTCTGCAGGGCAGCAACCGATGTCCTCTTTGATGGTATTGCGAATGCCAAACAGGATCGCAGCGAGATGCTCAGACCAACGTGAATTGGGTGAAATAGCCATAATGGCAGCTTTTAATTGTCAATGAACTCGTTCGACGAGGACATTAACAGCAGGATGGTATGCGGTTGTTCGTATGTGAGCACAACTTAACAAAAGACTCAAATCACGAAACAATGTGGAACTGAACTGAGTCCCTCTGTTGGTAGTGATATCCGCGTAGGTGTGGGCGTCCTCGCGGTATACTCAGCCCGCGTGCGACTGCTGGTGGTCGCACGGTAGCGAAGCGCCGTTACGGTGTACAGCTGACACATTATTCGGTAGTGATGGTGGCTGGAGAACCAGAGTAATCCAGGATTCAACAAAAGCACGAGCAACAGATTAAGTGGACGTATCATTAGAGGAACAGCTTGTGGCCAGCGTGTGAAACAGTCGAAGTATGCCAAAAGACAACTGAAACCTTTGGAAGGATGTAATGGCCCAACTATATCTAGGTGAATATGTCTGAAACCTGCATCGGAGTGAAAAAGCACCTGGGGTAGTGACAGTGTGACGATGAATTTTACTAGGCTGGCAATTAAGACAATGTTTAGCCCATTGTGGAATGTCCGAAGACAGTTTGTGCCAGATGAATCGATCAGTTATGAATACTGAATACTGGTTAGAAGCAGCGAGTAGAGCTTGCTCTGTGTAGCTGCATCGGTCGTCACTCATGGACAAAAACGCGTTATGCTGTGTTCCACTCCATATATTTTGCGCCGGCAAAGTGTTTGTCCAGGAAATTCTTAAATTCCGACACTGAGTTTGCCTGTATTACGTGCTGTGGCAGGTCGTTCCATACATTCACCACTCTGCGTTCGAAACAGAGATGGTGATTGACCCGTTTCAAATCCGGTACGACAAGCTTATACCGGTGTCATCGTGTGCTGCTTGGTTTGCGCAGATGAAACAGTGGTCTCAACATAAAGTAATCACCCAGATGTAATACCCGGTGAGTCACGATGAGGTCAACCCCATTCGACGATAAGCTAGGGTGTACAACCCCAGTTTCTTACACCGGTCTTCGTACGGCACACCACGTAAGTTGGGAATCAGCCTGGTGGCTACATGCTGCACTCGCTCAATCTTTTCTACCTCACCCCGGGTGATAGGACAATACACGGGAGAGCCATACTCTAGAATTGGTCGTATTATTGAGACGAAGAAGCGAGTGGCAATCTCTTCGGACCAAGTGCTGAACCTGCGCCTGAGCGCCCAAAGCATACGAAGGCTGTTTTGGTAAATCCTATTAGTATTGTCCATGTAGTTTAGGTCGCAGCGTGAGATTACACCGAGGTCGCGCACAAAAGGCGCGGAATGCAACGGTTGACCAACTACCGTGTATGTTCGACTGTGCTCACACTTACCCAGCCTCATGAATTGCGACTTGACCGGGTTGATCGGAAGGTTGACCACTGCAGACCACATGGAGAGGCGGTCGAGGTCCTGCTGAAGCAAATCACAATCATTGGGTGTGCGGATTACTCTCCACACCTTCAAGTCATCTGCGAACAACGCACATGGTGATTGGAGTAGCTTAGGCACATCTTTTACATGGATCAGAAACAAAATCGGCCCCAGTACAGTGCCTTGGGGCACGCCACCGCTCGATGGATACCAGTCGGTTAAATGGTTGTCAACCTGGATCCTCTAGTTTCGATCAACAAGGAAATTCCTGATCAGTTGGTGTAGTGAACCCCCAACACCGCACATCCTCAGCCTGTCGAGGAGCACTGCATGATTTACTTTGTCAAAAGCCTTACTAAAGTCAATGTAAATGACGTCGACTGATTTGCCTTGGTTCAGCGCTTGTAACCATTCGTGCCTCGTCAACAGTAGGTTGGTGATGCAGGAGCGACCTTTCACGAAACAATGCTGTGCGGGCGTCAAGAGGCTTTTCGACTCGAGAAACTGCAGAAGGCTCTTCTTCCCGATCTTCTCGAGCGTCTTTGCCAAAACAGCGGTCAGGCAGATCGGCCGGTAGTTATCCACTTTGCCTGGGTTACCACTTTTCGGTATTGGCTTTACGACTGAGCATTTCCAGTCGCCCGGTACTAGTCCAGTGGATAGTGACGTGTTGAACAGCTCAGTTACCGAAGGCGTAATGATGGCCGATAGGGACTTGAGGATCAGTGGGTGGATTCCATCTGGCCCAGCAGGCTTCGTCCCATCAAGATTTGTTAGAAGCTTGCTCGGGTGTGATAGACGTGAAAATGATAAAAATGGCTGGTTGAAATGATTGTGGGACAAAAGGCCCAGGCTTACCTGTTAAAATAGCACAATAAACACTTGTGTCGGAGTTAAGCACAGGTAAATGCACGAATTTTAAGAAAGCGTTGATCGAAGTTGGATAAGCTCAGGATCGTTGGCTTTTGCGGCGGATATTCTCGCCACATCGATGGGTATCGGTGACAGTTGATCCACATGAGCGCGCGATAAACCATCATCAAGAGTGTTGTTGAGACCGTCGATGTAACGAACGTCTACGCCGAATTGTGAAAGGCGGTCCAGATGACGCGTCTCTCGGGGCGAGTAACGGTCCTAGACAGAACGGAAAGCGTACACCAAAAGTTGGTGATCTGTCAGCAGAATGAAACGGCGTCCCTCAATAAGGTGACGGAAATGTTTCGCAGCCAAGTGCATGGCGAAGTACACGACCAAAGGTGCTATACCTGACCTGAGCAGGTTGTTACTTCCGAGAAAAAAGGATAATGGTTCAAATACACTAGAAACTAACTGTTGCAGGATTGGACAGACAGCGGAACTTGAAACATTTGTCTTAAGGACAAGTGTAGCATCCTCGTTGGTGTTTTTAGATGAAGAAGAGACGTGACCTCGCTAAACTTCTGCTTGACAGCAGTGAAGGCGGCATCAACTTCTGGGGTTATTGTGAACTTCTTTGTATTTCTTTCTATCAAATCGGTGAGCGGACGGTGTAGGGCAGCACAGTTTTGTATGAATCTGCCATAATAGTTGGCCATACCGATGAATCGGCGTAGGAAGACAGATTGGGGCATGGGGTAGCCTAGGATCTACTGAGTCTTATCAGGAAGAGGCTGTATGCCATCAGCATCGATCCTGTGATCGAGAAACTCAACGATGGGTTGAAAAGGTGCATATTTGTCCGGGTTAATGGTTATACCATTATGTTCAAAACGTTCAAAAACCATTCGGAAGTGTGTGAGATGCTCGTCAGGGTACGCGCTTGCTATCAAAACATCGCCTATGTAAATGTACACAAAATCAAGGCCAAGCAGGACTTGATGCATATGGCGTTGGAAAAACTGCTGCGTTACGGAGGCCGAAAGGCATACGAAGAAATTCGCATAGGCCAAATGGAGTTATCGCAGCAGTGTTCGCGACGTCTTCTTCTGCCATAGGAATTTAAGGATGGGCCCTGACTTGCTCAAGTTTGGAGAATACTGACTTTCCGGCTAGTTCAAGCGAGAAATCGTGGATATGGGGTACAGGATAATTATCCGGAACAGTGACATTGTTAAGTGCTCGGTAGTCCCAACATGGCCACCAGTCACCGGACTTTTAGACACCAGATGGTGAGGTAACGCCCAGCAGCTGTTTGAAGGGCGAACGATTCCGAGAGCAAGCATGTGTACGAATTGCTTTTCAGCTGTTTGAAGTTTGTCGGCGCATAAGCGTCTGGGTTTAGCAGTTTCTGAGGAACGGGTTGTAAGAAGGTAATGGCGCACCTCGTGTTTAGGTTCGGATGTGTCGTTACTAGCTTCAATTAGCGATGGAAAATGCCGGAGCATCGAACCGTACTACGAACAGCCATGTGAGGATACGAAGCCAGAGAGAATTTAGTGAAGATAGTTTGCGGGGTACACTTAAAAATGTGGTATCGTCTCGTAATTTCGCGCAACGCAGGTCCAGAACAAGACCGAACGGGTTAAGAAAATCGATTCCAGTGAACAGCTTTTGCACATCAGCAATGGTAAAAATAAAGGGAAAGTTATGCCGCAGCCCTAAACCTTAATTAGTTTCTGGATGCAAGTCGCGATTTTAGTTTGACTGGCTGCCTGTACCAATGGACCAGCTGGTTGCAGGGGACGATTTTACAGAGAAGTGGGTAGAATGCTGACTTCTGCACCAGTGTCCACCAAGAAGTAAAGTTTAGTTGTGGAAGCAAATACGCATAGCAGGCGACTAATGACCTGGTCAGTGACAGCCGCCGCTATTACTGGTTGGCTATGTGGTTCCCAGGCGGAGTTGAAAAGTCTTTAGAGTGATGACACCCTGGGCGGCAGTTGCGCGCTGCGTCTGCGAAGCGGTGGAGCTAATAACAATAACGGCGTTACTGTCGAGCACGCACCATCATCATCAACAGCAGTACATCAGCCATTTGAACTGATGCTTCGCTGGTATATCACCATAACGATCTACGGAACGAAGGATAATAAGAGGGAGAGAAGGGAGACTTACCTGAAAACCTTAATTCCCTAAGCAAACATTCCGTGTCAAGACACCTACATCTTGTGTAGACAACATGCCGTCACAAACAGCTGGCTGTCGTGCAAAGATAAGGCAGCATCGGCGAGACAGCTTCCTTGCGGCTTTCAATGCCCTGCATCATAATCAGCCATTACCCCGCAGACAACTCAGCACCAAACACACTTTAAACAGGCAATCCAATTAGGAGACGGCAGCAAACTCGCCACTGGTGTCTACTGCAAGCCATGTCCTGTAAAGTCTCAAGCCAAGCACAAGGCGAGTCACGTGGACTCCAGCCAGGAAGGCGAGACGGACCAACGGCACCCAGTTTGGTCGTCAGTGACTTCATTTCCCGCTGCCAAGTCAACTTCTGTCCACTTCGAGCCTTGCGCCACTCTACACCTTGCAGACTAAACAAGACTTACCAAGGGAAGCGGTGACCAGGCATACGTAGCACGTGCCCAAGCCAACGCAACTTATTCAGTGCTATCTGTTGTTCTAGGGAGCTAGTATGATTATCACTACTTAGTACTCGCCGACGCACATCATCGTTGTGCACACGCTGGTGCCATCCGACACCAGCAATGCTTCGTAGACAAGGATGATCAAAGACTTGAAGGCGCCTCAGATCTTCAGACCGAAGGGGCCAAATCTCACTGCCATAGAGCAGAACGACCCTCACTGTGGCCTTGTATACACGGCCTTTCAGCCGAAGGGAAACTCCCTTCTGTCGCCAAAGACGCCGCAGGTTCGAGAAGGTAGCTCTGGCTTTTGAAATGCGTGAGCTGACGTCAGTTTCTATGCGCCCATCATTGCTGATGCAGCTGCCAAGATAAGTGAAATAATCAACCAACTCGAGTTCCTCGTTAGCAAGCGTCAAGTGGTCATAAAGTGGCTGGTGTTCCTGCAGCAACACTTTGCACTTTGAAGGTGCGAAGTGCATACCAAATAATGGGACCACTCTGGACAGGCTATTCAGAGTTGATTGTGCCGCCGCAACATCGTCGAAAAGCAACACGATATCGTCCGCATAATCTAGATCAGCTAACCTTTCACCAGGCAGCACTTTAACGCCTGCATCGTGAGATTCCGCAAGAAAACACTCCATGAATCCACGACGAAATTGAACAAAATGGGGAAATCGGACAACCCTGACGAACGCCACTTGTGGTCGGAAAGCTATCCGATAGGCCACCGTAGACCCTGACGCGGCCTGTAGTGCTCGAGTATAGAGCAGGAAGGATGTTCACATATTTCGTTGGAACACCTTTCCGCGCAAGTATTTCGTACAGAATCGATCGATCGACTGAATCGAACGCACTCTTGAAATCGACGAACACAGCTATTATCGATCTGCGGTATGCGTGGCGCTGCTCTAGCACCTGCCGCAAAGTGAATATATGGTCTATACAGCCACGTAAAGGGCGGAAACCGGCCTGCTCTTCCCTAATCCGAGATTCCCGTTCCGCAGTGAGGCGACGAACGATAATCGAGGCCAATAATTTTGTCACAACTGGCGTTAGACTGATACCCCTGTAGTTAGAACAGTCCGTGCGACTGCCCTTCATGTATATTGCCACTATAATCGATTCGCTCCAGTTAGTCGGGACACTTCCTTCCAGATACATTCGAATAAGGTCAGTGCTTTGCAGAGGACCTCACCTCCATCATTAAATAGTGCAGGTGGGAGGGAATCCGGGCAAGCGGCACGAAAACGATTGAGGGCTGTGATCGCGTTTCGGACCTCGGCCTCCGACGGAGGTTCTAAACTAACCATCCATGGCTCGTTCTGCATCACCTGAGTAAGAAGAGGTCCGGGAGCAGGGGGCCAAATGAACTGATCTTGAAAGTGTTCCGCCCAGCGAGCCATACGGCGCTCCTTATTGTGTATCAGCGCACCCGCGCTGTCTCTGATTGTCTCGCTGACGCCTGGTTTTCTGGGACCAGTGGTGCGGATCAGCTGGAAGAGCTTGAGATAACTGCCTACTGCTCCTGCCTCCTCCATTTCTTGAACTTTAATGGCCCACCAGGCTTCCTTGTCAGCACGTAGGCTCTGCTTTAGTTCACGCCTAATAGCCCGTCTAGTCACATTGTGTTCAGAGAGCCAGCGGGGAAGTGTCTTCTAGATTCCAACAGGTTCACCGACCTCTCAAATATCCAGTGACTGGTGCGGTAACGATGGATAATGTCACAAGCAGATGCCTCTGCGTCGTGCATGGCGGCCGAGATCCTATTCCACTGAAGCTCAGTGTCATTAGGACAAGACAGCGAAAGTTCGGTATACAGTGCTTCTTGATAGGCTTGCTTGACCGAGGACTGAGACAATTTCTCCGTTGTCAATCGTAGGCGACACTTGGTGCGCCTGCCGTCGAGCACGCGAGTTACTACGACGCTTGATTAGTGAAATGGATATTCACGAAGAAACGTGGTTATATCTGAGATGGGACAAACTGAGCTCCAAGTTAGTGTGTAGCTGATAGAACCAAGCAGTGTGGTTCCTGTAGAGTTGCCTGTACTAGCCTCGGTTACGCGGGACACATACTTTTTAATGAAGTGGTTGTGAAGTTTATCAGCAGCTTCTGCCAGCTTGTCTAACGCAAGATCGTCGGAGAGCACAGCTAGTATAGCCCTCGCGTTCGCAGGAAGACATTTGGTCCACAGTTAGCGGAGTACGGAAGCAGCAAGGACGGAAGAACCGACTAGTGAAAGCATAATTAGAAGTAGCTGAGACGACGTGGTTTCCGAGCTAGACGCAAACGAGTAAAAATTGAAGACATGTTTAGTCCGAGGCTATAGTGCGCTTAAAATGGCTGCCTTAAGCTTATCGTAGGGGAATCTACGGGCAAAGAATTGATCACGTCCATAACCTCTAAAGCGATGTTGGATGGTAAATGATCAGTCACATACGAAAATAGTGGATCGGGATGTGGTTCAACGAAAACGAAAGATTCCTCTTACTTGAACGAACCATGCGGATAAAATAGAAGAAAGGCAGCGCGATTCCAAGAGTTTGGGCAGACATTGTGAAAAAAGCATCCGAAATTATACAAAAGATAAATAAAAATGCGGGGACACCAATTACGAAGGGAACCGGTAAAGGAAAACATCAAGTTGAAGACTAGGTTCAAGTTCAAGTTCAAGTGGGACTGGAACGATAGGATGAATCCCGTAAGTGTTCCTTCTTGAGCGGGTCGTCGATCCAGGAGTTGATAGGGGTGCTCCGACTTCTTGATGGGTCTAAAACGAAAACACCCGAAAAACACCCTGGTCCACCAATTTAATGCCCACGTTCCTTACATTAGCTGTCCCAGCTATGCCAGTTACGTGAAGTAAGTAAGAGAGGAAGAAGGATCGAAGGTAAAAGAGTAGGGGAAACCAGTTAAAAGGTTCAAGTTCAATTGGGACGGGAACAGTAGGAAAATCCCGCGAATGTTCCACCTTCGAAAACGTCGTTGATCCAACAGGGAAACCGGTGCCTTGATATGCCAAATCAACACACACGATTCATATGGTCAACCAAACAATGCCCACGTGCCCTGCACTAGCAGTCCCCGCTGTGCCGGCCACGTGAAGAATAAAAGAAAACAGTAGTGTCAGTAAAGAAAACAGAGAAGACAAGCTAATCGAATATCGTAGGCAATATTAAGATGTAAGTTAATATGACTTAAAGAAGCATAAGCCGTAGTAGACGAAGAAAAATTTAAGACACGAAGGGGGAGACTTTAAACTGCAGACGGAGAGCGTCAAGTCGATGCTCGAACTCTTTCAACGTCGGTGCCATCACGATGTCTGCAGGCAATGTGTTCCAATAAGCTAGAACCCTACGCGATAATCTAAAAGTTGCCAAAACCCGGTCAGACCGGGGTTTGTGCAACTTTAATGGGTGACCACGAAGGGTTGGCATTCGAGTTGGGCGAAACAGTCCAGTCAAATCAGGACCAATCTGACCCATCAATATACGAGATGTAAGGACCAAGTCGCCCCGAAGCCGCCTGTAATACATGGAAAACATATCCAAGTTACGTAGACTCTCCGGGTACGTCAGCTTCTTTAAGTCGTACACCATTTTCGTCCCGGACCGCAGGACTCGTTCAACTGCCATCTTATCACGAACCAGGCATGGAGGACAGGCCTGGACGCAGTATTCCAAGTGCGGCCGTACAAAAGCCGAAAATAGTCTAGCGAACATGTCGGAGGTCATGATCCCGAATGACCTGCGGATCATCCAC